>OX276335.1:145761095-146373121 GCA_946251815.1 Dasysyrphus albostriatus | reverse complement strand
TAAGGGTTACAAGTCTCCCGCTTCCTTACTCTGCTCCTTCTCCATCCCTCTCTATCATCTTATCTTTTCTCACTGCCTCTAGTTCCTTTATCCACTCTTCTCCCTCCCCCGTTTCGTCCATTATTTCCCTCATCCTTTCCCCTATTGATTTTCTTTCATCTCTGACAGATCTGCATCTTTCTAATACATGCTCCCATGTCTCTTGTTCACACCCTCACATATTCTGCACATTCTCTCTTCTTCGCGTTTCCAGTACCATCTTTCCCTCACCTTCATTCCCTAGCCTGACTCTTGCAATTCTCCTTGTTCTTTCTGTCTTCCAACCCGCTGTTAAATATTGTGGAATCCCTTCTGTCATTATTTCTTTATACCACCTGTTGTAACTGGATTCTCTTATTCTTTCCCCTTCTTTCCTTCTCTTGCTCTCCCCAGTCTTCTCTTTCTTTTGCTTCGTATCCATTTCATACTGTCTTCTCTTCCCTTTATTTTTTCTCTCCCTTGTTCCCATCGTGACCCTCTTCCCCCGTTCATCTCTCTTTCTCTCTTTCATCTCCTCTAAACATTTCCCTTGCTATGTCACTTCCTTTTCCATCTGTTTAATTTCTGTTCATAATTCCATGCCCTTTTCCGTGCTCTAAATCATTATCTTATCTCGTTTTGTTTCCTCTCTTACCATGTACCCTGGAGTTTGCCATTCTACCCCTAGCGTCCACTTGAGGTACCTCTCTTGCACCCTTTCCATTTCTTGTCTCTCCTCCCATCCCCATACTTCCGCCCCATATCCCATCACCGTCCACACCAGAGTGTCAAAAAAGCCACATCTTCCTCTCCCAATCCTTCTCAAATTTCCTCCTTCCAGTCCCCCATGCTTCCTTCATGGCCACTGCTGCCTTTTTTTATTCTGTCCTTTATATGTGCTTCCTGCCCTCCATTCTTTTTGAACACATACCCCAGGTATTTAAATTCTTTTTACTTCTTCGATCTTCTTTCCCCTCCATCTCCAGTCTACTGTTGTGTTCCTCCCTCCTCCCTTCCTGAACCTCATCACTTTCGTCTTTCCCACATTTACTTCCAGTCTTTTCCTCTCAAAGTACTTCTCCAGGTCTTCTTATCATGCTTTGCATCTCCTCTTCATTTTTTCGCCATTACCACCACATCGTCTGCGTATGCCAGCGAGCAAATTCTTTTTCCTCTCACTTTTACCCCTCCCCAGCTCCCTTTACCCAGTTCATCCTCTATATCCGCCGTCAACAAGTTGAATAGTATTGGGCTCATCGGGCACCCCTGTCTTACCCGCTTTCCCGTCCAAAATGTTTCCCCCATCACTCCTGCCGATTTCACTCTACTCGTTGTTTTCTTCGTAGACCTCCCCTACTCTCTCCCTGAGCCCTTCTCTAGCTCCTCTTTCCTCCAACGCCTCCATCATAATTTTTCCTGTCTACTGAGTTAAACGCAGCTTTTAAATCTATAAAACAGTGCTACTAGCTTGCCCCTCTCCTTTTTTTTTTTTTTTTTAAATTCATTTTTTATTTTGCATTTTCTTAAAAACTATCTTAAAGCTAGACAAAAATTCATAAAAACTAGCCCTACTTTTCAATATCTTAATACTAACTTACTGGCCCCAATCGGACGCTCTAAGTTTAAACTAAATAACTTAATGCTAATGCCTTTCGGCCTAAGAACTATCTTAATACTAAATCCAGGTCGGTTTTATTTTTTTACCGAGAAGAATTTACAAAAAAACTCGGTATCATTGTCCTTTATTTTTTTGTTGGTTTTTATATATAAAACTTACAAACTACATAAAACTAAATTAAAGCTAATTAAAACTAATTAAAACTACTTAAAGCTACTTAAAACTATTTACAACTAATTATAAACTAATTACAACCTACTTATAAGCTACTTACAAACTGGAACAGCCACAGCAAGCATTTCACGGTTTTATAATTTTTTTGTATATTTGTGGATTTTATAATTTTTGTGTTTTTTTTTTTTTTTTTTTTTTTTTTTTTTTTTTTTTGTTGCCACCCTGACTGTCCCTACTTAAAACTAACTACCTAAACCTATGCAAGTCGGCCATACAAAAGAAAATAGCAAGGTCAACTATTAAATATCTGAAGAAACTTCATCTTCGTTTTTCAGCCACCAGAACTGGTTCTCCTGCTTTACCCTATCTCTTCGGTGCCGTTCGGACACAGTCCTACTGAACCGAAGGTGCTCAGCTCCGTCTTGTGCGAGGACGTCCCGAATGTACAGGAGCCGCCGATCTACAGTTCTCCGACAGACGTGGTAGATTAGCGGAATCGCCGCTCTATCCTGGATCAACCCTCGACTGTCTAGGTGGAGGAATGCATCGGGTGGAATAAAGCCGCTTAGACGCACACTCTCGTAGTATTCGTTGTTGGGGTAATAAGCCCCGAAAATTAAGCTGTTAGACGAGGACATCGCTCTTGCAATGTGACCCCAAATAAGCTTCAGCAAGAAATTATCTCTCCTGTTTATGTTGGCCCCGTTGTATAGAGCCAGGTTGGAATAGTAGTGTTTGTACTCCGACTCTGGTGTTCTGTGCAATCCAAGGCAGCGTCGAAGACACTGCCTCTCAAACACCCGAATCTTTTCCATTTGAGATGGGGCAGCGTTGAACCAAACCGGGCATCCATAGGCAATCATCGGCCGGATAAGGGCCATGTAGCAAATCACCTTCACCCTGCTGTCAAGCCGGCTGCTATAAAACAACCGTTTCGTCAGGGCAAAGACTCCCCTAGCCCTGGCCAGAGCAGCATTTATATGTCTGTCGAAATACAAATACTGATCCATCCAGATGCCAAGGTACTTTACTACACTTTTACTCGCCAGTGGATGTCCATTTGGCCCTGCGATCACCAGCTTGCGCCAGTTCTTTCTCGTATCCCTTGTGGCTCCACGCAACGGAGTCCTAAACAAGATAGTTTCTGATTTCTGAAAGTTGATTTTCAACTTCCAGTCATCACAATATCGTTGAATCTCATCGAAGTCACTCTGCAAGAGAATCCTGATGTCCTCGATTTTTGCAGCTGTTCTGTACGCAATCAGGTCGTCGGCATACGTAATTGCCTGAGTTAGACTACTTATCAGATCGCTGGTGTAAATGCTGAATAGAATCGGCGAGTTGACCGCTCCCTGCTGAAGACCATTTTTAATATTAAAGGTTGTGGCAGAAGTTACATTGCCACTTTTGACAACAAATTTTCTACCATTGAGCATATCATAAAGCATATATAACAGTGGTTTACTAATGCCAAGTCTGGTCAGCTTTAGATAAAGACCCTCTAGCCATACGGTGTCGAAGGCCTTCTCCAAATCAACCAGACAGGCACCCGTACACTGCTTCTTAGATTTGTTCCATTGGACATCAGAAACGAGTTTCGACGCGGCATGAATGGTGTCATGTCCCGCCTTAAAACCGAACTGATTGTCCGGTATGATATTATTGTCCTCTGCCCACTTAGACAGAGCTCTATTGATAACTTTTTCGAATACCTTGCTTATGCTCGGAAGAAGACTTATCGACCGGAGATTCGCCGGGTTGGAGTTGTCCTTTCCCTTTTTCGGGAGAGGATGCACCACAGCTGTCTTCCACCGCACTGGATAATATGCATTATTCAAAGCGTTGTTGAACAGAGTGGTATAAATGTCTACTGCTTCTTGAGGTAAATGTCGAAGTACAACGTTGGATATGCCATCGACTCCTGTTGACTTCTTCTTCTTTAATGAATCGAAGATGAGCAGGAGCTCCACCTTCGTAATTAACAGGGAACTGGGCCCATTTCGCTCGGCGATTATGGCGTTTGCCAAATGATCTTCATTGAACTCGGTGAATCCAAGGTTCTCTGATCGCCATTGCGTGATGTCATTCCGAAGGTAGAAGTGATGGAGCAAGGCTCTGTTTTCCAGGTCATGATTGGGGCGAGTGCACGCATTCACCTTGTACACTTGCTGGAAACCAGCCCCCACAGCCTCCACTTTCTCCTGCGGATCTTCGACAATAAAGAGGTCATCGTCCAAGACGGCATCCTCTGGATTAATTCCTGCTGTCAGAAGTACGTCTCTGTTGTCAGTCGTTCTCTGAAGCTTAATACAAGGAAGGTCGTTCTGATCATTCCTTCTAAATATCTTGTTAATTTGGGGAAACATGCTCGGGTCACTAGAGTTAACGGCCCGAATTTTGTTATCCCAATACAAATTAATTGACAACCGATAGTTTTCTTTAATTAGTTGGTTGATGTTCTTGATCGACGACTTCAGTGTCCTAATCTCCAGATCGTGAGGGTCAGCAAACCGTCGGTACAAGAGTTTGAGTCTTGTTAGCAGTCCACTTTTTTGTCTGTGTAATGCGTCAATGGTCGCATTTCGGTACATATCTGTTGCGTCCCGTTGTTTGTATTTCGGTATTGTTCTGTTCATTGTTCGTTTGATTATCTCATCCATTTGTTCTAGGTATTGGTCTATTTCGTTATTTGTCAAATTCCTGTCATTTGGTGTGGATATGTTATTCGAACTGATTTTTCTCGATAAGGCGTTGGTAAAGCGTGGCCAGCGCACCTTACTGTAATTGTAAGTATGCACAGGTACATACTCATCCAACTCCACGAGCTCGTTCGGAAGCTGTATTACGGCGGCGAGTCCGCAGTGATCACTGTCGTACTCGATCGTTCGTAAGCAGTTTATTGGTCTTTGACCCACAGTGTCAGTAATTGTCAGTCTTGCGTCTATTAGCAATAGATCCGGATAGGCACCGCTTCTTGGAAACGATGGCCGATCCGTAGCCAGCAGGTCGACACCATATTCAGTGTTGTATTGACTCATACAATTGAATAGATGGACACCTCTTTGATTTTGAATTTGATTTCCCCAATCTTGGTGTTTGGCATTCAAATCACCGGCCATGAGAAAGTAATTTTCTTCCAAGCTCAAGTGTAGACATTCGAAAAGTTTTTCAAGCTCTGTCATAAAATCAGTTGGCTGAGGTGATGCCGGTGCATAAGCCGCGATCACATACATTCGCTTCAACTGTTGGAGAGGAATGCATACGACACACGCCTCTAACAGCCGAAATTTACATTGATCACTATTATATATAACTTTATGGTTTATGCCTTTTCGTATGAAGATTGCGACGCCCCCCCCCTTGAGTGGAATTGGGTCGATCTCTTCTAACGATATTGTAATTGTTGTTAGTCAATTTATGTTTCTGGTTCAGCTTAGTTTCGCTGGCCATAAACACATCTGGACTTTGGTCTTTCAACAATTGGAAAAGATTAGCTCTACGTTCGGTCCTAATCAGTGAATTTACATTCACAGCAAGGATCCTAAGAGGCCTCTCTGACAGCGCGCCTTTAACCTCTAATTTGCGTTAGGCTAGGCAAAACAGAGTAGATATAGTCTACCCTAGTCGCCTGCTCCCTTATCTGATTGTGAAGCCCTGTCAGTTGGCCTTGAATTGCCAGCAACATGCTTCTAATTTCGGCCTGAGTGTCCGGAGCTTTTGGCACGAGGGCCGGTTGAGCTACCTTAGCTGCAGGCTGTACTGTTTTTCCCTTTCCTGACACCATTTGGGCGTAGGAAATTTGGGGATTGACGGGCGTTGTTGTAGGAGCACGCGTTGATGGGCGTATCTCTACCGCTGTTTGCTTAGCCGCTTTGTTAACTCGAATTTGCTGAAAAGCTGAGCAACCCCGATAATAAGCAGGGTGCCCCTCCTTTCCGCAAAGTGCACATTTAAGCTGGGTTATGTCTTCGACCCGTTCCTCGCCGAGTTTACACTCTCCCTTAATGTGGTCTTCACCGCACTTAACGCAGCGTGACTGCATTTCGCAGTTTGCTGCAGCGTGGCCAAACATTTGGCAGCGCATGCATTGAAGCATGTCGCCGCGTCTCTTTAATTTATCCCAAGTAACAACCTGGTAGTTGAGGACGGAGATACTCCTCAACCTATCCAGTTTGCTGCTGGGCGATAGCTGTACCAGAAAGAACGGCAAAGACCGTTTCTCTCGTCTGACTCTGACTGTAGCGAACGGCTTGACCCCGATAAAGTCAAGATCGTCGCTCGCTTTTTGACGGAGCTCATTTAAGAGCACCTGTGGTTCGGTGCAGGAATCTATGCCCTTCAAGAGGACCGTTTGATATTTATCCACTTTGGGGGTAAAACTGAAGAACTCAGTCGTGGATTTCTTTAATAATTCCTTAATAATTTTGTGCTGCTCCACTGTAGAGCAGCGGATAGCATGTCTATCTTTACTTAATCGCTTAATAAAAAAGTTTTGGCCTATGGCCGACTTACATAGGTCAATGGTTTCCTGAAGTTCCATTTTGTAAGTATTAATAGGTGGCACCTTTTCTTTTTTATTTTGGGGCGGCTGTGGCTGCTGCTGGTGAACTCCCTGCTGCTGCTCGTTCCGCTGCTGTTGACTCCGCTCCTGTGGTTTTTGTTGTTGCTGCTGCTTTTGTTTTTGTGTGCGTTGCACTTTCGGTTGCTGCTGTGGTTGCTCGGTTTGCAGCTGTTGTTGTTGCTGCTCCTGTTGGCTCTGATGTAGCAGTTGCTGTTGCTGTTGTTGCTGCTGGGCTTGCCTTTGCTCTGGCTGCGCCATCCCTTGTTGTGGCGCTGTTTTTTGTGGTGCTGCTTTAAGTGGCGCCTCTAGCGCTTTTTTATTCTCGCGCTCCTGCCTCTCACGTTCTCTTCGGGCTTCTTGTTTCGATTTCAGGGCTTCAATCAGAGGGGTAACTATGGAGTTTAGCCTTTCCATCTCCCCCCGAATGGCATCAATTTTTTTGCTGATGGCTTTCTCATCCAGTGCGACTATAGCAATTTGCGCCTCATTTTCCTCTTCGGAGGACGCCTCTGGTGAGGTTAAGCCCACCAGCAAGTTGCTGTTAGATTCACCTGTTGTGAATAATCCCTCGCCACCTTCTGACATGTATTCAATGTCGTCATCGGATGGCGAGGAATCCAATTGTTGTTGAATTTTTGCTGCTGCTGACGTCTTTGCTGTGCGCACCGTCTCCTTCACCCCGGCTGGCAGCTGGGCTGAGGTGGTAGTGGAGCGGCGCTTGACATGGCTCGGCGCACAGCTAATCCTCTTTCTCCTCTTCTTCTTAACATCGGCTGTTGGTGCCGTTGCTGTTTTTGCCGTTGTTGCTACGGCACTAGACGATGGTATGGCTGGTGGTGCCATCGCTTGCTTGCTTGTTGTTGTTGTTGCTACGGCACTGACCGTAGCTTTGGCTGGTGGTACCATAGCTGGTTTCATTGTTGTTGCTGGGGCACCTTTCGATGTCCCCGCGGTGTTGTTGGTTTGCATTTGCTGCTTTTCCCAATCGATAAAGTTTTCTACTTCACGATTGTGAAAAAAAGCAGCTAAATAATTTTTGCCCGACTGGGACTCGAACCTGTGATCCTCAGGTTGTCGGTCGGCCACCTCTATCTCTGTGCTATTGCACTATTAAAAACAGCTGGGTAAAATTAAAATTTTGAAAAGTCACTCCGATTTTAGTTAAAGAAAACTGTGAAAGCCGATAACGTGCGCACACTTCCACAGATCGAGATCGACTGTTGCCCCTCTCCTCTGCAACCTCTTTGTTCACCAAATAATTCAGCACATATACGTTGTCTATCGTTCCTACTCCTCTTCTGAAACCCGTTTGATTTGGTGGTATCATCCCTTTCTCCTCCGCTCCTTCTTTAACCTCTTCGCTAAAACCGTCGTATATATTTTATACAGCGATGGCATGAGCGTTACTCCTCTGTATTCTTCTACCTTTGTTCCTACACCTTTCTTTATTATCGGGGCAATTATTCCCTCTTTCCACCCCTCTGGCCATCCATCTCCTCTCCACACCTTCCTGCAGATGCCCCATGCTACCTCTATAGCTTGTTCTCCTCCATATCTCCACGCTTCATTAGGTATACCGTCTGTTCCCATTGCTTTTCCTTCTTTGAGTTTTCTAACCACCTTTCTGATCTCCTCCTTACTAATTTCGGTCTCATCTTCCGCTCTTCTTGTTACCTTTTCTCCCATTCTCACTCTTTCTTCCACCCCCCCAATTAGACTCATAAAATATTTTTTCCATTCCTCTTCTCCAATCCCTTCCCCCATCGTCTTTCTCTTCTTTCTATCTCTATTTATTATTTCCCACACTTTGTTTTCGATATTGGCCTCTGCAATTTCTCTTATCATCTCATCCTGCTCCTCTCTTTTCTTTCTCTCAATCATCGCTTGATATTCTCTTTTTCGCTCCCTGTATTTTTCCTTCGTCCCGATACTCTTCTTCCACCTCCTTAACTCCTTTCTTACTTCTTCTTTTTTCTCCCTACATTCTTCATCCCACCATCCTCTCCTTTTCTGTTTCCTTTGCCTTCCCCCTACCTCCTCACTTTGTTCAATCTCTCTCTTAATCCTCTCCCCAATCTGATTTTCTGAATCCTCTGCTCCCTCTTCCAAGCTCACTCTTCGCATTCTTCTCTCGAATTCCCGTTTCATCTCCTCCGACCATCTTCCCGTTTTTATTCTTTTTACTTCCTTTGCTTTATCCCTCTTTCTCCTTCTTCCTGTCTTTATAGTGATCACCAATGGGTGATGATCTGACTCTACTCTATCTGTTACTTCCATCCTTTCTATTCCTCTTCTCGTCCTTTCGTCACCTAGTACATAATCAATTACTGTCTCCCCTCTGCCTCCTGTATACGTGAACTCTCCCTCCTCATCCCCCTCTATATTCCCGTTAAAAATTTCCCACCCTAATTCTCCTATCACCTGCGTTAGTTTCTTACCTTCGGTGTTCACTTTTTTATCTTTCGATCTCCTCCCTCTCTCTTCGTCTCCTATACCCCTCACTCTCCCACCCTCCAATCCTGTTCTCGCGTTGAAGTCCCCCCCTATTATCACTCTTTCTTCATCTGACTGCCTCTCCATCCATCTTCTTAAGCTTTCCAACTTCTTGTCTATGTCACCATTTACATACGTTGCTACTATAACCCATTCATCCGTACCTGCTTTAACTTTCCTGCTCATTAATCCTTCTTCCTGTTCCTGAATCTCATCACCCTCTATCGCCATTTCTTCTCTAACTCCCATTATCATCCCCCCCATTGCTCTTCCCTTCTTGTTCTTCTTTTTTGCTCCCTGTCTTGTCCATTTATACCCCTTTGGCAGTTGTGTTTTCCATTTTTCCCAATTCTTTTCCTCTACCCACGTTTCTATCATCACTACAACTTCCCATTCTTTGATCCCTTCCCAGAACTCTTTTTCTTTATTCGCTAACCCCGCAACATTCCAGAAGCCTATCTTCCATCTATCCCCTGACTCTTTTCTCATTCTTCTTGTTCCGTTATCCGTTTTTTGACTCTGAATTCTCTTCTATTCCTCCTTCCCCTTCTTGTTTTTCAATATTCCTACTTTCACTCTGCATTTGTTTCTCCTGTTCTCCCTCTTTAGCTATTGTTTCCCTTATGACCTCCCTTTTTTCATCCCAAACCCATGTCTCCCCATTTACTATCACCTTCCCATATCTTATTATGACCTGCTTCCCTTTTTTCTTTTCTTCTTCTGCTCGATCCCTTATCAGCCACTGCATTCTTCGTTCTTTCCACGTTAAGTCCTCTTCAATTCTTTCTCTTCTTCCTCTTAGGTTGGCTTTCTTCCTCATCACCTCTGTTTTACCGTCTAGAGTTTCCATTTTTACTTCTATCATACCTTCTTTCCCGTCTGCACCTCTCCTTCCGACCTCCCTTGCTTCCCCTATCCTTGCTTGGACTCCTATCCTTTCGAATATTCTTTCTACCGTGTCTTTTATTGTGCCTCGTATCTGCACGTTTTTAATCATTATATTCCTTCTTCGTTTTTCTTTTTCTTGTCTTTCTATCCTTGCTTCCATCTCGTTCGTCCTCTCCGCTAGGTTTTCTTTCCCATCTCCACCACTTATTGTGCTTGTTGTTTCTTCAATTTCCGCTCTACTATTTTTTATTCTCTCCTCTATTTCCCGTGTGCCTTGTGCTTTCATCTCTAATTCTTCTATCCTTCTTGCTAGCCCTCTTACTTCAACTTTCAGTTCTTCTCTCTCCTTTTCCCCTCTTCTTATTTCTTCTCTCATCTTTCCCAGTTCTTCCTTCATCTCCATTCTCAACTCTTTCACCTCTTGCATCTCCCGTTTGAATTCATATCTCATCTCCTTCAATATCCTCTCTACTTTCGACTCCTCTTGTTCCTTTTTCTGCGGCGATCGTGGGATTTTCTTGCTGGCTTGGAATACTTCGATTCCTTCCTCATTCTCTTGCTCAACTCCGTTCACCTGCTCTCTCTTCCTCTTCCATAAGTCACTAATATCTCCCATCGATCCCGTGTTCATATTCCTCGACAATCCTTCGAGATTTGTCGGCCTTCCTCTCCTCTTCATTTCTTCCTCACTACACTCTCCTCTTTTGTCCGCCATGCTCTCTTATCTTCCTGCTCTCTTCTATTATATTCTATTATTATTATCATTATTATTATTATTATTATTATTATTATTATTATTATTATTATTATTATTATTATTATTATTATTATTATTATTATTATTATTATTATTATTATTATTATTATTATTATTATTATTATTATTATTATTATTATTATTATTATTATTATTATTATTATTATTATTATTATTATTATTATTATTATTATTATTATTATTATTATTATTATTATTATTATTATTATTATTATTATTATTATTATTATTATTATTATTATTATTATTATTATTATTATTATTATTATTATTATTATTATTATTATTATTATTATTATTATTATTATTATTATTATTATTATTATTATTATTATTATTATTATTATTATTATTATTATTATTATTATTATTATTATTATTATTATTATTATTATTATTATTATTATTATTATTATTATTATTATTATTATTATTATTATTATTATTATTATTATTATTATTATTATTATTATTATTATTATTATTATTATTATTATTATTATTATTATTATTATTATTATTATTATTATTATTATTACTATTAATATTATTATTATTATTATTATTATTATTATTATTATTATTATTATTATTATTATTTTTAAGGACTTGTAACGGTTAATACCGGTTTTTGGTAAATTTTTGTTTATCAAAAAGTACACCATATCTACAGTAATTAACTGATTCTTTTAATCATAATCGTTAGAGCCGTTTTTGAGATAATTAAACTTTTCATTTACGGACATTTTTACAAAAATGATTTTTAAAAACACTTGTTATTTCCACAGTTTTTCATTTACGGTTGTAGGTCAGGTACCGTTATTTTTGGTGAAAAAAATCGATTCCCCCCCTGGAGTGCTACAAAAAAAAACCTTCAGATCAAAATTTGATGAAAATTGCTTCAGTTGTTTACGCTGTAGGTCAATATACGGACAGCAGACAGACCAATGGAATTGTTCCACCCACTTTTTTGGTGTTCTCTATCATCGTATATTCATGTTTGATTGTTATCTCGAAATTTTTGTTTGCACGAGTCCAAAACTTGCCCTATAGTACCTACATATATCGCAAGTAAAAATGGAAACGTTGCACTAATTCAATCCATGGACTAATGACATAGGTTAATATATATTTCAGTCATTTTTTCCATCATTTTCATTTTTTCTAAAGACATACATATTTGGTAAAAATGTTTTTTTGTATGTGGGCTACTTTTCTGTTTTGTTGTTTCTTATAAATTGCGACGTTTCGAACGTGTTTACGTTCTTCTTCAGGCCTATATAAATTTTGAAAAAAGAATACATAATAAAATAAAAATAATAATACAATTATACCTATGTACTTACAATTGGTTATATAGTAAAAATAATAAAAATTTAAAATTATTTTAGTTGTTTTATCGGCTCAAGTGTCTTAAAATTCGTTTTATCTTTAAATGGCTTGAAAAAGACGTTTATCAAAAACATAATATTTTAAAACATTAAACTTCAAATTTGAAATTATATGAAATATGAGCTTATACAAGTTAAACATAACAGGGTATCTTTAATGTTTTTATAAAATGACCATATATACTACTGACTCCTTCACAATCCGAACGCCTATTTATTGTATTATTTGTGTTTAAGATATGCAGCATTTCAATAAGCATTCTTTTGTTATAATTTTTTTCAATTTGTAAGATTTCTACATTATTGAAATCTGGTCTGTGTCCCTCATTTATACTATGTAAAGCTAAAGCTGTTTTTTGTGTTACCATTTCTTATATCAGATTTATGACCTGATATACGGTTTTTTAATTTTTGCATAGAGGTTCCTACATAAACAGAAGAACACCCAATTGTTCCATCACCTAAACAACTTATTTTGTAGACAATATCACTTATGTTATCTACCGATAATTTATCTTTAAGAATTGAAAATAAGGATGTTCTCAATGTATTAGTTGATTTAAATGCTATACGAACGTTTTCTTTGTTTCTTAACGGAGCATTCAAAATCCTATTAGAAAGATATGGAATATATAAAATACTTTTATAAGAATGTTGTGGTAAATTTGATATTAAATTTGTTTGTATTACTGGATTAAAATATTTATTTATTAATGTTTTGACTAAATTTAAAGGAAAAGAATTTGAAGATAACGTACTCATAATTATTTGAATATTTTTTTGACGAAAAGTAATGTCACTGTTATCTAATACTCTATTAATAAAATTTGATGCTGTATTTAATATCATCTGTTTGGGTTGTTTAGAATTATCTGTCATTAAAAAATGATTTTGGGAAATAAAATACCCTAATATATTAGTAGTACCTTGGTGTATGTAGGCCTAAAAATGCGGATGGTTGTTATTTTTCGGTAAAGGTATAGAATTTGATGGAAAATCTTCAAAATTGGTACACATGAAGTATCATAAGGAATATACAAAAAAATTATTTTCAATTTTTGTAGATATATAAAAATTGCAAATTGATTTTTTACTTAAAAAAATCAACCTTTCAACCTGCTGCAAATCAAATACCTATTCTGGTATTACGTAGAGTTGATATGAAAACATTGCGTTGTCCAAATAGTAATAAAAGTTTTGTTTTTTTTTGAGCTAGTGGCATTAGTAAAAGTACGTCAAAATTCATACTCAAACAGTTAAAAAAATTAATTTTAATTAAATTTTTTTAAAAAAGCGGGGTGGTGATCGGCCTCTTGAAATGTCTGCGTTGGTATTTAAAAAAGATTTAGCAAATAGGTACGTAATTAAAGAAAAACTTCCAAAAACTTAAATTGCTTGGTGATTACTTCCATAAATCATATAAAAATCCATAAAGCCTAGCTAAACACAATAGTTGTGGATTACTATAATTTGATTTGCAAAAGGGTGAATTCAATTTGAACACCACATACATTCTACCATTTACATACAATAATAAATCATTTAACTATCATTAGGTATTTCAATGATTGTTCAAAGCTCTTATTTTGCACTCCTCTTTCATTTCAACAGTGTCAAAGTTGTGCCATCGCAATGCTAAGAACATCCAAACCAGAACAAACCTAAATCACAACCTCACCATTCAGAAATCACAAAAAACCTTAATCGCTACCGACTACAATGCTCCCACAGTACACATATCTATGTATCTCAATATATCTACAAATATTCTATTATAAATATAAATAAATAAATATACTTTTATATCCCTCATAGCAGCATATTCTTACGACTGACAAAAATAAAACACAAATGTTAAATTAACAAAAAAGAAAGATTAATTTATTTACTTCACAAATTAAATATTCCGCTTAACGTCGCCAAGCACAGACGTGTTTAAATTCGCTCCTCATTACCTTTCAAATATAATTAAAATTCTTTTAATTAATAACTCAGTTTGCTTAGCCCTGCATTTTCATTTGCAAATTCTCTGACCCAATTTTCTGCCCTTAAAACATTCTTTCATTACCGCTTCGCAGTCTATTCGATTTGAAAATTGTGCTTACCTGTGTTAACTTCTTGTAACAGTTTATTGTGTTTACTTTAATTCTGCTTAACCAATTGTGCCGCGGTAGCCCCCATTCCACATTGTTGACTAATAATAAACAAAAATAAATAATAAACAAAAAATAATAATTATGGTGAATCGATGTGATTTTATCCATTGCGAAGACAATGATCACAAAAATGCTGACCCGGTGCCTTGTAGAGGCCTTTGTGGTAAATCTTTTCACCCACTATGTATAGGATTAAGCAAGAGATCTAGTGCGTATCTGAAAGATTATTTGGAGCACTTTTTCTTTTACTGCGATGAGTGCAGAGATTTCTCTCTTGCGCATGTGCTCCGTGCAATAAAGTGTCTAAGTGATTCAATGAACTGCATCCCAGCTGATAATAAACTGTTTCATAAAAACATTCTTGATCAGCTTCAACAGTTGGATGTTTTTAGCAAATCTATGGACGACTTGAGTAACACTGTTGACTACCTCAGCAAAAGGTGTACTGATAAATTTTTATCAGTAGATAAGCAACTAGCTACACTTACGCAGTTGGTGTCAGACTATTCGCGAGACGATCGTATCGAACAATGCATAATATCGCTCAAAGACGAATTTAAATCGGTTGTGAGTAGCTATCAAACTGTTGACTCTGTTGACTCAATAAATCATAACATAAACACCATGCGCTCCGACCTTGACCAGCATATGCAAAGCACCTCAAAATTAGTGATACCCGGCCTTCGTCATCCACTTGCTCTTCTGGAAAATGCAGTAGGCAAAATCAACTCCATGAGTAACGAGATTTTGGCAACAAGGCTAAGCATCGTTGATCTTTCTGATGACATTAGAACAGCAACTTGCAAAATCGACAGCATACCGGATCAGCTCCAGTTAAACCAATCTGTCTTCAACACTTCAATTCTTGCTGAAATAATGGATGCCACCCCTTTCGTACCCTTATCTGCTCAACAGCCACTTCCTCTACCTTCAATTATGTCTACCACGGAATCACCACCTTCAACCATTGGCCTTGACTCTCCTGCTTGTGTATTCATCACTACTAACTCATCCAACCACTCAGCCACTCTTGAAACTGATTCACCTCATGCATCTGCTCCCGTCTCTACTACTCATCCATCCTCTACTTCACCACCTTTGACCGCAAGTGCTCCTAGCCTTATTAAATTTGGAACTTCATGGTCAATCCCAGAGTGGAACTTAAGATTGTCCAAGCTCAATAGTGCAAACAAGAGCTCATATTTCCTGATTAATGCGCCCCGAACTGCTGATGATTCCTGGGTCCGGACTTACTTCTTACGAACTTTCGCTATGGATATCGACTGCCAACGTACATCTACTTGCCGCTTCAAAATCATCATCCCATCGAAATACGAATGGTTATTCTCCCACTGTAATGGGCACACTCAGCTTGGTGACATGAAGCTATTCAAATGGATTGATAAAACATCATCATCATTGTCGCCAAAAAGTAAGAATAAGCCGCGCAAATCTAAAGCCAAAATTCAATCCGGTATTAACTCGAAATCAGACTGGAACTTTAAAATAGGTATTCTTCCTAACTTTTCTCACTCTATTTACCATGACTCATCTTTCCTTAAAAGCCACCACCCAATTCAAAATTCTCCTTCTGTGTCTTCCTTACCCTCTTCTAATTGCGTTCATCCAGTCTCTACTAACCCCTCCTTACATCATAAGAATAATATGTATAACCCCATCCGAACTAATAGACCTTCCTTATTTCAAAATCCTCCCGCAGTCCCTCCAAAGAAACGAGTGTCTTTTAATATCCCTAACAAACTGAATGACCAATCTCCCAATTTAAATCACCCTCGTGGCTCCTACTACCCTAATTTCATCCATTCCCACGTTCTTAATCCCGAGCATTCATCCACTCCTCCCGTCACCGGCTCTCCACCCCGAAAGACCTGGAAGGCTCTAGTATTTGCTTCTAGAGCTTTCGTAGGGGAAATTTTCCATCAATTTCCCTTTCCAAAGCATTCATTTTGACGTTAAGTCTTGGAAGTTCTAAAGTTCACCAAAGCTCTCCCTAGATTGGTTTGTATCATGTCAAATGCAGGATTCGGTATTTCTTTTATTCGAAAGTGGTTGTAGTTCATTCGAGAGTCGTTATAGCACAAATGTGACAGTTGTTACACTGCCTTCTCCTTAGGATTGATCGTCATGAGCAAATCCATCATTTCCTTCACCATTATAACGGTGCAGACGGTCTCTGTGAACTACTTTCATTTTGCTTCTAAGTCCTCTCCTAATGCGCTAGACAACATCTTTTATTCGTGCCTAACAGTTTACGGGCCTTCCCAATTTTGTTGAAGTTTCGGTGAAAGTCCCTTCGGACTGTGTGGATTATAAAACCACACGAGCTCTCCCGCTTGGAATCCATTCTTTGTTGCTTTTGTATCGTGTCGTGTTTTCATCCGATCACTTGATAGCTTTCTATTTGCTCTTGTCCTTTTCCGAATGTTGACCAGCTTTTTTTCTCTACTTTCCTTATAGCTTAATTTCACGGGGCCAGCCTGTTGAATCTGCAATATGCTTTCGCTGTTCTCCAAGGCCTTTGGTGGAATTTCGATTATTAGGAAACCGTCCATTGAAACTGTTTAGATGACGTATTTAGTTTCATACCCCTTTGGCAACTGATAGTTCCACACAAACTGACGACTTATGTAACCATGATCATCTTCACGTTTGTCGTGCTTACCTTTCACCACCACGCTGTGCCCAACAATTTTGACCGTTAATTCATCTGGTCTTAAATGGCTGACATCCATGGACACTTGAAACCCGTGCTTTCCAACTGTGTAGCTTTCTTTGGAATGTTGCTTGTCACCCTTTCGCTGATATGTATGGCATGGATACAATACAAATCTGGAGTCTTCTTGTTGGGCAGTTATTACTTCCTCTTTACTCCAATCGTCAGTGAAATCTGCTCTTTATCTCTGGATGGCAACAACCTTCTTTTCATCTTCACGAGTACAATGCTTGTAGAGTGATTTCAATGGCCTTCTAGATGGCAATCTGCACTAGCGTTGGAGATGTCCAGTCTTGTTGCAATTCGTACATGAAAGTCTTCTAGATGGCAGTCTCCACTGGCATTGAAGGTCTTGTTGCCCGATTTTGTTACAATTCCAACATTCAGGTCTTCTAGGTGGGAATATACACTGGCGTTAAAGATGTCTGGTCTTTTTACAATTCCAGCATCGAGTAGGTTCATCTCGCTGGTTCCTTTGCAACGCTTTTTTCTGGCATGAACACTCAATAATTTCTATTTTTCTTACTCGATGGACTTCTTAAGAAGCCTGTTCTACTGCTTCAATAGTCAGGGCGAACGCTAATGCCTCAGGAAGTGTACGTTTCCCAGCAGCTCGAATTGCTCGCTGAAGGTTGATATCAGATACAGCACGGACAAAGGCTTCTGTTAGGAATTGGTTGATGATTTCATCCCCTGCAGTCAGATATGCCAGATGGGCCAACCTTTCTATATCTGCTTGTAGCTGTTGCAGAGTTTCTTCTCTTTTCTGGACTCTAGTATTGAGTTGAACGCGGAAGACTTCTTGCATATGGCCACCTCCAAAGCCCTGAACAAGAGCACTGTAGTTACCATTCTTATCTGGTAGTATGGTTTATAGCAGCTAAGCAGCATATCGTCTAGGGGAAAGCGTTAGAGCTATATATTTCTCTTCCTCGTCCCAGCCATTTGTTGCCGCAGTTGCCACAAATTACTTCTTATAGATTGATCTAGAAGTTTGACGCATCTCCTTTCTTTTTGGACAGTTGCCGGCACTTTCTCAAAGCTTCATTATCTTTACCTTATCCAATTCCTTTGTAATGCATTCCATTTTGTCTTCGACCATTTCGAACTTTGCTTTCACAGTCGAATATTACTCATCAACACGCTCAGCAAGAGCAACAATTCTGTTGTTGTTATATCGGGCGTACTTACTTGTTCTTGCCTTACCTCCATTTCAATGTCAAATATAAACGTGTATGGGTTTTCTCCACTTTTTCTTAAACCTACTTGCAGACAAATTATAAGATCATTCTTTGTCCAGCTGTAGGAAAACCTCGCTTGTTCAGTTCCGCCTTAAGTTCAATTAAATTTAAATTATTTTGAGTTTTACCCATTGTCTTTTCTTATTTTCACTTTCACAGTCACGTACCTCCTTCGGGTTAGGGGAAAGAAAATACCCGAGGTAGGCATGCCTCTCGTAAGAGGCGACTAAAATCCAAACTCCGTATACTGAGATTGATGCATACATAACTATGCAATGAGCAAAATAATAATACATAGTACCCCAGGTGGCAGTTCAGGTTCACTGGAAAATCCACCCTCTTCGGAGGTCGGCTCTATGGATTCTGGGGAGAGCCAATTATTGCATTTACTTAATCCCTTCCTAAGAAGTGCATGGGTATCTCGATCACCACCATCTAAATCGAGTGCAAAACCATCAAAACTTGGACGCCGTCGTCTGAAGCAGCCTCCTCTTTTGAAATAAGAGTTTCACCAAAACATGTGACAATAAAAAAAAAAACCTTTTAAGGAACGGCCCTCACCACCGATAAATGATATCGGTATTGTGGAGTATAATAAGTTCCAAACCATACTAAAGGCATTATTACCATCGGCTTTTAAAATTATTTCACTTAATAACAACAAATGGAAAGTTTTTGTGAAAGACCCCGAAAGTTATCGTCTTCTGTCACGAAAACTAAACGAAGAAAAAGTAGAACGGTATACCTATGAAAATAAGTCGGAAAGACCCCTACGTGTTGTGGCAAGAGGTCTACACGCATCATGTTTAAAAGACGATATTATTAGTGATCTAAAAGAGCGCAACCTCAAAATCTTAGATGCGACGAACATTGTCAAAAGAGAGAAACAGAAAAAAGAGGGGAAAGCGACAGTGGTACAACGTGGTCTCCGACTATTTATACTTTCGTTCGATAAGACTGAAAATCTAGATGAAATTTATAAAATTAAAACAATTCTTAGCATCGTAGTTAGGATCAAACCTCTGAGAAAAAGCACAATGTTAATACCTCAGTATAAACGCTGCCAAGAATTGAATCACACCCAAACCTATTGCAAAAAAGAGCCAAGGTGTGTAAAATGCGCTGGAAAACATCTAACCGTTGACTGCTACGGAAAAAGTGAAAGTTCACCGACGTGCATTAATCGTAATGGAAATCACCCAGCAAGCTATAGGGGCTGTGAAATAGCTAAAGAATTACAAAAACGACGATCAAAATCTGCCCAAACACAAAGAAACCCACCAAGGCAATTACAAACCGCAATTCCCAAGAGTGCCAAATCTACGAAAGGTCCAAAACCTAGTATCCGTAAGGAAAAGAAAACAGTGTCAGTACCTTTGGAGAAAATATCGAAGCAAGGAAATTCAGAAACATATGCCCAAATAGCGGCAAAAAATACACCCTTAAATAACGACATTAAAACAGACCCGGTTTCGAAAGTATTTTCAATAATTTTGTCAAAACTTGAAGAACAATGTGAAAAAAATAAACTTATCTTTGATAGGTTAATTAAGCTCGAAAATAGCTTTCGAGCCAAACCTCTTTCAAAAAATATATGATGGAAAAGCGTAAAATGTTTACATGGAATGCCAACGGATTATGGCAAACACTTGGAGAATTGGAGATGTATATGCGAGAAAATGATATTGAAATATATTTGATATCAGAAACGCATGCCAAAAATTAATCAATCTCTAAATCCACGGATTTCATAACTACCACGCTATTCATCCGTCAAACAAAGCAAGAGGTGGATCATCATTGTATATAAAAGAATGCATTCAAAACTCGATGGGCCTCAAAATAGAGGCGGAATCAATGCAATTGAGTAGTGTACAGGTTAAAACTAAAAATATTCCTCTCAATGTCTCTTCCATATCTTGCCCTTCGCGTTGCAAAATTGATGAGAGTGAATTTACGACATTGATAAAGTCACTAAGCCCAAATTTAATTGTTGGTGGTGACTTTAATGCAAAGCACACCTTCTGGGCCTCACGATGCATGTCTCAAAAAGTTAAGTTTTATCATTACAAACGCCTCTATAGCTTGAAGACGCAGTAGATACCTTTGTTGATATAATACAAAAAGCAGCTTGGGATAACACACCTTATCAAAGGCTAATGCCTCGCTATAAGGATATAAAATATCCGCAAGAAATAAAAGATTTAGTGAAAGAGAAACGAAAAGCACGTAAAAATGGCAGCAAACCCGTGCTCCTCAACAAAAAGCTCATTTAAATCGCTTGAGTAATATGATAAAAACGGCGATATCAGATTTCAAAAACCTTGAAGTTGAAAATTACCTTGAAGGCTAGACAGCGGGGAAAGAATCCAACTACTCACTTTGGAAAGCTATAAAAACGACAAAAAAACCAAAGCTTTCAGTGCCCCCGATTAAGAAAAGCCAAAATGAATGGGCTAAAAGTGACAGAGAAAAAGCAACGGTATTCGCCGATTACTTAGAGGAAACATTTAAGCCGTTCGATGGGCAAGAACTCAACGAAAATATTAATATGATTTTTACCTCAAATGAAAGCTACATAACGAGAAATGCTACACTTGCCGAATTAAAAAGAGAAATAAAGAAGCTTAAGTCCAACAAAGCTCCAGGATATGACTTAATAACGGCAGAAATTTTAAAAATGCTCCCTCGTAAAGGGTTTATTAACCTCTTTTACATAATAAATGCCGTTCTAAGGTTAGAATATGTCCCGAGCCAATGGAAAGTTGCGGAAGTCATATTGGTTTTGAAACCTGGCAAACCATCTCACGAAAAGAACATCAGTTCGGATTTAGAAGCAAGCATTCGACAATTGATCAAGTGCATAGAATATCTGACGTAATGGAGAGAGCTCTTGAAGAAAAGAAAATCTGTTCGACTGTCTTTTTGAACGTGTCACAGGCGTTTGACAAGGTGTGGCACGAGACCTCAAATTCAAATAAAGACATGTTCTGACTGAAGGACTTTACAACATTCTAAACGGATATCTAAATGAAATAACTATTCTGATTTCAAAGAAATAGTGGCTGGGGTACAACAAGGATGTGTATTAGGTCCAGTTCTGTACCTTTTACTTACACGCGATATACCACAAACTGGAGATAATATTGTAGCCACGTTTGCTGATGATACTGCAATACTAGCAGTAGGCAAAACGATTAGCGGAGCTACAATTAAATTACAATGCTCTTAACAATGTTAATGAGTGGACAAAAACATGGCGAATAGCGCTCAATGAACAAAAGTCAGTCCACGTGGACTTTACGTATACAAAAATAAATAGATTATATCCTTTTTTTTTAAATAGATTACCCGTCTTTCTTAATACCGCTCGTGTTCCATTTGCAAATGAGGCAAAGTATCTGGGCATGACTCTGGGCTTACTTGATAAATATTCAAAGCTTAGTATTGTAAATAAATTGATTTTATACCGACAGGTTCTTAAACCTGTTTGGACTTATGGTATACGACTTTGGGGTTGTACCTTCCATATAAACTTAAATAACTTACAAACGTTTGAAAATAAATTGCTTAGGTCATTTGTAAATGCTCCGTGGTATATAAAAAACGAAGACCTTCACTGTTATCTCGGGATTCCAACGGTACGGGACGAAATAAAAAGTTTCGCGCGAAAACATAGAAATCGACTATTAGAACGCGCTAATTCAACGATTATTGACATTCTTGACGAGTAGAATTAAGTGAGCCGTCTGCGAAGAACAAAACCTTCCGACTTGGTGCGGTGAACAGAAAACCGCTTTAAAATCGCGGATTAAGCAGGAACTTTCACCGAAAAGTAACCTGCAACACGTTACTGAAATGGAAAAATTCCATTTTTAATAATTTAATACAAAGCTAATTATACTGGACTATAAATTGTAAAGCCGATTTATGCTACTTTGGGTATTTTTTGGTATCAAAAAAGCTATCAATTATTAAAAATGGAATTTTTCCAATGATTTCAGATATTTAAACAACTAAACCAAACCAATATAAAAAAAATTTAATTCCAAAATATGGACTTATATTCAATTTTCAAGGGAAATTGCACTGAAACAACAAAAGGCCATAACTATTTAAATTGAGTTAACTTCAACAAACCCTAAATGAGGTTTTACTCAGCTCACATAGACCTTTCAGACGTATCAAGACCAAAAAATGCTTCACGCAAAAAAAAACAGCTGTTGTACGCTGTTATCTAAACACAAATAAATTAAGTTTTGTTCAACTTCTTACACCAATGAATTATTTTTTCAGGTTCGATAATAAAACTTATTCACTTTATTTGAATTCTCCACTTATTAACTTGACAAAATAAAACACTTTACATTTCTTACTTCAAAACAATTTATGGTTTACCACTGAAATTAATTCACTTACTTGACTTTTATTACAACCAACTTTACTCATTCACGATTTCAAATAAACTACGTTCTTTGCCGGTTAGAAATGTGCTTTTATACTTTTCATAACGCTCCCGAAAAAGCTGGAAGGATCTAGTATTTGTTTCTAGAGCTTTCCTAGGGAAAATTTCCCATAAATTTCCCTTTTCCAAGCTTTCATTTTGACGTTAAGTATTGGAAGTTCTGAAGCCCACCAAAGCTCTCCCTAGGTTGGTTTGTAGCATGTCATGTCTAATCCAGGATTCGGTGTTTCTTTTATTAGAGAGTGAGTATAGTTCATTCGAGAGTCGTTATAGTACAAATGTGACAGTCATTACAGTATGCTCTTCGTTTATATTTTTTCTTTCACAACTATAGAAAGAGAAATAATCATACTTTCATTATATTGTGTAGGCACTTAGTTAGGCTCAGCACCTCTAATTTCATATGCCAATGCTAGGTAAGTGCAAGTCGTTGGTCACCCATGATAGTACTATAGATTCTATATCTTTGTATATATAAATCATAGTACTATCATGGACGCACTAGAAGAGGGTGACATCTGCAGGCAGTATGGTGAACCCTGTAGCGGAGAGATGCAATTTTGGGTGGAGACTTGCGAACGCTTGAGAATTTGAGAATTGAGATTATGATTTGAACGGGAAAGACGTATTTAGAATTTACAAGGGTGAGACTGAATCAGGTAGAGAGCATTTTTGAAAAGAATATACATAAAAATCTTTGAGTATAAGATGAAAATGAAGAAAATAGTCGATTTTGCTTTGGCTTAGTTTTGTTTACATTTTTGTATTCTTTTTGATGAGATAAGATGAAAAGAATTTAAAAGTGTGTCAAATAAAAAATATTTTGGGTATTCTTTCTGTTTGATGGGTTTTTTTGTGGATAAAGGGGGAAGTGGTTTATATTTGGAGTTTTGCAAAGTATTTGGAAAACGTTGTTTTTTTTTTTAATTTCTTATGTCTTCATGCACACAGCTGATGCCAATGCTTTTGAGCGATGGCGTGGCGCGCGCGGCTCAAAGGATAGAAGGGATGAATGGTTTTTATTTGGTGTGTCCCATATTTTTTCTTATGGCTGTTTGTATGTGAGCGAGATATGAAAGGTATAGAGTATAGGTTTAGTACGTAGATATGTACATATTGTTCATTATGAAAATCTATAGTTAGGAATGTGCATATGTACTTATGTATAGTTATTGTATTACTGTGTAGTTTAATACGTATTTTAATTTGCAATTTTAAGTAATTTGTTTGTTCATTCGATATAAATGTAGGTAGGTAGGTAAGGTACCTATATTGGTATATTAATGATGTAGCAAAATGCAAGAAAATATAAAATGGGTAGGTATGTAGGTAAGTTGGAAGGTACATTTACGACTATAAGAGAGTGATCAAGCAGCTTACTTTTCTAAGGTGGTTTTTATAAAATTCAACTTTCATTAAAATCAAAGGACACATTTTTTAAAGAAAATATTTAATTATGAGCAAAATGCAGCAACAAATTGAAAAAAAAAAAAATAAAATAGAAACTTAAACAATTTGAAAAATGATACAAAAAATGTCATATCATTGATGAATAGTTTTAAAGGTACCAAATTTTTTCAGAATTTAAAGTTGTTAAGTACCTACTAGTTTGGCATTCAGTATTTAATGTTCTTAGACCCGCTAGCTAAAATGAAACCTAAATATTTAAGTGCAACAAAAGCGAATATATGCCAAGCTTAAATAAAACATAAATGTTTAATTTTTGTATCAGTAAACGGCACTTAATATTTTTTTGTTGAATTCTTAAAACTATAATGGTTTTGTTTTGTCTTAACAAAAATTAAAATTACGAAAAATGCTAAATAAATTTTTTATAAATTTCAATAGGTGTGTTCTTATACCAAAAAGGGGTTGTTGATTAGTTTGTAATTTAATATTAAATGTTTATAAAAAAATGCTCAAATTGGAATACCTACTTAAATATATTTTAAATCTTACAAACATTTTATATTCATGTGTAGGTATACATATTTCACAGTCATATGTATACTAGGGTAGTCGTCACATGATTTTTTAGTTTTATGTAGAAGAGATAGGCCTAAATCAGCTCTAAATGAAGAAAAAAAACTGGCCATATTTTTATATTTTTTTTTATCCCCCATAGTAGGTATGCTTTATGTGATTCGCGTTGAATGTAGAAAGAAAAAATTTTGTAGGAGGGGGTATATCTCCTCCACTTGGACAGTAAGCGCAATTTTATAAAAAAAAACAAAAATATTGAAAAACAACGGCAGCACTTACAGTTGATTTTTGAAAAGCCAGAAATGGCTTTTTTCAAAATAAATATTTTGAAAAAAAAATAATAATTTTCTCAAAAACCAGAAAACATACAACCATAGGTTCTAACAATCGAATACAAATTAGTAAGTTATTAAGAACAATTGAATTTTCTCATTACCTATCTCTGACAAATGGATTTATAAAAAATTTTGTATACAAAAACTACAAAAAGTTAAATAATAATTTATTTATCAAAGCTTTCAAAATTTTTTTTTTGAATGAAAAGCTTTTAAAAAATCCACTATTTTCTTACTACAGTAATTTAAAATAAATTCACTATAAATGTTTTAATTACCAATTAGAAAAGTAAATTATTCATACCCATTGCAAATGCTTTTCGCAGATAATTAAAAGTTCTAAATTATGTGTGACAAATGTAATGGGTAATTAAATTAAAACACACAGTAATGGGTAGTTTGTAATCGGAGAATTTTATATTACACAACGCTGGTTATAAAAAAAACCTGTGATATGAAATGCATAGAAAATTAGGGTGTTCGAATATAGGAAATACATCATATCTTCGAACACCAGGAACACCTTTTTGAAAACGCCTGTTCGAAAACAGGATCACTTTCAAGGAGGCAGTTGCCTATGTTCAAACATTTGTTTGGGTATAGCAAACTCGATAAAAATTCGTTTCCAAGTTATATTTTATCTTTTTATTGGAATTTTTGTTGCAATATTATAAACTAGTATACTAATCATAATCAGCCAAGTAGAAGACTAAGCATTATTTCATAGCCGGACGAAACGCCAATTTGTAGGACTAAAGGCCATAAAAAGCTATTTTGGATAAATAAAAAATGTTCAAAAGAAATAAAGAGAAAATGTTAGGCTTTGGCTTTAAAAAAAACTTTCGCATGAAAGTGTAAGTAAAGGTAGTATTAACTTTGTTGTATCAAATTTAAGCCAATTTCCTACATAAATGTAGGTATACATATCTCAATGCATTGGCACTCCCACTTACGTATAAACATTGAAGAAATAAAAACATTTGACGAAATTTTTTCTGCTACTGCCTATTTTTTTTTTTTTAATTAATAAGTAGGTACCTCCCTACACTAGAATTTAGCAAAACAAACTTTAATTAAAATACCTACCTACCTAATAAAAGAAATATTTATGTACCTAGGTACCTATACAAAAACCCACCCCCATGTTCAACCAAAATATCTTAATATGTATCTTTACCTAAGCCTAACTCTGAATTTTGCATAAGAATACCTAACCTACATATTTTATTTAAATACCTACTAAAAAACATATCCTCGAAACAACTAATAATACAAAAATTATGTATTCCTAATTGGAATAGAAACTAGTCCACTACCAAAATAAATACCTACATATACTTACCCTCGCAAAATACAGATTACAATTAAATTATTAAAATACCCACTAAAAGTTATCGGTATCCTGCCATCGAAATCATACAAAAAAATTTATATGAAGAGATTTCCTCGAAAATTTTAAATCAGCCACAAAACAAAAACTACCCTCAATAATAATAATTATGAGAAAATATACATACCTATAGTCATACCTACGTTTCTCATTCACATCGTCTACAACAAAATCTGTGCAGAAAGGTTTTTCTGCTGGTTGTTACTACCTAGTACCTACGATACCGACGAGGCGACGACGCAAGCAGCTCACTCAGGTGTCTCTTTTATCCCCTTGTTAAATTTTTCTTTGCTACTCTGGCTACATACAATATATATGTTTCAAAAATAAAAACAAACAATTAATGGTGAATTCAAAGAGGATACGAGAAAAATTTTCTCATTTCCTTCATCTTTTTCTAGTTTGTGTCATTTCAAAATCAGCTGGTTTGCTTATCTCACTTACTCCCTTTATTTTTTACCAGAATAGAAATAATTAATCCTTTTGCTCTTACTACTTATCTTCGATTCTTTAATTTTTGTCTCCACACATGTCTCCACCACAATATTTGCGGTCAAATGTGGCGCCCCCGCTGGCAGTATGTAATCCTAAAAAAAATCGTTCATGATAGTACTATGATTTATATATACAAATTCTATATACAATGCTATAACTACTCTCGAGTAAAACAAACACCGAGTTCCGGATTAGACATGACACAAACCAACCCACAGAGAGCTTTGGTGAGCCTTAGAACTTCCAATACTAAGAATCAAGAACAAAAACAGAGAACAGAAGAATCTTCTAAAACAACAAGCCCAAAAACAAAGGAATCTTCGAAATCTTCTCGATGGTAAGTTAGAAGCCTTTGACAACAGAATTATTTCCCTTGACGAGCGTGCCGATAAATAATTTTTGATTGTCGATAAGCAATTGTCGACCGTAGAAACAAAGTTCGAAAAGGTCAATGATAAAATCGAATGCATTACAAAGGAATTGGATAAGGTAAAGATAATGAAGGTTCGAGAAAGTTGTGGCGAATATCCAAAAAGAAAGGAGATGCATCCACCAACCTGCGATGATGGATGTTCTTAGAAGAACTGCTGCTGAACTGCTACAAACCATACCAGCAGATAAAAAAGGCAACTTCAGTGCTCTTGTTCAGGCCATTGGCAAACACTTTGGAGATGTCCGTATGAAAGAAGTCTTCTGCGTTCATCTCAATACTAGAGTCCAGAAAAGAGGAGAAACCCTGCAGCAGCTCTAAGCAGACATCGAACGGTTGGCACATCTGGCATATCCGCCTGCAGGGGATGAAATCATCAACCAATTCGGAACAGAAGCCTTTGTCCATGCTGTATCTGATATCAACCTTCAACAAGCAATTCGAACTGCTGGAAAACGCACACTTCCTGAGGCATTAGCGTTCGCCCTGACTATGGAAGCAGCAAGAAGTCTCAAGGAGTCCCTCGAGTAAGAGAAATAGAAATTGAGGAGTGTTCATGCCAGAGAGCAGCGTTACAAGGGAACCAGTGAGATGGACCTGCTCGATGCTGGAATTGTAACAAGACCGGACATTTCAAATGTCCAGTGCAGACTACCACCTAGAAGACCTGCATGTCAACATTGTGGACGCAGAAATGGAAACAATAACACCAATACAAACACTACATGGTTCCCAACCGGAAAACGAGTAAGAACCAACTTCAAGGAGCAGAAGCTGGTTTCTGGTATCGATGGCCCCAAAACCACTATTCAGGACTCGCAGACCAAACGAAACAATAAAAGTCTGACTGTAAAGGTAACATTAAACGGTCACAAACATGTGGCTACGATCGACACTGGAGCGACTGCCTCCATTATTCGAAGAGACTTGGTGAAGATGACATGGCTGCATAACACCAACATCCACCGTCTGAAAACTGCAACAAGAGAGGCAGCCAGAGTGTACGGGGAAGTTCGTCTTACGATCCGTTTGGCAAAACTGAAGCAAGTTCTTAAGTACCGAAATGTGGAGATTCCTATGGCTTATGGCAATGAAACCACATCAAATCTGAGGACTGTCATAAGGGAAGATATATGCCTGCCACTTTCTTCAGAAGTGTTCGTTTGGACAAAAATTAAGGGTGATTTGGGTAACCATCGATACCTTATGGTGGAGCCAGACTCTGAGCAGTCTTCCCAAAACATCATCCTAGGAAAGACTCTTGTGGCACCTTACAGTAACATGGTGCCTGTACGGATACTTAACATCAAACCGTACGAATTCAAACTTAGAAAAGAAGCAGTTGTTGGAAAGTGTGAATCGGTGTCCGCAATAACTAAGATCACAAAAGTGGACACTCAACAATCTGTGGACCCAAGGAAATTGAACTCTATGAAGGCAAACATTTTTAAGTCATCTTATTTAAGTGAACGAAAGCTTGGTGTTGCTGGCAGCCTCCTTCACGAGTACGCTGATATACTCTCTTCACCCAGTGGGCAGTATAGTCAAACACAACTGGTGCAGCCTCGAATCGACACGGGAGACGCGAGACCAATTCCACAACCAGCGAGACGTCTCTCATTAGCCAAACAAGCCGAATTTGAAGAGATGATATCGACGATGAAGAAAGATGGGCTAATAAAAAATTCTAAAAGCCCTTGGTCATCCCCAGTCGTTCTTGTCAAAAAGAAGGATAGAAGTACTCGATTCTATGTGGACTATTTTCATTTACATTTCATTTATTCATTTATTAGCTGAATGGTTCTCAACATCGAACTCTAAGAGTGGCTACTGGCAGGTAGAAATCCATCCAGAAGATCGAGAAAAGACGGCTTTCTCCATTGGAAATGATCTGGCAGTTCAAAGTAGTGCCGTTCCGAATATGCAACGCTCCGGAAACATTTGAGCATTTGATGGAGTGCGTTTTACAAGGACTTACTTGGAAGTCATGCCTGGTTTATCTGGACGATGTCATCGTTTATGGTTAAACATTTGATTAGCATTGTAGAAACCTTAAGGCCGTTTTTCAGAGGCTTCGAGAAACAAACTTGAAATTAAATCCAGACAAGTGTTTATTCTTCAAGTCTGGAGTAAGATACTTGGGACATATCATCTCGTCCGAAGGAGTGAAGACTGATCCTGAGAAACTGAACACTGTTAAGAATTGGCAAACTCCACAAGATAAACATCAACTTCGGAGCTTTCTTGGTCTCGCCACGTACTATCGTCATTTTGTAAAGGGTTTTGCTGAGATCCCGAAAAGTTTGCATCAACTAACCTAAAAAGGCAAGCCATTCAAATGATCAAGTGAGTGCGAGAAAAGCTTTCAGGTACTCAAGCAGCGCCTATGCGATACACCTGTTCTGGCTTATTGGTGACACAAGAAACGTGGGAATTGGAGCCGTACTGTTGCAAGTTCATAATGGAGAAGAGAAGGTTATCACCTATTACAGCAAGGTACTCGGAAATCCAGAAAAAAATTATTGTGTGATAGAAGAATAAAGTTATAGATAGAAGTTCAAATCTTAAGGCATATTGGGCACACCGGGACTCACTTCATGTGCAAGTAGGAGTACTAAGACGTAAGTGGGAGTCCACAGACGGCAAATCGTATGTGATGCAGCTAATTGTACCTCGATCTAAAGTTAATAACGTTCTTCATGCATGAGAGAGCTTCCGGAGGACATTTGGGGATCAATAAGACACTGGAGAAGGTAAGGCAGCGATTCTACTGGCTACATTTAAGAGAAGACGCTGAATGGTGCCGCAAATGTGATATTTGTGCTTAAAGCAAGGGCAGAAAAATCCAGAGTAAAATGCAACCCACCACAAAACAGATTTACGAAGCTTAAGACTTTACTACGATGGCCTTATACCGTTGTATGAATACCCCCATTATTAATTTGCATTAATAATAACGGGTGATTTTTTAGCTGGTTTGGTTTTGGCAACACTGGTTTTGACAACTGACGTGTGTTTAGTACCTTGTGTCACTGTCAAACAGCTTCAGTTTGGTTTGCAATTTAACCATGGATCGTCTTACAAATGAACAACGCTTGCAAATTATTGAATTTTACTATCAAAATTCGTGCTCGGTTCGAAATGTTCATCGCGCGCTGCTTCCATTTTATGGTCGGCATTCTCGACCTTCTGAGCAGTCTATTCGGAAGATTGTGACCAAATTTCGCACCAAATTTACTTTGTTGGACATTAAACCACCAACACGTTTACGTACTGTGCGTAGTGAAGAAAATATTGCGGCCGTATCAGCTAGTGTGACAGAAGACCGCGAAATGTCGATTCGGCGCCGTTCCCAGCAGTTAGGCCTTTGTTACAGCACTACGTGGAAAATTTTGCGGAAGGATTTGGACGTAAAGCCTTTTAAGATACAGCTGGTGCAAGAACTAAAGCCAGCCGACCTACCACAACGCCGAATTTTTGGTGAATGGGCTCTTGGAAAGCTGGCCGAGGATCCGCTTTTTTATCGAAAAATTGTGTTCAGCGATGAGGCTCATTTTTGGTTGAATGGGTACGTAAATAAGCATAATTGCCGCATTTGGAGTGAAGATCAGCCAGAAGCATTGCAACAGCTACCAATGCATCCCGAAAAAGCCACTGTTTGGTGCGGTTTATGGGCCGGCGGCATTATTGGGCCATATTTCTTCAAAGATGATTCGAATCGCAGCGTTACTGTCAATGGTGAACGCTACCGAGCGATGATAACAAACTTTTTTTGCCCGAAATGGAAGTTCTTGACTTGCATGATATGTGGTTTCAACAAGACGGTGCCACATGCCACACAGCACGCGAAACAATGGCGCAATTGCGAGGCGAGTTTGGTGAACAGTTAATTTCACGTTTCGGGCCGGTCAATTGGCCGCCTAGATCGTGCGATTTGACACCATTAGATTATTTTTTGTGAAGGTATGTCAAGGCTAATGTCTATAGGGACAAGCCCGCTTCGATTGACGCACTGGAAGCCAACATCCATGCATTCATTCGTGAGATACCGGCCGATATGTGTGAAAGAGTATGCCAAAATTGGACTCAGCGGATGGGCTACCTGAGACGCAGCCGCGGTCAACATTTGCATGAAATTATCTTTAAACATTAAATTGCAAGGTTCAAACTATCGATTCAAATAAATATTTCATTAATTTTTTCGAATTTTTTGTGTTTTTTTTTTTTAAAGTTCTAAACCTCTTAAGAAATCACCCGTTAGTTACCTACACTAAGTATGACATATTGAAACATGCTTTTGCTTAAAGATATGTTTAGAAACAAAAACACAATATTCTAGGAAACTTGCCCAGAAAATTATAGCCAATGCCGTGGGCTTGGCACCAAGTTCTTTGATGGGACGAATTTTGTTTTAAATTTTTTTTTAAGGGTTTTGTATAATACCTTATATCGGGTTTTTCAAAAAGAGCACTACAAAAGTTTTTTTAAATAAAACAAAAACGGTTTTTGATATCAATGAAATTCTTTATTCCTGTGCAAGTAGGTTTGATGTCATTATGTGTGGAACTCGTTTCTTTTACATGGCCACCACGGGCACGCTTGCAGAAGTCCAGACGCTGAACCCAATTTTCGACGGTTTTCAAGCATAAATCGGCCGATGCTGCTGCAATTTCACGTTCGATATTCGTACGAAGTTCATCAATCGTCGCTGGCTTGTTGGCATAGACCATAGAATTGACGTAGCCCCATAGGGAATAGTCTAACAGCGTCAAATCGCACGACCGAGGTGGCCAAGCGACTGGACCATTTCGTGAGATAACAATTTCTCCGAACTTGGTTTCCAATAAATTGATTGTGACATTCGCTGTGTGGCTTCTGGCGCCGTCCTGTTTGAGCCACATATCTTTCAAGTCCATTTCATCCAATTGGGGCCAAAAATATTCGGTTATCATTGAACGGCAGCGATCCCTATTCACAGTAACGTGCTGGTCTTGATCATCACGGAAGAAGTACGGCCCAATGACGCCGCAGGCCCCTAAACCACACCAAACCGTAATTTGTTGGAGATGAAATGATGACTCATGGAGTACGTGTCAATTGCTTCCTGACCAATACCGCATATTTTGTTTATTGACTATGCCATTCAGCCGGAAATGAGCCTCATCGCTAAAGATGATTTTTCGATGAAAATCCGTTGCTCAGCCCAATTCACGAACATACAATGCTTCTAGTCTGGCAATATTCTCGACACTACGGGCACTTATTTGTCTCACTGATGATCTGCTAGGACGATTAAAACGACCATAAATTGGACGTAGCGCTCTTTACGTTGCGGCCACTGACTCCGAATTTCGGTAGTAAATTTAAATAATTTCGACTCGTTGTTGGCTCGTAAGTCTTTCAATTATAAAATGGCAAACCTTACTGAAGAGAAATGTCAAAAGAGCGGCAAGAAATATGGCGTGGTTTGCTGTCCCTGTCGCTCTACTTTTGTAGCGTCCCTTTACTATTTAAACTGTACTATAAAGGGGAGGGTGCAACATCTTAACTTTCCTACGAAGATTTTGGTTGTTAGGGGCGTGATTTCCATGCATTCCTATCCAACAAGGGAAGTGGACGTATGCCCCGGTTCATCTCAGCTAACTAGCTTTATCACAAAGCTCGACAAAATGTTCGAGTGCTTAATACATTACGACTGAACTTAAAAGAAAATTACTAAATATCTCATTCCATATCTTTGTTGATTCAAATGAATTTTTAAAAAAAAATAAACTTGTTCCTTCCTATTCATGCACGGTCAAAAGACAAGCTTTACAGCCCTATTCTGGTAAACCTCACTGATCCTCACAGGTCACAAGTCATAACAACCTTGTAAGGTGAGGTCAATTTGATTTTGTGAGGTTTTTGTATTCTGGCAGCAACCTAACAAATTGTGATCCTCACAAAAACTACAAATACACTAACATGTTTTTTTGTATTTATTTCTAATTACTTCCTCTTTAAATAATAACTCATTGAAATCATCCTTGCATATATTATGTATTATTTGACTTTAGCTTACCTTTTGTTAAAAAAAAAAACAACTAAACAAATCATGTTTCTTCTGTCGTAGTAAATAGGTGCGTTCAACATAAATTAGTAAGTTCACTTATATTTCTTTTTATGACAACCATGGTTTCTTGGGAGATTTTTTCCCAGAATACCGAAAATGTCATCGAATCACAAGAGCTTATGACTTGTAAAACCTCACAAAGCCAGAATAGAGCTGTTAACTTACAAATTTCTTGTTTGGGCCTGTCACGAAAGTTTTTGCTGATGTATTTCAATTTCATCTCATTATCTAATGCAAAGGTATGGGATGGTTGTTAATTATCAGATCGGTTCCAAACAACAGCAAGTGTACCGCAAAGATTATCCTTAGTCCAGTGAAATCTTTGATCTCCTTTCAGGTGGATTACTTTTTGCTAACATTGTAGTGAAAGTATTGTTATGTGCCAACGATCTGGTCTGACTTCCTGACAACTCTTTTACACTACAGTTTCAAACGAACGTACTTAGTTCCTTTTGTGAGACTTGGGGTCTCCATATTAATACCCATAAAACGAAAGCTATAATCATCGAAGCCAGGCAAGGCAGAACCACTACCATAAGACCATTTTGAAAAAAACTTCTCCGTACGAATGCTTCCCCTTTCAAAGAATGGAACGAGCTCACTGTCTCCCATAATAACTTGGTTCTGAATTTTTCAGAGTCTAATGTTGGTGAATGGCAAGATCAGTTCGCAACAGTGATCGCAAAAGTTGGCCTAAAAATGGTTACGGAAAATATTTCTAGAGCAACTTCGTCTACATCCAGAAATGTCTATCGACATTTAAATTACAACTATTTTCGTAGATATTTTCCAGCTGAAATTATAAGTTTTATCTTTAAAACTAGGGTTAAAATCCAAAACTTAAACCTTATACCTTGTATTCTATGTAACAGAATTGGCAATTTGTCCAATTTTACAGGATAAAAGTTTTCCTTCGTTACAACGCTTTTATGTTGGGATGGTTATGTCTTTATAAATATTGCGAACATGTTCTCACTTACCGTAACAGTTTTTTGTAAGACGTTAATTCATTAAGCTATTGCAGTTTCAAAACACCAAATTTTATGTTGCAGATTATACAAAATTGCTTTTTTTCAACTAATAAATCTTGTTTTTTTTATATTCACACCATAAAAATTATAATATTTTATAAAGTATAATATTGCTAGTCGTAAATTTTTATTGAGTTGCTTCGAATTTTACTCAAATCTATTTATTTACCATCTATGTATAATATTTTTTACATTTTTTCATTATATTTTTTCTTATTTATATCATTATGAAGTGTCATTCATATTCTTAAGAATAATCTTTGTAAAACTTGTTGATGAAACTGAGAAGTTATCTAACTATCTTTCTATTTATGTGTCAGACTCACAATCCTTCATATATCGCAACTTAAAACTTGACTTGAAATGCATAAATAGTACTGCGATAACATAACATGTCTTATTCATCCAAATAAATATTATTTATTTCACATTCATTTAAGACCAAATGTTTAAAAATGAAAGAACTTTTTGCGAAATTCATATACCTTTTAAAAACAATTTTCATAGCAATTGTCACCAACTCCGATTGTAAGACCAATAATTGATTTCGTTTAGCATGTCTTCCACATTGCATTTTCTTCATAGAGCTGCAAATAAAAAAAATTGATACGGTACAAAATTAAATGATATCAAATAATGAAATACTGATCTAATAAACAACAACCGTTTTTGTAGTTTAATATTGTTACAAATTTATTATTCTATACTGGATGTACCTAATAATTATGTATCAACCCCAACGGCGTATACAAGGGGGGGGGGGGTCACGGCGTCATGACCAAAACTGAACTTGTCCTCTTTACAAGGAAATATAAAATTCCGAATATAGACCCTCCATCAATAAATGGTATTCCACTTAACTTCTCAGATCAAGCTAAATATCTGGGTCTGATTTTAGACAAAAAGTTGAGCAGGAAAACAAATATACAAGAAAGAATTAGAAAAGCCACAGTGGCACTTTTCCATTGTAAAAAAGCTTTTGGAAATAAGTGGGGCTTGTCACCACATATCACCCACTGGCTATACACAGCGGTCATTAGACCGATACTCACTTATGGGGTGGCAGTATGGTGGACTGCTTTAGATAAAATAACTTATCGTGATAAGCTAAGCAAAATACAGAGATCGGCTTGCATGTGTATCAGCGGAGCTCTCCGTTCGACACCTTCCGCTGCTTTAGACGTACTGCTTAACATCACACCCCTCCGATCGCTACATGTATACTTATGCTTAAGCAAGATTCCATGATGATGACAAACAGCAGATGGACAGATATCACTACTTGTCGGGTGACAAAACAGATCTGGCCAACACTGGATCCGAAGCGATCGAAATGTTTGGTATCTCTGAGTAGATTGCATATTAGCTCCATAATTGGTGTCATTACTGGACACTGCCTCATAGGTAAACACGCCAATAGATTCGATGTTTTTTCAAATGATTTCTGCAGAAGCTGCATGGATGAGGAGGAGGAAGAAACTATCCCACACCTTCTTTGCTCATGTCCTGCGCTTTTTCAAAGACGCAAAACAAAAACAAAACAAATTTTTTCTTTAATGATCCCAGTGACTTAAATAAAATCGACATTCACAGTCTCCATTGCTTTATTAAAAGCTCCAACTGGTTTAATTAACGAGGATTACCTCGCATTCTTAACGTGGTACCACAATGGGCCTATTCTTGCCTAAGTGTATCAGCAGTTTTCCTGACAGCCACCTTAACCTAACCTAACCAAACTTACTTATTTTGTGAGAATTTTATTCAAAATATCAAGGAAATCATCTTCGATAAAAAAAATGAATGGATACAAAAAATTAATAGACGATATTATACGAATATTACAATGAAAAACAAAAATTTTACTTTAAACCGTATTCCATACACCAGGGCCGTTCCTACTCAAACCCAGTACCAACATGTTTCAGTATAGGTTACGAACGAATTACCAGCAAAAAAGGCGATTTAACTTGTTGAAATGTCGGTTTATATCGACTTTTTTGCATGTAAGAATACCTATTTTGGTTACTAGTTCATAAAATTTTTAGCTTCGAACTTAGACAAAAAGTAAGCAGCCTAAAAAGAAAGTCGAGCAAAGGATCGACTTTTATCGAATTTTCGATATTTCTTCCCAATATTTAGTACATAGAAAAAAAGTTGATATAAATTGATTATTTAACCTGTCGACATTTTTATTTTTAGTTCGATATTTTTTCTATCGTTAATTTCATTCCAACGCAACGTAACTTAAAATACATCGCTCTGCTTGGAATGTTTGAATGAAATCAACAAAAACTCTAATCATACATTCTTGCCTGACTTTTAAACACGAATTCCACAGTTACTATTAATTTTGGATTGTGTTTAAAATACATTTTCTTTTGATCGTATCGATCGTATATTCGATTGATGACAATCCAACGCAAGTTAAGCGTGCTTTTAAACATTATTCCCTAAACTATAAATTGATCACAATATCCGTAAATCAAAGTCAATTTGTTCGTGAAATGATCGTCGTTTTTTTGACGCAGAAAGCGTCATGACAAATAATATGTAACCGTCCTGTTTGTTGAAAATTTGTTTTCATCAACGCCAGTCAATTTACTTGCTAAAGCTTTTGACGTTTACAAACATGTTCTCTGCCTTTTCAATAATCATCAACTCGATTTTTGTACTGCTCAGTTGCACCGTAGATGATGTATTCAAATTCGTGACTTTAGCGAACTTGACTATTGAACCCAATACTAACGCAGTAAAATTTGTATTTGCATTTTTTAAGAGAAGACTTTTGTAGTTTGCGTTAACGAATATTCCGCAAACACATTTCATGGCACCATTCATGGAACGTGGCGAGCCATTCGCAGTACGGCATGGCCCCCTTCATAGGAAGGCACCTGGGGTATTTCCTCCAGTGCCCCAACCTTAGACACAGCCCTGTCATACACCCTAAAAACATTTTTTGATTGAGATCTGATCTGCGGCCAATATTTCACATGTTCATTTTCAGGCTTCAATAAAAACAAATTGTGGAAGCTAAGAATTTTTGTCTCCCATAAAGAGTGGTTCTAACTACCACCATTTTTGATTGATAAATGAGAAAATTATCCCCTCATTATTATCCCCTTATCAGATTAAAAAAAAATTAATGCAAACTGTCGCTTAAAACTGTCTTCAAACGTAAGATATTAAGAAAAATATTAAAAAATATTAATATTAAGTAAAATATTAAGATAAACATCTCCAAAACCTACATTTTTTTTAGCGTGCACAAAAAATCCATACGAAATATTTTTGGTACACAACCTCAAGATCATATTAAAATTCGGGAGTGGTTTAAAATTTTGTTTCCAAAGCTCAGCTCCAAAAAATTTGTGTTTTACACAGAAAATAATAAAGGTATTCATGCAACGTCCTAAGTTTACAAATTGTGTAAAAAGTTTGCATGAACGACCTTTGTTATACATTTGATTAAATGCTAGGTAATTCAATCAGAGTAAGAGTCACAATGACGTTTGGATAAGTTTAACCAGTTTAGTTAATTTTACGAACAAAATCCCTTGATAACTTTAAAAAAATTGTGTGAATCATTTCCCATACAAAACTTGACAGTTCATTAACCAAAAGATAAATTTAACAAATTTGTAAACTTATCTACGGTTTTACGAAGTTGCATGAATATCCTTAATATAAAAATGTTTAAGCTTTGTCAGCAAATAATAATACAGTAGACGCACTTTAGTAAATCTAAAAAAATTAGCTATGTTGAACACACAAAATTATATATAAAAACATATTTTTTTTTACAAAAATGTCCCGAAAGAATTTAACATTGCTTAAGGACACTAAACAAGTGTTTCTTTTTTTTAAACCTCATTGAAAGCTTGCGAAAAAGTAAACAATCTCGAAAGAGTGAACAGGCTGGTTTTATTACCTCACTATATCGAGCGTCTACTGTATTTTATTTTAAGATGCTTAAAAGGTAATTGAAAAAAGAAGAAAAACTACGCCCTTTTTACAATTTCCAAACTTCTCTTTATTTTGTCAAAATTATGTAAACGGAATTTGGAGAATATTGAGAAACAAAATTTCGAAAGAAAAGTTTTGCAAAACGAATTTTGACCTTGCTAAAATGTCGACCCCAACTCTTTATAATTAAAAAAAAAATGGTAACATTTGTGGGACCAGAAAAAATTTTAAAAAAAGTACAAAAACCGAAAAAAATGGAAACCGAGGATCAGTCTTTTAATTAATAATTTATAAGAACGGAATTAGGTTTTGTTTTGATATGACCCCCCCCCCCCCCAAGAAATGGAGCTGTATACGCCGCTGATCAACACACAGGCGAACTGCGTGGAGGGGGGCGAGGACGGGAGGGGGGGAGGGTTGGTACGCCGGGTGGTGTAAAATTATTTCACATTACACACAATGAAACACAAATAGAACAATACATTTGTCTCCCAAATACCCACCAACACATCCACATGAATTTAGTTTCTGACCTATTCCCTCAAAATAGGTTTCTAATATGGAAATAAGAAAATCAATATACCAAGCCACGCACTTCTGTTATCTGTTCTTTTTACTTGCGATATATTTCGTTTCGTTTTCAAATAACGGTACGTGATTTTTATCGCATATAACTATATCCGGGCTCAGGGATTTGATAATTCTGCGACTATGGTGGGTTTGAATGGAAGAGTTCAAAATTTAATTCTGAAAATTAGTCCAAAAAATTTGTCTACGCCATGTATGTACAAAGCATTCTGTTAAAAGGATTTGTTTTCCTTAAATTTAATTTACTTCGTTTATTTTTCTAAGTTTACCTAAATTGTTTATTACGTTTTATTAGTCCATTGTTTGTTTGTTTTGTTTGTTGCTAATGTATTTTATATTACCTTCACAATATGAATTATTATTTTTTCATAACAAATTTTGAAATTATAATATTGGAAGAAGAAATATATTTTTCATTTATGTTAAAGGCATGGATTAATATGGACGCTTAAAAGCTTAAGTTATTTAAAATTGAATTTGTAATTAAATTAATAATTTCAAAATTTTTACTATTATATACTATTTTACTATTTTAAAGAAACGAACTTTAACAGTTTTTATTTCGCTTCTATTTGATGGAGAATAATTTTCTCATGAATGAATCGCTGATCCAGATGTGGAACTAGGTGCGGATACAGGGGGAGGGCAATGGGTGCAATTGCCCCCCCCCCCCCTGAGCAGGAACGAACCAAGCATGAACTGTTCATTAAAATGTCATCAAAAAATGCTTTTTCGTTCTACGTCTTAAAAATTTTTTCTTGGCAGGGAAAAGAAGAATATAGTTTTTATTTTCCTGATTTTTCATTTCACGAAATAATTTAAAGATTTTAAAACCAACGATTTATCTCGCCTCTCCCAGATGTGAAGTGCAGAAAAATTCCTACATGCAAAAATAACATTCAAATCGAGTGATTGTAAAGCTTATAACTTCAGTTTTAAAACGTCCAATCTTCAAATTTAAGGTCTTTTATTAAAAGATAAATGTCAGGCTACATTCCTATGTAATATTTTTTTGAGAATAGTCAAACTATTTCATACCAGAGAGCAGATTGAATCCCACATCGATCTGATTTTACTTTTCAAAATGCAAATGTGAATGAAAAATGATTTAGTTTCTAAAAACAGAGCTCCAAAAAGTTAATGCCCCAACCCTTTTTTTTTTTTATGTTTATTTATTTCACTTAAACGCTATTACATTTTATTTTTAGTCAAAATAAACTTAAAAACTATTTATTTGCTATATATATATATATATATTTCAATGTTTATGGCCACTGTGGCACTCAAAACTTGCTATTACTATTTTTTTTATATAAATGTATTTTATTAATAGATCATTATAAATTAAATTTTTTAAGAGTATTACTTACAAGACTATTTTTATTCTTTATTTGATTTTAGGAAATGTGAAGAAAACCTTTTTTTCAATGGTGTATAGATTTTTTTTTTGTTTGCATAAAATTTATAACTAATGACTTAAATCTAAATAAAACTAACTAACTTACTAAATCTGTCTTATATCTAGAGACCAGGCCCTGCCATGTGACCCTTGCTCCATCGATTAAAAGTTTATTATAACTATCAATCGATAAATCAAAAATCACATGGCAGGGCCTGGTTTGGCCTGATTATAAGCTAGCCTCAGCCCAGTCAAGCCACCAATATTTATAATAATTGAATCTTTCAAAATCATTTTTATCTCTTTCAGGTATGCTCACGCAGTATCTCGAGATAGTTTCGCCACCTCTCATGCTTGTTGGCACATATTTAATTGTTTTGTCAGTTGCCCGTCTTGCAACATGGTATATAATAGGTACGTTTGTTAAGCCTGATAGGTAGCCATGTGCATCTAGAAACAAGAATGCTACAGGAGGTATGTATCCACTTTCCAATGTACTTTTGAAATACTCAGGGTTGGGATAGAACAAACCTGAGATGAGTTCGTTTTCCGTAACACTTGCCGACCTGGCGAAATGATTCCTCACAAGACTCAGAACTACATTGTCAGTTCTGGACAACCCGGAAGCATCCAGTTATTTCTTGTTTGAAATATAGTGCCGAAAGCCAGAATGTTCAATCCTGTACATCTGCATGCAAGCTCTGAGACATTTTCTCTCAAACATTCTAAGCTTTTCCATACACGATGGACTAATATTCCACCATACTGGACTCGCATAAGTCAGAATTGGACGAACAAATGCTTGGTAGCAAATAATCTTCACATCGGATCTCAGATAGCGTGAGTAGAAAAGGCTTCTGAGAGACATAAATGCCCCTCTTGCCCTTTGCAACTGTATATTTATGTGTTCATTGTAGTACAAAAACTTGTCCAAATGAACACCTAAATACTTTACAACAGTCTTTGATTCGATTTGGAGACCATTTGAACTCATTATTTTCATATTTTTCAAGTTACGTCTCAAATCTGAATTTCCGCGTCTTATTGGGGTGCGGAACAGTATGGTTTCACATTTTGTATAGCTGATTCTAAGTTTCCATTCAGAACAAAATTCCTGAAATCTGTCGAATTTGCTTTGAAGATTTGTTTGGATTTCTTCAATTCTTGGTCCGCTTGCATACAGTGTAACATCGTCAGCAAATGCTATAAAACCATCCAGTTCCCTGAGTATGTCAGAAATATAAATACTTAAAAGGTGCGGAGCACTTACTGTGCCCTGCGGAAGACCATTGATGACATCAAAAACTCTGGTTGTCGTGTGTTTTCTATCTGTTACAACAAATTTTTTGAGTTTTCTGAAAATGTATGTGAGTTCGTCTAAGGTTGTAAAGTAATTGTCAGTTTGTTGTACTGTCAGTTCGTCTGCTTTCAATGTCTCATTAAATCTCAGGAGTGTTGGTATTTCGCTATTACGAAATCTCAATAGTCCATCACGTACTTCATCAGTTCTGCAGCTAGGGAAATCCCTAGCATGTATCGACTCAAAATGAGAGCCTATCAGAGGCTGTTTATGTGATTTAATTTTTGGAACTGACGACTCAATAGCTTGTAGTATCACCGTGTTTAAGTTCCCGATATAGGAATCACACTCCTCGTTAGAGAGATTCCTATTGCTAGGAATACTAGAAGAGGCAGGGCAATTCCTATATTTTCTGGTGGCACAACGCTGGAAACGGCATCAATCAGTCTGCCTAAAATTTAATTTAGGGACCTCATGCAATGTTGCGAAGCGAAACCCAGAGTCGTCAGTAAATTTCATCAGTATTTCTATAGCATGATGATTGCTGTCATACGGTAGTAAAGGAATTTTATTGCTGTGGAGTGTTTCTATTTGCAGTCGAGCGTCCGCGATGCAAAGGTCAAGATATGAATTTCCGGACGGAAAACTTGGAGTAACTGGGCTACATAATTTCATTTTATACTCGACCTGGTTGTCTTCGATAAAGCGATGAAGGAATCTGCCTCTTCCGTTCGCCACCGTATCCAACCAGGCCGGATTTTTCGCGTTCAGTTCCCCGGCTAAGATGAAATAGTTATTTAGACTATCTAATCTTAGTTTCTCGAACAATTTTTCGATTTCGCAATTAAATTCACTGCCGGAAGCTGGCGGAGCGTACGCCGATATTAAATACAGACAACCATTATCCCTTAAAGGCAGAGAGATAGTGGTTGTCTCAAGGCAATCAAAGTTTCGGATGTCACTTCTGTCGATGAGAGAGTAGGCAAGGGGCTTTCGAACGAGTATCGCCGTACCACCCCCTTGAACTGAATTTCGTCTGTCTGTCCGTATGAGATTATAGTTTTGAAATTGTATGTAATGTCTGTTGTTAAGTTTTGTTTCACTTAGAAAAAGCACGTCTGGTTTATGGTCCTCCGCAAAACGCAATAAATCACCACGCCTTTTAATGGAAATTATTGAATTTACATTAAGGGCAGCTATTTTGAGGGATGCACAAGTGAACCCAGCCATTTCAAGGCATAAGATAGCTCAGAAGGGCATTAACCTTCGCCGATAGTTCTGATACAGTCTTGGCTAGACTGTTTACTTGGATTTGCAACTTATCGTTTGCAGTGTTGTTGCTAGTAGTACCGGATCCAACACTGGGTCCAACTATATTGGCTCCAGAATTATTGCCAGCACGACCACCAAGCACGTTTATGTAATCCTCTACCTTGTTCACTTCTTGGGAAGTATTCATTTGTACACCCCTTTTTCGCATCTTAAGTCGTTCTGATATTATTTTATACTTTTCGCAGCCTTTCCATTTAGCAGGATGACCACTTTTTTTGGCACAGAACACAATATATCTCTTCTTTTTTTGCTTCTTTTTGTACATCACAACTACCTGGGTCATGCGTATTTAAGCACTTAACGCACCTGTATGCCATGCTACAATTCGAAGCAGCATGTCCAAACCGCTGACATCGGCGGCATTGAAAAATATCAATTTTAAGTAATTTTTCAAAGTGTATTACGTGATTAAATATATGTCTTATGGCACGAAGATTTTCGGTTTTACTATCTGGCGATAACTGTACCGCTATAATAGGCAGGGTTCTTTTCTGACTTATCGAACGCGCCGTTGTATACCTGAATGCTCTTTCGAATTTAATATCTTCTAAGCCCGAGTCCTGTAGTTCTCGGAGAACTTCTTCTGGGCTGAAACTTGCACTAAGACCTTTAATTAAAATTGACTGTAGCTTGTCTTCCTTGTTTGTGTATGTAAAATATTCAGAATTTGTTTCCTTTAAGAGGTCTTTGACTTTGCTATGGTCATTTTTATTACTTATTTTTAAAGATATTCTATCCTTACCTATTTGTTTTACAATAAAGTTATTACTACCTATGTTTTCTTTTAGTATCGTACAAATAGTTTTGCTTTTATCGGTGAAAATGGTAATCGGTGGTGGTGGTTTATTTTTTTGCACCACTGTTGTTGTTTGCACTTTTTTTTGGCTGTGTAGCATTGTTGTTGTTTTCAGTTGGGTTTAGCTCTGGTGTAACTTGTGTTTTTTTCTTCTCTTCGTTAGCTTTCTTTAATTGTGCTATCAAATCACTAGACGACATCGGCGTTGTTTCCTCGTTATCGCTTGTCTGCATGTCTATCGGGTGGGTGTCAATGTTTTGGAGTATTCCGTATGGATTGTTGTTGTTTTTGCTACTATTGTTATCATCTTTATGAATGGTTATATTTTTGTTTCGTTTCATTTCAGGTGATTGTTTATTTTTTTCAGCATTTTCAGGCCCTGCTAGCAATTTTTGTTTTAGTTCATCAATTTCTTTTTTATATTGATCGATAGCTAGCAGGGCCTGCACATACATATTTTTAGTGACCACAGTTTCTTCCTCCCGTTCTTCCCCGGGAGGCATGGTGTGGGCCACTGTACTTGTCACTGTTTGCACTTATTTTATTCTGTTTTTTTTTTTTGTGTATAATTTTTAATTTGCTTAATTATTGGTTTATGTGCATTTATTTAGCACTTTAAGTTAAATAGGTTATTAACACTTTTTGCTTATATCGGATTGTATTTCGGTTCAACTAGCCGCACTACTATGGTCCTTTCGATATGGATGATCAGTCGCGACTTAATGCCCCAACCCTTCTCTACAAATATGTAGGTATTTTTTTTATAATTAAATGTAACGCGGAAGGCAGCAGTTCAAAAAAAGGAAAATTTAATTAGTTTTAAAATTCTAACTTTGCTTCAAATGCTCAAGTGAACAAGATCAAGATATTTAAATAAATTTAAAATGACAAACTACTTTTTTGTATAAAAATTATTGACAAATAGGTATCACAAAATTTCATACTAAAAAGATGAGTATCCATTTGACAGTACTTTCACTAGAAAACTCTCGAGAATAACTTTCAGATGTCTTCCCCTCTGGTGAGCTTATTTCATGAATGTGTCGCAACGGCGTATACAAGGGGGGGGTCACGGGGTCATGACCCCCCCCGAGAACTCAAAAGATATACGCAAAAAATAATAAGAAAAGCAAAAATATTTGCAATCTTAAAATATAATTTCAAACAAATTATTTTTTTATAGCTTTGGAACAGGCTACCTACTCATTATTGGTAAAGTTTATTTACCTTCTCCTATCAACATTTACAAGCCATTGCCCAAATAATACTATTGGGGTTTTATTGTCAAAATTATACAATTTTTTTTTGGTTAAGATTTATCAAATAGACGGTTTTAACCACTTTCATTCAGAAAATTTTAGCATTGATGTATTTTTTGATTCAAAATCAATTTGGTAGATCTACGTTTTTGGCGGATATAAACTTAATTCTCAAAGTATTTTCAATATTGTTTTTGATCAGTTTAACTTACTTATTTTGTGAAAATTTTGTTCAAAATATCAAGGAAATCATCTTCGATAAAAAAAATAAATAAATGAATGGATAAATAAAACTAACAGACGATATTATACAAATATTGCAATGAAAAACAAAAATTTTACTTTAAACCTTATTCCATACACCAGGGCCGTTCCGAATCAAACCCAGTACCAACATGTTTCAGTATAGGTTACGTACGAATTACCAGCAAAAAAGGCGATTTAACTAGTTAAAATGTCGGTTTATATCGACTTTATGGCATGTAAGAATACCTATTTTGGTTATTAGTTCATCAAATTTTTAGCTTCGAACTTAGACAAAAAGTCAGCAGCCTAAAAAGAAAGTCGTGAAAAGGATCGACTTTTCGATATTTCTTCCCAATATTTAGTACATAGAAAAAAAGTTGATATAAATTGATTTTTTAACCTGTCGACATTTTTATTCGATATTTTTTCTTTCGTTAATTTCATTTCAACGCAACGTAACTTAAAATACATCGCTCTGCTTGGAATGTTGGAATGAAATCAACAAAAACTCTAATCATACATTCCTGTCTGACTTTTAAACACGAATTTAACAGTTGCTATTAATTTTGGATTATGTTTAAAATACATTTTCTTTTGATCGTTTCGATCTTATATTCGATTGATGACAATCCAACGCGAGGTTAAGCGTGCTTTTAAGCATTATTCCCTAAACTATGAATTGATCATAGAATCAGTCAGTCAAAGTCAATTTGTTCGTGAAATGATCGTCGTTTTTTTTTGACGCAGAAAGCGTCATGACAAATAATATGTAACCGTCCTGTTTGTTGAAAATTTGTTTTCATCAACGCCAGTCAATTTACTTGCTAAAGCTTTTGACGTTTACAAACATGCTCTTTGCCTTTTCAACAATCATCCACTCGATTTTTGTACTGCTCAGTTGCACCGTAGATGATGTATTCAAATTCGTGACTTTAGCGAACTTGACTATTGAACACAATACTAACGCAGTGAAATTTGTATTTGCATTTTTTAAGAGAAGACTTTTGCAGTTTGCGTTAACGAATATTCCGCAAACACATTTCATGGCAGCCATTCGCATGGCCTCCTTCATAGGAAGGCACCTGGGGCATTTTCTCCAGTGCCCCACCCTTAGACACAGCCCTGTCATACACCCTAAAAACATTTTTTGATTGAGATCTGAATTTATTAAAGGATTTTTGCCTTATCTACTAATTATTTTTTAGGGATTCTAAAAATTTTATCAATTTTTTTGTATGCAGATTTCCAAAAATAGTCAATCAATGCATCAATTTTATTTAAATAAATATTTATACATATACATACATTGGTAGGTAATGGTTTTTCAGAGTTATTTTGTATGTTTCAATTATCATGAGAAAACCCATTGAGAAGGTAATTTTAAATTTACACATATATTAAACGTTTTTGAAAGTTCGAAGACCATATTGGGTCTGCATTCAATTTTTTGATCTGCGGCCAATACTTCAAATGTTCATTTTCAGGCTTCAAAAAAAACAAATTGTGGAAGCTAAGAATTTTTGTCTTCAATAAAAGAGTGGTTCTAACTACTACAATTTTTGATTGATAAACAAAAAATAACTAACTTTGCTAGACTTCGACTTGGACACATCACTGCTTCCCACCAACATCTCCTCAAACAACGCTCAAACAACGCCCCAACCTGCTCCACCTGCAACACCCGCATTGATCTAAAACATATTTTGGAACTTTGTCCGGTGTCACAGCCCATAATTATCAATATCTTCAAAAACAATTCCAAATATGAAATACTCAAGAATACCAGTCTAACAAATATAAATAACATTACTGAATTTCTCAAAAATGCAAAAATTGTAACTTAAATTCATAAGCAAGAAAGCTAATAGTCTCTGCAACTAGGCTTGTTAAATTTGTATATGAGCTTGTAATTTAAATTGCTTGTTAATAAATAATAATAATAATAATAAATGAGAAAATTATCCCCTCATTATTATCCCCTTATCAGATTAAAAAAAAGGCAAATTGTCGCTTAAAACTGTCTTCAAACGTAAGAAATTAAGAAAAATATTAAAAAATATTAATATTAAGTAAAATATTAAGATTAACATCTCCAAAACCTATGTTGGTTTTTTTTTAGCGTGCACAAAAAGGGAGTGGATCAAAATTTTGTTTCCAAAACTCAGCTCTACAAAATTTGTGTTTTACACAGAAAATAATAAGGGTATTCATGCAACGTCGTAAGTTTACAAATTGTGTAAAAAGTTTGCATGAACGACCTTTGTTATACATTTGATTAAATGCTAGGTAATTCAATCAGAGTAAAGGTAACAATGACGTTTGGATAAGTTTAACCAGTTTGTTAATTTTACGAACAAAATCCCTTGATAACTTTAACAAAATTGTGTGAATCATTTCCCACACAAAATTTGACAGTTCATTAACCAAAAGATAAATTTAACAAATTATCTACGGTTTTACGAAGTTGCATGAATACCCTTAATATAAAAATGTTTAAGCTTTGTCAGCAAATAATAATACAGTAGACGCTTGATTTAGTAAATCTAAAAAATTAACTATATTGAACACACAAAATTATATATAAAAACATATTTTTTGTTTTACAAAAATGTCCCGAAAGAATTTAACATTGCTTAAGGACATTAAACAAGTGTTTCTTTTTTTAAACCTCATTGAAAGCTTGCGAAAAAGTAAACAAACTCGAAAGAGTGAACAGGCTGGTTTTATTACCTCACTATATCGAGCGTCTTTATAATTTAAAAAAAAAGGTAACATTTGTGGGACCAGCAGAAATTATTTCCAAAAAAAGCGAAAAAAATGGAAACCGTGGATTAGTCTTTTAATTAATAAATTTATAAGAACTGAATTGGGTTTTTGTTTTGGTATGACCCCCCCCAAGAAATGGAGCTGTATACGCCGCTGATGTGTCGACTTGCGAGTTTAACACTTAGAGAAAGGTCCCCATCTTTTAACTCCCTTATGTATATCGAGAAAGGTTCAGTATGCAACTATGTTGCACATTTTTCTTAGCCATAACATACGTTTCTGATGGTAATACGTTCGAAATAGTGAAGTAATAAGAATCAGGCCGATTCAGTGGTCATTCTTTTGAGATTGTTCACTTTTTCAACCGGAAGTTTGTAAGGGCGTTCTAAAGATGAATTTGATCCAAAATGCAAATTTTGTTCGATGTGCATAGTTTTTATATTCAAAAGTTAAGAAAAATTGAAAAAAATCCCCAGAGTTCTCAAGTAATGTTAAATGCTTCCGAGTTTTTTTTATAAAAAATCAAATTTTAAGATTTTTTTCACTTTCATGGATGAGTTTTAGGAACTTCCGTACTATTCACCCACAAATCAAACAAAATTTATTTCATCGAATATTTTAAAAACTACAGGTTTTTGCCCATTTACTTGGTTTCATGTTCATTTTTTGTTGCCTCTGTTTGAATGTTAACGACACGGTGCCAATTAATTTTGCTTGCAGGCACATTTGACGTTAACGCCCATATTCCTTGGCTTTTGATTACTTATTTGTTCCGTCAACTCGATTTTCTTACGGTACGGTGAGATTGCACAGTAGATGAATTTTTTAAACATTTGACTTTAGCAAACTGCATTATCGACCACAGAGCTATTGCAGTAAGACTTTTATATGCTTTTTTGAATAAAAGACTTTTTCATGGAATATTCTGCAAATGAATTTCTTACTCAGACTTTAAATTGTCTTTGGCCACAGAGTCTTATCCAAGCAATGGCTGAAACTATTGCTCGAACTTGAACTAGTAACATACCGATGTGCTATTATTCTTTCCGAAATTCTAGGTGGTGCATATCTTCAATTCACGAAGTTCCAAAGCACCCGCTGCTCAAGGCACTGTGATATAAAAGAGGTGATTGCGTTCTTCAAATTTTGAGTAGTATGAAAAGTACTCCAATTGTCTGCAGTTCTTGTCCAGATTATGGAAACTCGGGAAACAATGTCGCATTAGTGTGACCAAAAATACACCAAAATTGCCCCCCCCCCCCCTGGACGAAATCCTGGATCCGTGCCTGGGTGGAACATCCAAATTTACAGAAAAATGTTACTTTTTGTTCAAGATCCGAAAACGGAAGAAGAATCATTGCAAGAAGAAAGTTGAAAGCTGAACAAAAATCCTATCTCAGCAGACAAAGGTGAGGTTTATAGTTATAAGGGTGAGTTATTTAAGACTTTGAATTTGGGTTTTGGGCTCAGAAGCTAAGAGTAGATATTAGGAAATCAAAAGATCCGCCCGTAAATATAAATAATGCCACTAAAAACTAGAACACAGAGTTCAAGATATGAGCCTCAAGAAAAGAAGGAGAGGACGGAAGTAAAAATGATCGAGACGTAAAGATAATATCGCAGGAACTTCCGGAAGGCTCTTCGATGGAACTGAGACTTGCCGAGATGATGAATAAAATTAAAGTGCTTCAAATAAAAGTCGGAAAACAACAACAACATCGTGAGAATTTAAGTACATCCAGTGGAATGAACAAGGTGGCTGAATCGGAAGGTACAAAATCTTTCATCACATTTAGAAGTAGCCAACTGTGAGCATCATTTGTTCAACCCTACTTTGATGGATGAGTTGTTGCTGAAATTGCCTACGGAATGGAGGATGGAGTGGGGAAGGCATGCAATCACCATAAAACCTCGTGCAAGTGTGCGAAACTTTAGTGACTGGCTGCAAGAAATTTCGAGAATGGTAAACACTGTGAGCAACTACTTCAAAAAAGAAATACAGGTCGAACAAGACTTCTCCATGTGAATGAATAGACAGATAGAAGAAATGAAGGTTCTAGGTGCAAATTGTGTTCAATGCGACACGATATTTTTAATTGCAAGAGTTCTATCAATATGGTGTCCAGTCAACGAGGGAGAGTTGTTCGTCAACAGCGTCTCTGCTTTAATTGCTTGAGAAGTGTCTATCGAAGCAACGATTGTCCGCAGAAACATATTCGTGATGTAATAAGTTGTACAAAAAAGGCACATCAGCTTTTACACGAGCCCGGAGTACCAGCTGATCAAGAACAAAGTGGAGCCTGCCAAGATCCAAGTAATCTTCAGAGACAAGTATTTACAAGCTCCATTTTGAATTCACCATCCTCTAAATTACTCTTCAAAATAATACCAGTAAAAACATATGCAGGTGAAAAGGAAATAACATGCTACACTTTTTTTGGTGAAGGATCTTCGGTGACGCTAGTTAAAAAAAAGTTTAGTAATTCGTTTGGAAATTGAAGGCACAAAACAAAACCTAAGTAGCTTTACAATGGTTTGGCAATACAAGTGTAACTGAACCATTAAGTTGCGTAGATATTCAGATATCAGGGATGGGTCTTAATACGAAAAAGTTTTGTTTGAAAAATATTTTAACCGTAAGAGACCTTAAACTTCCTACTTAAACTTTAGATATTTGCCAGCAACATCTTAAGTTCTGTTTTAGAAAAAGCTTCCAATTCATGGTTACGAAGGAGCCCAGATTTACTAATTGGACTTGGTAATGCCCCTTTAGGAGTAGGTCAAAAGGTAGCAGCCAATGGGTGGAAAGGTCCATAAATAAACTTGGTTAGGTAGTAAATGGATCAGACCATGGCTGTGAAGTTTTGCAAAATCACCGTAGTTTTAACACAAATGCGAGTGAGACGCCGATGGATAACTTGGACCAAATAAACAACTACATAGCTAATGACAACTTAGACGTTCAAAATGCTGAACATGTTGAATCATCAGAAGATAAGAGAGCTAAAATATTGTTAGAAACAAATACCAACAAAATAAACGACCGCTTTGGAACTGGATTGCTGTGGAAATACGAGCACAAGCAGAAAAAAGGATGCTGGCTCTCTAGAAAAAATTCCAAAGGGACGAAAAGTACCACAAGGAATACAGTCGAATTATGAAAGGATATGAAAAAAAAGGATACACAAGAATGTTAACTGCAGCCGAAATTTCGAAGAAAGGGCCAAGAACGTGGTATTTGCCCCACTTTGGTGTTTGGAGTCCCAATAAGCCAGGAAAGCTTCGATTTGTTTTTGATGCTCCTGCAAAATAAATATAACTTTGTTGAACTTATCTTTGCTTAGTGGTCCGGATCAATATCAAGACTTAGTATCAGTTTTGATGTATCTAAGACAGAGACCCGTTGGTGTGTGCGCAGACATTGTGGAAATGTTTCATCAGGGCAGAATTATTGAACAATCTTGATTCGCAACGCTTTCTATGGAGAACCAAACAGAATGGGCCATTTTGTGTGTACGTTATGAACGTAATGACGTTCGCTGCAACGTATGGTGAGCACGTTGCACCGAACGGCATTCGGCACATTATGTCAAGAATCATAACGCTTCAAACTCAAGTATCTGAATGCGGTAGATGGTATACTCAATAACCATTACGTTGATGATTTTCAATAATGAAGAAGAAGTTTTTTAATCTTTCAAGGAAATCGTATGGATTCATAAAAATGGAAGTTTTGAGTTGAAAAGATTTGTTCCTAACTCGAAGATCTTGAACCAAAGTTTCAATGAAGATCAGGAGAGTGCATCAGTTCTCAGCCTTGATAGAGGCGATACGACTTTTTTCCAGAAAGTACTGGGTACCAAAGAAGATTCCTTTCAGTTCGTCATGGCGTTTGGAAAAGTGGATTCTGTGTTGTTGAACGGTCAATGAATGCTTACGAAACGAGAAGCCCTAAGTGTTACGATGACTGTTTTTGATCCATTCGGTCTTGCTGCAGAGTACTCTTTAACGGCAAAAGTTATGTTGCAGAAAATTTGGCGTCAACACATAGGGTGGGACGGAAAAATTGTAGGTGAAGCTGGTGAGCTCTGGATCAAGTGGTTGAATAACCTTAAAGATGTAAGAACAATTTAAATCTCTCGCTGTTACAGTTCTTCTTTTTTCAACTTTATATTAAAGCTTCATGTGTCTTCTGACGCTAGTAAAACATCGTATGCTGCTGTGGGCTATTGGAGAATTGCTGAACAAAACGTAGTCTTCAAATAATACCTAAAAACTATGACCTCAACCCGTTCAAGGTAGTTATGTGGAGTGACTCGCAAACTGTTTTAAGTCAGACTACAGGCGCTACAAGCCTTATGAAGCTCACCGAGTAAACTGGGTCCCAAGTGCACTCAATACTGCAGACTTTGTTACTCGATTCAAAGATGAAAAAAGAGAATCGTTTTGCATTAACGGTCCAAATTTCTTAACGGGAGATGAATTTTCATGGTCCGAAGACACATCTAGCTCTCCAACTACTATAGAACTGCGATCGAAATTCATGGTAATGAACGTTCAAGTAAATTTCAAAAACAGACAGGAGGACTTAAGTTGGGAGCTTGAACAGGCAGAGATGAGTATTTGTCGCAGTGATCAAATAGATGCCTTTGCAGAAGAATACGACTCATTAATTTGTAAAGGGAAGATGGACAAAAACAGTACCTTGTGGAAGCTAACACCATGCCTGAACGAGTCAAAAGTCATCTGCATAGATGGACGCATAAATGGAGCTATAGCGGTACCCTCTCATACCCAAAGACCAATGATTCTTCCTAATGACCATCACTTGGCCAATATAATCGTTGATCATTACCATAACGTTTAGAATCATCAAAACACAAACACAATAATTGCTGACATATGAAGACGTTACTGGATTCTGAACATAAGAGTTGTTGTGCGACGCAGAGGAAAGAAGAGTCCACAACGTAAGGTCAACAATGCGAAGCCGAAAGTTCCGTTGATGGGGCAACTGCCAATAGATCGTCTAACGCCCTTTGTAAGACAGTTTACTTATGTTGGCCTAGATTATATGGGCCCATTTTTAATTACGATGGCGCGCAGTAAAGTTAAACGATGGATTGCATTATTGACATGTCTTACAATACGTGCAATTCATTTGGAGATTGCAAAAGACCTTTCCACTGACACGTGTCTAATGTGCATACGTAATTTCACACCTCGAAGAGATACTCCCATAACAATTCGTTCCTTTAATGGTACAAATTTCATAGGAGTTGAAAGAGAGCTGCGAAAACAGCTCAGAGACTTTGATCACAGAAATAGTGCCGATGTACTAGCAAATAGAAAAATTGAGTGAATGTTCAATTGTCCCTTGAATTCCCATGCTGGTGGCTACTGGAAACGCTTAGTACACAGTGTGAAGAGAGCAATGGGACATACATTGTTTAATGATAGAGCATTTTCTATACAACCTGGTGTGTGAAGCCGAAAACATAATTAATTCAAGGCCACTGACTCATATTCCTCTTGATAGTTCTACTGACGAACTCTTAACCCCTAATCATTTTCTTTTAGGTATATCTAACTCAGACCAAGCTCCTCACCCACACGTAGAACAGCTGATAGTAACTAGGAAGGAAGCAGTGGTGAAAAGTTCAGCAAATACAACTTCGATTCTAGAAGAAATGGCTTGCTGAATACCTTCCAGATTTATGTAGAAGAACAAAATGGTACGAACCTGTTAAACCCTTGTAAATTGGAAATTTAGTGTTACTATGTAATAGTAATATTCATCGTTCGAAATGGCCAATGGGAAGGGTAATCAAAGTATTCCCTGAAAAGGATCAACAAGTAAAATCAGCTGAATTACGGACAAGTTCAGGCGTTCTCAAGAGACCAGTATGTATTTTGGCAAAGCTAGAAATTGGTGAATCATCTATTTTAAAGGCGTAGATTAATATGGACGCATAAAAGCGTGAGTTATTTAAAATTGAATTAGTAATTAAATTAATAATTTTAAAATTCTTACTAGGAAATAAAACATACTGTATTCCAAACTTTGAATACGAAGCCAGAAATTTCAATTGAAAGGCGGGGAAGAACAGAAAGATGCTGGTTGACGTTGGAAGAGATGTTGGGATAGGATACATTTTACACTATACTTATTCATCGGGTTCAGGCCATGGAAGGCATTTCGTCAGTTAACGAAAATACTTAACCCTTCAACCGAAAATATTGCTGTATTGAACGGCAGAAGAACTGTGTGCTTTTGCTCCAATTTTTACCTCAACATAAACAGAACTAACAGGCAATAGTTTGATATTGGAAATCAGGTGACTACGGCGTCATATGGCAGCTGAAAAAATAAATTTTAGAGATGCAGACATTTTGGACAGCCTTTGAATTTTAAAACTTAATTGTTAGGTAGGATTTTTCAGACTCGTTACTTAGTCTGTTATTGTCTGTCCAAGTGGCATCGTGTGAACGAAGCTTTTTAAAATTAAAATAAATTTAGACTTAGCTAAAATCAACAATGAGCCAAAATAAATCTGGCTACTTATACTTTCAATTGCAAAGGAGCACACAAAATATATACATTTTAATTCTGTACAATAAAATTCGAAAACATCTTTAATAAAAATCAGTGTTCATGTTTTGTTTGTAATTTTTTAAGGGATGTACCTTGTTTTTGCCGCCCCGGGTGGCACTGCCTCTTAGTTCACCCCTTTATCTACATTAGAGTGGTCGTTATATTTTTTTTTTTGAGTTTCTATATTTGGATGCAAACGGTCTTTTACAACATGTATCACAACTAAACATCTTTTTTGACATAGAGCATATAGAAATTTGTTTGGTGTCCGAAGGTGTCCGAAGGTGTCCGAAACTTATCTCGCTATAGAACAAAATCTTGATAATAAATTACCAAACTATACGTGTTATCATGCTTATGCTTATACTTATAAAAAGTGCACACTATGGAGAACCTACGTTTACTAATGAAAACATGCAAGTAACAACAATTAATATTGGTATAAGAAAGAAAGAGTTTAAGATAGATGTTATATACTGCCCTCCGTGGTGCTCTCCAACTGAAGAAATCTATTCAGAACTTCTAAATTTGTTACAACATTAAATCCTTGTTGGTGGCGAATTCAATGCTTAACACACCCAATGGGGATCTAGGCTCATAACAACGAAGGGTAAACGGCTATATCAAGCAGGCTGCAAATGCAACTACGAATTTTATTCTTCTGGTTCGCCAACATATTGGCCATCTGAGCTATAAAAACACCAAACCTTTTAGACCTTTTCGCAGTTAAGAGTATTAAACGAAATCATGCAAAAGTCGAAAGTAATTACGATTTATCGTCAGAGCATACTCCTGTAACGACGGTGGTTTATCCTGAGTTATATAAAGCGTAGCACGCTATAGTAATGCTACTTAAAGCGCAGCTAGCTAATAGATAAGTGGCAAAAGTGCCGATTTAAATGATTCAAGTGGTTTTCAAGAATGATTTTATTATTTAAAATTCACAACTATTTTTACTTAAAATTTGTCGATATATACTTACAAATTATTGAGGACAATTCTAAATATTACACATTTTAATTTGTTTTCTGGAGTAGTGTAATAAAATACATTCTGTGCCACTCATAATGCATCGTCATCAAAGCGATGTTAATGTTCTCAGCTTCGTTGGCCAAAAGGGACAGCTTAAATAGGTTGTATGTATCAATGTAATTGGTTGCATTGAAGAATCTTACTATGTTGCTTTGTTTACATTTTATTTTTGTTTATACGTTTGAATGAATTAATTAATGAATGTTAATGCACTACACTCCAGTTATATTTCACTGAGCGAAGCAGAAATAAAGGAAAAAGTAAACCTAAGCTCGTGAATAAAAGAACGAATTCAAAGATTAACTTGAAAGTTTTATAAACCTAAGATCCCCTATGCAAACAATTGAACAAATTGATAAGGCAGTTTTAACCCTCTTAACAGCGAACTAAAGAAAAGAATCTGTGAGTTTAAAAGTGGTTAACTAAGTAGATTCCTGAAAAGTCTGACGGCGGATGCTTCTACAGAATATTTCTTATGGAAAGCAGCTAAGTGCATAAAAAGACCACAGACAGAAAACCCTCCAGTAAAATCTCAAGATGGTAAACGGGTTGGAAACCCGAATCAAGAGGCTGATCTCTTCGCTGAACATCTCGCGAATGTTTCTAAGCCATTCCCAGCAAATACAACTATACAACTACAGATCCCTTACACTTTGTTGATAGAAATGACGAATGTGAAATTCCTTTTGTCACGCTCAAGGAAGTAAAAAACATGTATCAACATAAGTTGTATAGCCAAAAATCACCAGAGTAAGTTCTAATAACTGCTCAGGTTTTAAAAGAAATGCCTTCAATAACCTTCAAAAAACTCCAATTTATAATAAATGCATGTCATAAACTAAGATATGTACACATCATTGGAAAATTGTAGAAGTCTTGTTATACCTCAACAACGTAAGCCACCAACAGAAGTAACATCTTACAGACCTATATTGCTTATACCAATCATGGTAAAAGTTTTCGAAAAATGCTCCTGAAAAGATTTAGCAAAATAATAGAAGAAAAAGACTAATCCCGAGCCATGCTGATAAAATCGTCTTCTGATTGCAAGAACTGGGTAACTCAATTTTAAAATTTTTGGAGATAGCAAGGTTCATAGATATCTAGCTACCAGAGAACGAGTGAAAGTTTAATTTTTATGTTTCTCACACTCCATAAATATCATATATTATTCTATGATTTTTTGATTAATTTGAAGAGAAGTTTTGAAAATTGCTGCAAATAATAACGTCTTTGTCGATATATTGTAAAAATTTAAAATTGAATTACCTTGTTCTTGCAATCAGGGACGAGATGCCCATCCAAAAATTCCAAAGCAAGGTCCTTCGTGGAATAAGAAATAGCGATCTTCGTCGTGACCTTTAAATTGAAATTGTTACAGAAGTGGTTAAAAAACACACTGTATCACACAATCAGAGACTTCAAAGTCATACCAACTCCGAAATGGAGACCGTCTTAAATGTACGATAGAATGTTCGGAAATTTAGATGAACCAAGCCTCATGAGCTGATGGTCTAAGAGCTATGGGAAAGTGTTATAACTTAAAACCTCCCATAATGTGATATATAAATTAAGAAAGAAAATCATACTGTCAATCTTTCATAGATAGGTCCTGAACTTGATTCACCAGTGGTTTTAGTGTGGTAAGAGTCCCACACTACTCAGTATCGATCATTACCGAGTGTCTTTTGAACATTTCCATCTGAGAAACAAAACAAATAAAAAAATAAATCAGATCCAAATAAAGAAAAAAATTTCAAAAAATGTTTTCAGATTTGTATTCTCATCAAACTAGTTAACCCTTAAACTGCGTCCTTGTTGGTTAACATATTCGATCAACATGCTAGTGTGTTCATGTCAGTGTTGACGTGTTGGCTGTCATTTGTGTTAAACTTTAACTTTTTTATTTTAATTTTGATAACCTGTTCACGTTTTAACATTGAAAATGTTTATAGGTTCGTTTTGGATAAATTATGGTGTTACTAAAATGAATAAAGTGAATAAATGTGTAAATGAGATGAACGCTAGCGTATACGGGGGGTACGATCGAATTTTTGGTTGGTGTTACCAGAATGAATAAAGTGAACAGATGAACGCTAGCGTATACGGGGGGTACGATTGAATTTTTGGTTGGTGTTACTAAAATGAACAAAGTATGGAGATGAATGCTAGCGTATAGGGAGAGTACGATTGAATTTTTGGTTGGTGTTACTAAATTGAATATAATAAATTTTAACTCTATATTTTTTTAGTTATAAATGCAGTCAGCAGTTTATTGTGCAGCTTTAACTATGTGTTGGCAGTTTAAAAAAAAAAATGGTTTGAAAAGAAAATGTATGTAGAAGTGCAAATTGATGTTTTTTTTAAATTCGAATTATTGAATAGGGCTTTTAGTGAAATGGTCGAAAAGCCAAAATCTAAATGAAATGTGCTAGAGTGACAATTTGTTTGTTTATCGATAGTAACGTTTAATATAACAATTTCATTCATATATTTTGAAATTCCAAAAAATCTACGGAATGAGATATTAAAGGTTGTAACTTCAAAATTCAAAAATATATGGTTCATAAATTATTTACTACACATTAGGGTTAGGTCTGATTGTAATAAATTTTATAGTTTGAGAAAGATAATAAATAATTAATTGTTTTTCTTTGAGGAAATTTTTATTAATTTTTTTTTATATTTTTTTACAATTTTTTTAGATATACCAATTTTTGTTGATCGTTTTTTAGCAGTTATATTTTTTGTCTTTTTAACGATTGTATTTAAAAATCTTAAATTCATACAGGTGATAGATTACATAGATCTACATATAATATGTTAAATTTGAATCTTTTGAAAGGATTTCCGTTGACATAATTACATATTACTGTTCATTAACATACCACCTAATAACTCATTGGTCTGTGCACCTATACAATTAGTTTTTTTTTATTCGCAAATTCAATAATTGACAATTAATTTGATGTATCATACGTAGCCGTAGGTTCTTGATAAGCCTCACAGATCTTAAATACAATAATTTAAAAGTGGTACTTAATATTCAATCAATATTCCTATAGTTCATCGTCATCGTTGATTTGCAAGTTTTTGTGCGGGAATCAGCCCAAATAAGAAGAACACAAATATTTCCAATAGTGCCACAGTTCATTCATAATGTCTCTCTCCCTCTGTTCATTATGTTTTTTGATTTGTTTCATTGTTTGTCTCTCTGTCAGTGAATAACTGAAGAAAATTACTTTTCATTCAAGTTCAGTATTCATGTTCTCTCGTTCAATGTTCTTGTGTTGCTTGTTCACTGTTTGTTCAGTCGTAAAGATGCTCCGATGAGAGAAGGTTTGATCTGCTACTTGGCAGCCCTAATTATTTTTTTCAGCTAGTACCTAACCTAATTTGCGTTTGTGTTTTGTTACTTCGTAGGTAGTAGGGTTAGATGATTACGGGATGTTTGGTTAGTAGGTAGGTAATTTAGTAAGTTAGATAGGATGCTTGTGATATTTGTTGGAATATTTTTTGTTGTGTAATTTTTTTACTTTTGAGTTTTATTTAGCTATGATAAGAAAGATTAACTAAGAAAATTAAAATATGAAATAAGAAAACAAGCGGAAATAAAAATATAGGTCAACAAAATCTGAAAACTAAAACATAAACAGCCTTATTTATTAGATTTTATATGCGGTTGACTAATTAGAAAGTTTTTTAAAAGTCCTTAATTGTTGAAAATATGCCTTATAATAATACAATAAAACGCCAATTTAGACAAATCTTAGACAACCGAAGTCTTTGTCTAAGTGAGACACCTTTATGAAAACAGTAAACAAAGTTTACTAAAAACTTTTTGGAGTTGGACGGCTGCCTAAGGTTAGAAGAAATTTATAAATACGACTGAAAATGTGTTTTCTATGTTTAAAAATGAAGAAATGCCTTTATTGGGATAGTTTTTCAAAATAGACTTGTTGAATAGACTAAAAGTCGATTTATCGATATTGTGAATTTAAATTGGTAAATACTTTTATATATGATTATCATGTATTCCTATATTTTCCTATTTGATAGAAATTTCAAGTCCATCAAGACTTTCTTACCGACTTTTGTCCTTTCGAATTTTTCGGAAAGACTCGCAAGAAGCCCAAAAATAAAAAAAAAAAAACCCAATGGTGAAAAATTGAATTTTGCGGAAACGTTACACTCACCAGCATTGAATATTTGTTTGTAGGCTTATATTTGGGGAACACACGTTATACGAGTTACGAAAAAAAGATTCAAATACAAGAAAAAAGTAATATGAGCAGAAATATTGATGCAATATAATGCTTTGCCTACCACAAACGTTAAAGGATTTAGGAAAAATAAATACAGACACAAAGGGAATAAGACAAATAATATTTTGTTGAGACGTAACAACTACCAACATTGAATGTTGTATTTGTAATGAAAATGAAAAGTTAAATGACAAAATTTTTGTTGAGACAACCAACAACAGCTCTAGAATGTTCAAAATACGAAATGATGAAATGACTTCAAATTCAGTAAGTGTTTTTAAAGCTGCAGAAAAATAATCTATTTTGTTTAACTATGCAAGTAAAAATAGAAATGCGCGTGAAAGTATACAAATTAAATTTGGTTAACAGTTTTTTTGGTTTTTTTTTAGTTCAATATAATTTTAAGATTGGTCTTAGTATAAATGATGATTAAAATTGATGTGCAGGTATGTATAAATTGGTGTGTTTGGAAATCGGGAAAGATAACATTCAAAGTAAAAGAAAAATTATAATGATTAATGATTTATCTAGCACAAATAAGTCATTTTCAATGTCCCCATTGTTACTCAAGGAGTGAAATCTGTAAATTTTTTTACATAAAGAGTCAAGATGAATGCAGTCACCTATTAAATATCTGAAAATTGTGTTGATAAACACGCCCATCCTTAAAGATTATTGTTCTGTTGAACTACTTTATTGATTGCTATCCATTTGAATCGGGTTGCGTTCTTGTCAACAAATTTAGATTGGCACTGTTTTTTTTTTTTTTTTTTTTTTGAAATTCATTTTTATTTTCCATTTTCTTTTAGACAAAAATTCATAAAAACTAGCCTACTTATAGATATCTTAAAACTTACTTTTATTTATAACTAATTATAAACTAATTACAACCGACTTATAAGCTACTTACAGACTACTTACAAACTAGAACAGCCACAGCAGGCATTTTCCGGTTTTTTTTAAAATAATTTTTTTTTTGTGTTTTTTTTTTTTTTTTTTGGTGCCACCCTGACTGTCCCTACTTAAAACTAACTACCTAAACCTATGTAAGCCGGCCATACAAAAGAAAATAGCAAGGTCAACTGTCGATCTCGATCTGTGGAAGTGTGCGCACGTTATCGGCTTTCACAGTTTTCTTTAACTAAAATCGGAGTGACTTTTCAAAGTTTTAATTTTACCCAGCTATTTTTAATAGAGCAATAGCACAGAGGTAGAGGTGGCCGACCGACAACCTGAGGATCACAGGTTCGAGTCCCAGTCGGGCAAAAATTATTTGGCTGCTTTTTTTCACAATCGTGAAGTAGAAAACTTTAACGATTGGGAAAAGCAGCAAATGCAAACCAACAACACCGCGGGGACATCGAAAGATGCCCCAGCAACAACAATAAAGACAGCTATGGCACCACCAGCTAAAGCCACGGTTAGTGCCGTAGCACTAACAACAACAACAACCAAGCAAGCAATGGCACCACCAGCCATGCCATCCACAAGCGCCGTAGCAACAACGGCAAACCCACCAACGGCACCAACAGCCGATGCAAAAAATAAAAGAAGGAAGAGAATTAGCTGTGCGGCGAACTTGGTTAAGCGCCGCTCCACCACCACCTCAGCCCAGCTGCCAGCCGGGGTGAAGGAGACGGCGCGCACAGCCAAAACAACAGCAGCAGCAAAAATCAATCAACAACTGGATACCTCGCCATCCGATGACGACATCGAATATATGTCCGAAGGTGGCGAGGGATTATATACAACGGGGGATTCCAACAGCAACTTGCTTGTTGATCTAACCTCACCAGAGGCGTCCTCCGAAGAGGAAACTGAGGCGCAAATCGCACTTGATGAGCAAGCGATTAGCGAAAAAATTGATGCCATTCGGGGGGAAATGGAAAGGCTCAATTCCATTGTAACCCCTCTAATTCAAGCCCTGAAAAGCAAACAGAAACCTCGACGAGAACGCGAGAGGCAGGAGCGCGACCTCAAAAAAGTGCTACAGGCGCCACAAAAAGCAACGCCACTAAAAGCAGCGCCACAACAAGAGCTGGCACAGCCAAAGCGAAAGCAAGCTCAACAACAACAACAGCAAATACCACAGCAGAACCAAAAAGAGCAGCAAAAACAACAGCTACCAAACGAACAAACACAGCAGCAACCGAAGGTGCAACGCACGAAAAAACAGCAGCAACAGCAAGAACCAAAAGTCCAAGAGCGGAGTAATCAGCAGCGGAACGAGCAGCAGCAGGGAGTACACCAGCAGCAGCCACAGCCGCCCCAAAATAAAAAAGAAAAAGTGCCACCAATCAACACTTACAAAATGGAATTGCAGGAAACTATTGACCTATGTAAGTCGGCCATAGGCCAAAACTTTTTATTAAACGCTTAAGCAAAGATAGACATGCTATCCACTGCTCAACAGTGGCGCAGAATAAAATAATTAAAGAATTGTTAAAGAAATCCACGACTGAGTTCTTCAGTTTTACCCCAAAAGTGGATAAATATCAAACGGTCCTCTTGAAGGGCATAGATTCCTGCACGGAACCACAGGTGCTCTTAGATGAGCTCCGTCAAAAAGCGAGCGACGATCTCGACTTTATCGGGGTCAAGCCGTTCGCTACAGTCAGAGCCAGACGGGAGAAGCGGTCTTTGCCGTTCTTCTTAGTTCAGCTATCGCCCAGCAGCAAACTGGATAGGTTGAGGAGTATCTCCGTCCTCAACTACCAGGTTGTAACTTGGGATAGACTAAAGAGACGCGGTGACATGCTTCAATGCATGCGCTGCCAAAGGTTGGCCACGCTGCAGCAAACTGCGAAATGCAGCCACGCTGCGTTAAGTGTGGTGAGGACCACATTAAGGGAGAGTGCAAGCTCGGAGAGGAAAGGGTCGAAGACATGACCCAGCTTAAATGTGCACTTTGCGGAAAGGAGGGGCACCCTGCTAATTATCGGGGTTGCTCAGCTTTTCAGCAAATTCGAATTAACAAAGCGGCTAAGCAGACAGCGGTAGAGATACGCCCATCAACGCGTGCTCCTACAACAACGCCCGTCAATCCCCAAATTTCCTACGCCCAAATGGCGGCAGGAAGGGGAAAAACGGTACAGCTTGCAGCCCAACCGGCCATAGTGCCAAAGGCACCGGACGCTCAGGCCGAAATAAGAAGCATGTTTGCTGGCAATTCAAGGCCAGTTGACAGGACTTCACAACCAGATAAAGGAGCAGGCGACTAGGGTAGACTATCTCTACTCTGTTTTGCCTAGCCTAACGCAAATTAGAGGTTAAAGGCGCGCTGTCAGAGAGGCCTCTTAGGATCCTTGCTGTGAATGTTAATTCACTGATTAGGACCGAACGTAGAGCTAATCTTTTCCAATTGTTGAAAGACCAAAGTCCAGATGTGTTTATGGCCAGCGAAACTAAGCTGAACCAGAAACATAAATTGACTAACAACAATTACAATATCGTTAGAAGAGATCGACCCAACTCCACTCAAGAAGGGGGGGCGTCGCAATCTTCATACGAAAAGGCATAAATCATAAAGTTATATATAATAGTGATCTACGTAGATTTCGGCTGTTAGAGGCGTGCGTCGTATGCATTCCTCTCCAACAGGGGAAGCGAATGTATGTGATCGCGGCTTATGCACCGGAATCACCTTAGCCAACTGATTTTTTGACAGAGCTTGAAAAACTTTTCGAAAGTCTACACTTGAGCTTGGAAGAAAATTACTTTCTCATGGCCGGTGATTTGAATGCCAAACACTTAGATTGGGGAAATCAAGTACAGAATCCGAGAGGTATTCATCTTTTTAATTGGATGAGTCAGTATAACGCTGAATATCGTATAGAACTTCTGGCCACGGATCGGCCATCGTTTCCAAGAAGCGGTGCCTATCTGGATTTATTGCTATTAGACGCAAGACTGACAATTACTGACACTATGGGTCAAAGACCAAGGAACTGTTTACGAACGATCGAGTACGATAGTGACCACTGCGGACTCGCTGCCGTAGTACAACTTCCGAACCAGCTCGTGGAGCTGCATGAGTATGTACCTGTGCATACTTACAATTACAGTAAGGTGCGCTGGCTACGCTTTACCAACGCCTTAACGAGCGAAATTAGATCAAACAACATATCCCCACCAAATGACAGAAATTTGACAAATAACGAAATAGACCAATACTTAGAACAAATGGACGAGACAATCAAACGAACAATGAACAGAACAATACCGAAATACAAACAACGGGACGCAACCGACATGTACCGGAACGCGACCATTGACGCATTACACCGACAAAAAAGTGGACTGCTGACAAGACTCAAACTCTTGTACCGACGGTTTACTGACCCACACAATCTGGAGATTAGGACACTGAAGTCGTCGATCAAGAACATCAACCAACTAATTAAAGAAAACTATCGGTTGTCAATTAATTTGTATTGGGATAACAAAATTCGGGCCGTTAACTCTAGTGACCCGAGCATGTTTCCCCAAATTAACAAGATATTTAGAAGGAATGATCAGAACGATCTTTCGTGTCTCAAGCTTCAGAGAACGACCGACAACAGAGACGTACTTCTGACAGCAGGAATTAATCCAGAGGACGCCGTCTTGGACGACGACCTCTTTATTGTCGAAGATCCGCAGGAGAAAGTGGAGGCTGTGGGGGCTGCTTTCCAGCAAGTGTACAAGGTGAATGCGTGCATTCGCCCGAATCACGACCTGGAAAACAGAGCCTTGCTCCATCACTTCTACCTTCGGAATGACATCACGCAATGGCGATCAGAGAACCTTGGTTTCACCGGGTTCAATGAAGATCATTTGGCAAACGCCATAATCGCCGAGCGAAATGGGCCCAGTTCCCTGTTTATTACGAAGGTTGAGCTCCAGCTCATCTTCGATTCATTAAAGAAGAAGAAGTCAGCAGGAGTCGATGGCATATCCAACGTTGTACTTCGACATTTACCTCAAGAAGCAGTAGACATTTATATTACTCTGTTTAACAACGCTCTGAATAATACATATTATCCAGTGCGGTGGAAGACAGCTGTGGTGCATCCTCTCCCGAAAAAGGGAAAGGACAACTCCAATCCGGCGAATCTCCGGTCGATAAGTCTTCTTCCGAGTATCAGCAAGGTATTCGAAAAAGTTACCAATAGAGCTCTGTCTAAGTGGGCAGATGACAATAATATCATACCGGACAATCAGTTCGGTTTTAAGGCGGGACATAACACTATTCATGCCGCGTCGAAACTCGTTTCTGATGTCCAATGGAACAAATCTAAGAAGCAGTGTACGGGTGCCTGTCTGGTTGATTTGGAGAAGGCCTTCGACACCGTATGGTTAGAGGGTCTTTATCTAAAGCTGACCAGACTTGGCATTAGTAAACCACTATTATATATGCTTTATGATATGCTCAATGGCAGAAAGTTTGTTGTCAAGAGTGGCAATGTAACTTCTGCCACAACCTTTAATATTAAAAATGGTCTTCAGCAGGGAGCGGTCAACTCGCCGATTCTATTCAGCATTTACACCAGCGATCTGATAGGTAGTCTAACTCAGGCAATAGCGTATGCCGACGATCTAATTGCGTACAGAACAGCTGCAAAAGTCGAGGACATCAGGATTCTTTTGCAGAGTGCCTTCGATGAGAGTCAACGATATTGTGATGACTGGAAGTTGAAAATCAACTTTCAGAAATCAGAAACTAACTTGTTTAGGACTCCGTTGCGTGGAGCCACAAGGGATACGAGAAAAAACTGGCGCAAGCTGGTGATCGTAGGGCCAAATGGACATCCACTGGCGAGTAAAAGTGTAGTAAAGTACCTTGGCATCTGGATGGATCAGTATTTGTATTTCGACAGACATATAAATGCTGCTCTGGCCAGGGCTAGGGGAGCTTTTGCCCTGACGAAACGGTTGTTTTATAGCAGCCAGCTTGACAGCAGGGTGAAGGTGATTTGCTACATGGCCCTTATCCGGCCGATGATTGCCTATGGATGCCCGGTTTGGTTCAACGTTGCCCCATCTCAAATGGAAAAGATTCGGGTGTTTGAGAGGCAGTGTCTTCGACGCTGCCTTGGATTGCACAGAACACCAGAGTCGGAGTACAAACACTACTATTCCAACCTGGCTCTATACAACGGGGCCAACATAAACAGGAGAGATAATTTCTTGCTGAAGCTTATTTGGGGTCACATTGCAAGAGCGATGTCCTCGTCTAACAGCTTAATTTTCGCGGCTTATTACCCTAAATACGAATACTACGAGAGTGTGCGTCTAAGCGGCTTTATTCCGCCCGATGCATTCCTCCACCTAGAGAGTCGAGGGTTGATCCAGGATAGAGCGGCAGTTCCGCTAATCTACCACGTCAGCCGTACAACTGTAGATCGGCGGCTCCTTTACAGTCGAGACGTCCTCGCACAAGACGGAGCTGAGCACCTTCGGTTCAGTAGGACTGTGTCCGAACGGGACCGAAAAGATAGGGTAAAGCAGGAGAACCAGTTCTGGTGGTTGAAAAACGAAGATGAAGTTCCTTCAGACATTTAATAGTTGACCTTGCTATTTTCTTATGTATGGCCGACTTACATAGGTTTAGGTAGTTAGTTTTAAGTAGGAACAGTCAGGGTGGCACCAAAAAAAAAAAAAAAAATTATAAAACCGGAAAATGCTTGCTGTGGCTGTTCTAGTTTGTAAGTAGTCTGTAAGTAGCTTATAAGTAGGTTGTAAATAGTTTTAAGTAGTTTTAAGTAGTTCTAATTAGTTTTAATTAGCTTTAATTTAGTTTTATGTAGTTTGTAAGTTTTATATAAAACCAACAAAAAATAAAGACAATGATACCGAGTTTTTTTGTAAATTCTTCTCGGTAAAAAATAAAACCGACCTGGATTTAGTATTAAGATAGTTCTTAGGCCGAAAGGCATTAGCTATAAGTTATTGTAGTTTAACTTAGAGCGCCCGACTGGGGCCAGTAAGTTAGTTTTAAGATATTGATAAGTAGGCTAGTTTTTATGAATTTTTGTCTAGCTTTAAGATAGTTTTAAGAAAATTGAAAAATAAAAATGAATTATATAAAAAAAAAAAAAAAAAAAAAGCAAGGTCAACTATTAAATGTCTGAGGGAACTTCATCTTCGTTTTTCAACCACCAGAACTGGTTCTCCTGCCTTACCCTATCCCTTCGGTCCCGTTCGGACACAGTCCTACTGAACCGAATGTGCTCAGCTCCGTCTTGTGCGAGGACGTCTCGACTGTACAGGAGCCGCCGATCCACAGTTCTACGGCCGACGTGGAAGATTAGCGGAACCGTCGCTCTATCCTGGATCAGCCCTCGACTGTCTAGGTGGAGGAATGCATCGGGCGGAATAAAGCCGCTTAGACGCACACTCTCGTAGTATTCGTTGTTGGGGTAGTAAGCCCCGAAAATTAAGCTGTTAGACGAGGACATCGCTCTTGCAATGTGACCTCGAATAAGCTTCAGCAAGAAATTATCTATCCTGTTTATGTTGGCCCCGTTGTATAGAGCCAGGTTGGAATAGTAGTGTTTGTACTCCGACTCTGGTGTTCTGTGCAATCCAAGGCAGCGTCGAAGTCAAGCCGGTTGCTATAAAACAACCGTTTCGTTAGGGCAAAAGCTCCCCTGGCCCTGGCCAGAGCAGCATTTATATGTCTGTCGAAATACAAATACTGATCCATCCAGATGCCAAGGTACTTTACTACACTTTTATTCGCCAGTGGATGTCCATTTGGCCCTACGATCACCAGCTTGCGCCAGTTCTTTCTCGTATCCCTTGTGGCTCTAAGCAACGGAGTCCTAAACAAGATAGTTTCTGATTTCTGAAAGTTGATTTTCAACTTCCAGTCATCGCAATATCGCTGAATCTTCTCGAAATGACGCTGCAAAAGAATCCTGATGACCTCGACTTTGCAGCTGTTCTGTACGCAATTAGATCGTCGGCATACGCAATTGCCTGAGTTAGACCACTTATCAGATCGCTGGTGTAAATGCTGAATAGAATCGGCGAGTTGACCGCTCCCTGCTGAAGACCATTTTTAATATTAAAGGTTGTGGTAGAAGTTACATTGCCATTTTTGACAACAAACTTTCTGCCATTGAGCATATCATAAAGCATATATAATAGTGGTTTACTAATGCCAAGTCTGGTCAGCTTTAGATAAAGACCCTCTAATCATACGGTGTCGAAGGCCTTCTCCAAATCAACCAGACAGGCACCCGTACACTACTTCTTAGATTTGTTCCATTGGACATCAGAAACGAGTTGGCATGAATGGTGTCATGTCCCGCCTTAAAACCGAACTGATTGTCCGGTATTATATTATTGTCCTCTGCCCACTTAGACAGAGCTCTATTGATAACTTTTTCGAATACCTTGCTGATACTCGGAAGAAGACTTATCGACCGGAGATTCGCCGGATTGGAGTTGTCCTTTCCCTTTTTCGGGAGAGGATGCACCACAGCTGTCTTCCAACGCACTGGATAATATGCATTATTCAGAGTGTTGTTAAACAGAGTGGTATAAATGTCTACTGCTTCTTGAGGTAAATGTCGAAGTACAACGTTGGATATGCCATCGACTCCTGCTGATTTCTTCTTCTTTAATGAATCGAAGATGAGCTGTAGCTCCACCTTCGTAATTAACAGGGAACTGGGCCCATTTCGCTCGGCGATTATGGCGTTTGCCAAATGATCTTCATTGTACCCGGTGAAACCAAGGTTCTCTGATCGCCATTGCGTTATGTCATTCCGAAGGTAGAAGTGGTGGAGCAAGGCTCTGTTTTCCAGGTCATGATTGGGGGGAATGCAAAGATTCACCTTGTACACTTGCTGGAAAGCAGCCCCCACAGCCTCCACTTTCTCCTGCGGATCTTCGGATTAATTCCTGCTGTCAGAAATACGTCTCTGTTGTCTGTCGTTCTCTGAAGCCGTGAAGAACACGGAAGATCGTTCTGATCATTCCTTCTAAATATCTTGTTGATTTGGGGAAACATGCTCGGGTCGCTAGCATTAACGGCCCGAATTCTGTTATCCCAATACAAATTAATTGACAATCGATAGTTCTCTTTAATTAGTTGGTTGATGTTCTTGATCGACGACTTCAGTGTCCTTATCTCCAGATGGTGAGGGTCAGTAAACCGTCGGTTTAAGTCTTGTCAGCAGTCCACTTTTTTGTCTGTGTAATGCGTCAATGGTCGCGTTCCGGAACATGTCGTTTGCATCCCGTTGTTTGTATTTCGGTATTGTTCTGTTCATTGTTCGTTTGATTTCTCGTCCATTTGTTCTAAGTATTGGTCTATTTCGTTATTTGTCAAATTCCTGTCATTTGGTGGGGATATATTGTTCGACAAGATTTCACTCGATAAGGCGTTGGTGAAGCGTGGCCAGCGCACCTTACTGTAATTGTAAGTATGCACAGATACATACTCTTCCAACTCTACGAGCTCGTTCGGAAGCTGTACTACGGCAGAGAGTCCGCAGTGATCACTGTCGTACTCGATCGTTCGTAAACAGTTTCTTGGTCTCTGACCCACAGTGTCAGTAATTGTCAGTCTTGCGTCTATTAGCAATAGATCCAGATAGGCACCGCTTCATGGAAGCGATGGCCGATCCGTAGCCAGCAGGTCGACACCATACTCAGTGTTGTATCGACTCATCCAATTGAAAAGATGAATACCTCTATGATTTTGAATTTGATTTCCCCAATCTTGGTGTTTGGCATTCAAATCACCGGCCATGAGAAAGTAGTTTTCTTCCAAGCTCAAGCGTAGACATTCGAAAAGTTTTTCAAGCTCTGTCATAAAATCAGTTGGCTGAAGTGATTCCGGTGCATAAGCCGCGATCACATACATTCGCTTCCCCTGTTGGAGAGGAATGCATACGATGAACGCCTCTAACAGCCGAAATCTGCGCATATCACTATTATATACAACTTTATGGTTAATGCCTTTTCGTACGAAGATTGCGAAGCCCCCCCCCCCCCTTGAGTGGAGTTGGGTCGATCTCTTCTAACGATATTGTAATTGATGTTAATCAACTTATGTTTCTGGTTCAGCTTAGTTTCGCTGGCCATAAACATATCTGGACTTTGGTCTTTCAACAATTGAAAAAGATTAGCTCTACGTTCGGTACTAATCAGTGAATTTTCATTCACAGCAAGGATCCTAAGAGGCCTATCCGACAGCGCGCCTTTAACCTCTAATTTGCGTTAGGCTAGGCAAAACAGAGTAGAGATAGTCTACCCTAGTCGCCTGCTCCTTTATCCGGTTGTGAAGTCCTGTCAACTGGCCTTGAATTGCCAGCAACATGCTTCTTATTTCGGCCTGAGCGTCCGGCGCCTTTGGCACTAGGGCTGGTTGGGCTGCCTTAGCTGCAGACTGTACCGTTTTTCCCCTCCCTGCTGCCATTTAGGCGTAGGAAATTTGGGGATTAACGGGGCGTTGCTATAGGAGCACGCGTTGATGGGCGTATCTCTACCGCTGTCTGCTTAGCCGCTGTGTTAATTCGTATTTGCTGAAAAGCTGAGCAACCCCGATAATTAGCAGGGTGCCCCTCCTTTCCGCAAAGTGCACATTTAAGCTGGGTCATGTCTTCGACCCGTTCTTCACCGAGTTTTCACTCCCCCTTAATGTGGTCCTCACCACAGTTAACGCAGCGTGACTGCATTTCGCAGTTTGCTGCAGCGTGGCCAAACCTTTGGCAGCGCATGCATTGAAGCATGTCGCCGCGTCTCTTTAATTTATCCCAAGTAACAACCTGGTAGTTGAGGACGGAGATACTCCTCAACCTATCCAGTTTGCTGCTGGGTGATAGCTGAACTAGGAAGAACGGCAAAGACCGCTTCTCCCGTCTGGCTCTGACTGTAGCGAACGGCTTGACCCCGATAAAGTCGAGATCGTCGCTCGCTTTTTGACGGAGCTCATTTAAGAGCACCTGTGGTTCCGTGCAGGAATCTATGCCCTTTAAGAGGACCGTTTGATATTTATCCACTTTGGGGGTAAAACTGAAGAACTCAGTCGTGGATTTTTTTAATAATTCTTTAATGATTTTGTGCTGTGCCACTGTGGAGCAGTGGAAAGCATGCCTATCTTTACTTAATCTTTTAATAAAAAAGTTTTGGCCTATGGCCGACTTACATAGGTCTATGGTTTCCTGAAGTTCCATTTTGTATGCATTAATTGGTGGCACCTTCTCTTTTTTATTTTTATTTTGGGGTGGCTGTGGCTGCTGCTGATGTACTCCCTGCTGCTGCTCCTGTGGTTTTTGTTGCTGCTGCTGTTGCTGTGTTTTCGTGCGTTGCACCTTCGGTTGGTGCTGTTCAGTTGGCAGATGCTGTTGTTGCTGCTCTTGTCGGTTCTGCTGTGGCATTTGCTGCTGTTGTTGCTAAGCTTGCCTTTGTTCTGTCTGCGCTGTTTTTGTTTCCTCTTCGGAGGACGCCTCTGGTGTGGTTACATCCACAAGCAAGTTGCTGTTGGAGTCACCCGTTGTATATAGTCCCTCGCCACCTTCGGACATGTATTCTATGTCGTCATTGGATGGCGAGGTATCCAGTTGTTGGTGTATTTTTGCTGCTGCTGTTGTTTTGGCTGTGCGCGCCGTCTCCTTCACCCGGCTGGCAGCTGGGCTGAGGTGGTGGTGGAGCGGCGCTTAACCAAGTTCGATGCACAGCTTATCCTCTTTCTCCTCTTATTTTTAGTATCGGCTGTTGTTGCCGTTGGTGGGTGTGCCATTGTTGCTACGGCACTGGTTGATGGTATGGCTGGTGGTGCCGTCGCTTGCTTGGTTGTTGTTATTGTTGTTGCTACGGCACTTTGGCTGGTGGAGCCATAGCTGGCTTTATTGTTGTTGCTGGGACACCTTTCGATGACCCCGCTGTGTTGTTGGATGACATTTGCTGCTTTTCCCACTCAATGAAGTTTTCGACTTCTCGATTGTCGAAAAAAGTAGCTAAATATTTTTTGCCCGACTGGGACTCGAACTCGTGATACTCCGGTTCCCGGTCGGCCACCTCTACCTCTGTGCTATTGCAGTAATGAAAATAGCTGGGTAAAATTAAAACTTTGAAAAGTCACTCCGATTTTAAGTAAATAACACTGTGAAATCCGATCACGTGCGCACACTTCCACAGATCGAGATCGACTGAGTTAAAGCTATTATTACAGCTTGTTGATTGGCACTGTCTGCACGTCTATCTCAACACTGTTGATCAATACCGTTGGTCTACACAACTCAACATAATGTGGACGTTGCTTTGCAGCGACAAAAGGCGCTAAGGGTTAACTGAATTGCCTATCTTGCTTGCATACTAGGTGAAATCTGCCAAACAATTCAGAGCATATAGATAGGAGGTAGACAAAAAAAAATCCCATGGGAGGAGGGTAATATTTCCCTCCACTTGAACAAGAAGGACAATTTTATAAAAAAAATTAAATTAAATAGAAAAATATAATAATAAATAATAAATAATAAATAATAAATAATAAATAATAAATAATAAATAATAAATAATAAATAATAAATAATAAATAATAAATAATAAATAATAAATAATAAATAATAATAAAATATAATAATAAAAAAACAACGCAACACTAATACTGTTAGTTTTGTTTCCTTCTGAAAAGCCAAAAGTCCATTTCTTTTAATAAATAGGTTTACCAAAATCTGTTTCAAACTTAAAATTACAAAAAAATGTCTTCAAAGCTTTGAGTTTGAAAAAAATTCTTGCCAAAACTGTCAGTGAAAAAAAATTTTTGTTTTTGTATATAATCGCTAGTGTCAATATTTTCGTCTTGATTGTGGTGAGCTGACGATGACGCATGAAGACCATCAGGCGGAGAGACTTTATTTTTTTCGATTACTTCAGTATTTTTGGATACTCCTGCAGCGTATATAAGAAGGAATTCATCGACGACGAAGAGTTGTACACCGTGTGATTTACCGCTTCTTTTTACAGAATTCAATATCTTCTTTAACAAATACCATATATATTAAAGGTGTTAAAATAATTTGGAACCACCTAAATCGACAACAATCGATGTCAGAAGTAGAAAGAGTGCAATGTATACTTTCGTTTTCAGTATACCCTTCTCTCTCTTAAATTTCCACGCCCCTTTTTTCTTGGTTGTTTCGAGCACTTTCTTAATTCCTTTTCATTTTGTCAACTCGACGTAAAAGAAGCCATGACTTCTTGATGTAAAATCATTAGAAATTGACTACTAATTTAAAATAAAACTAAATCATTGAAATTATATAAAAACTAGCAAAATAGTAGAATAGCTAGAATTAAATTAAACTAAAATTAAACAAAAAACAACAAAAGTAACTAAAGAAAACTAAAACGTAAGCTGAAAATCAAATGTATAGAATAAAAGCTAAACTACATAGATATTAATTAAATCCTTGTAGGAAAATTTAAGCATCTGAAGCAGTACTAAAACTTCGGTAATCTGTTTTCTTCTTTTGAATTGCAGTTCAACTCAACAAAAGGTAATATCATTAGCATTTTCGTTTATGTTCAGTTCTGCGCATATGTCAAAATCATTTGAAAATGGTGGTTCCCGTGATGTGTGACTGAAATTGGTTGTGTTATACCTACTTGTTTGAATAAGATTGTTTCGAGCTATTTAATGTTAATAAATATTATTTTTTACTTTGAGAATAAAGCAATTGTTTGTTAGTGTTCATTAAATAGTCTTTTCGTGTTTGTTGTTGTTGTAATACGGCAGACAGATTCACGAGAACGGCCATCTTGAACTCCTTCTGACAGTTCTCTTTTTTTGACAATTTGCGCAATACAACACGTGTCTTCCTTTAACTACACTATCTCGGACTAAATGTCATATTGTGATAGGTGGGAATGAAATCCTTTCAGAGGGAAGAAAACTGCCAAAATGTCGGGAATGGTTTGGGCACTAATTTGGTAATTTTTTTTTTAGAAAATCATTGTACACGAAATTGAATGGTAAAAAAAAGATGCGTATACGTTTCAAAATATTTAAACTTAAGCAAAGAAATATTTTTTAATAACAATACTAAATCATGAAAGTTAAATTTTTTTAAAAAGAAAAAAAACTACAATAAACAAAAAGTAACAAAATTTTCTTCACCACAGCCACCAGAAATTTTTTACTTTTTTTTTAGGTCCGAAAAAGTACAAACTTTCACTTGTGGAACGAGTTCGCACTAAAAATGACTAAATCTGGCAGTTTGAAACTCGTTCTGGAACAAACCTAATACTTTCTATTTGTGTACTGTGCTCTTTAAGAACATTGACTAACAACAGATTTTGCGACCCTTAGTCCAAATGCGTTTCGCCCAGGTACAACAGTTGGGCTCACCAGTTAGATGCTGTTGTACCCTTCTAAGACGCATTATTTTCAATCGATGTTTATCGACAACTAATTAAACTCACAGCGCCAAAGCACTGTAAACTATATTTTTCTAGGGGAATTTGTTTAAATTCAGACACCCAGAATTAATGTTAAGCAACACAAAAAACTTAACAACATTGCTGACCTACATCGTTGACATTTACCTACAAACATCGCCGACGACAACAACCTACATCAACCCAGAACCACCGAAAAGTGCTGACCAGATACATAGTTGCAACTTGAGTGCAACTATCGAACGCCACATCGCCACACCATATTCTTATTTAATTTTATTTTATTATTAAATACCTTTGTCAGCATTTAGTATTAAGTATAAAAGAGGCATTTGGCCCAACAATAAATATCATTTAAACTACAATCGTTTTGTTCTTTACTTCGATCGATTTATTCCCAGAAGATCAGGTTTCAAGTGCCTGCATTTTGCATTCATCATTTCTTATTGTTTTGTACAGTAAGAAACCAATATTTACAAATTAATACATCTTATTGTTTTGCACAGTAAGAAAGCGACATCTCTTATTGTTTGTACAATAAGATCAAACATTTTGGTGACCCCTACATTCAAAGAACATCAGCTTTACTATGAATAGTTTAGCCAGGAGCCAACGCATATCGGGAGAGGAGATACAATCAATCATCCGCAACTTCTCGAAAGATTCCTCCACCCGCAAAACAACTAGAGAATACTTCACGTCAAGACTCAATCGTCTAAACACCGTATGGGAAGAATTCAAAGCTACAGATGGCAGAATTCGCGACACTCCAGACATATCGTTAGACCATGAATACTTTACCTCTAAGTATTTCGACCAAATCAAGACATTATACGAAAAGTATAAGCAAATTTTGAGTGATTCACTGGCGCACATAGAGGCCAGTAACAACACAAAACTTGATGTCGTGCCAAAGGGAACAGAAGATAACCAATCTAAACCTAATGATGCATTGACATCAACAAAAAATCTTGGTCTTGAAGAACAAGATAACAACCCAAACATTGATACCCTGATGAGAAGACAAAAGGCACTTATGAATTCACTTTCCCGACTCATCAACGGAAAAATAAAAGAAGAAGCACGCATCCAATGTCTGGAGTCTATGAACAGACTTTGGACCCAGAATGAGGAGATTCAATACTCAATTTGGGGAGCTGTCAATGATCCGGAATTTGAGGGTTACAACATGGAGTTTTGCACCGAATTAAAAACATCAGTTCTCAAAAATCAAGCTCCTTTGAACAAAACATCATCAAGCGTTCAAAGAAGTGAGCCATCAAAACAGCTAACTGATCGCCCGGCAATTCAGTTGCCTAAAATGTCGATACCCAAATTCGACGGCGATTATTTAAAATGGCAAACATTTTCAGACATCTTCACTAAGATGATACATGAACAGAAGATGATACAGAACCACCCATTCAAAAAATGTGGTATTTGAAAACAAACGTGTCCGGTGATGCAGAGCGATTGATGAGGCACCTCGAGCTTACTGAAGATAACTACAGCATTGCTTGGAACATCCTTCAGGATCGTTTCAGCAACAAAAGAGCTCAAACATCAGCACTCATCCAAAGGATTATTGGGTTGGCGAATCCAGAAATGAAAGCTATTAGAAAATTCCATGATGTAATCCATGAATGCCTTGCAGCACTCAAAACTCTTGGCATAAACAGAACATCAGTGTTGGTGACATGGTTATAATCAAAGAAGACAACACGCCAACACTTCAATGGCCGCTGAGAAGGATTGTCCAAGTCATCAAGGGTGACGACAATGTTGTTCGATTAGTCAATGTCAAAATCAAATCGGGAATACTCAAACGACCAATCCATCGCTTAGCCCCATTATTCAAGGACGATGATATTACTGACGACTCACAGGATGTAACTCCACTTCCCGAACCGTTGGTGAATGATACTGTAGAATCACCGACAAAACGAAGAAGGACATCACACGTTTCATTAATCACCACCGTTATACTATCATTGCTCCTGCTACCGTTTATTTGTGCATCACCCATAAATATATCAAGATTTGACAACAATCCAGGAATATATTTCGATAATCTTGGATCCACAAACTTAATTGCAAATTAATGGAAAATCATTGTCTATTACGACCTAGCACCTATTCAATCAGAGTTGGAAGCATTCAACAATGGAACAACTGCCCTTCAATATCTATGCAACCAACTGCAGTTAAGAACAACATGCAGTGCGTTAGTAACACACTTCACAAATATGAAGAACAGTCTACAAGCAGATACCAACTTAATTTCAAAACATCGATCCTAACGGGCGGCTATCAACATAGTCGGCAATTTAACGCATTCGCTGTTTGGACTACTTGATTCCGAATACGCTGAAGAAATATCCGAAACGATAAATCAAGTCAACAACAATGAAGTACATCTATTAACAATGTTAAAAAATTAGACTTCCATAATAGACTCCACCATCAACATAATGAAACAAGATCATCTCGAAGAAAAAAAAACGCATGATTACACTTCAAAATCAAGTCAAACACATCATTTCGAGAATTGGAGAAACGACAGATCAACTAAGAATTTACCAAATCTTTACATCCTTGACAATGCAATTAATGATCATGGCTTCAAATTTTCAACGAATTGAGGACGCTATTCGCGACACATTTACTGAAGTACATTATGGAACCATCAGTCCTCTTCTGCTATCACCAGCTCAGTTGAGAGCAGAAATTATCAACATCAAAAACCACTTACCCGAGTCCCAAAAATTACCATTCGAGCAAGAGGACTTGCTTCACTTCTACAAGATTTCAACAACACAAAGACATGCAACTGGAAATCACTTGTTATTTGTCATACAAATTTCATTACTTGAACAAGAATCCTTCAATCTATTTCAACTTATACCCTTTCCTTCAATTGTCAACAATACACTTCTCATCATCAATCCGGCAAAAGAAATTCTAGCCATAAATCGTCATAGAGACCAATATTTTGCAATGACAACACCTGAGCTTAAAGAGTGTGACAAGGGAAAAGACATGCAGTTCTTCTGCACCAACAAAAAGGCAAAATATCACACTGGGTCACAGGCATACAATTGTGAATTTAATCTCTTCAACAACAATACCGTACCATCATGCAATGTACTAAAACCTAGCAATGATTTGATCTGGACCCAGCTGAACAGCAGAAATCACTGCATATTCGGAACCCTTCACAATATTCAATTAACTGCTGTATGTAAAACAAAACCCTTACAAATTGAACTCACTGGATCTGGCCTCCTATCAATCGAAGATGATTGTGTGCTAAGAAACAATCGTATTACCATCCAAGGAAGTCAGACGAGAATCAGCTCTCTACACTCATCCTACATCAGCTTTGGAAATATCTCTTCAATCGCCAAACCCAATGATGTTCCAGCAGCATTAGAATTACTTCCAACATTCAACAAAACTCATCTAGAATCCTTAGACCATCTCCAGACTCAACTCTCTGCCATACAACACCAAGGTCTCACCAATCTAAGGGACAGAGTATTGGTCAACAGCATTCATCACCACTTCGTCAGCTATTTGGCTCTCTTCCTTTCAATATGCTTTGGAATTGCAATTATTTACAAGCTGCGGGAGAAAGTGACGTCAGTTCCAAATTCTACATCGGTTCCGCATAATCCAACACAGTACAAAGTCAATGTAATATGAGAGTACAGTTGAATGTAGTCCCATTCAACGCGGGGAAGTATGTTAAGCAACACAAAAAACTTAACAACATTGCTGACCTACATCGTTGACAATTAAGCAACCTACAAACATCGCCGACGACAACAACCTACATCAACCCAGAACCACCGAAATGTGCTGACCAGATACATAGTTGCAACTTGAGTGCAACTATCGAACACCACATTAAACACCAAATTAAATACCTTTGTCAGCATTTAGTATTAAGTATAAAAGAGGCAAATGAACAATTTTCCAACGCATATTATAAAAACCTAATATATGTATAAAAAACACCAACAAAACACTAAAACTACCAATAATGCACCACAAAAACAGATAGCAACCTTACAACAGATAGCAACCCTACAACATTTGCAAGAGTTCCGTACATACCAAATTTAACAGAGAGTAAAAACTTGTACAAAATAATAATAGAAAAAAACAACATCACATTCGCACATAAATCTAACGAAACTCTTTGCAAACTTTTTACCAACACAAAAACACCGATTCCAAAAGAACAAACACACGACATAATCTACGAGATCAGTTGTAATGGAAAAGAGGGAGAAATGTGCAATTTAGTCTACATTGGAACCACAGTACACAAATAGAAGGTATTATATTGCGCAGGTTGTCTAAAATGAGAACTGTCAGAAGGAACTAAAGATGGCCGTTCTCGTGATATTTTTGCCGTATTACAACAACAACAAACATGAAAGAAATTATTTCAATAATACTAAAAACCAATTTTCTTATTGTCAAGTAATAAAATAATTATTATAAACATTAAATATGTCGAAACAATTTTATTTTCTTATCAAGTAACAAAGGAATACACACATAACATACAATAATTTTCAGTCAAATAACACGGGATCCACCATTTTCCACTGATTTTGAGATATGCGCAGAACTGAACAAAAATGAAAACGCTAATGATATTACCTTCAATATGTGTATCGTGCATTGGAACAACGAAACGTACTTTAACGAAAGAGAAACAACTGGACTATCACAACACATTTTACAAACGGTACACCATAGAGTACCTATATTATCTAGAGAACCGACTTCAGGGCTTTTTCTCTTTCACCCTACAAACTCCATTGTGAGTATTTCCTCCACATGGCTGAGCATGTGTTAGCTGCCCAATGCATTTAAAATGGAACCTCACCAATACAATGATAAATTAATGGATTTTGGCTCATTAGACTGAAAACAACAAAAATTGAATCGAAAAATTGAAAACGTCACATTTAGAGCTGTCACACGTATTCACGGACAGGGAATTTAAGAGAGTTTTCTCTTAATGTGCTCAAATAAAATTTGCGGGTGTTTTAGGTAAGAGGGATACGAGTCGCGACTCTATATAATATAGGTACTCTATGCTGCACACACAGCTAACATCGATGACGTAAGGATCTTGGACAAAGAGAGGAATACAAAAACGAGATACACACTGGAGAGCCTACGTATCCAACAGAAAAGAGAATTCTCCATGAACCTGAAAGAAGACCTCGACAATACCAACTCTGTGTACAACATTGCCATTCTGTGATATTTTTGTTTTGTGTTAAAGTGTCTTGTTTTCATTTTTATTTATTTATTTATTTATTTATCAAAATTTTGTCTTTGCCTTTGTTTTTGCTGTAAAGTGTTGGGAAGATGCAATTTTTAAAACTAAAAATGCAATAAGTATAATGTAAGTTTAAAATAATTAATAGATATATTTTTAAGAAATTGTCAATTTATGTATATATAACGGGTGATTTCTTAGCTGGTTTGGTTTTGGCAACACTGGTTTTGACAGCTGACGTGTGTTTAGTACCTTGTGTCACTGTCAAACAGCTTCAGTTTGGTTTGCAATTTAACCATGGATCGTATTACAAATGAACAACGCTTGCAAATTATTGAATTTTACTATCAAAATTCGTGCTCGGTTCGAAATGTTCATCGCGCGCTGCTTCCATTTTATGGTCGGCATTCTCGACCTTCTGAGCAGTCTATTCGGAAGATTGTGACCAAATATCGCACCAAATTTACTTTGTTGGACATTAAACCACCAACACGTTTACGTACTGTGCGTAGTGAAGAAAATATTGCGGCCGTATCAGCTAGTGTGACAGAAGACCGCGAAATGTCGATTCGGCGCCGTTCCCAGCAGTTAGGCCTTTGTTACAGCACTACGTGGAAAATTTTGCGGAAGGATTTGGACGTAAAGCCTTTTAAGATACAGCTGGTGCAAGAACTAAAGCCAGCCGACCTACCACAACGCCGAATTTTTGGTGAATGGGCGCTTGGAAAGCTGGCCGAGGATCCGCTTTTTTATCGAAAAATTGTGTTCAGCGATGAGGCTCATTTTTGGTTGAATGGGTACGTAAATAAGCATAATTGCCGCATTTGGAGTGAAGATCAGCCAGAAGCATTGCAACAGCTACCAATGCATCCCGAAAAAGCCACTGTTTGGTGCGGTTTATGGGCCGGCGGCATTATTGGGCCATATTTCTTCAAAGATGATGCGAATCGCAGCGTTACTGTCAATGGTGAACGCTACCGAGCGATGATAACAAACTTTTTTTTGCCCGAAATGGAAGTTCTTGACTTGCATGATATGTGGTTTCAACATGCCACACAGCACGCGAAACAATGGCGCAATTGCGAGGCGAGTTTGGTGAACAGTTAATTTCACGTTTCGGGCCGGTCAATTGGCCGCCTAGATCGTGCGATTTGACACCATTAGATTATTTTTTGTGGGGGTATGTCAAGGCTAATGTCTAAAGGGACAAGCCCGCTTCGATTGACGCACTGGAAGCCAACATCCATGCATTCATTCGTGAGATACCGGCCGATATGTGTGAAAGAGTATGCCAAAATTGGACTCAGCGGATGGGCTACCTGAGACGCAGCCGCGGTCAACATTTGCATGAAATTATCTTTAAACATTAAATTGCAAGGTTCAAACTATTGATTCAAATAAATATTTCATTAATTTTTTCGAATTTTTTGTGTTCCTTTTTTTAAAGTTCTAAACCTCTTAAAAAATCACCCGTTATATATGTAGATAAATAAACGCCCCTGAAGATGCTGAGAAAATCCAGCAAAACGTCGGGATAAAATTTATGTATTTGTTTTTATTTGCATACAAATTTAAATTGACCAAAATAGCCCAAATATAAAAAAGAAAAGAAAAAGAAATAATTTTAAATTTGTAATTTAATCTAAATTTGAAAAACTTTTCAAACATTTATTTTTATTTCAATTTTTTAGAAAACTATGTATTTATTGTTACTTTGACTTTATTTGTAGCAACAATGCGGCTGATTTTTTTAAGTCTTTATTCAAAAACAGTTAGGAGATTTATATAATATTTTCTGATCTCTTTTGTAATCAAAACGAAAAATTTTATGAAGTCTTAATAAAAATCAATATGTCATTTGTCGTTTATGTTGCGTACTGTTTCAATTTTTTACTGAAAAAATTCATAATTTCTACTCTTCTTCTATTCTACGTCTACCATAGACTTGACGTGGCCATACAGGAAATAGTCTAACGGCGTCAAATCGCACGACCAAGGCAGCCAAGCGACTGGACCATTTCGTGAGATAACACGTTCTCCAAACTTGGTTTCCAATAAATTTATTGTGACATTCGCTGTGTGGCTTGTGACACCGTCTTGTTGGAGCCACATGTCCTCCAAGTCCATATCATCCAATTGGCGGCCAAAAGTATTCGGTTATCATTGAACGGTAGCGATCCCCATTCACAGTAACATGCCGGTCTTGATCATCACGGAAGAAGTACGGCCCAATGACGCCGCCGGCCCATAAACCACACCAAACCGTAATTTTTTCGGGATGCAATGATGACTCATGGAGTACGTGTGGAGTGCTACCTGACCAATACCGCATATTTTGTTTATTGACGAAGCCAATCAGCCAGAAATGAGCCTCATCGCTGAAGATTATTTTTCGATGAAAATCCAAATCATTTTCAAGTTGTTGCTCAGCCCAATTCACGAACATACGACGCTTCTGGTGATCAAGCGGCTTCAGTTCTTGCGTCAATTTAATCTCGTAAGGATGTAGGCCAAGATTTTTTCGCAAAATTTGCCACAACAACGTCACAGAGATGCCCAACGCTTGAGAACGACGTGTGAGAGACACATTTGGGCTTTCTACAACTGAAGTCGCAGCGGCGGCAATATTCTCGACACAACGGGCATTTCTTTGTCTCACTGGCACGGGAACATTTAGTACTGTACCTGTGGATTCAAATTAACATTGAAAATGTTTATAGGGTCGTTTTGGATAAATTATGGTGTTACTAAAATGAATAAAGTGAATAAGTGTGTTTATGAGAAGAACGCTAGCGTATACGGGGGGTACGATCGAATTTTTGGTAGGTGTTACCAGAATGAATAAAGTGAACAGATGAACGCTAGCGTATACGGGGGGTACGATTGAATTTTTGGTTGGTGTTACTAAAATGAACAAAGTATGGAGATGAATGCTAGCGTATAGGGAGGGTACGATTGAATTTTTGGTTGGTGTTACTAAATTGAATATAATAAATTTTAACTCTATATTTTTTTAGTTATAAATGCAGTCAGCAGTTTATTGTGCAGCTTTAACTATGTGTTGGCAGTTTAAAAAAAAAAATGGTTTGAAAAGAAAATGTATGTAGAAGTGCAAAATGATGTTTTTTTTTAAATTCGAATTATAGAATAGGGCTTTTATGTGAAATGGTCGAAAAGCCAAAAATCTAAATAAGATGTGCTAGAGTGACAATTTTGTTTATCGACATAGACGTTTAATATAACAATTTCGTTCATAAATTTTGAAATTCCAAAAAATCTACGAAATGAGACATTAAAGGTTGTAACTTCAAAATTCAAAAATAGATGGTTCATACATTATTTACTACACATATTAGGGTTAGGTCTGATTGTAATAAATTTTATAGTTTAAGAAAGATAATAATTAATTAATTGTTTTTGTTTGAGGAAATTTTTATTAAATTTTTTATTATTTTTTTTTTATCGATTTTTGGCAGTTATATTTTTTATCTTTTTAATGATTGTATTTAAAAATCTCAAATTCATACAGGTGATAGATTACATAAATCTACATATAAGATGTTAAATTTGAATTTTTTGAAAGTACTTCAGTTGACGTATTACATATAACTGTTCATTAACATACCAGCTAATAACTAAAAAAGTCTGTGCACCTATACAATTAGTTTTTTTTTTATTCGCAGATTCAATAATTGACAATTAATTTGATGTATCATACGTAGCTGTAGGTTCTTGATAAGCCTCACAAATCTAAAATACAATTTGATTAAAAAGTGGTACTAATCTTCAAATCTTCAATCAATATTCCTATAGTTCATCGTCATCGTTGATTTGCTAGTTTGTGTGCGGAGAATCAGCCCAAATAAGAAGAACGCAAATATTTCCAATAGTGCCATACAGAGAATATCAATTACCAAGAAGCCAAACTTTCGTACTTTTCACCCTCCAAAACCCATTTGTTTACATTGTTGTATTTGTAATTTCACTTTGTGTCGATGAATAGATGTGAATCGCAACAACAATGTAACGCGGTGAGATTTATTTGTTTTGACAGCTCAGTTTTTTTTTCTTTGAAAATAGGGAAAAAAAATTTGAGAATTTTACTTCGGCTGATAGCAAAAACATCAATGTGAAATTGTTTAATTAATTTAAAGTACACAAGCCATTGTAATTGTTAATATTCATCCACGATTATAATAAAATACAAAAAATTAATCCATAAAATGTCTTCAATCACACAGATTTCCAAATATCTTCAATGCATCTTGTATATTATACAGGGTGGCCCTTTCTTCATCCAGAATAATTTTAAAATTATTGTTGGACACATTCTAAGGAAAAAAATAGTTAAGAAAAATAAGAAATAAAAGAATAGTTTTTCTGCAACCTGACACCAGAACTTTAATTTTTTTGTTTAAACTCCACTAAACTGTCAATTTCCAATTTATAAGTATTAAAGTTGATATCAGGTGGGTTTTATTATCTTCTGTCGGTATTCGAGTTTTGATCTGGATTTAACTTTAGTACAAAAAAGAAATAATGAGAAGTTTTCAAAATCGTTTTCGTAGCACGTGTTAAAAGTAAATCCAGCCCTCTTTTGCAGATAATAAAACAGCAACAGCTATTTTTAATTTTTTTTTTTAACTTCATGACATCTAAGCATTTGGTTTTGAGTGTTTAATAGGAGTATTGAATACTTATTACTGAAATTTTACTTCATACTATAAAAGAAATGAAATAGTTTTAACAAATAGACTAACTTTTTTTAAGTTTTAAGTTGTATAATTATTTTTTTTTTTAAATGATTACGAAACAACTTAAATAGAAAAATTGATTCGAAAATGGTTTTAAGAAATGTTAGCATGACCTTCTAGCTGTTGTCTTATTTCTTAGTTATTTTAATTTTAAATAAATTTGGTCGTAAAATTCAGAAAAAGTTAATTAAACAAAAATAAAGAGCATAACATTGCAAGTTGCAAGTTAGTAGTGCCGTTGATTTTCAATTTTTTTTTAAGAAAGTTACTACTCTTATCTAAAAGCGGATAAATAATCCCCCCTTCCCATAAGATTTTTTTTTTTAATATCATTTCATAAATTATCCTGCATGAAATAGGGAACACCATATATTTTGTTTTGTTTTGACATCTAATTGACAGACCGAGGTGAATAATTTTGACCACGGGACGTGTTCATCAAATAGAAACCCAACTAGGGCCAGGTTCACATTAGGTGTGTTTTTTTCCTTGTCTGAATGGCCTTGGACGAAAAAAACGACGTCGGGGCTAAACAATGCTTCGTGGTTCAAAATGTTTAATCCATCAATTTCTGTAGATTTACTGGGTTTTAATGATGATTTAGGTTTCATGTAAGTTATAAAAGTCAATTACATGCTTGAACCACCTTCAGTTAAACCACAAAATGAGTGAGCTAAAAGTGCGGAGCTATGGATCAAAACAATAACCTTGTTCAATTAATACGAACACATATCGTTAAATAAATAAATAGATAGATATAATAGATTAATTAAGAATACAAACCTAAGGCATTTTGGCTTACAGTAATGAGAAATAATAGAAATATGCTCGGGTGCCAAACTGAATTAAAATTATAAAATGGCTAGTAGCTCCTAGCGTGACCATGTTTACTAATACAATCAAAATAGAAATGAAGTAAAACAAACTAAAAGCTCTCCCAAACCAACGCCAACAAGGAGTGACGATGAATTTTTGTTGTTGTTAAGTATTGTCTATGTTTTTGTCATATTTTGTACTATTGTGAATGATTCACTGCGAATCAATCGGTATTCGTGTTGGTTTTGGAGAGCCTTAATACTACGTTTTCGTGAGACCAAATGAGGAAATTTCGTTGAAAATTTTCAAATTTGATACGAAATCATCTCATTTTCCACACAAATTCAAATTTCGAAATAAGATAATTTCAACCAAACTTGCACAAAATTTTCTAGGAAATTAAGTCAAAACCTAACGAGCACACCGAATTGGGCACATTTTGAATAGCTCTGAAAAGATTTTGAACGAAAATGTTAAAGCTGAATTAAAAAATTAACAACAAAAAGTGATTTACAGGCAGGGTCGGAACTCAAAAATGAAATGAGCTGTCAAAAGAAATAACAAATTACAGATGAAAACACTTTTTCTGTAATTTCCTCATTTGGGCTCTTATGAAAACGTTTAAATATGCATTATATTAATATTATTATTATTAATAACCAATTGATTAAAAACTATAGGGCTCATTGTAGAGTTATTTAATCCAATATTCAGTAATTTTAACTAATTAATTACAGCTCGTTAGCTGATGCTCGACGATTATTAAAGCAAAACTATATTTGTCCACAAACAAGCAAATAAACAGACCATAACGCAATATCTGTAAGACCATCTCTTTGATCCAGGTTTTTCGTCACAAATTTCGACTCAACTCCGCTCCTCGAACGAGATCTAGTCAAATCAAGCTCATTTCGACTCGACCCAGGCTTACAAAAAATGACGCGAGCTTCATGCTGGCTTAACAACACATGCAAGCGTCGTATATATGCCAAAGTTCTAGTTTGTGAATATCTTTTTTCATTTCGCATAATTGTTTAAAAATTTCTTCTTACTCACCGTCAGTTATTTTCCGTCAAGAAAAGAGTACTTTTTCTATATTTCTTTATATATTTCGGGAGTTGAAAAGAAAAAATAAACAGAAAAACAAATTGTTTATCGAAAAGAAAGTAACTAAAGATATTTATTTTCCAGACAGGCGGGAATTAGTAAAAAGCGACTACAATTTACATTTTAAAAAAAATCACAACTTATTCTCATAAGGTCCGGTGAGCACTTGATATATAATTTCTCCCTTTTTTATACTTTTTGAACAAGCCCATTGCAGCCGCCCAAGTGAATTTGAAAATAACTGAAGATTTTCAAAAATAACCGACATATTCGTGGTGGGTTGATCCCAACTGTCTATGTGTGCGAATAAATCAGTGGTGGGTTGATCCCAACTGTCAATGTGTGCAAAAACCTAGTGGTGGACTTAGCCCAACTGTCTATGTGTGCGTGTTTCAGTTTGTAGGCAAAGCCGGATGACAGCCAAGGATTGGCTTCTTGGTAATTGATATTCTCTGGTGCCATAGTTCATTAAAAATTTCTTTCTCTCTCTGTTCATTATGTTTTTTGATTTGTTTCATTGTTTGTCATTCTGTCAGTGAATTATTGAAGAAAATGACTTTTCATTCAAGTTCAGTATTCATGTTCACCCGTTCAATGTTCTTATGTTGCTTGTTCATTGTTTTTTCAGTCGTAAAGATGCACCGGTGGGGAAGGTTCGTTCTGCTACTCGGCGGCCCCAATTATTTTTTTTGCTAGTACCTAACTAGTTAAATTAATAGAATGCAATTTGCGTTTGTGTTTTGTTACTTCGCAGGTAGTAGGGTTAGATGCTTACGGGATATGTTTGGTTAGTAGGTAGGTATTTTATTATTATTATTATTATTGGCTTAATTCAAGCCGATTAACATAAAAAAAAATATAACAAAAAAAAAGAAAAAAATCTTAATATAAAATGCTAATAAATAACATTATTTAGATAGTTAAATTAAATAAATTAAACAATCTGATAAATCTAGCTTAAATTATTGTTTATAAAAGAGGGTTTAAGGGTAATTGGAATAAAGAATTCTTCTAAGGGAGGATGAACTAAGGTTAAAATCAAAAATATCCTGTTAACTGTTGGCTAGGCGTAGCATTCTGATGACTGGATTGTTATGGCCATAATTTGTGCGTTGGGTAGGCAGGCGGAAGAATGGGATGGATCGAAAATTACGTGGGTTGGTATTAATCAGGATGAGTTGAGGAAGTGCCGGAGAATCGATGCCACCAGTAATTAGTTGGTGGACAAATAGAATGTCGGCAACAGCACGGCGTTTGGCAAGAGTGTCTAAGTTAATTAATTGCAATCGATCTTCATTGGGTGGTAAGATATGGGGATCAGACCAGGGGAGATTACGTAAAGCGAAACGGAGGAACCTTCGCTGTACACATTCTATTCTATGTGAGTGTGTAGATTGGTAAGGTGACCAAACCTGGCTGGCGTATTCAAGAATGGGTCTTACATACGTGGTGAAGAGTGACTTTGTGACGTAATCGTTGGAGAATTCTTTCGACCAACGCTTTATGAAACCGAAGCTAGAATTTGCTTCTGCAATAATATGGTCAATGTGCATACGAAAATTGAGTTCCTTATCACCAATTATGCCAAGATCTCGGAGAGAAGAAACTACGGGAACAGGTTCACTGCGAAAGTAATAAGTTCGGGCGGGTAGGGGGAGGCGTTTTCTAGAAAAGTTCATGGATTGACATTTACTCACATTGAGTTCAAAGAAATTTTTTCACACCAAGTAAGAAAGGAATTTAAGTCTTCTTGGAGCAAGAAAGAATCGTTAGAGTTATAAATCACTTATAATTTTTATATCGTCGGCATAAATAGAAAGGTCAGAGTAAGAAATTATGCTTTCAACAATATTAATAGCAAGGACAAAAAGTAGTGGACCAAGATGGCTTCCCTGAGGAACGCCTGAGGTGGCATAGATAGGTTCAGACTCGGAGAATCTGAAAATTACCCTATAAAGACGGTTCTCTAAGTAGGATTTAACCCATAAAATAAAAGATGAAGGAAAACCAAAGGCTTTCAACTTAATGTAGATAATTTGGTGAGATATTTTATCGAATGCCTTACTGAAGTCAGTGGTGACAACATCAACATCAAAGCCTTTTTCCAAAGCACAAAGGGCCATGGAAACAAATTGAGCCAGATTAGTGGTCGTGGACCTACCCTTTAAAAAACCATGCTGAAGGGGAGAAACTATTGATTTACAATGAAAGTAAAGAGAGTCGTAAACAATGCTTTCAAACAGCTTGGGTATTGATGATAGTTTAGCTATCGGACGATAGTTTGAGATGTCGTTTCTACTACCTTTTTTATGAATTGGGTATAGGAACGAGTTTTTCCATAAAGTAGGAAACACTGCTTGCGAAAGCGAGAGGCGGAAAAGAAATGAAAGGGGTTCAGAAAGCACATTGACACATTTTTTGAGAAAAATGGCAGGGATACCGTCAGGACTAGGAAAAAAATCGTCTTTCCATAAATTGATCTTTTCGCAGACCGAACGAAGACTTATATCGACAGAAACAAGTGACGTTTGAGGATTGTTCGATAGGAAGCTGAAATATTCAAGGTCAGGCACATTTGTATCATCACTGTAAGACTGCCCGAAAAAATTGGCAAAGAGGTTAACTATTACTTGGGGATCAGCAGATGATGAGTCATGAAAATTAAAAGAGGAAGGTAAGCCATCCGATTTTCTCTTGATATTTATAAATTGGTAGAACCTCTTAGGTTCAGAAATGAGGCTTGTCTGCATTTTGGCAAGATAATCATGGTATAGTGTTTCGCAATGGGAAGAAAAATCGACGAAAGCTTGTTGGTAGACTGAAAAACCAAAGGGAGTCCGAGATTTCAAGTAATTATTCCATAGTTTATTTCTAAGATTACGAAGAGTTCGCAACTCTTTCGTGTACCAGGGAGGAGATGATAAACAATTTTTTTGGGGCAAGTAAGGGACACATTGAATAAGGCAATCGAACACAACAGTATAGAAAAAAGTAAGAGCAATGTCAATGGGGGTATAAGGATTTATAAAAAGAATATTGTTCAAAAGGATATTAAGTTGATTGTAGTCAGCTTTACGAAAGTTAAAATAGTAAGATAATTCTGAATCAACTGTAGAAATTCCTTGATCATATGTGAATAGAAGAGAAAGAGGAGGGTGGTAGAGGTCTAGGTTGGAAAGAAGATGGGAGCTTTCAGTGACGACTGAATTACAAGGATCTGATGAAAAGATGAGGTCGAGCAACCGTCCAAGGTTGTTAGAGATTCCACTTATTTGAAATAGGCCAGATTCAAAGAGACGATCGACAAAAAGAGATTCTTTTTCAGAAGTGGGATTGCCGGGAACAAAGAATGATTCGTCCTCTGATGGAATCCAAAGTAAATCGGGTAAATTAAAATCACCGACGATGATAAAATCATCGCTTGAAGCCGCAGCCTCAATCAGGATATCAAAAGAATCATTTATTAATTTATATGACAGAATGGATTGTGAGGGACGAATATAACAACAGAAAATGTAGAAACATCTGTTTGAGATGGACATTTTTATGCATATGTATTCATAGAGCGGTGAATTAGAGGTTCCAACTAAAAAAGCATTTAGACGATTGTGTGCAGCCAAAAGAACACCGCGCCCGGAAGGAGCATTATCATAGCTTTGACCATCTGCACGAAATACAACATAATCGGAAGAAAATAACTCACAGTCTAGAATATTGGGACACAAGTTTGTTTCAGTTAAGGCAAAAATATCAAAAGGTAATTTTTGAGAGTTAAAAAACACAGTAGAAGTTTTGGTACGCAAACCTCTAACGTTCTGATAGTAAAGGGACAAGGTTGTTCGAGCTAAGTCAATAGTCGCAGGCTGTAAAACAGGACTAATGTTAAAATGGAGGGTTTTTCGAACGTTTTGACGATGAAAAACGTTTTGAGCTAACATGTGAAGCGTATGTAGCAAGGTCCTTCGAGACTGTAGATGTTGAAGCTTTCATGAAAGCGGGTAAACATTTTATAGAGAGTAGAGTGATCTGTTGGGAGGCCTTCTTTTAGAATAGAGACTGTGACGTTGGTTTAAGTTCTACCATCGATGCAAACTGAATCGGGCTTGTCGTGTAAAAATGTGAAGTACAGACGGGCACTATCGTACAGTTTGTTGTCCCGCAGCCTAGCCATCAAATAACGGCCATTGATGTCATTAATAAAAGGCTTTGAGTTAGTCATTAATAAAAGGCTTTGAGTTAGTCGAGAATAGAGGGAGGTAAAAGGTGTCAAGAGTATGGATAGTAACGTTAGAAGAAGAAGGGTCAGATGACGGAAGAGGATTTCGAGTAAAAGATTGTGGAGCAGGATTTAAGGTGTGAGATTGGATGAAATTACTATAGTTTATGCCGATAGGGGAGGTGCTCGTGTTAAAAATATTATTAGGAGAGGGGTTGGTCGTACGGTTAGATTTAAAAGATACGTGTTTACGTTGAGGCATTAAGGAGTCTATTGAGTGAGGTGGTATTGTATTGTTTGATTGATACTTAGATCTAGTGTTAACATAATTAAGATTTTTACTATTTTTTTTTTTAGAGGTGAAAGGTTTGTTAGAGATTTTAGTAAACCACTTGGTGATTTTTATATTGCCAATCCAGAAAGAAGGATGGGCATTCGAGATAAATAACCATTGAAATCTGGATGGAATAAGAACTTTAAATAGAAATTTAGTAGGTTAGATAGGATGCCTGTGAGATTCGTTGGAATATTTTTTGTTATGTAAATTTTTTTACTTTTAAGTTTTATTTAGCTATATTAAGAAAGATTAACTAAGAAAATTAAAATATGAAATAAGAAAACAAGCGGAAATAAAAATATAGGTCAATAAAATCTGAAAACTAAAACATAAACAGCCTTATTCATTAGATTTTATATGCGGTTGACTAATTAGAAAGTTTTTTAGAAGTCCTTAATTGCTGAAAATATGGCTTATAATAATACAATAAAACGTCAATTTAGACAAATCTTAGACAACCAAAGTCTTTGTCGAAGTGAGACAACTTTATAACAACAGTAAACAAAGTTTACTAATAACTTTTTGGAGTTGGACGGCTGCCTAAAGTTAGAAAAAGTTTATAAATACGACTGAAAATGTGTTTTCTATTTTTGAAAATGAAGAAATGCCCTTATTGAGATAGTTTTTCAAAATAGACTTGTTGAATAGACTAAAAGTCGATTTATCCTTATTGTGAATTTAAATTGGTAAATACTTTTATATATGATTATCATGTATTCCTATATTTTCCTATTTAATAGAAATTTCAAGTCCATCAAGAATTTCTAACCGACTTTTGACTTTTCGAATTTTTCGGAATAGACTCGCAAGAAGCCCCAAAATTAAAAAAAAACACAATGGTAAAAAATTGAATTTTGCGTAAACGTTACACTCACCAGCATTAAATATTTGTTTGTAGACATATATCTATTTATATTATAACGTACGTTATACGAGCTACGAAAAATAAATTCAAATACAAGAAACAAGTAATATGAGCAGAAATTTTGAATTTTTGGTTGGTTTACCACAAAGCTAAATCAAAAACAAAAATTAAGTTACCACCCGAAGAAAATTAAAAATATGATGATAGAAGACAAGCGTGAAAATAAATAATTTTATAAGAAAAAGTAAACGAAAGCTATACAATAGCCTTAATTTAGGTTTTGTATCATCTTCATATATCTAGGTATTTGATAATTTTATTTATTCATTTTTGTTTGTATGAAGCAATGAAAAGTTCATTTTTGTTGAGACAACCAACAACAGCTCTAGAATGTTCAAAATACGAAATGATGAAATGACTTCGAATTCATTAAGTGTTTTTAAAGCTGCAGAAAAATAATCTATTTTGTGTAACTTTATGCATGTAAAAATAGAAATGCCCGTTAAAGTATACATATTAAATTTGGTTAACAGTTTTTTTTTTAGTTTTTTCTTAGATCAATATAATTTTTATATTGGTCTTATTAAAAATGATGATTAAAATTGATGTGCAGGTATGTATAAATTGGTGTGTTTAAAAATCCGGAAAGATAACATTCAAAGTAAAAGAAAAATTATTATGATTAATGATTTATCTAGCACAAATAAGTCATTTTCAATGTCCCCATCGTTACTCAAGGAGTGTAATTTGTAAATTTTTTTCCACTAGACACTCAATTGTTGATCTGCTAGGACGATTATGGAGAGCATAAATTGGACGTAGCGCTCTTTACGTTGAGGCCACTGACTCCGAATTTCTGTAGTAAATTTTAATAATTTCGACTTGTTGTTGGCTCATATATCTTTCCATCATAAAATGGCAAACCTTACTGAAGAGAAATGCCACAAGAGCGGCAAGAAATATGGTGTCGTTTGTTGTCCCTGTCGCTCTACTTTTGTAGCGTCCCTGTTGGAAAACCCTTTACTTGCACATTAATACTAAAGTGAGCTGTCCAGTTATTAGGTCAAACCAAACTCTATTTCATCAATACGTCATCACCTTTCATCTATAATAAGCGTCAGATCTTAATCAGCCATCTCTTATACTCTTATACTCAAAATGATTATACCTAGAACTTTGTATGTAAATGTATGTAATCTATGTTCTCTTAAACATAAAGGTTTTTGCATAACAACATTAATAACTGTAATAAACCTAGCTTGTAATTAATTATTTTGGATTGTTCATTTCTGATTTGGCTTTCAATCAATAAAGACCTATTATTCTAAGAAGTTGTCTGCCTTTCATTTTCCTAAATGGTCAATGAATATAACTCCCGCCCAGAACTTAAACTTTAGGTTCAGAGCCCAGAAATCTCTAAATTGTACGTGTCTTCTCCGTTGTCGTCTATTTTCTTGTATACACTTACTGAATTATAGTATCGATGTATTGTGAAAGGAGAAATAAGCTTATGTAATGTAACTTAGTAGTACCGCGTGGCATAATGGTTAGTGCTTAGGACTGTAATGCCAATGGTCTGGGTTCGATTGTAATGTTTTTTTCCGAGGTACTGCCTCTTGCGAGGGACTGACAAATCCTCCAAGAGTTTACTTGTCATGAATAAGTGCTTCTCATCTAGCCGTTCGGACTCGGCAAAAAATTGTAGGTCCCCTCCATTCCTGCCAACAACACGCACACAGGAATGGTTGAGAGTTGTTAGTCACTAGGCCCTGATTCTCCATGAGCTGTTGCGCCACAAAATTGATTTTTTTTTGTTTATTTAATGTAACTTAACGAAAGACAAGCTTTGGTAAGAATTTATATGACTGAGTACAGTCAGTTAGCTAATAACTCTGCTTGAGAGAAGGTCGCAACAACTCTGTTTGAGATGGAATAATAAAGATAGTGGTTTCTTTTAACTTTTTTTCCACTTTAACAAATTGTGTTTTATTTAAACCGGGATGAGTTTCTTTTCTTTCCAAAAGTGATAACAAGATCTCAGAATCGGTTTGTATTTGGTGTATTAATTTAGTTAGGGAACTGAACTACGATACATTTGGTCCATCGAGCCAAATTTGAACGGCGACACGAGTTTGTGACTCCTAACGGAAAGTGAACAAAAAAAATAAAAAAAACCCAAATAATCGATGGACTGTGAAGGTATATGCTACCAACAGTAAAATTACATAATGAAAAACGTAAATAGTGAGACATCTAACAACAAACGAGAAGGAACGAGAAGGGATTGTGGTGGTATATGTGATACGTGAAAAGTCACGTGGGCACCAAACGAGATAGGTAAAATTTCATGGATATTCTTAAGCGTTATTCTTAAAATTATTTTTATTACTTGCAAATGCAAATAACAGCAATGTGGCAACGGTACATATAAACACGAGCGAACGGTTACCTTTGCTTCATTTCAAAGCAAAATCCATCAAACAAATACAAATAAATATAAGCAGCAGCGCAGCTGCAGAAAAGAGAGAATACGAAAATGCAAGACATATGGGAAGGAGATAACTTGATAGAGAAGGACAGGGGTCCACCTGAAAAGAGCAGTATTGAGTCTTTGAAACCAATTCTAGATGACAAAAAGATTCTAAGAGTTGGAGGACGGTTAAAGAGAGCGGAGATGGAATATGAGAGAAGGCACCCAGCAATCGTGCCAAATGGTTCTCGATTACCTTGGTTAATTATGAGCAGTGCTCACACAGCAACAAAACATGGAGCTGTTCAGATCAGATGCAGTTCATCCGTCAGAGATTCTGGATACCAAAGATCAGAAGTGAATTAAGAAACTACATCCATAAATGTTTTGTTTGTGTGCGATACAACCATCGTTTTGAAACGCAACTAATGGAAGACTTGCCATCAGAGAAGGTAACTCCGGAGAAGGTCTTTCTACATATAGGAGTGGACTATGCGGATTTTTTTGAGATCAAGATGATTAACAGAGCAGGAGAACAAATAATAGACAGAAATGTTCAAAAACCCTAGCAGTGCATATCGACTTGATATCTGAACTGACGTCAGTTTCATTTATTGCTTGCTTTGAAAGATTTATAGTGAAAAGGGGAAGGTGCGACAGAATTTACAGTGACAATGGTACAACATTTGTTGGTGCATTTTCCGTGAAGGCAAAAGAGCATTGGCTCGTGAAGGGTACTTTTGAACACTTGTGTTTGAGAGAGACGGAATGGAAGTTTATAACTCCTTCAGCGCCACACCGGCGGTATATATGAATCAGTGGTGAAATTTATGAAATTTCATTTGACAAGAGTGATTGGTGCGAGAATGCTAGTGTATGAGCAACTTTTAACGCTACTTACTGGAATAGAAGCGATTCTCTATTCGCGTCCATTACATCCACTGAGTGATGATCCAAATGACTTGAAGGCGGTAATGCCGGGACACTTTTTGGTTGGTAAACCACTGGTGTAACCGCTACCTTTTGGAACCAATGAGTTTCCGAACACTAAGGGTGTGAGATTGTGGAAGGATAGAAGGACGATGCTTGCGCATTTTTGGGCAAGATGGAAGGAGGAGTATTTATCTACTCTATTCGAGCGAAGGAAATGGCGAAGGGAAAAATATGGTTTGAGAGAAGGACAGCTTTGTATTATAAAAAGCGAGAACTACCCACCATCAGTGTGAGCGATGGGGCGTAGACTGATTCACTTTCACAGCAAAGATGGTTTAGTGCGAAATGGGGTCCTGCATGTATTTATTTATAAAGGTAGAAGGTGTATTGAAACTTAACGAAAGACAAGCGTTGGTAAGAATTTATATGATTGAGTACAGTCAGTTAGCTGCTTGAGAGAATTGAGATGGAATTATAAAGGTAGTGGTTTTTTTTTTAACTTTTTTTCCACTTTAACAATTTGTGTTTTATTTAAACCGCGTTGGGTTTTTTTTCTTTCCAAAAGTGATAACAAGATCTCGGAATCGGTTTGTATTTGGTGTATTAATCTAGGAACTGAGCTACGACACAGACTATATTTTTTACCTCTCACCATTACCATTTAAAATGTTGAGCAACTTTATGTGGTTTTTCGGTAAATCTACTGGCGCAAAATTTTAAACATTTCAAACCAACTCTAAATTACTTTTAAAATGAGAGTCTTCTCTGAATAAATTTTTTAAAGCGAGAGTAGGCTCTTTTTCAATTTTAAACGAGATAAAGTAAACTTTAAAGCCTAGTACGCAGGTCGAGCAAAGACAAAATTTATCTTTCCTTTTTTTTTCAAGACAAATTCTGAAGGTGTAGGGATACAAACCTAAGCCAAGTGAGAACAGTGGTGGGCGTGGCTAGAAATTTAAAACAGACTAAAATTGCTTCAATTCACCTAAAATGAAAATTATAATAATTAAAAAATTTAAACTGATTTCCAAACTGGGTTAGACCGAGTTGGAGTCAACAAACTGAGTAATTTGACGGAAAAGTTAATTTTGATCCAAATGTCAACTAATTAGAACACTTTTTTCCCGAGAAGTAAGAAACTTCAAAAATTTTGGATTTTTGAGAAGTTTTTTAATTCATCGACATCGTAGTCATAGTTCAATACAGTTTGGCAGTTGACGACTTGACTAGAGGGCGATAAAGTATTTTTTGATGACAAAAGTTTATTTTGATCCAAATGTCGAGAAAACTTCAAAAAATTTGGAATTATTAGAGGTTTTTTAATCCACCGATATTGTAGCCATCCATCCATTCTTCAACATAATTTGACTTTTGATGGCTTGACAGATGAGGTACAATCTATATTTTGACGAAAAAGTTTATTTGATCCAAATGTTACGGAATTGCCCTAAAATCGACTTTTTCCAAAAAAGTATAAAACTGAAAATTTCAGACTTTTCAGAAGTATTTTCATTTATCCTCATTAAATTGTTCGAAATCATGTGCAAATAATCGCAAGCGATATCAATTTTTCTTACTCTGCAAATGCTTTGAAAAAAATTTAATTTCTCTATTAAAAATTTTCATTTTAAAATAATTGAATATGAAGAAAATTTAAAAACAAAATTCTTCTGTTTAAGTTTAGTGACCGAATTTATAATTCAAGATAAAAGTTCAAATAAGCTCAACTCCATTGCGTTTCGCTCAGGTATGATAGTTGGGCTCATCAGTTAGATGACTATCATACCCTTCTAGGTTTATAAAAAGTGAATAATATATAAAACTTCACAATTTGTCCGGAAAAATAATGCTTCAAGCATTCTTTTTTCGCGCAAAATTAAGTGGAGACTTTCTTTTATCTTTTCACGTACAACGGTTACGACTGTCAAATTTTGTGCTGGAGCTGCATACTGTCTGGAAAAAAAACCGACATAAAATTTGCCCTGGGAAAAATTTTATATGTGAGATAAATCTTGATCAGAGTACTAGGCTTAACACTAAAGCACTGGTCAAACTTTAAAGACAGCGAAATCCTTTTTTATCTCATAAAAAGTATACTTTATCCATAGAAAATGTTATTTCATGAAAAAGATTTACTTAATGAAAAATGTTTTCAAGTTTTTTTTTTTCAGAATTTTGAAGATATTTTGTAAAATTTACCTTCTTCGGCGAGAAATTATTTGTTTCGAAGTATTTTTGTTCTTTGTTCATTTTAAATTTATTTTTTTGTGTAGCTGTGTCTCTTTCTTCAACTGCCCAATTTGGGCTTGTTCAACCCAAATTTTCTTACATTACGTTACAGAGTTCACTCTAGTTAAAAGAGTTATTTAATGCGTTTTAAATTAAGAAATTGTTAGACAAGGGTTCGAAGCAAAACATCTACTTTCACTAAACCCGGTTCTATTCCTTAAACGAGCAATGTTTAAAATTTTGCACAAATTTTTATTGCATGACTTGCAATAATATGCAGATTTGTAGACTTTTATAGCATCAATATTATTAGAAAATTTCGTTTCTTATAATTTTTACAGTAATGAAAATAAAAATTTAAAATCTTCTTCGACTGTTTTTACAGTCTTGTATTTTTACTTTATTTGTTGTTGGCAGGAATGGAGGGGACATACTATTTTTTGCCGAATTTGAACAGCTCGATGAGAAGCACTTTTTCATGGCAAGTACGAGTATATTCGTGGAAGATTTGTCAATTACTTGCAAGAGACAGCACCTCGGAAAAATAATTCAGTTTTTTAGGTGGCAGCGGCTGAGAATAGATCCAACCCCTTAAACATTATAGTCCAATGCGCAAACATTAAGCCACGAGGTATATATATATATATAATATATAGAATTGTATAATATTTAAGGCAAAAAATGTTTGCCTTGGCCTAAACTTTCACTTAATTATTAAAATGTAGGCGTAAACACGAAAAAAATGTTTTTGGATGCAAAAACCATTTCCAGGCAAACAATGTCATGAGTTGAATATATTTTTTTAAGTGCAAGCCAACCATCCAAGATAAATTTTTTATTAACCACACTTTTTTTCACATGCAAAACAGTTGCTGGTCCATTGTTTTGCATGACTTTTCATGACATCAATAGTTTTTTCTTGCATAAAACTGTAAGCCAATCATGCAAACAATTAATTTTGCATTTCACCTCAATTATTTTTGACATGCGAAAATATTTGCATAGAATTTTTCTTGTGCACGTGAATTGTTAACTAAGGTTAAGTCGAAATCGAGCGTGAAAATGGCAACACTTAAAAAATGTTTTTTTAAATTTCTTAGAAAGCTGGGGGTCTGTTCTTGTATCGAGTTTTTGAAACAAGATTTTTCCACCAATAGTTCCTGAACAAGAAACTTTTCAAATCAGAAAGTGAAAAGAAATGTTTAAAAATCATACTAGGCCGTGTATCAATTGCGTTAAAATTTTGGTTAAATTTGATCCACTTAAATTTCATCGTCTTTTATAAGGGTGAATAAAATGTAAGGTTTTTGCTGTGCCAATTGAATTAAATGGGTTTTCTTTAAAACATATATTTCCCACTAGTTTTGTTGTTGCATTTTTGCAGTAATGACCGTACGTCAAGCAAACAATTCTGTTTTCAAAATGAATGAAAATCTGAAAAAGTGTTTTCAATAAATTTTATTGATTCTTTTGTAAATTGTTATTATGAAAAACTATTACTAGTAATGCAAACAAACGGCGGAGAAAAATTCCCAAACATTTACGCTTGAAAATTGATGCTTCAAAAAGAACAACGAGACACTATACAACCAATAATTATTGAGTATTTTTCTTTCTTATAATTTCTTGAGTTCATACTTTCTTTTATTATAATGCTTTTGCCTATATTTTAATTTGATTCTAGTTTTTTAATATTTCCCGATAGGATTCGTGACTTCACAACAACAAAATAAAACGCTTATCTACATTCATCTCCCTCACTCGTTCATGAGCATAGACATTTCAAAAATTAACCACTGGCTAATATTTTAACGAGCTTCTGAGCAGGTCAAATTTATAGTCACCTCAGTAATATCAAAATTTAGCCATGGGATCAAATTTAACCATACTTTTAACGCAATTGACACAAGGCCTGAATTACTAACTGTTGCACCGTTGGGACATTAAGTTCTAAATTGGCATGTCAATACCCTGCCTCCATTAATTATTTATCAAACACTAGGAACCAAACTTAGCCCAGTAAGAATAGACATACAAATGACAAAAAAAGGAAAAAAGTTGTAACAGACTGATTTTTGGTATGAACGTTATTTATAAGAAATATTTAGAAATATAATACCCTGCCTCCATTAATTATTTATCAAACACTAGAAACCAAACTTAACCCAGTAAGAATAGACATACAAATGACAAAAAAAAAGGAAAAAAGTTGTAACAGACTGATTTTTGGTATGCACGTTATTTATAAGTAATTTATGAGAAAAATCAAAGGTCAAAGGTCACGAAAATTGGGTTTTGACAAATATCCCGAAAACGGTAAGTTTTAGAAAAAATAAGTGTTTCTTAAACAGGTAGCTGAGGTAATTTCCCATAAAAAAACTTTTGCGAAGTTTCTCCGTAACATTAACCGTTAAGAATTTACACCACTTTAAATATAGTACAAACACACACCTGCAACCTGACCTCTTATACCAGGCTAAAACTAAAAAATGCTACATTCTGTAACATATGTTATTTCAATTATGACTTTTAGCATTGAGTTTATATAAATACATAGAAGATCCACTTCTATGAAACCAAAATACTACGTCAATCAATTCCAGGGGTCGCTTTATGTATCCAAGGACGACAACCATTTACTCATAAATAAAACTTATCTGTGGATCATATACCTAAATGTCCCTTTATTTGTCCTTAAACTAGAACCATCTACTCAAAAGAAAAATCATTTCTGGATGTCATGGATTGTGGGGAGGGAAATATACATACCAACATACATACCAACACAACATAAGCACTGAGTAGAGTTGCCAGCAGTTTGCCTGAGCAGGTAGAAATAAATTTGTCTGTATTTTAATCTGTAATCTGAATGTGTATTTTTGTTGTTTCTTTTGGTTTCTCGTCGAAACAAGTAGCTGTCTACATTTTTATTGGTTTTGGGTCTTGAAATTTGGGTAGTTGTTTGGTGCAGGTAAAATAGTACAGAAAAGCCTTCGAATAAAAAAATTGGTACCATCATGAAACTTGGTGAAAACGTTTCATGTACCATGAGAATGAAGAATCAAAAGAGTCTATAAAAATATTTCACATGGAAAGGTATTTTTTTTAAGGGGGAGAGGGAGGGAATTTGTGGTGTATAAAATGGGAAATTTTCCCTTGGTAATTTTTTAGCTAAATCAAATGACATGCGGCATCCCTAAAAAAAGTTATTGCCATTTTTATGTAAGGATGACTACGTTTTCCGTATAAAAGTTAAATATTACCGAAACCCAATTGAAAATAATGGCCCATTGATGAAATTTGGCATAAATGGTTCGTTGGTCATTAAAAACAGTAAGCAGAAGAATTTATAAAAATATCTTTGGTGAAAAGGTGTTTTTTTTTGGGGTGGTGGGATTATTACCAAATAGCTATATCAAAAATGTTACCACCACACTACATTTTCTACTTCCTTGGATCTTATAATCTCACTGGCTATTGCTTTGATAACAGCTTGGCTGTCCACGAAAAATGTGATCTTAGATGAGCTCAGTGTTTCTTGTGTATCATTTCTGCCGCTTTTCCAATAGCGTAAATCTCAGCCTGAAAAACACTACATTCATCTGGAGGTTTAAATGATTCTCTGATATAAAGAGCTTCACAGAATACCCCAGCTCCTTTTCCTTCTTCCTTTTTGATCCATCGGTGTCTAAGAGGATACCCTGTTCACTGATTAGTGAGTTAGGGTCCCATCCCTGCCTTTCGGATATTAGAATAGAAAAGTTTTTATTAAAATCTATTAGAGGTGGTTTGTAGTCAGTCATCACATCGAGTTCGGCAATTGTGTCATATCTTTGCAAGATAGACCCTTGACCATAGGTGCTGTGCTTCCACGAGCCCAGTTCTTTGAGTCGAAGTACGCCTTTGGTTGCTGTGCATCTAATGTGCTCGTCCAGGACTGGAAGGTTTAGAATGCATTTTGATATAGTCTCCAAGTTGTGGTGTTAATATATAAATAAATTAAAAACAATAAAATATATAAAAATGAAAACACTGAGTTTTCTAAATTTTAAAAATTTTAATTTAAATTTAAATTCCAAATTGTTATCACAACTTTTTAATACATTTATTTTGATATCTAGCGACGCGTTTCGAAGTGTAGGTATATCTCAATCATAGGGCTTAGAACTTAATTCCTCAAATTAAGTTGAGTTATTCGCCCATAGGGCTTAGAATTTAATTTCTTAAATTTAGTTAAGTTCTTCGCCCGATGATGGAGATAAACCTACACTCCGAAACGTGTCGCTAGATATTAATATAAAAATAATAAAAAGTTGTGATAATAATTTGGAAATTAAATTAAAATTAAAATTTTTAAAACTAAGAAGTCTTAGTGTTTTCTTTTTTATTTATTTTATTATTTTTAATTTATTTATAGGCTTAGAATAATTTCTAGTCCTGCTTGTGGCGTAGACCCTTGTGTCCCAGTTATTCCTATACAGGCTAATCTTTGTACCTTGTTCAGATTTTTAAGATAGCTAACTTTTTCAAGAGCCTTCCACCACACGATTGAACCATAGGTAAGTAAGGGACGAACAATAGCCGTGTACATCCACTGGATGACCTACGGTCGCATGCCCCACCGTGAACCGGAAGTTTTTAACATGTATAGAAAGCACAAAGTGCTCTTTTTATTCTGTCCTCTGTGTTACTTTTCCATGATAGCTTGGAAGCTTGGAATGAAGGATTACTACCAGATATTCAGCTTCTTTGGAAACTTTCAGAAGAATACTGTTAAGCTTGGGAGGAATGAAGTCCTCTTATATCCTTTTCTTCGTAAACAAAACTACCTCAGTTTTTGTAATGTTAACCCCGAGACCGTTTTGTACTGTCCAAGAAGATAAATCTTTAAGTGCGGATTCCATAATTTCCTTGATGTTGGAAAGATACTTTCTCGATATCAAAACTACTATGTCATCTGCATAGGCAACAATTTTAAAGCCCCGATTCCTAAATTTTGTAAGAATAATGTTAACAACGAGACACCAGAGAAGAGATGAGATAACCCTAACTTGTGGTGTGCCTCTTGTAACTGTTTCCTCGACAATACTATCTCCAAGATTTGAGTTTATGATTCTACCATTGAGCATGGTATAGATCCAGTTCACAATGACAGATTCTACTCCAACTTCTTCCAGAGCAGATTTAATGTACTCCGTTTTTACGTTGTTAAACGCTCCTTCGATGTTTTGAAATGCTGACAGGGTATGTTCTTTGTGCTCAAGACTTTTCTCAATATGTGAAACGACTTCGTGCAACCCAGTCTTCACTGACTTATCTTTAGCGTAAACGTGTTGGTAGGTGCAAAAATTGGTTGGATTGAGAAGTTCCCTAAAACAAAGATCAATAATTCTCTGTTTGAGAACGAACGAAGAGAGACTTATCGGTCTGTAATCTCTTGCAGTTGAGTGTGTCGGCTTTCCAGCTCTTGAAGTAAAGGCCACTGTAACCTTTCTCCAGCATCAACTTTTGAAAACTACCTTAAGCCATGGGATGATTATCTGTAGAGTATATTTATAGGGCTTGAACGAGTTTATTGCCCACATAATCTTCTGCTCTGTGATAACCTGTTCCGATTCCGGTGCAGATTGTATAAAATTTAAAGAGTCTACTTGTGTGTGCTCTGAGTTCCTTCAGCCAGGGAAATGCGTTTCCATAAAGAGTTCAAGTGTTTCTTGGCTCGTGCTCGACATCGGGATGTTAAATATATTCCGGAATTGTGGGGATAGAAGAAAGAACCTTTCGAAGTCTCGCCGCCTTAATTGCGTCCTCAATGGGTTCACAGTATCTAGCCCATGAATTCTTTTTAGACCTTCTTAATTCTTTGGTGTAAGAGTTAAGTTCCAATCCAATCTTCCATTAATTTGCTTAGTTTGGCCTTATTCAAAAGTTTTCTGACCCCTGTTCTTCGCTCCTTAAGTTCACTATTCTACCATAGTGGGTTAGTGGGTTTAATATGACGAGATATAGCGCAGTATTTTTTGAAGGCCGTTCTCATTTCACTAGTAAGGTATTGAACAATAGTGTCAATGGTTGCGGTTGTCGACAGCGATTCTTCCACTGGTGAATTGATACGTTCTTTCAACCATTTTGTGTACTCTGTCCAGTTTGTTTTAGTTAGGTTTCTAAAATGCTTTATATCTTTTTGATTCCTGTCTAAGGTAAAGAGTATCCTAAAGTCATCCGAGAAGGATTCCTTAGGTAAGACTCTCCAATTTCCTACCGAAATTTATCATTGTTACTCATAAGAATGAGATCTAGAATTTCTTCGCTGCTTCTACTATGGAATGTTGGGTGATTGCCCTTATTACATAAAATAAGATTAGAGCAAAGAATGTATTCGAAAATAGACTCACCCCTTTCTTTGAATTCCTTACCACACCATTGTGTGCGGTAGGCTTTTGCGTCGCATCCCATCACCAAAGGTGTCCCTCGTGCTGTGGTGTAATCCGCAAGATCGCAGACTATTTTTGCTGGTGGGTTTTCCTCATCGTAGGACATGTACGTTGACGCCAAGACGAAGTTGCCTTCCTTGGACTCAAAGCTGATTGCCACGTTATTTAAAAAGAAAGCATTAATTGATTTTTTCGCTAGAATATAACTTCTTATATCACCTTCTGACGTGGAGTGGATAAGGTTGTAGTTTTTTGACCTCAATCCTTGTACCTGATTCTTTTAAATCCATGGTTCTTGGATTAAAGCCACATCCACGGTTTCCTGAGACATGTAGAGCATAGGTCGTGCGTTGCTGCTTTAGCGTGATCCAAATTAATTTGCATCACCAGTAGCTCTTGACTTCCCTTTGCCGTCATGCCTCTTTACCCTTACAAAGCCGTACCATATCTCAACTTGTCTGCTTTCTCCTTTAGGAGAAGGTCATGTTTCTGGCCAATTACGAACAAGAGGTCCTTTCCTTTTCCGCTGAGGCTCTTTCTGGAATGCAAGAGCTTCCATTCTAATATTGAGAACTCCTTTTTCTGTTTGGCCAGCAATTTAACTATGGATCCAGGGATTTCTGATCCCCACAGCAAACCACTTTAACTCCTTTTCTCCATCCAGCTCCATCGAAGATATAGTCATCAGAACTATCGTTCTTGGATATCGCCATCATGGCCTTAAGGATCTCGCTTTCCACAAGTAACCAATTTTCTGCCGAGACTTATTACGGCCATTTGCAAATCGGTCGGGGAGGTTTCAAAACTGTTGGTTTTAAACTTTTTAGAACCTTCTGTCTTGGTTGCCTCCTCCGATCTAGCTCTTTTAGATGAACCTGGCTTCATCCCAGAAGAGTTGCCTACCTGTGCTTTCTCGTTCCTTTTCAGGTTGGATGTAGCGTTGGTCTGCTGTTTCTTGCTAGTAGTCGCCAGATTCGTATTAGAGCCGATACTAACGGAAGAGCTGGTGTCCGCCTGTTGTCCGTTTTTCTTTTTAGGGATAGACCCAGAAGTGGCAGTAATTACTCTATCGCTGTCCGGCTTTTTCACGTTGAATTGTTGGCAAGAAACAATGGGTAGAGTGGCAGTCATTGCCAACTGTCATGCAAAGTTTTTCACCAACTTCCTATGTTTTTTCAAAAGGGCCTTGTCTCTCGAACTGAGAGTAGTTGGGTTTCTTTTCTCCGTGGCACTCACGAATCTCCTAGCGCATCTGTAGTTGCTGCGTTGCCTCGAAGCTTTGAGGGACTCGATTCTTCCAGTAGCTCGTCCTCGGTTTGACTTCCTATAGAGGGAGGTTTGTCCAAGGTTTCCCAATCATCAATAGCCAAGCTATCTAGAGCAGGGAGAAGAGCCGCTGCAAGGTTGAGAGAGTTGGATCTTTTTAATACAGGTTTATTTTCATTGTTTACAGTTGTGACTGGCGACTTAACCTGTTGCGAAGCAAAGCCTTCACCGACTTCTGCCGACACTTCAGTGTATATGTCCACTCGATTTTCATTTACTTGTAAGCTTTAATTTTCCATTTTATTTAGTTTTGGATGAACAGCCTTATTTTGTTTTGGTTTTTCTTAGTTGTAAGTTCCTGAAGCTGGATTGCTGGAGGGTCAAACGTAAGGCCCCTTGCCACCGTTAAGGCGATAACCGTGAGGGGGACTTAAGGTGCCCTTAATGAACATTGTAAAAAAGTTTTACTAGGAATCAGAATAAAGGGTGAAAAGAATTTACAGAAATATCAAGGGTGTTTTTGTTGATTTGGGTAAATTGTGTGATTTGTTTTTCGAGACAATATTTGTTTTAAAAATAGTATTATACTTTTCTTCCCATCCCCATCATAAAAAACGCTCTTTTGCTATAGATATTTTTATAGACTCTTGATTCTTCATTTGGGTAGTTCAGAACACATTTCTACCAAGTTTCATGAAGGTCACAATTTTGTCACAGATTTTATGAAAACAATCCTACCACTACCCTTACCCCAAAAAAACACCACAGATATTTTTATGGATTCTTATTACTATTGCTTTCTATGACAAATCAACCGTTAGTGCCAAGTTTCATCAATGGACCATTGTTTTAATTTGGTATTCGGTAATATTTAACTTTTATAATGAAAAAGTAATCATCCTTACATAAAAATGGTTATAACTTTTTCACGGATGCCGTATCGATTTGATTTTTATGTCATTTGATTCAGCATTAAAAACTACCTTAGAAACATGTCACCAGAAATTTTCCCCCTCTCTTTCTCAAAAAAACTTCCTTCCATGTGAGATATTTTTATAGACTCTTTTGATTCTTCATGGTGCATGAAACGTTTTCACTACGTTTCATGATGGTACTAATTTTTTTGTTTTATTTATCCTTTTATACCTGTGCTAGTTTGAAAACAATAAAAAGCTAAGGAGGTATGCATAGGTAAATGCACTACACCTTTCATTTTAAATAAAATTAAAGACATGTAATTGTTTTTTTATTGCGAAATTTATGTACAGTCCCTCACAAAATTATTCAAAGCAAAAAGTTTTTTTGTTATTATAAGATTTTTATTTTAACTATTCCTTAATGAAAGAAAACTTAAAATTGGGTAAACTAAAAGTGTTTTCTTTAAGTTAATTTTTTAAGTTTTTTACAAAATTAAAAAAAAAACAATAAGTTCATTTTCTTGATTAAAAACAAACCAATCAAATGAAAGAGATATTAATATTTCTGTATTAACACAAAATTGAATTTAAGGACTTTTAAAGCGGTTTTCAATGCGATTTCGCCATTTTTTGAAAATGTTTCCTTTGGCATTATGGCAAATAAATATTTTTTAATAATATTTTTATCTGAATACAATATTTCTCACATTTTCTAACGTGTTTTCCAAACTTTGAAACAGGCAAAATCACCGTCAACTTTGAAACCGATCGAAGTTTCAGATCTAGCAGCGTGGAGCATTAAGTTTGGTTAGAATGAAATCGTGGCCAATCATTCATAAAAAAATGGGCCCTACCTGACCACCTACCATCTTCGTTTCAGAGAAATGGACGTTCGGAGAGAAAATGAGATCGGAGCATTTATTTCGTTTATGGTATCCCAATCGTAGCAAAAGTGTAGACGCGTTCCGACGTATGCCGTTGAAATAAAACATATGCCTGGTTGACGAAGTTTCAGGGAATTTGGTTTTTCTTTCATTAACTCAGTCAATTGATGGAGTAGGGTCTGGATTTCTTTTTATAAAGGCTGGTTACATTTTAAGGGCCGATGTTGATTTTGAATAAAACACAAATTATTTAGGAAATGATCGTCATTTCTTTTTATTTTGATAATATTGGTATGGTTAAATTATGTATGGAACAAAATATCGGCCAAATGGCTGCCGCGACCTAAGCGACACACCATTGTTTCGTTAGCTGTGTGGCGAGTGGCACCGTCCCGTTACAACCACACATCGTCCACATCTTCTAATTTGGCCATAAAAAGTTCGAAATCAGCCCGATTATGCCACTAGCCCATAAACCGCACCAAACAATGACTCTTTTTAAGTGTGGGGTTGTATCCATCACTTCAACAACATTTAACACATTTGCTGTGCTATCCTTTACTTTGGAGGTTTTACCTCCCATTATAAATTAATGTTTAAACCTTAATGACTTTAAACAGAAGAAGCTATTCCGAGCAAAGATTCCATATAATCTTTGTTCCAGTTTTTCTAGACTTGCAAAGAGTATTTGAGACTATTGATCGTGATATTTTGAATAAAATAAAAAACGGAACGGCAGAAGAATGCATCAATTTTTTTTTTCTTTTAAGTAAATAAAAATTGGATTTTTTTTTTTTGAAAAAAAAATAAGTAATAGATTTTCGATGGTTTGTACAATAAACAGATTAGTGCAATGGATTTAAGCTTTATATATAAAGTGTTTTACTTTTATTAGAATAATGTCAACATGAGCAATTTTAGGTTTACAAGATGGTGCTTCTCCTTTAATAGAACAATTAACATTTTTTCACGATAATTTATAAAATTTTTATAAAATTATTACAAAAAAAATTCATGATTAAACTTTTCAATTTATGATACATACTTAAAAATGGCTTACTATTAACCAAAGGACAATAATGAATGTACTTACATTTATCTTCAAAATTTAAAATAATATGTTACCAATATTTATTTGATCAAATTACCTATGTATAATGTACAATGTACATATCTGATATTCAACCGTATAATCACGTACTATATCTAGCATATTATCTGTATCTATGTATGTCAATATAACTACTCTATTTAAATGCAAAAAAAAAAATAGATTTAAGCTGAATGATTGATGAGCTGAAATCCTTGAACTTGGGATTTGAAGTTGAACATACCACTGAAAATCCAGGCTTTTCAATTTTAGAGAAGTCCGACTAACCGTTGCCGGGCTGGGGCCCTACTCTGTATTTCGTTCCGAAAGTCAATCCTATTCGAAAGTGCTTTCCGTTCCGCTTTTGAATTGGCACTCTGTAAAACTTTCGAAATGCAAAATAGTACTTAATACTTTTCCCACTTACGGATTAGTTTATTTCGAGTCTCGATTTTTTTCTTTCCTTTCAAAATATGTCAAATTAAGAAATCAAATCAAATAAGGTCGGTACGAACAAATTATATTTTTCAAAAAAAAAAAAATTAGTATAAAACAAAAAAAAAATGGATTCGGTTGCACTTTGGATGGATGAAGGAAATCTGAAGAACGGATTGAACGGAAAATTATACGTGATAAATCAAATATTATGGAAATGTATGATACAAGGCTAAGTTAGATTGCTGGAAAAGATTCGTTTCACATTTTTACTTTTGTTTATTATGTTAGTTTTATTCAAAACTTTCGCCTATCGAAAAATGCTTTTTGTTATGTTTTGAATTCCATACAAAATGAACTTCCTGCGTCATTAAGATCAAGTGCAGTACCGGCCATCTTAAAACTAGCTGTTACTCTAAAGGTTTTAGGACAAGGAGGCTATCAGCACCAAATAGGACATGATTATAGCATTGGCATGGCACAACAAACAACATCAAGTTGTTTTGCAGAAGTCTGCAGTGCGATCGAAAAAATATTATGTCCAAAACACATAAATTTCAAAATGAATGAAACAAAACGGCGAGAAGCCAAAAAATATTTCTTCTCGAAGTCGGGTATTCCGGGAATAATTAATTAATTAATAATCTTCTGCTCGAAGATACCCTGTAATTGATTTAATTTGCTTAAATTATAATCATAAATACGATTTTCCAAAAAAAACTTACATTTTAAGCCATTCGTATTCAGTTCCGTTATCACATTTGTTGTAGAAACAAATTTTCCGTTTTAGAATGCTTTTGACATTCGGAAACGAGTTGCCAGGTACGAAAATTCCGCTTTCGGAATAGTCAATCCGAAAGTAGTAGATTTCATTCCGCTTTAGAAATAGAGAGTACAAAATATTCGTTTTCGAAAATTTTCACTTTCGGAACGAAATACAGAGTAGGGCCCCAGGATTGATTTTTATAAAGGCAGCTATGATTTGAAGATATATTCGGCGAAAGATGCTGTTATGCTGTTATTTCGACCGTTAGTTTTTCATTGTTTATTTGGCAGTTAAAACATTTTTTTTTGGTTTTTGTTGTTGTTGGAAATCCAGTTCATTTCATTTGTTTAAAATCACATTTTATGTTGATATTGCATTCAGTTTTTTTTTGTTTAACTTAATTTTTTTTTTAACATTTAACTTCTTGCTTTGTTTCTCACGTGTTTTTTTTGTATTCTATTAGTACATTTGATAATTTTATAAATGTTTTATCCTTATATTTTTTTTTTATTTTTTCACAACGTTCATAGGCGTATATTTTTCTGAATTCAAAACAAAACACAATTCATACACACAAAACACAAAAGGTACCATTCTTATAAGTTTTTTTTTTTTTTTGACGTAGTTTAAGAATATGTAATTCTAACTGATTTTTTAAGAGCCTTAGAACTTTTAAAAAAAAAAACACAAAAAATTCGAAAAAATGAATGAAATATTTATTTGAATCGATAGTTTGAACCTTGCAATTTAATGTTTAAAGATAATTTCATGCAAATGTTGACCGCGGCTGCGTCTCAGGTAGCCCATCCGCTGAGTCCAATTTTGGCATACTCTTTCACACATATCGGCCGGTATCTCACGAATGAATGCATGGATGTTGGCTTTCAGTGCGTCAATCGAAGCGGGCTTGTCCCTTTAGACATTAGCCTTAACATACCCCCACAAAAAATAATCTAATGGTGTCAAATCGCACGATCTAGGTGGCCAATTGACCGGCCCGAAACGTGAAATTAACTGTTCACCAAACTCGCCTCGCAATTGCGCCATTGTTTCGCGTGCTGTGTGGCATGTGGCACCGTCTTGTTGAAACCACATATCATGCAAGTCAAGAACTTCCATTTCGGGCAAAAAAAAGTTTGTTATCATCGCTCGGTAGCGTTCACCATTGACAGTAACGCTGCGATTCGCATCATCTTTGAAGAAATATGGCCCAATAATGCCGCCGGCCCATAAACCGCACCAAACAGTGGCTTTTTCGGGATGCATTGGTAGCTGTTGCAATGCTTCTGGCTGATCTTCACTCCAAATGCGGCAGTTATGCTTATTTACGTACCCATTCAACCAAAAATGAGCCTCATCGCTGAACACAAGCAGCGCGCGATGAACATTTCGAACCGAGCACGAATTTTGATAGTAAAATTCAATAATTTGCAAGCGTTGTTCATTTGTAAGACGATCCATGGTTAAATTGCAAACCAAATTGAAGCTGTTTGACAGTGACACAAGGTACTAAACACACGTCAGCTGTCAAACCCAGTGTTGCCAAAACCAAACCAGCTAAGAAATCACCCTATATATGCTTTATTTTTCGTATTTTTTTTTTAAGAAGTAAAATCGAAGGTATCCACACCGCCGGGTTTAACTACACCACAAAAAAAAATGTCCGGTCCTGTCACGGTCGCCATGTAATATCTTTCTTCCAAATGAGTTTTTTATTAGACACCAAATAGCAATTGTAATATCTTTATTGAATCCTCTTTATTGACTGACTACAAAGCTTAGCTCTTAAAACTATCTTACTTAGAACTATGCTGACTCCATATTCACACATTTGTGGAGTCAGCAAAAAGAATAATAAATAAAGAAGAACAAGTGACGAATTGCACTCGTCACTTGATATGGGTGCATTCCTCCACGACATGCAATGCACGTTGTTCATTGCATATCGTGGGAAGATTATGGTGTGCTGATATGCACAATGTCGCATCGCGACGTATCAAGTGACGAGTGGTATTCGTCACCTGACACGTGCATAAACTATGTGCACATAAACACACTACTGTGGTTGCATTGGTTTTTTGACAATCACTCTTGGATTATCATTGGCCCAAATGCGGCAATAATTCTTCTTATTGATGAATCCTTTGAGGTGAAAATGTGCCTCATCACTGAAGATGAAGTGCACGATATTCATTTTGACTCGAACGCCCAATTTCATAATAAGTCAAATTAACTTTAACGCGTTGATCGATTGTGTATCTTTCTATGGTTCAAATTGAGTTAGTCCGAAATTGAGAAATGTAAAATTAAATGCTGAAAAAACTTGATGTTTAGGTGTGGTTCTTATTCAACATCGGCCCTCAAAATTTAACCACCCTTTATTTGGGCTGATGGGGTAGGGATGGACGGAGGATGTTCTTAAATTGGGATATAGACCTTTTTTAAATAATTTTTCATAGATTTCTGTTGGAAGTGGGTCTGTTGGAAAAGGGTCTGACGTAGGAGTTTCGAGGTGGGTTTGGTACTGGGATAGAAGAATATTCTTAGAAAGTGTTAACAAATCTTTTTATACGGAGTTTCATAAAAATCGGTCATGTAGGTTTTAATATATTTGATTTAAGAAAAAAATTTTAACATTTTTTAAAATCCGAAAAATATTTTTTTTAAATTAAGTACACAGAAATATTTATAGTTCTTGGAAGTGAAATCAGTCATACCGTTTTGAAGAAAATCAAAAATTAAAAAAACGTTTTTTGGGAGGTACCTTTAATAACCATTTTTTGTAAAATGGTTTTCCACCAAAAGGAAGCCTTTACTAAATTAATTCATTTAATTTTTTTAAGAAAAGAAGTCGAGCCGTTTTTAGGAAAATACGATTATATAAAATTACTAAGAAAAAAAGTATGGCAGGTACCTTTTTTTTTGTTTAAGAAAATGAATCACCAAACACCACTATGTAAGTTAAAAACATATAAGCTTAAAACCACCAAAAGCTAAATCGGCAATTCTTCCGTTTCCGTGAGTATATAATTGGGTCAGCAGTGCACATGAGTAACTTAAGTATTACATTTAGTGTTAAGCAAACTGTGACACAATAAAGATGTTTTTTTGTAACCTTTAAACAATAAAAATTATAACTGGCGCCCAACGTTTTTAAGTGAAATCACATAAGTCGTCCTAAAGTAGTTCGCCACGGTTGCAGCTTAAAAGAAAAAACGCATATACGTCGTACTAAAGTAGTTCGCCGCGAAACACACATAACTTTTTGAAAAAAAACGTAAACTCGGCCTCAAGCAGTTCGTCGCATGTGTTTCAAAAAGACTCATTTCCTGTGTTACAACAAGTGAATAAGCGAGCAGTCTGTTCTTAGAAGACGCTACTTCGAGGGAGTGTGAGCCGTGGTACCCTAGTAGCAAAAGCAGCAAACAGTAGTAATACAGGAGTAATGTAAGTTAAATTTAAGAACAATATAAGCAAATAAGATTTTAAGCAGAATTTTTTTAAATACGATTATATACAAATTTTAAGTGAAACAAGAAATAAGTTCGACTAAAAAGTGAAATAATAATTGAAATTTACTAGAACCTTTCATAAAATTTAAAATAGTTTTTATTAGTGAATTGTTAATTGAAATTTACTAGAACCTTCTAATAAAATTTAAAATCAATTACCTTGAATAACTTAATTATCTATTTAGAGATTAAAGTTCACAAGAATTTAGTTTCATAAAATTTAAAATCAGTTACCTCGAATATCTTAATTATAATACAGATTTCCAAAAAAGAAAACAAAAATTAAGTAAAACTATTCAAAATTCCCAAATTTGAAAAAGAAAACATAAACAAAGAACCATGACAGATCCCACTGGTTCTAATATTAGTGAAATTAATTTACCCAACATACAACTCCCAAATTTCAACCTACCTCCTCCAAATCCAGGCGTATCCGCTTTTACCCAAAATACAGTAACTGCTTCACCTGAACTCGAAGCACTCGTGACAAGTATTGTCACAAAGGTTTGTAACGACCAATGCAAAAGCATTGTCCAGTCAATAGTAAATCCCCATGCAAATTTTTATAAAGGCATTCAGCAGGGAATTGATGCGCAATTCTCCGGGAATCTCAGTGAGTTAGACAAAGTAGACTGATGTGGTACAAACGTTAAGGGAATTCTCAGGAACCCTGGCGAATATAGCTCATGGCAAAAACGTTTTGAGAGGATTCTTAACAATTATAACCACCTTAAGAGCAAACCAAAATACTTCGGTATTCTTAATACCATAAGGAACAAGATAGTAAGCAGTGCCGATGCATTGTTAGAATCATATAACACGTCTCTAAATTGGGAGTGCATTTCAAAATGCCTCACCACCCATTACACCGACAAACGCGATTTAGGTACCTTAGAATAACAAATGACAACTCTTACACAGAGTAACAATAGCGTTGAACAATACTATCAAATGGTTTATAAATATTTGACATTGATCTTAAACAAGATCTCTAGTATGGACATCTCTACAGATGCCATGCATTTATTAACCGAAACCTATCCAGACACAGCTCTGATATGTTCATAAGAGGCCTTATAGGTGATCTACCTATAGACTATTATGTATTAGAGAACCTGCAGACCTCCCCCAAGCCTAGTATCTGTGTCAAAAACTGGAGAACCAAAACTTCCGGTCACAGCATGCAAACATACCTAATAAAAAACCAACGTTTGAAGTAACCCGTAAGCAAGCTCACGTTCCTCAACAACAACAATAATTCTACCCACATTTAGCATATGTACCCCAACCACTTTCATAACACTCCCAGTTTCCACATCATTCTGAATACCCTCAAAGATTCCAACAGCGTTCCCAATACTTCCAACAAAAACAGTATAATCCACCACGTCCAACTGCTCCAAAACCTCAACCTAGAGTAAACTATATTAATAGGCTAAAACCACAGAACCAATTATTTGGTAAAAGGCCAAATGAATATTATACTTCATCCCCATCCATGCAAGAACACCCACCTAAAAGAAATTTCCAAGTTTCAACGACACCAGCCATTTCTTATCCCGAATCAATTGACAATCCAAATTTAACACAAAATAATGAACAAGTTACCAATTTTCCAAATAATATGGAACAATATGACTATCCTTACCAATCTGATATCAACGCTTACAATTCTTAAGTCAATGCTATGAACACAGTTCATGTTGTAGACGAACCATTAGGCGAATATATTGCACATTAAAGCAACTACGAAGAACAATTAAATGACTATGCAGATATTTATATTTTAGGTTAACAACCTCGTCCTTACCATACTTCGAATGTAAGACGAGCGACGGTAAAATTTTAAAATTCCTAGTCGACACAGGCTCAAATAAGAACTATATTCAGTCAAGCTTAGCAAAAAAATCCAATTACTAATAACCAAAATTTGTATGCAAATTCAGTTGGTGGTAAAGTTGAAATAACCCAACAGAGCATGATAAATCTTTTCGGAATAAATAATATTCAAATACAATTTTTCATTCTTCCCACACTTAAATCATTTCACGGAATTTTAGCCAATGACAGTCTTAAAGATCTGTCTGCTGTCATTTTTACCAAAAAAGTAACATGATTATTAAAAATAAACTTAACATTTGACTCAAACAACAAATTTCTGAGTCAATAAACTCCGTCACTATCAGAGACAGTCATTTGGCACAAAAACAAAAAAATGGATTTCAACAACTTACTGAAGCATATTCTAATCTATTTGCTGAACCTGATGAAAAATTAACTTTCACTACAACAGTGAAAGGTAGAATTAGAACATTAAACAACGATCCAATAAACACTAGATCCTATTCGTACCGTATGTCTTTAAAAGACGAAGTCGAGAAGCAAATAAAACAAATTCTAAAAAATGGCATAATTACACCTTCACGGTCCCCGTACAACGCACCAATATGGGTTGTACCCAAAAAAATTAATGTATCCGGAGAAAAGAAATACCGCTTAGTCATTGACTACAGAAAGCTTAATACGGTCACTATCGGTACCGAATTCCTGAAATTAATGAAGTCCTATCCCAACTCGGACAAAACAAATTTTTTTCGGTACTTGATCTTAAAAGCGGATTTCATCAAATTAAGCTTCACAAAGACGATATAGAAAAAACAGCCTTCTCGGTCAACAATGGAAATTACGAATTCGTTCGACTTCCATTTCGACTAAAAAATGCTCCATCAATCTTCCAGCGAGCATTAGACGATATCCTACGCCAACATATCGGAAAAATATGTTTAGTCTATATAGACGAAATCGTTGTTTTTAGCAAATATTTAGAATCGTATTTCAAAAATCTATCAACGATTTTCAAAACCCTTCAAGATGCAAATCTCAAAGTGCAAAAAGACAAATGTGAATTTTTAAAGGTCAGTGTCAAATTTCTAGGATTCATTATAACTTCAGACGGAATTAGAGCAAACCCAATAACACAATTTCTATGCCCAAGAACTTTAAAAGACCTAAGATCCTTTTAAGGCCTATCAGTGCCTTACAGACGGTTTATTAAGGATCATGCTAAATTATCAAAACCCCTGACAGTTCTGCTAAGAGGGTTAGATGGACGTAAGTCCAAAAAATCCTCCAGCAAAAAAGTTATAAATTTCAAAAACTAAAAAATTCTCTCATCCCCGAAGATGTAATTCTCAAATTTCCTGATTTCAAAAAAGAATTCCACCTTACAAACAAATACTTCTAACTACGCGATAGGCGCAGTTATTAGAACAAGATGGCAAACCCATAACGTTTATCTCAAGAAGTCTCTCAAAATCAGAAGAAAACTTGACAACTAATGAAAAAGAAATGCTGGCCATCATATGGTCACTTAATACTCTCAGAAATTACCTTTACGGATCAGCAGTTGTCAAAATTTTCACTGATCACCAACCACTGACGTATGCGTTAGTAATAAAAATACTAACAACAAACTTAAAGCCATAATCAATGAATATAAGTATGAATTGAAGTACGAACCTTGTAAAATCAATGTTGTGACTGACGCTTTATCAAGACCACCTAATGATAGTTATGTCAATTCCTTGACAATCACACAACATAGTGACGAAAACTCAGGACAATATCTCATTCCATTTGCACAAGAACCAATAAATGTTTATAAAAATCAAATTATTTTATAAGAAGGAGATCCAGCGTCATATGACTTCAAGATTATTTTCCCTACTTACCATAGACACACAATAATAGCACCAGAATTTTCTAAAGAAAACATTATTGATATTTTTTTTAACGTTATCTGAAGCCATCTGTCATCAATAGACTTCAGACAAACGAAACAATACTAGGTAAAATTCAAGAAATTTATCCAATCCATTTTAAACAGTACAGAATTAGATTTGCAGGGAAAACAGTTATAGATTTACTTGACCAGGAACAACAAGAAAATTAAATTATTAAAGAACACAACCGTGCACATGGGAATAGCAAAGAAAACAAATTGCAGATCTTAACAAAGTTTTATTTTCCCCAAATGCGACGAAAAGTAGAATAAAATAGTAGATGTATGTAAAGAACTTAAGTATGACAGACATCCTAGTAACCCCCTTAATACAACCAACCCCTATACCGACATATCCTGGACAAATATTACACATAGATATTTACTTCACAAACAAAAGAATCATATTGACCGCTATAGACAAATTTTCTAAATACTCTTTGGTAAAGATTCTAAAATCAGGATCCGTTGAGGACATAAAACAACCATTAAGAGAATTAATACTCTCATTTGGCGTCCCAGACACCATAGTAGTAAATAACGAAAAATCTCTAAATTCTAACTCTGTTCATTCAATGGTAGAAAACTTTTTTAGCATAAAGGTTTTCAACGCACCACCATATACTAGTACAGCTAATGGACAGATAGAACGCTTCCACTCAACACTATCAGAAGTGATACGCTGCCTCAAATCTCAAAATCCAAACTACACATTCCCAGAACTACTCGATAAAGCCATCCTCAAATACAGGGTGGCGCACCAATTGTGCTACAATAAGAAATTCAAATAACTTTTTTTTTAATCGATGTATTTCATTTATTTTTTTTATTGGTTAGAAAATTAAATTTTATTTTAAATAGTTAGTTGTTTTTGAAGATTATAGACCGCAAATGACCTTAACGCTCTCCCACGCATATGCGGCACCTGATCAAAAAATTATTCATTGCGGCCTGAAGAGTTGAAGTTGGGATCGCCTCAATTATTGTCGTTATGGACTGCTTTAATTCAGTTAAATTCCTGGGCTTCGTTTTATACACCTCTTGCTTGACATAACCCCATAAAAAGAAGTCTGGTGCAGTCAGGTCAGGTGACCTTGGGGGCCAGCGAAGAGTGGAGTTCCTAGAAATTAATTTGTTTGCGAATTTTTTGCTTAGCTCCGCCATAACTGGTCTGGCTATATGTGCAGTTGCTCCATCTTGCTGAAACCAAACGCTGTTGAATGGTATACGTCTTCGGCGCAGTTCTGGGTAAAAAACTCCTTCAACATCTTTAAATAACGGTCCCCATTGACAGTAACGGTTACACCGTTTTTTTCAAAGAAGTACGGCCCGACAATACACCTTGATGAAACTGCGCACCACACAGTGACTCGTTCTGGGTGCAGTTCCGTCTCATGGAGCATTTCTGGATTAGACTCATTCCATATACGGCAATTTTGCTTGTTTACATTGCCGTTAAGATCAAAATGGGCCTCATCAGACATGAACAAACAATTGATCAATGTGTTGTCTTCTTCGGCCATTGATATCATTTTTTGGCAAAATTCCAGGTGAACAGGCAAATCCTGAGGGTTTAACTTGCTAGTAATTTGGACTTTGTACGCAAACAAGTTTAAATCGTCATGAAGTATCCGTTGTAATGACCGTCTACTAACTCCAATTTGCCCCGATAAGTTTCGGGTCGAAACGCTCGGATTGGCCTGTATTGCAGATGCTACTGCTGCGATTGTATCCTGAACCCGAACATTGGCATCTCGATGGTACGGCCTTCGTGCGATGCTTCCAGATTCGGCAAACATGTTTACAAACCTCATAATGGTCCATCTACTCGGGGGATTACCGCCAAACTCCCGCCTGAATTCCCTTTGGACGGAAATGACGGACTGCAAAACATGGTACCGTTGCACTATCCAAATTCTTTTCTCCGTATCCCAAGCATCCATTTTTATAAATCTAAATAGTAACCTACAAAACAAAAAAAAATAAGCCCACAGAAAAAAAGTTATTACGTTTTATTTTTGTAGCACGATTCGTGCGCCACCCTGTACAATATCTCTATTCATTCCACTACAGGGAAAAAGCCAAAGTATATTTTCTTTTCAAGGGAACTTTCCAGTAACTCCCAAGAACTTGAAAGAGAAAATGCTTCACACAGAATTAAAGAGAAACAAGACGCATATCTACAATATCAAAATAGAAAAAAAAACACTCTTAGAGAAATTTCCGTTGGTGAAGTAATTTACGTTAGAATAAATAAAAGATTAGGAAATAAACTATCTCCACTATACAAAAAAGAAACAGTAAAAGAAAATAAAAATTCAACAGTAATCACTAATTCAGGAAAAACCATCCACAGAAGTATAATTAAAAATTAATATCCTCCCTTCACTTTAGGTTTCTGGTACACCTTTGTGCCGTACACACAAACATCCAGATACTGGACTACACATACTCTACAAAATAGTCCCTTTAAAATTATACATGTTATCGACATTGAAGCATACGGCAACTTTATTGAACACCTAGAAAAAGCTATATCCAATGTGAAATCTCAGCACCCTTTGTATGCCATCCTCTCCTTCGAAATCCAAAAAAAAACTAAAAACTACCATATGAGATTAAAAGTAAAAAGAAAGTCAAAGAGGTCACTAGATTTCATTGGAAGCTCGTGGAAATGGATCGCCAGAAATCCGGAGCCCCACGACTTTGAAATACTGATCGATAAAATGAATAATGTCTTAACTAATAATAATAATCAATTCGTCAATAATAGACTTACGATAGAAAAGATAAATGAAATATCAAACCGAACAAACAATGTAATTCAAACTTTAAAAGAACAAAATAACATAGAAAATAATGTAATACTAAAACTAAAACTAAAATTTTAAATTATAATTAATAAAAGAAGAACTTGTTAATATTGCTTACGCAATACACTGGGCAAAAGCCAATATAGTAAACTCTTATATCTTAAGTAATAATGAAATAAATGTAACATAAACCATAACAAAAACGAAAAATTTCAATATGTGAATATAGCCGAAGCTTTAGAATTTGCCAATAGGCGTTAGGATTCTATAGGGCTCAGTAGTATCTATGGTCATTTTATAAAAACATTATAGATCTCTTTTATGTTTAACTTGTTTTAGTCCATATTTCAAAATTTAAATATTTAAAAAAATTGAAGTTTAATGTTTTAAAATATTACGTTTTTGATAAATGTCTTTTTCAAGAAATTTAAAGATATAACAGATTTTAAGCCGATAAACCAACTATAACAATTTTTAATATTTTTACTATATAACCAATTGTAAGTACATAGGTATAATTTTATTATTACTTTTATTTTATTATGCACTCTTTTTTCAAAATTTATATGGGCCTGAAGAAGAATGTAAACACGTTCGAAACGTCGCAATTTAAAAGAAACAACAGCACAGAACTATAGCCCACATAAAAAAAAACATTTTTATTAAAGATAAGTTCACGAAATTATGAATAATTTATATTGTTCTGAATAACTCCCTCTAACATTTTTGTCTGAATCCGCCCCTGTGTGTAAGCTTAGTCACTATGAGAAAAGACAGGCAATATATTTTTAAAAACCTTGATAAATAAAAAAAAATAAAAACATTTGTCAGAAAATTTGACATCGGTTGGTAATTTAAATTTAATTTTTATTATGCACATTCTGAACGTCCTTCAACTGTTTTAAAAATTTATATGTAGGTACACAAATCAATTTCTTAAAAACTTCCTCAACGATTTACCTAACATTCTTTTAGCCTATGAATCAATTTTTTTTCAAGAATTCAGATGGCATATTTTACGGAATAATGCCAGTTTTGCTTTTTGATCCAGTCTCGTTTCTTTTTTAATTCTATTCTGGACAGTTTACATCTTTTCTATCCCTTTTTCTCATTGAATAAATATCACTGATCTGTATAATACACTGGATAGTGTATTCCTTATAATGTATAACAATTTTTTTGCTTCCATTTGAAGATGACAATTAGGTGGTCGGCTTCATAATTTGACGTCTACATCTACACAAAAAAACGTGTTTCAAAGATGTAAATCTAAAGAAAGAGAAACAGACCAATGATATGAAAGGGACAAACTTTTTAGAAGTTTGTTTTAATATTTTTTATCATTAAGTTATTCACTGTGTGCATTTTTTTGTGCTATTATTTTCCTAGAATTATATCATTAGAAAGGTGTTTAAATAGGTAAAAGTAAATATGTAGATGGGAACCATTGACTTCGTTCATCATTTCAGCTTGCAAACAAGTTGAACAAAACAAAGGTGTGATGAATAGAATGCAATTACATAGTCTGTGATTTTTTATGATTTTACCTCCTTCTCACACTCTACGTTTGTAATTCCATTTCAATTAACCATTTGTGAATGAAATAAAATTACAAACACAACAATGTTAGCGAACAGATTTGGGGGGGAGCAACGAACGGAGATTTGACGTCTTTATAGTGGATTATTTCGTATAACTTATTGTACAGTTATATTGTTGTACAAAAAAGTGGTGAGCTTCATAATATAAAAATTCTTCAAATGGAAGCATTTTTCTTGTGTCGATACGCTATCCAGTGTAGATCAGTAGAGATCAGTGATGGTATGAACGTATATTTATTGTCAGGGCAAAAGCTCCCCTAGCCCTGGCCAGAGCAGCATTTATATGTCTGTCGAAATACAAATACTGATCCATCCAGATGCCAAGGTAATTTACTACACTTTTACTCGCCAGTGGATGTCCATTTGGCCCTACGAACACCAGCTTGCGCCAGTTCTTTCTCGTATCCCTTGTGGCTCCGCGCAACGGAGTCTTAAACAAGATAGTTTCTGATTTCTGAAAGTTGATTTTCAACTTCCAGTCATCGCAATATCGCTGAATCTTCTCGAAGTCACGTTGCAAAAGAATCCTGATGATCTCGACTTTCGGAGCTGTTCTGTACGCAATTAGATCGTCGGCATACGCAATTGCCTGAGTTAGACTATTTATCAGATCGCTGGTGTAAATGCTGAATAGAATCGGCGAGTTGACCGCTCCCTGCTGAAGACCATTTTTAATATTAAAGGTTGTGGCAGAAGTTACATTGCCACTCTTGACAACAAACTTTCTGCCATTGAGCATATCATAAAGCATATATAATAGTGGTTTACTAATGCCAAGTCTGGTCAGCTTTAGATAAACACCCTCTAACCAAACGGTGTCGAAGGCCTTCTCCAAATCAACCAGACAGGCACCCGTACACTGCTTCTTAGATTTGTTCCATTGGACATCAGAAACGAGTTTAGACGCAGCATGAATGGTGTCATGTCCCGCCTTAAAACTGAACAGATTGTCCGGTATGATATTATTGTCATCTGCCCACTTAGACACAGCTCTATTGATAACTTTTTCGAATACCTTGCTGATACTCGGAAGAAGACTTATCGACCGGAGATTCGCCGGATTGGAGTTGTCTTTTCCCTTTTTCGGGAGAGGATGCACCACAGCTGTCTGGATAATATGCATTATTCAGAGCGTTGTTAAACAGAGTGGTATAAATGTCTACTGCTTCTTGAGGTAAATGTCGAAGTACAACGTTGGATATGCCATCGACTCCTGCTGACTTCTTCTTCTTTAATGAATCGAAGATGAGCTGGAGCTCCACCTTCGTAATTAACAGGGAACTGGGCCCATTTCGCTCGGCGATTATGGCGATTGCCAAATGATCTTCATTGAACCCGGTGAAACCAAGGTTCTCTGATCGCCATTGCGTTATGTCATTCCGAAGGTAGAATTGGTGGAGCAAGGCTCTGTTTTCCAGGTCATGATTGGGGGGAATGCAAGCATTCACCTTGTACACTTGCTGGAAAGCAGCCCCCACAGCCTCCACTTTCTCCTGCGGATCTTCGACAATAAAGAGGTCATCGTCCAAGACGGCGTCCTCTGGATCAATTCCTGCTGTCAGAAGTACGTTTCTGTTGTCCGTCGTTCTCTGAAGCTTAAGACAAGGAAGGTCTGATCATTCCTTCTGAATATCTTGTTAATTTGGGGAAACATGCTCGGGTCACTAGAGTTAACGGCCCGAATTTTGTTATCCCAATACAAATTAATTGACAACCGATAGTTTTCTTTAATTAGTTGGTTGATGTTCTTGATCGACGACTTCAGTGTCCTAATCTCCAGATCGTGAGGGTCAGTAAACCGTCTGTACAAGAGTTTGAGTCTTGTCAGCAGTCCACTTTTTTGTCTGTGTAATGCGTCAATTGTCGCATTTCGGTACACATCGGTTGCATCCCGTTGTTTGTATTTCGGTATTGTCCTGTTCATTGTTCGTTTGATTGTCTCGTCCATTTGTTCTAAGTATTGGTCTATTTCGTTATTTGTCAAATTTCTGTCATTTGGTGGGGATATATTGTTCAATCTAATTTCGTTCGTTAAGGCGTTGGTAAAGCGTGGCCAGCGCACCTTACTGTAATTGTAAGTCCGCACAGGTACATACTCATCCAACTCCACGAGCTCGTTCGGAAGTTGTACGACGGCGGCGAGTCCGCAGTGGTCACTATCGTACTCGATCGTTCGTAAACAGTTCCTTGGTCTTTGACCCACAGTGTCAGTAATTGTCAGTCTTGCGTCTAATAACAATAAATCCAGATAGGCACCGCTTCTTGGAAACGATGGCCGATCCGTAGCCAGCAGTTCTATACGATATTCAGCGTTATACTGACTCATCCAATTAAAAAGATGAATACCTCTCGGATTCTGTACTTGATTTGCCCAATCTAGGTGTTTGGCATTCAAATCACCGGCCATGAGAAAGTAATTTTCGTCCAAGCTCAAGTGCAGACCTTCGAAAAGTTTTTCATGCTCTGTCAAAAAATCAGTTGGCTGAGGTGATTCCGGTGCATGAGCCGCGATCACATACATTCGCTTCCGTTGTTGGAGAGGAATGCATACGATACACGCCTCTAACAGCCGAAATCTACGTAGATCACTATTATATATAACTTTATGATTTATGCCTTTTCGTATGAAGATTGCGACGCCCCCCCCCCCTTGAGTGGAGTTGGGTCGATCTCTTCTAACGATATTGTAATTGTTGTTAGTCAATTTATGTTTCTGGTTCAGCTTAGTTTCGCTGGCCATAAACACATCTCGACTTTGGTCTTTCAACAATTGGAAAAGATTAGCTCTACGTTCGGTCCTAATCAGTGAATTTACATTCACAGCAAGGATTCTAAGGGGCCTCTCCGACAGCGCGTTTAACCTTTAATTTGCGTTAGGCTAGGCAAAACAGAGTAGAGATAGTCTACCCTGGTCGCCTGCTCCTTTATCTGGTTGTGAAGTCCTGTCAACTGGCCTTGAATTGCCAGCAACATCCTTCTTATTTCGGCCTGAGCGTCCGGCGTCTTTGGCATTAGGGCCGGTTGGGCTGCCTTAGCTGCGGGCTGTACCGTTTTTCCCCTCCCTGCCGCCATTTGGGAGTAGGAAATTTGGGGATTAACGGGCGTTGCTGTTGGAGCACGCGTTGATCGGCTTATCTCTACCGCTGTCTTAAAAGCTGAGCAGCCCCAATAATTAGCAGGGTGCCCCTCCTTTCCGCAAAGTGCACATTTAAGCTGGGTCATGTCTTCGACCCGTTCCTCACCGAGTTTACACTCCCCCTTAATGTGGTCCTCACTGCACTTAACGCAGCGTGACTGCATTTCGCAGTTTGCTGCAGCGTGGCCAAACCTTTGGCAGCGCATGCATTGAAGCATGTCACCGCGTCTCTTTAATTTGTCCCAAGTAACAACCTGGTAGTTGAGGACGGAGATCCTCCTCAGACTATCCAGTTTGCTGCGGGGCGATAGCTGTACCAGGAAGAACGGCAAAGACCGCTTTTCCCGTCTGGCTCTGACTGTAGCGAACGGCTTGACCCCGATAAAGTCGAGATCGTCGCTCGCTTTTTGACGGAGCTCATTTAAGAGCACCTGTGGCTCTGTGCAGGAATCTATGCCCTTCAATAGGACCGTTTGATACTTATCCACTTTGGGGGTAAAACTGAAGAACTCAGTCGTGGATTTTTTCAATAATTCCTTAATAATTTTGTGCTGCTCCACTGTGGAGCAGTGGATAGCATGTCTATCTCTACTCAAACGTTTAATAAAAAGTTTTGGCCTATGGCCGACTTACATAGGTCGATGGTTTCTTGCAGTTCCATTTTGTAAGTGTTGATTGGCGGCACTTTTTCTTTTTTATTTTGGGGTGGCTGTGGCTAATGCTGGTGTACTCCCTGCTGCTGCTCGTTCCGCTGCTGCTGACTCCGCTCCTGTGGTTGCTGCTGCTGCTGCTGTGTTGTTTTCTTTTTTTGCCGTTGTTCCTTCGGCTGCTGCTGCTGGCTTTTCGGTGGCAGCTCAGGCTGTGGCGCTATCTTTTGTGGCGCCTGTAATGCTTTTTTCTGCTCACGCTCCTGCCTCTCTCTTTCGCGTCGAGCTACTTGTTTTTGCTTTAAAGCTTGAATCAATGGGGTCACAATGGCATTGAGACGTTCCATCTCCCCCCTTTTATATCGATTTTTTGGCTGATGGCCTGTTCATCCAGAGCTTCTTGCGCCTCACTTTCCTCTTCAGAGGACGCCTCTGGAGATGTAAGATCAATAAGCAGGTTGCTGTTGCTGTCCCCTGTTGTGTACAGTCCCTCGCCACCCTCTGACATATATTCGATGTCATCGTCGGATGGCGAGGTATCCAGTTGTTGATGGATTTTTGCTGCTGCTGTCGTTTTGGCTGTGCGCGCCGTCTCCTTCACCCCGGCTGGCAGCTGGGCTGAGGTGGTGGTGGAGCGGCGCTTGACGAGGTTCGACGCACAGCTTATCCTCTTCCTCCTCTTGTTTTTCGTATCGGCTGTTGGTGCCGTTGTTGGTTTCGCTGTTGCTACGGCACTAGTTGACGGTACGGCTGGTGGGGCCATTGCTTGCTTGGTTTTTGTTGTTGTTGCTACGGCTGCTTATTGTAGGCTACTTGTTGTGGCTTTGGCTGGGGGGGACACCTTTCGATGTCCCCGCATTGTTGTTCGATGCCATTTGCCACTCCTCCCACTCAATGAAGTTTTCGACTTCGCGATTGTGGAAAAAAGCAGCTAAATAATTATCGTTGCCCGACTGGGATTCGAACCCACTACCTTTGGGTTGTCGGTCTGCCACCTCTTCCTTTGTGCTATTGGCACTATTAAAAATAGCTTCACTGTATGTAAACTTCAACAAGTCACTACGAAATATTTAATTTAAATAAACTGGGGAAGCCGAAAACCTCTAATCACTTCCACAGTACGAGATTGACTGTCAATGGTTCCCATCTACATATTTACTTTTACCTATTTAAACACCTTTCTAATGATATAATTCTAGGAAAATAATAGCACAAAAAAATGCACACAGTGAATAACTTAATGATAAAAAATATTAAAACAAACTTCTAAAAAGTTTGTCCCTTTCATATCATTGGTCTGTTTCTCTTTCTTCAGATTTACATCTTTGAAACACGTTTTTTTGTGTAGATGTAGACGTCAAATTATGAAGCGAACCACCTAATTGTCATCTTCAAATGGAAGCAAAAAAATTGTTATACATTATAAGGAATACACTATCCAGTGTATTATAGAGATCAGTGCATACCATAGCTACCTTATTTGTGATGGTTCGGCTTACGCTCAGACATAATGTGATCGTACAAAAAAGACAAGATTAGTCGTGCATTTTATTTTATTCTTATGCCATGACTATTATGGTTACATGAACACTGACGAACAAAAGCTATTACTCCAATTGAGGCTGTAATTACTCACACATTGAGATAGTTATTATGATGTTGTTTTACTGATAAAGGAACTATCATTCACTGGTCATAACCTTATCCGGATGTACTCATAAAAATAAAGAATTAAGATTTAACACATCTTTAATTGATAGCAAGTGGTCTGGGAGTCACATTAGGAAAGGCCGACGGTTGTGACTGTGAGCAGTCGAATTTACAATTATATACCTACTATACACTTTCCATAAAATACACAGCTTGCTATTTACTTGGGGTTTTTGTTGGCTGGGACACTACCGCACAGTGGTTTCTTTCTGAAATTTTGACACCAAAAAATATTTTCCACGTTAATTCTTAAAAAATGAAGTTTGGTAAATTTTATTATTCGGGAACAAATGAGGATTTCTCATTTTAGGTACGAATACAATATATATGAAGTTAGCAGGACACTTTCGGATACTACGATTTTATTAGTTGCTACTTAATTGCGAATTAGTTACGCAAAAAAAATGCTTTTCGGCCATTCCAAAAAAATCGAAACCAAGCAACTAAATTTGAAATTATGGAAAAATATTATGAATATATAGTACAGTTAACGAAAAAACTATAGATTCAAAATTCTACTTGTTGTTGTAAAATGGGGAAGAGATCAAAAAAACTCTTAAGTTATCTTCCGTAAATGTCTATTTTTTAGTATTTTTGATTCTATTAGTTCTCTATAACTTATGATACACATCGCGACGTGCAATGATATTTTCAAAAAGTATTTTCAATACACCTTCTTAACTTTGGGATTTTTTTCTTAATAGGCGTGCTGTAGAAAAAAATATACTCGTCGAAATTACTGAACATTTCGTGTCTTCTCCGTTACCGAAAAATGACAAAAGGTGGTATAAAAGGTGAACTATATAAGGATTTTTAATGTTGTTCCGTATACAAAGCAAGACTTGAAAAAGAGTTATTGTGGAATTTTTATAGATTTTAATACCATGTCTAACTGACTAAAACACGGTAACGGAGAAGACAAAATTGTACTTCTCCCTCTCAAATTTCAACGCCTCATATGCTCTTTTTTAAAAGGTTTGAATTTCTTTGATCCCCACCCCTAAGATTGATAAAGGTAACCAAAAAACAGTATGTGTAAAATTTCATTAAAATCGGTTTACGTTTACAAGTGCTAACGAACACTTTAAATTTTTCATACAAAATACAAGTGTTTTTGCACAGTCTTTTGTTCAAAAGTGTTGGTAAAAGTGTAAAAACTTAGCACATATACTAATTAATTACCATATAGAGTGTATAAAAATATTGCTCTAAACATTTTTTAAAATAACAGTTACTCCATTTAAAATAGCAAACAATTATATTTAACGTTAATTTAAATTCGGAAAATATTCTACAAGATGATTAAAAATTATTTGGTGAAACTTATATGTCGTGATTAATTCTTAAAACCAACTGAGTTTCATGAAAAAATATTTTACTTTCTAAAGAAGAAAAACCTCACTACAAGCGAACAATTGTCTTCTCCGTTACTTTGGAATGGCCGTTTTATGGTTTGCGATAAAATACGTTTCCTGCTTACTTCATATTAACAAGTAGGTCACCTTTCTATAAAATACAGATAAACGAACAAACTAAAAATTGGTTTTTAAGAACTTATTGATTGCGAATTAGTTACGCAAAAATTAAACGAATGGCGTGTTTGGTCCTGCTAACTTCATAATGAACTTAACAGGACAACTTTCTTGAAAATTAACATGAGCGATCCTTAAAAATGGTTTGTTAAGAACTAATTAAGTGCGAATAAGTTACACAAAAATATATTTCCTTAATCTTTCGGCTTTTAAAAAAATGGTGTTCTGCTAACTTTATATGAACTTAACAGGACAACTTTCTCAAGCATTAAGGTAAACGATCTGAAAGAAGATCGTTGTTGATAACTTTTTCATTGCAAATTGGTTACGCGAAAAAATTCATTGCATTAATTCTCAACAACCAACTTTTTTCACCCCGATTATGTTTTTTTTGAGAACGTTGTCCTGCTTAGTTCATATGAAGTTAGAAGGACACGCTTTTTCCGCAAATCAAAAATGCAATAAATTTTTTTGGGGAGAGTGAAATTCAACTAGACAAAATCCCCATGGGGCATTCCCCATGGGCAAAATCCCCAATAAATATTTGCTTAGGACAAAATCCCCAAAATCTCAAAAAAATCTCCAATAATCCCCAAAATAGATTTTGGGAATAGCATATACCACAGGGAGAGTGCTTTCTCCGCTTCTTTAATTTCTAGTTATGATCCTATGCAGATGACCTAGCACTACTTGCGACAGGTAAACTCCCATCCACTATTAGCGAACAAATGGAGTATGTCCTGTCAAAGGTCAATACCTGGACAAAGAATTGTGGTTTTATGGTCAATCTATTGAAAACAGAATTAGTTGTCTTAACTAACAGAATGGAAATACCAATGTTAATAGTATATCCAGGTGCCCCAACTCAAAACTTATAAGGTGGATGTACACGGCAATAGTTAGACCGATACTAACCTTCGGTAATTAAGTTTGATGGAACGTGACTGAGAAGGCAACAAACCTGAAAACCTTGACAAAAGCCCAAAGATTAGCATGCGCAGGTATTACGGGGGCATTGAAAAGCATCTCCACAGCGGAACTGGAAGCGGTACCCAACTTGAGACCCTTAGATCTATTCGTGCCAAAATCTGCAGGATACAGTGCCTTGCGGCTAAGCCAGTAAAAATACTGGAAACAAAGCACAACGGGCCATACTCATATTCTGCAGAGATATGTGGGAAATAATGCTTGGACAGACTACACAACATCCCATTTAAACTTCAACCGACCCTTCACTACATCTTTTCCTAATTGTGGAGTGGGAAAACAACCAACCTTTCAGTAACGAATCTACGATAACTATCTTCACTGATGGTTCTAAGAGGGACACTGGAGTTGGTGCAGGAATATTATCGGAAACTCTAGACTAGCTAGCTCCTTCAGACTTGCGGAATTTTGCAGCATCTTCCAAGCTGAGGTTTTGGCAGTGACAGTGGCAGTGGCAGCTAGATATGATGCCGATACCATAAGCCAAGCAGCAATAAAAGCAATTTCAGCCACCAAGATACATTCCAGGCTTGTAGCTTCCTGTCGCGAAGAGCTTAGGGTTCTTGGCATGCAACAAAACATTAGGCTCTACTGGGTTCCTGGTCACAATGATGTACAGGGAAACGAGAGAGCTAATGAGCTGGCGAGAACGGGTTCGTAGTTTGATTCAAGTCAAGCCAAATATTAAACAGGAAATTGGTAACAAAATATTAGAAACAAACCAATAAGAAATGCCATTGGTGGCACGTGACGAAAAATGAAGGGCACGTCAGTAATTTAGAAATACGATTGTGCCTTTGAGTGCCATCATCAGCCGATTGGCTTGCTTCTTATAGCTGTTTGAAAAAGTTGGCGTTTGCTATTTTGACAATGTACTCAATATTGATCAATACTGTGGCCGTTTTCGAAAACGTCATCTGCGTCAATATTGTATTTGCAGAAGGTTCTTAAACGCAAACTTCAAAATTTTTCTGTTCGATAGCACAAATACGAATTTTAATGCATTGCGCCCTATTTCACGACGACTTCTGAGTTATAACTTGTTTCGAAATTCAATGAGTGTGAACGAAAAAAACACCTGTTCTCACCTTTGCACTCATTTAATTTCGAAAAAACCGTGACACAGAAGTCGTCGTGTAATATGATACATTAGTATTGTGTTCAATAATGCAGCTTGCTTAGGTAAAAAAAAAAAATAAATAAATTTGGTGGCGCAACAGCTCATGGAGAACCAAGGCCTAGTGAGTTGCAACTCTCAACCATTCCTACGTGCGTGTTATTGCCAGGAATGGAGGGGACCTACAATTTTTTGCCCAGTCATACTGGCTATATGAGAAGCACTTATTCATGACAAGTATACTCTTGGAGGATTTGTCAGTTCCTCGCGAGAGGCAATACCTCGGAAAAAAATTGGTACTCTAAAGGCATTTCAAATTATTTATTTTATAAGTATGGCGCGCGGCTCTAAAAAGGTTCACTATCTGCCCTAGTTATTACATTTTAAATGATCTACATATTGTAACGATTTTCACTTGTACTGTAACGATTCTCGAATGAACTATAACGACTCTCGAATGAAGAAGCACCATTATCCGGATTTTACATGATACAAACCCACAGTACACAAATATAAGGTACTAAGTCTGTTATTTCTTGCAAATTTTCAAAAAATTTCAGAAATCGTCACAAATTTCTGTTTATAAATAATTTCCCCTACCTTGGAAAGCTTGCAAATTCCTGCTACTCTAATTTCTGTGAACACGAAGTGTTACAACTACAGTGCAAAATCGTGGTGGTCAGTTTATGTCACAGCGTTGCCACTAATTGGAAAATTTCCCGCGGTAGATTTTCAAAAAAAATGCAGTACCTATATTCAATTTTCTTACAGAAGATCTGCATCCAATTTTTACTTTTGTTTTCAAATAAAAGAACAAAAGAAATTAAAAATAGCATTACATAATTAATAATGCTGTCACGATTCTTATCAAAGCAACCCAATAGCCGGAAGCCGTAACAATAGAATTGAAAAATTTTGATGAATAATAATTTTAATTTCCGAAAAATAAAAGTGCAGTATACTCGATTATAAGCATTAGATTAAAGCACAAATAATTATATAAGTTAATAACAATTACATAAGGTATTCATATATGTACCTAATTTCCCATTCCCAGAATCACATTCCTATACCCAGCACCTTACACTTTATTTCCTGCCCACTTCCTTTTATTATATTAGTCAGCACAATATTATTAAGTTAATAATTTGTATAACCATGCAAGAAAATCCATTATTTGCATTGCAAGCTAAAATAGCATTAAGTTATATTGTTCAATAACAAAAACGCAAGCAAATCTGTTCGCACAAATATTAAAATTATAAAAGATAAAAAAAAGCTATAAATTTTTAATTTTTTCAAATTTTTATTTGTTAGAGTAAAAACACAATGAACAATAAGGTGGTGATGACTAAATGCAACTAAAAACTATTATATTAATCTGCCAAAAGGTTTGCTTAAGGCAAAGCCAAAAAACGGTATTAAATGTAATGAATTCTCAGCGCGTGAGGCAAGACCTTGAATTTTAGTTATAGATCATATTTCGTCTGGTCTCACGCTGCTGAGGGAGTTGGATGAAAATTGAATTGTAGGAAAGGTATGAAAATGGAAATTGGAGTTATTAAATGACAAAAAATAATAAAAGTATATTTGGTGCCTTTGTGGGAAGTGATAGGAAATCATTTCCCACCGCGTCAGCTTTTAATTCAAAGCCGTGTGATAAAACATTGGTCAGGTTAAATTTTTCTTACATTTTATTTTATTCTATTTTTAACATACTCCCCCCCTTTGAGGGATCTTATCTCTCGATATTCTAAAATTGCGTTTCTATTTCAAAACGAGGAGCGTTTCCTCCAGGAAGAACGTTCCTCCTAGGAAGAGGTTTGGGCCTTCTTTTTTTTAATAAGGTAAATATGATATAAATAAGATGAAGCTGAATCCATAGTGATGGTAGTCGTGCATATTTATATCATTAACCCCTATATCCTTGCCTAAATCCTTAGCTAATTCATTTATTTGGTTCTTTATATTCTGTATTTCTGTATTCGTCTCATTGCTGGAAGATGTAGGGAGACTGACTAATTCATTTGATAGTTTTGTTTTGATTGCCTCTGAAATTTTAACTAAGGGAATAAATGAATTTTTTAAGGTGGTATTGCTCAGAACTCGCCCATTTATAACTAGATGTGGAAGTTTTAATGTGCATGGTCTTAGAAACTCCAACAAACCACTGCCAATGATGGTTATGCTCTTCGTTATTCTTTCACAAACTAGTAAACCAGTTACTGTGTCCTCAAGAGCAAATATCCAGCTATTTGCATCTCTAAGACTGATCCATTGATCGTGAAGAATACATTTTTTTAGAGAGCAGTAACTTAGAGCATTCTCCAAGTGATTCAGTAATGAAACTTCACAATTATTACTGCCTTGATGGATCATTGTTGGCAATTGTTGGTTACAAATAAAATGTCTAGTTGAAAGCAACTGACAAGATAATAATTGGTTTTCTGTTAATGCAAAATACCTTTCTCTCGTTGGAGTGACTGCCAGATACTGGGATGATAGTTCTATTATGAAACTTGAATTATTTTGAAATATGGGAAAGGGAACTAAGTTGAAAAGCTGGAATTCTTGGTTATCCACCAAAGGAATCATCATTTCAAATATTATTGAGTCATTAAGACTTCGTCCCTTGATAGATGAAAGCTTAAAAATATCTAATATAGATGCTGTGGGAATGTTAAGATGAGACGGGAGATTGTTCCTAATGATTTGGAGTTGTTGGGTAAATTGGGAAGGCGAAATAAAATGAGGATTCATTTTGGCATTGTTAAGGCTAAGGAGAATGTCAAGTAATGTATCTTGCACCATCTCCAGATTTGTAACTGATAGAATCAAATACGATGTTAACGCAGAAAACCGCTGATTAACATCAATTATTTCTTGATGCTTTTCAATGACGTTTAATGATTTTTCGAAGATAGTTTTTAAACCTTGATATTGCTGACTTATTTGGAGATTGCTTCGATTAAGTAGATTTACTGTTGCGTCTGCTATTGAGCTTTGTTTTTTAAAGAGATGTACAAGGTGTTGTTCATCTTGGTTGACCAATGAAATTTGATGATGTATGTCCTTAGCATCATCTTGATCCAATACTCCAAATAAACTATGTGCTACATTTCCGATAAAATCGAAAGGAGATCTAGCAATTCTTATCCGTTTGCTATAAGATGTATGATAGTTATGAATGAGATCATTATTCGAATCGATAACATTTACTCTATGTTTGAGTGCGGTGAGTGTAGGCAAACAAAACGGATTAGTTTTCAAATCATCTAAACAGATTGTATCCATTCTCTTCAGGTATGTTTTCACTTCTCCTAACTCTAACCAATACGATGACAAATTATAAAAGATATAAATGTTCCAAAAACTGTTAACAGTGCTAGCACTACCTATATCCTCAAAATAAATGCCTGTGGAATTGTTAAATTTTGTAATCCTTATTGGTTCACTTTCTAAGGAGGCTGCTAAAGGAAGCAATAGCAGCATTAAACATAATAACGATGTCATAGAATTACCAAAGAATCTTCCGCTTCTTAATTTCATTGAAGGTTCATTTTTTACTGGGGGTTCTGGACTTTGTTCTCGTTCTTCTTCATGATCAAGTGGTAAAGGGCATAGATTTTGAATTGCTCGTTGATATGTTCCTGTTTCCGTTCTTACATGTACCACTCGCACTAACCCATCAGACCCCTTGACAACTTCGACTACACGCCCAAGCTTCCATTTCATTGGAGGTTGGTGTGCATCTTTTAAAACAACCATTGCTCCGGGTTCTAGATTTTGGGATTGCACCTTCCACTTTAACTTCTGTTGAAGAAGGTGGAGGTACTCATTTGACCATCTTTGCCAAAAATGCTGTTGAATGTGCTGAATCTGACGAAATTTGTCTAATCTTGAGATTTTATGATCAGTAACGTTAGGTTCAGGTAGTGCAGTTAATGGAGCCCCAATAAGAAAGTGACCTGGAGTCAATGCCTGCAAGTCATTAGGATCTGAGGAGATTGGTATAAGTGGTCGTGAATTTAAGATTGATTCGATTTGAACAACGACTGTTGAAAGCTCTTCATAAGTTAAAGAAGCTTCTCCTAAGTATTTTATTAACATGGTTTTTGCAGCTTTAACAGCGGCCTCCCAAAGGCCTCCGAAATGGGGAGAGCGAGGTGGAATGTGTTTCCAGTTGATTCCCAATTTTAAGCAATTCGAATTGATTGATGATTTCGTTTCAGATGAGTCAAGGAAATCTTGAAATTCTCTTAATTGATTTCTTGCACCAACAAAATTTGTGGCATTGTCACAAAATATGGTGTGGCATACACCTCGTCTTCCAACAAATCGTTTTAAGCAGTTAATAAACGATTCAGTGGTAAGGTCGCTTACTACCTCAAGGTGAACAGCCTTTGTGGAGAAGCATACAAATACTGCAAGATAAGACTTTGTTGGTGTTTTTCCTCGAACTTTGTAATGTGTCCGTATTGGACCACAGAAATCCACTCCAGAAAAATGGAATGGCCGAGTAGGAATGATTCTTTCTTTGGGTAGGTTACCCATTAATTGATCGATAGATCGGGGCCTAGCACGAAAACATTGGATACATTTAGAGAGCACCTTGCGTGTTTCCCTTCCTACGCTTAGAATCCAAAATTGTTGCCTAGAGATAGATACAAATGTTCTATGGGAGGCGTGTAGATGTTTTTTATGCAAATAATCTAAAAGTAATGTTGTGACTATATTATTTTTTGGAAGTAATATTTGGTGTTTTGCTTGAGAAGGGATTTCAGCGTTTTTAAGTCTTCCTCCCACATGTATTAACATTGTTGTTTTGTCAAAATATGGACTTAATGATAATATTTTGGAATTATTGTGGAGAGGTTTTCCTGCTTGAAGTGCTTTATATTCTTCAGGGAAAACACTTATTTGAACGCTTCTCCACAACAGTATTGTGCCCTTTTGGATATCTTCCATATTTAAGGAACCAATGCTTTTGTTTTCTTCACAACGGGACTTAAAACTCGTTAAGAATCGAGAACAATATGCAAAAATTTTTTGCAGCGTATAAAACGAATTTTTATGATTTACCGAAGTAAATAAATCACCTTGGATGGCCATGTTTAATACCGTTTTAAGTTTTCTACGGCCAGGGATTTGTTCTGGTATTGAATAATCTACTTTAATGATATACAAACAATTTTGTCTTAAGAACTCTGGACCATCGAACCAAACAGTTGATCTTATAAGATCGCGCATTCCTAATCCACGCGATATGAGATCTGCAGGATTTAACTCTCCTCTAACATAGTTCCAATGATTCAAGTTTGAATTCGATTGAATTTTACCTACACGATTTGCAATATATGTCTCCCAGGTATAAGAAGGTGCTTTTATCCATGTTAAGACTGTTGTGGAATCAGTGTAATAATTAATAGATGAAATTGCCGTACTAACTATTGGGAGAATTTTTTGAACCAAATCTACCAATAACACTGCCGCCTGAAGTTCTAATCGGGCTATGCTTGTTGCTTTCAAGGGAACTACACGCGATTTTGAGCACAATAATTGAACAAAAACTTTCCCTTCATTGTCAATAGATTTTAAATAAATGCATGCGCCAAAAGCACTTTCACTGCTATCAGAAAATGCATGTAGCTCTAATTTTTCTGCTGAATCTATTAAAACAAAGCGGGGTATATTAATTTTCTGTAAAGAGGAAAATTCTGACAAATAGTTTAGCCATTTAGATGCCTGCTCTAGAGGCAATTTTTCATCCCAAGAAATCTTGGTTTTCCAAAGTTCTTGAAGAAATATTTTTCCCAGTAATATCACTGGCCCAATAAGACCCAAAGGATCAAAGAATTTAGCCAAATCAGCAAGAACGCTTCGTTTTGTTACTTGAACATTAGAAGGTGCTTTATAATCGTAGCAAAATTTGAAGGTGTCTTGAGTTGGCTCCCAAACTAAACCAAGTGTCTTTATTACTTCGGATTGATATATAGTCAACATTTTTTCTCGCTTTTCGAACGGAATATTTTCAAGAATACGTGGATCATTTGAACAAAATTTAGTTAACTCGAAATTTCTTTGTCTTAATAATGTTATAGTTTCATCGAGAAGCTGCTTGGCTTCTCTAAGAGTGTTTGCCCCAGTGAGGCAGTCGTCCACATATATATTTTTTGTAATTATTTTAGATGCATTAGGATATATATGCTGAAAATCATTTGCTAATTTAACTAGACATCTTGTGGATAAATAGGAAGCTGGAGCCATTCCATATGTGACTGTATTCAACTGATATGTTTTTAAAGGGCTTATAGTATCTGCCCTCCACAAAATGAGCTGATATGCTCTATCTATTGGATGAACTAGAATTTGTCTATACATTTTACTTATATCACCAGTAAATACATATTTGTGTAGCCTGAAATTAGCAATAATTGAGAATAAGTCTGATTGGACTGTCGGACCGACCATGAGGGTGTCATTTAGAGAAAAACCTGACGATGTTTTTGCCGAAGCATCGAAAACGACTCGTAGTTTTGTTGATGAACTCTCTGGCTTAAGTACACAATGGTGTGGAAGGACATAATGATGCTTTGGTATTGTTTCCTCAGCAATCGGTGTCATTTGACCAAGACGTTCGTATTCAGCCATGAAGTTAACATAACTTGTTTTTAATTCTGTATTATTTTCTAGTTTTCTTTCTAATGAATAGAAACGCCTTTTAGCAATTGCCATAGAATTACCCAACATTTTATTTGGTTCCTGTTTAAAAGGAAGACGCACTATATATTGACCATGGTTTGTGGTTTTTACATGCTTGTTAAAATATTCTTCACACTTGAATTCTTCTTCAGAATAAATTTTTGATTCACCTTCAAAAGATTCACTTGCCCAAAAGGATCGGACTAGTTTATCTAAAGAACTCAGACTAGGTTTTGAGACTGAATGACAGTATGAACTGCAAGAAGGATCTACAACGCTACCAGCTAAAAGCCAACCTAACTTAGTATTTCGTAATAAAGGAAGATTATCTGAAATTTTGAACTCTCCTGGCAAGAAAAGTTCGAAAAATATTTCTGCACCGATTAATAAGTCTATGCGGCGAGAATCAATTGAGTAAGGATCAGCAAGAATAATGTTGGAAGGCAATTTCCATGTTTGCATGTCCACTGGTGCAGTTGCTAGATAATCACTTATTTTTGGCATTATACTGGCCTCGAAGGTTGTTGTTGTGTACGCAGAAAAGAACAACGACTTTAATATTAAATAGAGATCTTTATTAGTTGGCTGCTAACTGAAGAGTGAGTCCCCATATGCAGTTTGCCACCTGTTAAGCAAGTGACAGCTTAGAGTTAGCTATGTTTGTTTACAATATCATTAATAGTTCGTGGGTATCCAACATCTCCCCTCTAGGATTACTATACTTATGTATAGTCTGCAAATCCAAGTCTTCTCGGTGGAACTCGGCTTCGGACTGGACGCTGAGACACATTATTAACTGGTTGGTCTTCTGGTACTTCAGCATGTAAGGGTTGATTTGAACAAATGTTTTGCTGGGCTAGATGTTCTTGCCTCGTAAGCTCGTTTGTTGTTGTTGTTGGAGGAATTGTTGAGCTATCACCTCCTTCAGATTGTTGTTCTTGTTGAACCTGCATATCACTTTCCTGGAAGTTTAAAAGAAAATTAAAATCAGATTTTTCATTTACCGAATGTCTAGGCTTCAATTGGTTCAAATGACGTCTCCAAGTTTTGTTGCCTACTTGTACTGCATACATAACAGTTCCAATTCGTTTCAATATGACACCTGGTAACCATGAATTTTGGCCTTTGGGGTAGTTTGTTGCATAAATTAATTCGTTTGGTTGAAACTCCTTCCGTTTAACTCCATGCTTTATGTTAAATTGCTTTTCCATCTTAAGATTTTTTTGAACAGCTTCAAATGATGATGGCTTGAGCAGATCGAGTTGTATTTTCATTTTACGCCCTAGCATGACTTCAGCTGGTGTGATGTTGTTTGAAAGTTGTGCGTTTGGTGTGGACCTATAACTTTGAAGAAAAGTCTGCAGTGCTGTAGTGGTGATCTCCTCCCCTTCTAATTTTTTCATCGTGCGCTTGAATGTGTCGACGAACTTCTCTGCCTGCCCATTTGACTGCGGGTGAAAAGGGGCTGTTCGGATGTGCTGTATGCCACAACTATCACAAAATTCTGCGAAACTTCCAGACGAAAACTGAGTGCCATTGTCTGACACAATGATGTCGGGAAGTCCGAACCTGGCAAAAACTTCTCGTAAAACACCAACGGTTGCAGATGTTGTCGTCGACTGCATACAAAAAATTTCAGGCCACTTCGAATAGGAATCCACTATAATCAGAAACATGGAATTCTGAAAAGGACCAGCGTAGTCGAGATGAATTCGAGACCATGGTTTAATTGACACTGGCCACGAAGACAATGGAACCTTGATAGGTGCGGGTGCTGATGTTGCACATGAAGGACATTCCTTGACCACTTGCATGATATCTTTATCGATGTTAGGCCAATAGACATAACTACGTGCGAGGGCCTTCATTCGAACAATCCCTGGATGCCCACTGTGTAGCTGCTTCAACACTTGCTTCTGCAATGAAATCGGAATTACTATTTTATTTTGTAATAATACGCAACCTTTTGCTTCGCTTAAAGCCTCTCGACGGAAATAGAACAATCTCAAGTTTACATCCTTTATTTCCTTTGGCCATGAAGTAAGGAGAAACTGCCTAACTTGCTTCAAAATCGGATCAGTTTCCGTTTCTTTCCGCAGATCATTAAACTTCACTGGTAAGTTTTGGACTGAATCTGATAGAACTCTGTTGACTTCATCTTCTATTTGAATTGCAGCGATTACGTAATCCTCTTCTTTGTCAACAGCTTGACGATTTATCAATCGCGACAACGCATCAGCATATCCAAATTTTAAAGTACTTACGTATTCAATTTTGAAGTCATATAAAAGCAGCGTAAGAGCCCACCTCTGTAAACGATGTGCGGTATAGACAGGAACTCCTTTTTTAGATCCAAAAACAGCCAAAAGTGGCTGGTGATCTGTCTGAAGCAAAAATTTCCTTCCATAAATCCATCTATGAAATTTCTTGACACAAAACACCAGTGCCAGTGCTTCCTTTTCGGATTGACTGTAGTTTTGCTCCGTCTTAGTCAGAGCCCTTGAAGCATGCGCCACTGGCTTTTTGGAACCATCTGGAAATTTTTGAAGCATGACGCCACCAATGCCATCTTTTGATGCGTCCCCAGCGATTATGATGTCCTTCGATGGATCAAAATGAACTAAAATCAATTCTGATTGAAGCGCTTCCTTAGCCTTGTTGAACGCAGTTCGGCATTCATTCGACCAACAAAACTTCACATCCTTCTTGAGTAAATTATCCATAGGGCCACGTATTTCACGTACATTTGCAATAAACTGCGAATAAAAATTAAGCATTCCCAAAAATGAACGTACCTCTGTAGTGTTCTTGGGCTCCGGCATATCTGCAATTGCTGCTATCCGTTGTGGGTCTGGCCTTCTGCCGTTTTTGTCAATCACAAAACCCAGAAACTTCACCTGTGGTTGGAAAAATTGGCATTTATCGTAGTTTAATTTGAATCCCCACTCTTGGATACGCTGCAAGACAAGCTCAAGAGTGTGTCTATGCTGTTCAATAGACTCTGCAGCTACGATGATGTCATCAATAAATGGCACTACACCTTTCAAACCAGTCAACATTGTGCTTGTTATTTGCTGGAACGTACGCGGTCCTGTCTTCACGCCGAGAGGTAGTCGTTGATATTGCAACAGCCCTTGATGCGTATTGACTGTCAACAGCTTTTGGGATTCCTCACTCACTTTTACCTGTAAGTATGCATCAGACAGATCAATAGTAGAAAAATATTTACCCCCCTGTAGCGTAATAAAAATTTCTTCCGGCAAAGGAAGTGGAAATTGATGTGGCTCCAAAGCATCGTTCAGCCCTGTAGAAAAATCTGCACAGATTCTTACACCACCGCTTGCTTTTTTCACAACCACAATCGGAGCAGCCCAATGTGAGAAATCGACTCGCTTCACAACACCTAATTCCTCAAGACGATTTATTTCTTCATCTATCAGTGGAAGTGAAGCGAAAGGCACTGGTCTCTTTTGGCGAAAACAAGGAACAGCTCCTGGTTTGAGTTGCAAAACAGCTTCTGCCTTAGTGCATACACCCATAGAACCATCGAATAAGCTTGCGTACTTTGCCTTCAGCTCACTTACTACTCGCTGAATAATATCTGGTGAAACCTGCATTTCACTGGTTGTGCCTATCACTTGAGCGCAAATAGAGTTGATAGGAACGTCAAATAGTTTCAAAGCATCAATCCAATCTATTCCCAATATATTCAACTGCGGAATACTCGTTATGTAACCAACACCTTTAAAATTGGTGTCTCTGAACGAGACGTGACACTGCAACTCCCCTGTTAATGTTAGATTTTGTCCACTGGCGTTCCTAGCTGAATGTTTTGTTGACTGGATATTCGGACTCCCAAGATCTTTCCACGTGTCTTCTGAAAGTATGGTTATGTCGGATGCTGTGTCAATCTGCAATTGAACTGGACACCCATTAATTTGCAACCATATAAATTTCCGCCTGCTTGAATGATCCACTTTCGAAACTGAAAAGATACTTTTAGATTCAAAATTAGTTTTTGAATGCTTGGAAAATTTATTTTTAAAATGCGTTTTCTTCTTATTGCTTCTATTTTCACAAAATCCTTCTTTGTGCCCTTGACGTCCACAATCAATGCATTTATGCGCTTTGTACCAACATTTTTCGGCAAAATGCATGCCGCCGCAAAACCAGCATGGACTTTTCGGTGGAGTCTTGACTTTCGTCTTTCCGTACTGTACTGCTCTAACCTGACTATCCTCAGCACGACTTTCAACGAGTGCCACATCATGTTTCAACATAATTATGCGTTCACATTCGCTAGCTAAGTCTGAAAGTGTCAACTTCGAACTGCTTTCATCTGCCTCCAGCTTTGCCAACAACCGAGTTCTGATGTCGCTCTCTTTTGCACTCGTCAAACCACAGACAAACATAAGGCATTTAAACAATTCCGGAGTAATTGATGAGAGATTAAAATCTTCACATTTCTTATTAATAATGCCAGCGTATGTTTGGTAATCGTCACATGATTTTTTTTCCATCTTCAGACAGTTATAACGGATAGCAAAAAGAGAGGTCTTACGGGAAAATATCTCAGTTAACTTTTTTACCGTATCATTAAAATTCAAGTCGCGTGATTTTTTTGGCAAAATTAGATTGGAGTATCGATTGTATGTTGTCTCATCTAATTTCCGTAGCAGCAACCTCACCTTTGATGCATCGTCCAGATCCTTACCATCAACATTAAAGACATCTTCGTGGCGGCCAAACCATTCAGAAAATGTTAAACCGTTCTCGGGATCATATATGAACTTGGTTAAGCCATTCGCCAGTGTCTCCATAATCCTCTCTGCAGATGATTTAATTGTTGTGGATGATGCAGATATGCTGTTGTTGAACGATCCATCCAAAAGGGACTTCATCAACTCCTGTTGTCTTTCTAAAATATCCTTCTGATTTTTTAGAAATAACCCAAATTGTGTTGCATCCATTGCACAAAAAAAAAATTCGTCTTCTTTTATATATATGTATATATATAAAAAAAAAATACCTCGTCGCCACTATATGTTGTGTACGCAGAAAAGAACAACGACTTTAATATTAAATAGAGATCTTTATTAGTTGGCTGCTAACTGAAGAGTGAGTCCCCATATGCAGTTTGCCACCTGTTAAGCAAGTGACAGCTTAGAGTTAGCTATGTTTGTTTACAATATCATTAATAGTTCGTGGGTATCCAACAGTTGTTTTATAAGCAGATGCTCTAGATTCTATGGAGACATTAATAATAAAACTTGACTGGGTTTCTTTTCCTCCAATTCCACTGATGGGAATGTCTCTTCTCTGTTTTTTAGTTCCCAGTTGCTGAGCTAATGAGGAAGTTATAAAATTCAATTGCGACCCTGAATCTAACATGGCTCGACAAGGAATTCGCATACCGTTTGAACATAAAATATTAACTATTGCAGTGGCAAGATACACCTCACGACCTTTGAACACAACTCCTAATGAATTACTAATTGATGACCCTGACTGAGTCTCTCCCACCCGACCAATATTATTATCACACGACTTACCGGATGGTTTTATGTGTGAATCCTTTTTGGACGGATAGTGCAGCAAAGTATTATGCCTACCGTTGCACGTTTTATATTTTCCGAGCTGCTGACACGATGAAAAATGATGTCCTCCTTGCAAACAGTTGGTGCATAGTTGAAGCTTTCGCACCTTCTGATTACGTTCTTCCACTGAAAGATAAATAAATTTTTTGCAATTAAAAATCTTATGATTATTTGATTTACAGAAACTACAAATAGAAACTCCCCTTGAATTTTCGGAAGCGGTTGTTACCACTTTCTTCCTATCATCACGATAAACGGCTTCTAGGGCTTGGAATCTAGCTTCAACGAATTCCAGTAGTTGCGCTAAAGTTGGACTGCTTCTTGGTGACTGTAGTGATTCTTCGAACATCATTCGGGTGTCCTTATCCATTCTGTCTAGCAACAGATGCACAACAACAGGATCCCATCCGCTGGTATCGTAGCCAAGGTTCTGGATAGCTTGCATAACTTCCTTTGTTGTGTCATGAAGTCTTTTGAGACTTTTAGCATTGTCAACGACTATGGAATTTTCAAAAAGTCTATTCAACTGTGCCTTTAACAACAGCCTCTTGTTGTTGAATCTGTCCACTAATGTGTTTCATGCCAGCTCATAATTGCTATCGGTGGCATGAAAATGTTGAATTAAAGTATGTGCATCGCCAGTTACATTGGTTTTCAGGAAATATAATTTTTGTGCTGCTGCAATTGGTTGGTTGTGTACCATTTGTTTATACAGGTCAAAGAACTGAGGCCAATTAAGATAGCTTCCATCAAATTTTGGTATCTCAATTTTTGGGAGCTTAATTGTAGTTGCTCCGATTTGATTCATTTGACTTGATTGATTTGGTGTCACTCGGTTTGGTAGCCATGCAATTCTCTCGTCTTATTCTTCTTGGAGCTTTAAATACAGCTCTATGTCGGCTGCAGTTGCATCGTCCCCAAGTCGTTCATATGCGGTTCTTAATTCTTCCCAGTTGCGCATGAGTGTATTTGTTTTTTGTTGGAATTGCTGAGGTATAGCTTCCCGTAAATTCACCGGACAGTTGTTAAGAGATCCTTGGAAAATTTTCCCAAGGAGACGGAACTTGCTTTCACTTGTCAATTTACTGGTTCCCGGGAAGGTATCAATGCTGAATCTTTTACTTGTTTTATCTTCAGCAGTATCTGGTGCGGGCATTATTAAGAGCCCTGCTGGGGGCTTTTCGAGAGGCTCCTTTGGCTGCTCTGATGGCGGCTTGACTGCTGTGGTCTCTTTCGGCCTCTCTTCTTGAGTTCTATCCGCATTATCAGATTTTTGTACTTCCAAAATACGCTTCACGATGTCGTCCTTCATTGTCTCATACACCCCTTTGATCTCTTTGAAATATCCCTTTATATGATTTTCATGATCGGTTTCTAGAGGATACTTGGTCTTAATTTCGACGTCCGTGCTATGGAATATTTCCCATAGCTCGTTAAGACTGGACCAACGATGTTGGAGATTCTCCAGGGTTTTTCTTCCAGGTCCATCCTTTCCGTAGTTGCGGGCAAGCTTGCAGATAGCTGTGCCTACCTCCTCCTGATGGTCGGTTAGTTGTTCCAATGTAGAAACCATTTTCACTTTATTTTATATATTAAACGATTTTTGAGTCCAAATAAACACGCACACTTTTTCAAAACTTATTATTTATCTTTTTAGTATAATTCTTCTTGTTTGGATTTATTTAATTTACAGGCCACTAAACTTTTTTAGTAAAGTCCTGTCACGGTCGCCAATTTGTTCGCACAAATATTAAAATTATAAAAGATAAAAAAAAGCTATAAATTTTTAATTTTTTCAAATTTTTATTTGTTAGAGTAAAAACACAATGAACAATAAGGTGGTGATGACTAAATGCAACTAAAAACTATTATATTAATCTGCCAAAAGGTTTGCTTAAGGCAAAGCCAAAAAACGGTATTAAATGTAATGAATTCTCAGCGCGTGAGGCAAGACCTTGAATTTTAGTTATAGATCATATTTCGTCTGGTCTCACGCTGCTGAGGGAGTTGGATGAAAATTGAATTGTAGGAAAGGTATGAAAATGGAAATTGGAGTAATTAAATGACAAAAAATAATAAAAGTATATTTGGTGCCTTTGTGGGAAGTGATAGGAAATCATTTCCCACCGCGTCAGCTTTTAATTCAAAGCCGTGTGATAAAACATTGGTCAGGTTAAATTTTTCTTACATTTTATTTTATTCTATTTTTAACAAAATCAATTATTTGCTTTGCAAGCTTAAATAGCATTAAGTTGAAATTATTCAATAAAATGATTCAGTTATAAACTTAACAGAAAAGACTAAACATCTTTTATTTCACTGGCGCCCAACTTTTTTTTTTCGATTAGTACCTGTAGCTTTAAAATATTTCGGTAAGGAAATAGCAAGCAAACAAATTACAGAAAACGCGAAAATTAAAACCCACAACCAAATCTTTTTGTTCTATTATTACTGTGTGGCTTCAAAATATTTCAATAAAGAAATAGTTAGCAAAAATACCACAGAAAACGCGAATTAAAAAAACAACAACTACTCAACAACAAGATCCACCATGAGCACATCAACCTAAGTGTATCTCGACAGAGAGTTTTATGTAAAAAGAAACCTTAAGAACATTAAATTACTCCTAGTTGCCTGAGTTCACTTTTATCGTCCTATTGTTGATTTCACCCCTCTCATCCACAATTAACTTTATCTCGTTGTGCTTTAAAAACATTTTTGTGTAAAAATATTAAGTCAGCAAAAACAAAAACACGCGAATTAAAAAAAAAATACTTTGATAAGATCTATCGTTCGTCGGCTCATCAACCCAACTGTATTTCGACACAGTGTTTTTCTGTAAAAAGAAACCTAAGGAACATTAAAATAATAAAAAACCTTCTGCTGCGGATGTGAGTCAACCTTGAAACGAAGAAAAATGATGCAACTAATTTATGTAATGTATGTGTAAAGATATATTGTCATTTCAGTACTAGTTATTATTACTATCTATTTCTATACTATCGATTATTAATTTATGTAATGTATTTGTAAAGTTATATTGTGTCATTAAGTATTAATCATTATCAAATATCAATGCAATTAATACTATCGATTATAAAATTATAATTTTTTTTAAATCAAAAAAATGTCTGAAATTGCACAGACAATAGCGTCAGCCGTTCGGAAGCAGCATGTGATACAATAGTCAGGAGAATGGGGGATCAGATAACAGAAAGTAGACAGACAGTAGATAGTGTAAATTCAAGAATCGCAGAGCTATCCGATAAATTAAATTCCGTACATTTATGCCCAACCCCAATTTTATACGAACCTATTTCTGTAGCACCTGACATACCGTGTCAAATATTACTTGGTGTCGTAAAATCCATACCAGATCTTGCAGGTGAACGCACGAAATACATTTCGTGGCGTCAAGCGGCTAAGACCGCAATCAAGTTATCCGACCCATACAAGGGATCTGAAAGGTACTATCTGGCTGTTGCCATTATAAGGATTAAAATTGTCGGTTCCGCCGATTTAATACTTTCTTCTTATAATACGGTCGTTAATTTCGACGCAATCATTGCGCGTCTCGAAAATTCATACGCAGACAAACGACCACTTCACGTATTAGAAAATCAAATGAGCATTTTTTGCCAGGGAAATTTGTCCATCCACCACTATTACGACAAAATAGAAAAACATCTCACTTCAATAACGAATAAGATATCAATGGATTTTTCAGGCAATAATGAATTAATTAATTCTTTAGCCTCAAAATACCGAGCAGATGCACTAAGTGTATTCATTTCTGGTCTTAATAAGCCTATTTGTAACATATTATTTTCTGCTGGCTGTGAAGATTTACCTTCTGCATTGGCGAGGACACAGGAACTTGAAGCAAACCAATACAGGTACAATTTTGCCAGAGCATTTGATAAAAACTTATCATATGCTAGTCCTAGTGGTCTGTCAAGAAGCAACCCTCAATTTAAGAGAGTAGAGCAGCCCCAAACCCAACCCCAAGCACAAGTTTCCTCAACCATAAATAACCAAAAGAAGCAAAGCCACCAAGCAGAACCATATGACCATATGAGCGTTGATAACTCGTCAATTTATCGACGCAGCAAAAGGTCAAACATTCAAGCAGCGGTGCCCGAGGCTAGTAATAAACAAACCCTCAGGCAACAGCCGCAAACTTATGAAAACAGGACACCAAAACGCTCACGCTAGTCCGATAGAGTGCCAGTTTCGAAAGCTCAACGAATTAATTTCGTTAAATCCAAAAATACTGACCAGGAACTGAAGAAAAGTCCCGAGTACGAAACAGAATATGAAGACGTAGACGAATATGATGAAGAATTCAAAGATCAGATTAATTTTCTTAGAATAAAGTCGGCTCTTCCATATTTTGAAAAGAAACTAAATGGTAAAGCTCCAATTAGAATCCTAGTAGACACTGGTACAGTCAAAAACTATATTAGACAAATACCTTATTTGAAAACAATTCCTAATAATAAAAATTTTAAGGTAAAAACCATTCACGGTGAAAATAAAGTAGCTCACAAATGTAAAATGCCATTTTGTGATAAGATTACAGATTTTTTTTATCCTTCCCCAATTATCAACCTTCGATGCGATCGTAGGATATGATTTTCTCATGGAAATAAAAGCACAAATCGATACAAGACGCTCTTTGTTAATTTATGAAAATGGCGAAATGCACATTAAATTCTTAGAATGCGAGCTGGTAAATAATTTAGAAATCGATATAAAAACAATTCCTGAGACCATCAGAAATGAATTTAAAAAATTGATAGAAGACTTTTCAGAAGTATTCGCTCAACCAGATGAAAGATTACCTTTCAATACAGACATAAAAGGTACCATTAGAACATTAGATTCCGAACCAATCTATTCTAAACCAAGACCATTCAATATGGCAGCAATTCCTTTTGTAAACAAAGAAATTAAGAGATTGCTCAGTGATGGTATAATTCGGCCATCACATTCCTCTTATAACACCCCTATATTAGTGGTAGGTAAAAAAGGAATTAATGAAGACGGTACTCCGAAATCTAGATTAGTGTTTGACTATAGGAAATTAAATGAACGTTCTATACCAGATCGGTATCCGATTCCTGAAGCTTCCGTTATTTTATCCAATTCAGAGCAAGCAAATTTAAAATCCGGCTTCCATCAAATTCTCCTAGAAGAAAAGGACCGAGAAAAAACGGCGTTTTTCATAAATAATGGAAAGTATGAGTTTTGCAGATTGCCTTTCGGCTTAAAAAACGCTCCAAGTATATTTCAGCGAACAATTGATAACATACTAGGGAGCGATATAGGCAAAATGTGTCATGTACATATCGATGACGTAATTATTTTTTCTCAAACAGAGGAAGAGCATTTGGAAGATATAAAACTATATTTTCTAAACTTTTCAACGCCAACATGCGTATATCCCCAGAAAAATGTAAATTTTTCAGACATGAGGTTGAATTTTTTACTACCGTCGATTTGTAAAAGACTATGCTCATATAACCAAAACATTAACAAAATATCTCAGAGGAGAAAAGGAACGAACAAGTCTAAGAACATCAAAATTACTCTTGATGCTGAGGCTATATGTGCCTTTAATAGAATAAAGAACATTTTAGCCTCCGAAGATGTATTACTATTCTATCCAGACTTTCGTAAGCCCTTAGATTTAACTACCGATGCTTCATCACAAGCAATAGGCGCAGTTTCCTCTCAAGGTGGTAGACCTATCACAATGATATCTCGAAATTTGAGTAAATCCGAAGAGGATTTCGCTACAAATGAACGAGAAATGCTAGCGATAGTCTGGGCATTGAAATCTTTGAGAAATTATTTATATGGTGCTCCTGATATTCATATTTATACAGATCACCAACCACTCACGTTTGCGATTTCCAAAAAAAATCCTAATACTAAACTAAAGAGATGGAGATCATTTATTGAGGAGTATTCTCCAACCTTTCAATATAAACCTGGTAAAGAAAACAAGGTAGCAGACGCATTTTCTCGTCAACATATTATCACTCACTCTACCTCCGGACAAACCGTGCATAGTGAGGAGTCCCTTACGAAAGTAATACCTACGGTAGAAAATCCCATACATTGCTTCAAGAACCAAATCTTTATTAGTCAATGTTCTGAGAAAAGCAAAAAAGTTAAAATTCTTTTCCAAGAACAAATTAGGCATATAATAACATTCAGATCAGTTGAAGAACTTATCGAAATAATGCGTGATGTTCTTAATACGAACGCAGTCAATGGCATCTATTGCGACCTTGAAACTTTAGGAAAAGTACAAAATACTCTCATGATAGCTTTCCCCAAAGTAAAAATGAAATATGCAAAAACGCTTGTTCAAGATGTGTTTAACGAACACGATCAAGAAGAACTTATTATAACCGAGCATAACAGAGCACATAGAGGACCACATGAAAATTACAGACAGATAATATCTGAATACTATTTCCCAAATCTTATGAAGCTATATAACACATACGTTTCCAAATGTATAATTTGCAAGGAAAATAAATATCAGCGCAGACCAGCGCAACATCCAATCGATTGAAAGTATCTCCCAATTTCGAAACTCGAAAATTATAGTTATAGATAATGAAGGTGCTTTTACATCGATTGCAACACAAGCATTGCTAAAAAATGAATTTAATATTTCAACACATTCTGTACCAGCTCTCTATAGTCAAAGCAATGGACAGGTTGAAAGATTTCATTCTACTCTTGCCGAAATACTCGTAGCTAGGTGTACTAAAAAAACTACAACAGATATTGTTGAACTAATGCTTCTAGCAACCTTCAAATATAATAACTCAATACATTCAGTTACAGGTTGTAAGCCCTCAGACAATTTTCATGACATTTCTAAGGAAATGAAGAATGAAATAACTTCGAAACTCAAAACCAAACAGGATAAAGACCTTGAATTTCACAGTAATAATACCAAGAAATAGAATACATTAAAATAAGAGAAAATGTTACTACTGAATTAATCGACCTATTATGTAAATGTCGCTGATGTTAAAATGTACTATCAAAATGAAACCTTAGTTTACTTAATTAAAATTCCTAAAGTACAAGAAATTTGTAAATTATTCAAAATTGCTCCAGTTGTTCACAATAACAAAATTTTAGATTTAAGTTCTAATATATCCGCTAATTGCAATAAAATAGAATATCTCCTAAGTTCATGTAGAAAAGCTGCATTATATTCTTACTGTAAAATAGATCACCAAAATCCTTGCCTTTCCCAGCTCCTTAATAATCACACGGCGCAATGTCCAACTACTAAAGCCGATCACCTCTTAAAAATTGATTAGCGTTCGCTGATGGAATTATTATCGCCAGAGACGAAAATATAACAATTGATGAAAAAGACCAGCCCATTATACTAAATGGTACCTTCCTGATAACCTTCGATTCCAAAATTTAAATAAATGGAAATGAATATCGAACAAACCAGCCATCTGATGTGATTCACCTTCCAGCCCCGAAGAAGACAGTTTTGAACGAAGTCGCTTACAAGGAAAAGATTTCCCTACCCTACTTGCACAAGTTACATTTTATCAACAACCAAAAAATTAAGGAATTTAACCTTACCTTAGAGACGAGTAAGTGGATGTGGTACACCCTCACAGGAATACTCACCATGGTCATTCTTGTTCTACTATATACAAAAATTAAACCAAGAATAGTTACATTTAGAAGCAACTCAGATCATGTGGAACCACCATTAGATAAAGACCTTATAAAAATGCAAGTTTTAAAAATGATGAACGAGGACGTTCAAAATTAAGAAAGGGAGGAGTTAATAACAATTACATTAGGTATTCATATATGTACCTAATTTCCCATTCCCACAATCACTTTCCTATACCCAGCACCTTACACTTTATTTCCTGCCCACTTCCTTTTATTATATTAGTCAGCACAATATTATTAAGTTAATAATTTGTATAACCATGCAAGCAAATCCATTATTTGCATTGCAAGCTAAAAAAGCATTAAGTTATATTGTTCAATAATAAAAATGCAAGCAAATCAATATTATTTGCTTTGCAAGCTAAAATAGCATTAAGATGAAATTATTCAATACAATGATTCAGTTATAAACTCAACAGAAAAGACTAAACATCTTTTATTTCACTTATATAGATGTCTCAGCCCCATAAAAAAAATGTCTTAGTAAATTATGGTAGCTGGTAGCTAACATCGTTCTCGCCAACAAACATACAAAAACCAGCAGCGGTAGGTGGTAAGGATTCAAACAAATTTTCGTTTCTCATTCTACTCCTCATTGTAACAAGTAGGTAGAGAAAGAGATGCGTGTACGTGTAAGGTACACGTGTACCTTACACGTACACGCATCTCTTTCTCTCTCTCGTCATTTTTGTTCCTAAACTTAACTCTATTTCGTCTCGATTTATTTTATTTTTATATGTTGCGTTTCGTGGCCAACCTCAATTCTCATGACATTCTTGTGCAAACCCTCAAAGTGAGCAGACGTGTGCGGAATTATTCAATTCGAGTGCATAGTAATAAACCCCGAAAAAACCCAACAAAAAAAATATACCAGTGCAAATATTACCTCCAGGTTATATAAACAAGAATAAGCTACATTAGGATTAAAAAGGGAAAATCCGAAGACACAATAAAGCCAGGTAGACCTTTTTCCCAGTGCCCACCAATGGGCCAGCGCGAAAAGATCAAAATCGCCAGGGAACAACACCTGAGCACGATCCAGAATGAGGTCGTGGTATTTAGGAGTACATAAGGTGAGGAAGTATCAAAGGACTTGCTGTGGGGCTAAACTACGAGGTGGAACAAGTCCTCCAACAATTTATCACAGAAGAAGATAGTGACTCTAATGACATCGCAATTGAAATATCCCCAAGAGGAAGACACCTACAGGCTAAAAAGCAGCATTATCACCCACATTATCAGCCGCAACAGCATTAATAACAAGGACTAAAAAAGAGCCAATTAATCCTGGAAGGATGCAACCCCCAATAGTGTGTTACAATCTAGCAACGGCAGCAATGCATTGGTGCTTCCAGATTTCAATAGAGAAACTAAACTACACGGTGGTCAACGTGAACAAAACGAAGACTATTATAAACCCAGCAACAAAGGAGGACAGTGAAGCCGTTTAGAGATACCTGGTGGAGAATAAAATCCAACACCACACCCTTACTTCCCAGGAGGACAGGAAGTGTATCATTCATCTGAAAAAGATACACTTTTCACACCAACCTGAAGATATAGTGAGCCAACTGGAAACTCTGGGATTCACAGCCATAAATGCATCTCCATTTCGTTCCAGGAGGGACAAGACATCTACCCTCAACGCCTTCGTGGTGGAATTCATCAAGGGTACTGATCTGGTAGCCGTAAGTCGAATCAGGAACCTGTTAGGCGAAGCAGTAAGGTTGGAGAAACTGCAGCCAAACAGTACAACCCAATGCAGGAACTGCCAGGCTTTTGGGCATGTCAGCATCAACTGCCATATAAGACACCGATATGTGAAGTGCAGCGAGGAGCATGAACAAGGCCAATGAAAGAGAACAGATCCCAAGGTTGTCAAACCTTACTGCGTTTTCTGCAAGAGTGAAGGACACCCAGCGAACTACGAAGGATGCCCCTACAGGAAGAAGGTGGTAGCAGCTAAGAAGGATAAAGAGGTTGCTAGGATTTCAGCCAAACAAATAACTCCACCAACAACCAAGAAATTTAAACCAGGTAAGTCATTTTCTGATGTTTTAAGACTTAACAACAAAATATACGCTAACTTTCCCAACCCCATAAGCAAACCCCAAATCAGACCCCAAAATAATCACATTTCTATTGCTCATAGCAAAATCAACCATTCCAATTAGAGTCAAAACCCCAAAAGCTCCAAAAGCCACGACGAGTTCGTTCTTGAACGACTTGCAAAAACTCTTCGGTTATGACTTCGTCACACTTCTCTCAAAAATCTCTGATTTTCTCCCTCTGAACGAGGCATGTCCCGACGACACCAACAAGAAACATGTTTCTTGACTTCTGTTTTAAAGTATATCTAGGACAATAAACAAATTAATCGTTATCGCGTATAACGTTTTTTCTTTAGTCTCGCATCCTAAACGGATATCCTTCCAAAATTTCTTAACAAAAAACAAACCCGATGCCTTTATACTCTCCAAAACTAAAATAGTCTTGAGACATAAGCTTTACTTTGAAAAGTATACTTTATTCCGAACAGACAAAGAGCTCGCCAAAACTGGCACTGCCATTCTGATAAAATCATTTTTTCAATTCCAAAGGGTCATTATCCAAGGTCTGGTTACTTTTGAAGTAACTTGTGTAGTTATCGCACTCGAAAATAACGATAATATCCTTCTGATATCTCTGTACAACCTCTGCGCCCCAGAGTGATATAAGATACGACCTCGATTTGCTTAAAGCATTTTTCCAAAATTACACACAATTCAAAATTGGTGCTGATTTCAACGCCCGCAATCAACTATGGATGGATAATTTAAGCTCTCCCCAAGGAGTTGCTATCTCTGACTGGCCTTGCGCTAATTCTCATAATCACTCCTTTGAGATTGTATCTCAACCTATCCCCACATTTCCGAGAACTCCTTCAACACTTGACTTCTTCTTGTGCTCAACAAACCTAATCTGTAGAATTCCCACTCTTGAAAACTACACATGCACTGCAATAGTATCAGACTCTGACCATCTGGCAGTAAAACTGACCCTTCGTTTTCTGGCAAATTTTAATATTCTAGCTACTTCCCAGCAAGAATACATTGTGGTTATTTTCCCGTGGGTAGGTGCAAAACCTGCTATTCAGGCTCTATGAGGACCGAAAAACGCGTGCTCATAGAAGTGTGAGATTCTTACTACACTAAAACCACCTCCACTTCCCGATTACAACTAAGTTGAAACTTATCTAGCAATTTATTTTTAACGAAGTTCTGTAACGTGTTGCAGGTTACTTTCCGGTGAAAGTTCCTGCTTAATCCGCGATTTTAAAGCGGTTTTCTGTTCACCGCACCAAGTCGGAAGGTTTTGTTCTTCGCAGATGGCGTTATATAATAATAATCGTTGAACAAGCGTGTTCTAATAGTCGATTTCTGTGTTTTCGCGCGAAACTTTTTATTTCCTCCCGCACCGTAGGAATCCCGAGATCCCTACGAAGATCTTCGTTTTTTATATACCACGGAGCATTTACAAATGACCTAAGCAATTTATTTTCAAACGTTTGTAAGTTATTTAAGTTTGTATGGCAGGTACAACCCCAAAGTTGTATACCATAAGTCCAAACAGTATATAAAATCAATTTATTTTCAATACTAAGCTTTGAATATTTACCGAGTAACCAGTTCATATCTCTTAATTTACTTTTTAGTTCTTCGCATTTCTTTTTCACGTGCGGCTTCCATTTTAATTTCGCATCTAGAGTCATTCCCAGATACTTTGCCTCATTTGCAAATGGAACACGAGCGGTATTAAGAAAGACGGGTAATCTATTTATTTTTGTATACGTAAAGTCCACGTAGACTGACTTTTGTTCATTGAGCGCTATTCACCATGTTTTCGTCCACTCATTAACATTATTAAGAGCATTTTGTAATTTAATTGTAGCTTCGCTAATCGTTTTGCCTACTGCTAGTATTGCAGTATCATCAGCAAACGTGGCTACAATAGTGTCATCTGTTTGAGGTATATCGCGTGTAAATAAAAGGTACAGAACTGGACCTAATGCACTTCCTTGTGGTACCCCAGCCACTATTTCTTTGAAATCAGAATAGTCATTTCCGTGTCTTACACGAAAAAGTCTTACATTTAGATATCCGTTTAGAATGTTGTAAAGTCCTTCAGGCAGAACTTGTCTTAATTTGAATTTGAGGCCTTCGTGCCACACCTTGTCAAACGCCTGCAACACGTCCAAAAAGACAGTCGAACAGATTTTCTTTTCTTCAAGAGCTCTCTCAATAACGTCAGTAATTCTATGCACTTGATCAATTGTCAAATGCTTGCTTCTAAATCCGAACTGATGTTCAGGTATTAATTGTTTCTCTTCTTTTATTGGTTGCAGGCGCAGGAGTAGTATTCTTTCAAAAACTTTTGATATAATAGGAAGAAGCGAAATCGGCCTGTAAGACTTCTTTTCGTGAGATGGTTTGCCAGGTTTCAAAACCATTATGACTTCCGCAACTTTCCATTGGCTCGAACATATTCTAACCTTAGAGCGGCATTTATTATGTAAAGGAGGTTAATAAACCCTTTACGAGGGAGCATTTTTAAAATCTCTGCCGTTATTAAGTCATATCCTGGAGCTTTGTTGGACTTAAGCTTCTTTATTTCTCTTTTTAATTCGGCAATTGTAGCATTTCTCGTTATGTAGCTTTCATTAGAGGTAAAATTCATATTAATATTTTCGTTGAGTTCTTGCTCATCAAACGGCTTAAATGTTTCCTCTAAGTAATCGGCGAATACCGTCACTTTTTCTTTGTCACTTTTAGCCCATTCATTTTGGCTTTTCTTAATCGGGGGCACTGGAAGCTTTGGTTTTTTCGTCGTTTTTATAGCTTTCCAAAGTGAGTAGTTGGATTCTTTGCCCGCTGTCAAGCCTTCAAGGTAATTTTCAACTCAAGGTTTTTGAAATCTGATATCGCCGATTTTAGCATATTACTCAAGCGTTTTAAATGAGCTTTGTGTTGAGGAGCACGGGTTTGCTGCCATTTTGTACGTGCTTTTCGTTTGTCTTTCACTAAATCTTTTATTTCTTGCGGATATTTTATATCTTTAAAGCGAGGCATTAGCCTTTGATAAGGTGTGTTATCCCAATCTGCTTTTTGTATTATGTGAACAAAGGTATCTACTGCGTCTTCAAGCTCAAGAGGCGTTTGTAATGATACCCTTAACTCAACGTTGTCCTCGATATCTTTTTTAAATCCATCCCAGTTGGTTTTACTGTTTGTTAACCTGGGTGGTATTTCAATTTTAGCAAGGCTTTCGCTCATAATGAGTACGACGGCAGAATGATCTGAGAAGAGGTCATAGCCCTCTGAAATATCTATACGATTAGAGGGTATTCCTTTCACCATGAATAAATCGATTAGGTCAGGTATTTTCGACGGATCAGTTGGCCAGTAAGTTGGCTTGCCAGTCGAATGAAAGTCATAATTATTTTCCATTCCTGCTTTATATAGAATATCAATATCATTTTCTCGCATATACATCTCCAATTCTCCAAGTTTTTGCCATAATCCGTTGGCATTCCACGTTAGAATTTTAAGCTTTTCCATAATATATTTTTTGGAAGAGGTTTGGGTCGAACACAATTTTCGAGCTTACTTAACCTATTAAAGATTAGTTTATATGTTTCACATTGTTCTTCAAATTTTGACAAAATTATTGAAAAAACTTTCGAAACCGGGTCTGTTTCAGTGTCTTTAATTACGGGTATATTTTTGCCGCTATTTGGGCAAATGTTTCTGCATTTCCTTGCTTTGATATTTTCTCCGAAGGTGCTGACACTGTTTTCTTTTCTAGCTACTTCACAGCCCCTAAACTTGCTGTATGATTTCCATTACAATTAATGCACGTCGATGGACTTTCACTTTTTCCGTTGCAGTCAAGAGTTAGATGTTTTCCAGCGCATTTTACACACCTTGGCTCTTTTTTGCAATAGGTTTGGGTGTGATTGAATTCTTGGCAGCGTTTACACTGAGGGATTAACCTTGTGCTCTTTCTTAGAGGTTCGATCCGAACTACGATGTTTAGAATTGTTTTAATTTTATAAATTTCATTTAATTTTTCAGTCTTATGGAACGAAAGTATAAATAGTGGGAGACCACGTTGTACCACTATCGCTTCACCCTCTTTTTTCTGTTTTTCTCTTTTGACAATGTTTGTCGCATCTAAGATTTTGAGGTTGCGCTCTTTTAGATCACTAATAATATCGTCTTTTAAACATGATGCGTGTACACCTCTTGCCACAACACGTAGGGGTCTTTCCGACTTATTTTCATAGGTATACCATTCTACTTTTTCTTCGTTTAGTTTTCGTGACAGAAGACGATAACTTTCGGGGTCTTTCACACAAACTTTCCATTATGTTGTTATTAAGTGAAATAATTTTAAAAGCCGATGGTAATAATGCCTTAAATATGGTTTGCAACTTGTTATACTCCGCAATACCGATAACATTTATTGGTGGTGGGGGCCGTTCTTTAAAAGGGTTTTATTTTTATTGTCGCATGTTTTGGTGAAACTCTTATTTCAAAAGAAGAGGCTGCTTCAGGTGAAGAGCCAGCTTTACGCTTTTTACTCAATCTTTTCTTTGAGGACTTCTCTGTTTCACGTGCTAACTCTTCTTCATCCGTTTCATATCTACAGTTATTGACTTGTGGCAAGCTAGACTTTGAGTTTATTGGAGGATTTTCGCTTTTCAATATCTCATTTTCTTTTCGAAGAAGATCGACTTCTTTCTTTAGCTCTTGATAAAGTTCCATTGCTTGATCAAGTTTTTGTCGAAGTTCGTTATTATCTTTTTCAAGATTTTTTGTTTTATCTGAGTCTATTTTGGCGCGCGCAGGCGTGACGGGTGAACTCTTTTGCCCGAATTTAGTTGGTTTCGCACTCGATTTAGATGGTGGTGATCGAGATACCCTTGCACTTTTTAGGAAGGGATTTATTAAATGCAATAATTGGCTCTCCCCAGAATCCATAGAGTCGACCTCCGAAGAGGGTGAATTTTCCAGTGAACCTGGACTGCCACATGGGATACTATATCTTATTGTTTTGCTCATTGCATAGTTATGTATACATCAATCTCAGTATACGGAGTTTGGATTTTAGTCGCCTCTTACGACAGGCATGCCTACCTTGGGTATATTCTTTCCCCTTACCCACAGGGGCTAAGCAAGAATACATGAACTATAAAAAAAATCAATTGGGAAGTATTCCAGAGCTCCTTAACGGATAAGCTACGGAACAACACGTCCAGCACATCAACTTATCTGAGCAACCAAGAGACTGATTCCGCAATCGAAACAATTGAAAGCTCTATTATAGATACAAGCTCTGAACAAGCACAACCCAGAAATTTTATTTCAAATTATAAAGACCTTCCCGATCATATACAAAATATGTACAAATATAGAAAAAAGCTTCGTAAAATTTTCCAGAGAATTTTTCACCGTACTTTAAGTATTCAAGGAAATGAGTACCAGAGTGTTTACTCACAACTCAAGTGCCTTAATACCCTCATCGGCAAAAATACAAAATCATACATCAACTCACAATTCAGGAAAAGACTCAACGTCATAAAACCTTGCCCAAATAGCTTTAAACAAATTAACCAAATTATAGGAAAGAAATCTCCTATACTTGGTCAACTGCAGCACAATAACGTTTTCTTTGCGTCAGACAAAGACAAATCGAGTGCTTTTGCGGACCTTTTTGAAAGAAATTTCAAACCTAACCTACCCACTCATCTTCCTGAATTTTTTTTTCCAATGTCAAAAGTGAAGTCATAGAACTGACATCTCTGAAACCTGAACCAACCACTTTCACAGAAGAAGATTCATCGGTCTACACGAAGAAGATTCATCGGTCTACACGACTGCCAATGATATCTTCACAAAGCCACTAGACCTCTATGGCACAATCCAATATGGAGATTCCAAAAAATCCGCGTGACCTGACAAGGTCTCTAATTTTGTTATAAAATAGCTTCCCCTAACAGCAATAACGACTCTAACAATTATTCTCAATAATTGTATTTATAATAGATATTTTCCAAATAAATGGAAAATAGCTGAATATTTCCAATCCCAACAAAAAAACAGGAACAAATTGTATTGACAACTATCGACCAATATACCTCCTCCCAAACCTAAGCAAACTGCTTGAAATGCTGATCCTCAACAAACTTCGCTCACTATGCCCCTCAATGGGGATAATGCAGCATAACCAATTTGAGTTCAAAGCATCCTACTATACTTTTGAGCCGTTGTTGAAGCTTCACGCTGATACAACTCTTGCTCTTAGTAAAAAAGAAATTACCGCTGCTTGTCTGCTTGATATTCAAAAAGCATTCGACTCCGTCTGGATAGATGGCCTAGTTTTCAAGTTGAAGTCTCTTCACTTACTTAGACATCGTATCCTTATCATCCGCAGCTTTCTCACTACGCGTACATTTTACGTCCGCGTGGGAAGTACTTGCTCACCACTTAAAAGTATATCCGCTGGAGTTGCCCAAGGATCTCGCCTTGGGCCTGACCTTTTCAATAATAACTACATCACCTTAAGCGCTTCCAAGAGCCCAAACATGGCTATCCGTAGAGTAAAAGATCATATCCTTAGGCTCTGGGAGTATTATCTCCTATGGGGAATGAAAATTAACCCTGCTAAAACAGAGTTGATTTGCTTTAGAAATCCTTCACGCAATGGTAAAGCTACGAGGTGGAAGAACCTATCTCTGACTTTTCCAGATAATAAAAGTATCACTCCAAAACAAAGTGTTAAATACCTCGGAGTTCACTACTTCGACACCAACCAACAAGCCAAATTTACCCTTCGTAAGGCAAAGTGTGCCTTATCTCTGCGTATTGCTTTCCTATATGGTCGTATTGCTTTCCTATATGGCCCAAAAACTGCAATTATTCGAGCGTAAAGCTCTTCGTCATTGCGCCTTCTTCACCGAAAACCAAAATCCCACCGCTATTATAGCAAAGAAAGGCCTTACAAAGCACCACGTATAATCCTGATTGACAAATAAATTTACAACCTCAGCACCAAGATGCTGAGGAAAATCCCAACCCATCCCAGCCCTTTTATTAATTTACTTACAGGTAACCCAATCACAGACGACTGATATCTCCAGGCGCTCTCCCTGATGGATCCAGGACTTGGAATAGCTAGATAAGACAGCTTTGGGAACATCTACGTTGGTGCAGGATCGCAACACAATAGAGGTTGAAGCCACCAAACTAACCAACAAGGACCTAAATTCTATCAGCCCTATCATTAGCCACATCAGTCAACGACCGTCAGCACTGCTCAAGCCGACGTAAAAACCTTATATCTAAAAAAAACCTTTTGTTAGACTTAAAAATAAATAACTAAATTAAGTGGCGCAACAGCTCGTGGAGAACCAGGGCCTAGTGACTAACAACTCTCAACCATTCCTGTGTGCGTGTTGTTGGCAGAAATGGAGGGGACCTACAATTTTTTGCCGAGTCCGAACGGCTAGATGAGAAGCACTTATTCATGACAATTATACTCTTGGAGGATTTGTCAGTCCCTCGCAAGAGGCAGTACCTCGGAAAAAACATTTCTATTTTTAGGTGGCAGTGGCCGGGAATAGAACCCAGACCTTTGGTCAATAAATAAACAGTCATCCTGCACTCCAATTAACACTCCAAACACCCCAGCCACTACAAGTGCCGCTCTCGAAATAAATCGAACTATTCCTCCAATTCCTTCTCCCTCCTTAATAACTTCTTCTTATATAGATCCAATTCTACCTCCCTCAGTGAAATTGACAAAACAATTTTCGGAATCCTGTGAGGATAGCCGTTTTGTCATGTCTCGTTTGCGTGATCCAAAAACCTATGCCAATGTCAGACTCTACCTCGCATTTCTACATGATAAACCACATCATACTTGCATCGATGGGAAAACTAGAGTTAATGTTGAACTTTTGATTTTAAAAGAAGGCCTTCCTACTGTTTTATTAACTCTGAAAAAAATGTTCATTCAATATCATGAATTTTTTAATATTTCGCCCCTTCAAGTAGCTAATGACCTCTCAGCTTACGCCGCTTATTTGAGCTCCAGATTAAGACTACACGTTTCTCAAAACCAGTTTTTTCGTCACTAATAATATTCCCCACAAACAAACGTCCCATGTTACAAATAGTCATCAATGTCTGTCTATTTATTATCAGAATGTACGAGGTCTTCGCACCAAAACCACCGAAGTTTATCTTAATTCACAAAAACTTCCATATAATTTGTTTGCCCTTACTGAAACAAATCTTTCCCATGAAATTGAGAGTAGTGAGCTTTTTACCTCGGAGTTTACTGTTTTTCGGAAGGATATCATAGATCCGGATTGTTCCAATTTAGGAAATAATTACCCTAAAGGGCGTGGTGTACTTATAGCGCTGCAATCCGATTTGGATGCAGCGTTAATTGTTATTCCCAACATTTTAAATTTGGAACTTATATGTGTCAAGATAAACTTGAACAATCGTTGTATTTTCTTCTTATGTTGCTACATTCCTCCGTCTCAGCCCACAAGTGCATATGAGCTTCTTTCTGATGCAGTTGATTTTATTTCTGAGCAAACTAATCCTGAAGACGACATCATTATTGTTGGGGACTTTAATCTTCCACGTTTGATATGGACTAATTCTGAAGATGAAATCCATTTGACTTCGAATAATGCAATCTCTGATAAAGAAATTCTGTTCACTGACCGCTTCCAAGCTTCCGGCCTTGTTCAGATGAGCAATGTTAAAAATAACTTAGGAAGACAGCTAGATTTAATTTTTTCCTCAGATGCCGATAACACTGTTGTTTCAAATAGCAAACATCTTCTTACCAAACTTGATTCTTATCATCCTCCAATCTCAATTATTTTCGCATACGTTAGCAACAATACTAATCCTGACGTATTAACACAGCGTAAATTCAACTTCCGTAAAGCTAATTTTGAAAAATTAAACGATCTTTTTGGTAGGATAAACTTTGATTTTATATCTGATTATAGTATTCATATCGACGTAACTATCGCTACTTTTTACGCACATATTTTTGACTGTTGTTCCCAATCGATCCCAATACTATCTCAAAAAAACTTAACTTCTTCTCCCCCATGGTATAACAAAGAACTCCGTTCTCTTCGCAATAAGCGCAACAAACTTTGGCAAAAATTTCTAAAGTCCAACTCTGAGTCTGATTTTTCTAACTACACTTCAGCTTATAATAATTTCTCCATTTTGTGTGAATCCCTATATTCTAGATACCTTTCTCAAATGCAGACTGATCTTATCTCTAACCCAAAACTGTTTTATCAGTTTATTAATAGTAAAAAAAAATTTGATGGCTACCCCTCTGTATTAAAATTATACGATTCTTCGTCAATGGATCCAAAAACTATATCCAATCTCTTTGCAGAATTTTTTGGCGCAGCTTTTTCGTGTGACTATTCTGAGGCTGACGTTAGCTATTTTAGTTATATGAATGGCTGCACTCAGACTTCCTTAAGTTCAATTAATATTGACATATCATCGGTGACAAATAAAATGAATCTGCTAAAAGATGATTTTTCTTTTGGTCCTGACGGTCTCCCTTCTGTTTTGTTGAAAAAATGTACTGCTTACTTGGCCCAGCCACTGACTGCCCTCTTTCAAAAATCTATTTTAACAGGAATTTTCCCCAACCTTTGGAAAGAAGCTTTTATTATACCTGTTCATAAGAAAGGACCTAAGAATGATATAGCCAACTATAGACCTATTGCAAAGCTTTCTTGCATACCAAAACTCTTTGAGAGTATTATATATGACAACTTATTCTTTTTTTGTAAACCAATCTTTTCAACTAAACAACATGGTTTCCTAAAAGGCAGGTCCACTACCACTAATCTGATAGAGTTTGTATCTACTACCCTTTGTGCTTTGGAAGAAGGAAAAGAAGTCGATGCGATAGCTACTGATTTTAGCAAAGCTTTCGACAAAATATCCCATAACATAATATTATTTAAGCTTATAAAACTCGGCTTCCCACCTTTGATCATTTCATGGATTAAATCATATTTATCGAAACGACAATACAACGTTATTTTCAGGTCATGTTTATCCACTTCCATCCTTGCAACGTCTGGAGTTCCACAAGGTAGCCATCTAGGACCTCTTATTTTCGTTTTAACCACTAATGACGTTGAAAAAATATTTTCTAACTCTGACTTGTTAATCTACGCGGATGACATGAGAATATGCAGAAAGATTTCTTGTAGCGAAGATTCCAAACTTCTGCAAATTGACTTGGACAAATTCTACATTTGGTGCCGAAAAAACCTACTGGAACTTAACGTTAAAAAATGTCAAGCCATTACATATTCCCGTAAGCGTCCTCCATTATTTCAAAGGAAATATTTTATCAATGACGAACTCATTCCCATTGTTACTTCGATCCGTGATTTAGGTTTATTATGCGACTCCCAACTGAACTTTCGTTCACATATTGATAGCATTATAAACAGAGCCAACTCATCTCTTGGATTTATAAAGCGTTGGTCTAAAGAATTCTCCGATCCCTATGTCACAAAATCCCTCTACATAACTTTTGTCAGACCACTTTTAGAATATGCATCTCAGGTCTGGTCGCCATATTATCAACTTCACATTAATCGTATTGAAGCCGTCCAACGAAGATTTTTACGTTTTGCCTTGCGTGGACTTGGCTGGGATGATCCTTTCAACCTTCCCCCATATGAAGAACGTCTAAAGCTTTTAAGTTTACAATCTTTATATACTCGCCGTAACATTTCTGATATTCTCTTTGTTCATCAGTTATTAACATGTAACATTGACTGCCCCTGTTTACTTCAACAGATAGGTTTGAACACTAACCCACATCGTTCTCGATCTACGACTCTTTTTCGACTCCAATACCATCGTACTGACTACGGACGAAATGAACCCCTGTCTAGAATGTTGAATAGGGTCAATAGTTCTAACATATTTGACTTAAACCTTAGTAAACTCTCACTTAGACACGCCCTCCTACGCTACCCCTCCTGATATTTATCCAAACTATTTTATTATTTCTTTATTTTTAAACTTAAATACTTAATATTACTCTTAAGATATCTTATTGTGATATAGAATAAGTGGCTTGTATTAAGCTTAATTAAATTAAATTAAATTTGGCATGACAGTCCTACGCACTAACCATTATGCCACGAGGTACTACTTGTTAGACTTAAGAAACTTTAATAAAAAATGTAAATAGTAAATGTAAGCAACGAAGCAGAGCCCCCGCAGATTAAAATACTTGATTTAAGAAATTAATAAATAATTGCAAATAGATAGTACCTAACTAGACAATGTAGCAAACTTTTGAGCATAAAGGTAAGACCGCACTCGACGGAACTGCACTTCAGCGGAACTGTGCTACACAGCGCGGCACTCTACAGCACTTTTTTGATATACCGCACCACGCTACAGCACATATTGGCTTCACTCATAAATAAGTGAGTAGTGCCTATAAGTGAACCCATAAGTGCCATTGTGCCATTGTGGTGGTATCTATAATATAAACATGAATCGCAAAATGTGTTGATAAGCGCATAACTCAACAACGCCTGGACCAATTGGGCCAATTCTTTTTTTTAAATGTTCGTTGAAGTTCAAAGATGGTTTTTACGGTGAGAAAAATTCGAATAATTGCTGGAAAACCCCTAAAAACAGCCCTTTTCTTTTTCAAAACGTTTTCTAACTAAAACGAGCCTTATTTCTATTGCATAAAGTTCGTATTGAATTACAAGCACCCACTGTTGTTTAAACAATGTAGGTATGTTCCTAACGTCAAAGAGTCAATTTGAACTTTATTACCTCTGTACAAAGTTCAAATTCAATCATATCTATCAAAACATGGTGCGTTGGAGCACAGATAAACAAAAAAAAAGAAAACGAAATCGAATAGTTCAATTTGGTCTGCTTCGCGATATTATTTCATTTGTTTTACTTTGAAATGCATCAGTTTTCAAGTCATTACATCAGTCAAACAAAAAAATAGTTACCAAAAGTGTTTTATTGCTTTAAGTTTTTTTTATTTCTTATCCCTATTTCTAATGAGTTTGCTTTTGTCAACTGATACACGAAACAAATTCGTACCTTTATAGTATTTTGTGCACTGTTTATTTACCTATGATCACTAATTATTGCATGTGACAAAATAATCTATAATATAGATATGCCTCTTATTAGACGAAGCAATTTTGGTAGAAGAACCCGAAATGCTACAAACCAAGCTAATTACCGATCTAGTCATGCTGCACAAGAACGTAACGGCCGAAATGAACGTGAAAGAATTCGGACATCAAAAACGCGTGAAGCGCGATCACGAAATTCAACTAATAATAGCGCAAGTTTGAATAGAGCTGCTTTCAGGTACGATGAGTCAATTGACTACAGAACTTCCAATGTGATGTTATTGGTTCGATGAACTCGGTTTGCTCACATTGTAAGGCATTGAAATATAAAAACGAAGCTAATGGATAGTGTTGCGCAAATGGTAAAGTGAATTTGATACCATTGGAACCACCACCAGAGCCATTGTACTCATTGGTTTCAGGAATAGGAACAGATTCCATACACTTGTTGAAAAATATCCAACAATATAACAATTGCTTTCAAATGACTTCATTTGGGTCAACAAATATAGTTCGGGAAAATTTTATGCCAACTTTCAAGGTATGAATTATAGCAGTTAATCATAATTATCTTAGCGAACAATATGTTCTGTCACCTAAGTTTAGATGTGTTACTAATCATAATCATCACTTGGTCATCATATTATTTAGTGATTCATTTTTAGCAACACTTTTATTATTTTGAAACACAATATAATTATTTGATGGTAGATATTTGTATATTTTAATCCATCCGATTATCATATACCAACAATTTACAATATTTATTACCCTACAACAGCTTCTCTGTTTAATTAACAGCAACAGCAACAGCTTCTCTGTATGCTTTATTTTCACATTATTCTATATGCTTCAATTCAAATGCAACAGCTTCTCTGTATGCTTCAATTCAAATGCAAATAATAATTTTCTCACAGTAGTCAGCAGTTTTTTTCTTCATTCATGCTCAGAACATACCTGACAGATATGTATTATATTTCCTTTTATTTTTTGTATCATATTATTTTTTGTATATTTTAGTTGTTTATAAATTTAGCTAAGTAAGCAAAATTATTGTATAAATAGTATCGGAAGCTAACACAATTTATCATTTATGCTCAAAAGGTTGTTTGGTCTCCTTATTATTATTGCTTTCCCCCACCAGTGGTAAGGGGCATTAATATAATCACAACTATTCCTTCTTCCGCAGTATACAAAAGGTACAAGAACCTTTTTGTATAATCTTCATTCTGGTCAAGGTTTATGTACCCTGTCCAGACAGTCGGAGAAAAATAGTTCCAACTTAAACATTGGTGACCCCGACGTGATTAAGAGCACAAACAGCCTTCTGATTGTAAGTGATATTAAGCGTTCCAAGGGCTTAAACACTTCGTCTACAATTCAAATATCCTGAGTTTCTGAGTTCCAGAGTTCCTGCGTTCCAGAAGCCACCAACAGGTGGATATTAACAAGGTTCGAGAGTTCCTGAGTTCAAGAGTTCCTGGTTCCAGAATCCACCAGCATGTGGATATCAGCAGCAAGCTTCCTGTTTCATCTTGAAGGTAGAACACACAAATAATCAACATGGATGAAATGAAGGTGTTTGCCATCGTGGACAGGCAGAAGGCCATAACGGACGAGTTGATTAGACTCAAGAGCAATGTTGGCAAAGATGGCCCCGATCGAAAAACGGCAGAGTACAAGGCCAAGAAATTAAGAACATTAGAAGCTCTCTGGTTAGAGTTCGCTGGCAATCATGACCAGATAAAGGCTCATGTGAAGACAGACACTCTGTATGTGCAACCTAACACATACGAGAAGGTCAAAAGGGCTTACATTGATCATAAGCATATCTTGGAATCAATTGTGCCTATAGATGTCGACATCGACCCTTCAATGAAGTCAGCTGGTGCTGATGATGGATTACCAGGCCACAAAAACAAAGATGACACACAAACATCAACAGAACTAAAGCAGTCCGCAGAAGCCTCCGCATCTGATCTAACAAGAGTCATAAGAAGGCAAGGCACAACAACGAAGTCGTTACAGCGATTGTTAAAAGGTCTCAAAACCACTGCGAAAGACGCTTGGAGTTCAACTTTTTGTAGCGTAAAATTGAACGCGCTGCAAAAACACTGGATGGAGCTCGAGGAAACCCATCGTCTAATTCACGAGCTCTCGGAAGATCCATGACGAGCTGGATACAACGTAGAGGAATTCTACACGTTGGAAGATGATGTGCAAGATTTCCAGATTTCTTTGAACGAGAGATTGGAGAAGTTCGAAGTTGAAGGTATCGGCCAAAGCAAGCAGGCATCTCTTCGAAGAATTAGCGTTGAAATAAGCTCAAAAATCAACTGATTCTCTACCCGAGTGGAAGCACACATTCTTTCAAAAATAATTTCACCACAGCCATCAAGGCCTATCAGTACATCTACCTGGAATATTCCAAATAATCTTGTTTTGTCTGATTCACAATTCAATCGGCCAGGACCAATAGATTTGCTAATTGGTGCTGAAATCTTTTATTCGACTTTGGTTGTTGGACAAATAAGCCTAGGAGATGATCTTCCAACCCTGCAAAATACCGTGTTTGGATGGATAGCAGTAGGCATGGTATCAACCCCCACTCTCTATCCTATGGTGGCAAATTGTGGAATTTGCACCGCAGATGAGGCTCTTGATCAACAGATTGAAAGATTTTGGCGATTAGAAGAAACAACTTCAACCACAGATAATAATTTCATCAAGCCGAAAAACGATGTGAGACTTACTTCATTCAAACAACAACTAGAGACTCCAATGGTCGATTTGTGGTTCGGTTGCCCTTCAATGAGGCACCGACGTGCTTAGGAGAATCAAAGGACATTGCGTTTCGGAGATTTATTGCACTTGAGCGGAGGCTTGCGAATTCACCAGATCTAAAAAAGCTCTACAGACAGTTTATGGAAGAATACCAGCAATTGGGGCATATGCAAGAAGTGGCCTTTCATCAAATTGCCAAACCATATTATTTTTTGCCGCATCACTGCATTCAAAAGCCAGACAGCAGCACTACTAACCTATGAGTAGTATTTGATGCCTCCGCAAAAACATCCACAAATCTATCCCTTAATGATATTCTCTCCACTGGTCCAACAATTCAAGATGATGTCTTTTCAATGCTGCTACGATTCCGCATGCCAAGATATGTGTTCACTGCAGATATCGAAAAGATGTATCAGCAGGTACTGATAGACGAAGAGGATCAAAAGTTCCAGTTGATTTGGTGGAGAAGCAGTCCAAATGACGCCTTGAAGTGCTTTAAGCTTTCAACAGTTACCTACGGCACCACTTCTGCATCATACCTAGCCACAAAGTGCCTTCAGACATTAGCCCAAGAATATAAGGAACGATATCCATTGGGATCAATGGCACGGTTACAAGACTTTTACGTAGATGATGTCTTAACTGGTTCTGACAAAATTGCCTAGTTACTCACTACCCAATCGGAACTGCAAACAATTTTTCAAAGAAGTGGTTTCAAGTTAAGGAAGTGGTGCGCCAATCATGCATCTCTTCTGAAAAGTATTCCGCTCGAGGACAGAGAAACGGAGCTTGACTTCAGCAGCAATGTTGATGAACACATCAAGACAGTAGGACTTACGTGGATGCCGAAGTCTGATCAACTCTGTGTCAAGACATCCTGGGTTAATAAAGTTCGAGTTACCAAACGTTCTGCATATTCCGACATAGCACATTTATTTGATCCACTGGGCATCATGGCTCCGGTGATCGTCGTCGCAAAAATATTTCTCCAGAAACTGTGGGAATTAAAACTTGACTGGGATGTAGCATTACCCCAAGAAATGCAGACGACATGGCTTAAGTATCGTGAAGGCCTACAATCTCAAAATTGATAGGCACATATTTGCACTTAGAAACCCAAAAAACACACAATATCACATTTTTGCGGACGCTTCGGAGAAGGCATATGGAGCAGCAGTATACGTCCGATCAGTTAGCAGTGACAACACTATCACGGTGCGATTACTATGCTCTAAATCAAGAGTAGCACCTTCAAAACAATCAAAATTAACATAGCAAGCAACTATTCCCCGACTGGAGCAATGTGCCGCCTGCCTTGCCACTGAGCTCCTGCTTCGTTTGCAAAAAGACCTGAAGATTCATAATGACGCAACATTTTTATGGACAGACTCGGAAATTATTCTTGCTTGGATTAATTCGTCATCATCCGCCTCCCTACCTGTTTTTGTTGCTAATCGAGTATCGCGTATTCAACAAAATACAATACCTCAGCAATGGCATCATGTCCCCTCAAAGGAAAATCCGGCTAATGTGCTTTCACGTGGGATAGCACCTGAATGACTTCAATATTGCAACATTTGGTTCTACGGACCAAAGTTTCTACATGAAGGCACTTCAATTTGGCCACCTAAACACAAACCAATTGACGATAACCTATCTGTCGGAACCGCTGTTCTCAAGTCACCCCCACATCAAGAAGGATTTTTAACTACACTCAACCATACAAATTCCTTCAAATTTGCAGAAAGAATAGTCGCTTTTATACTAAGATACGTCCACAACCTAAGACAAAAGGCGCTAATAACCAAAATCAAGAAAAATAATGAAACTTGCAAGGGGGTAGTCCTCCAATTTGACGTAATAACCGCCGACATCAAAAAGGATAATGATCTCATATCCGTAACATCAAATAGTCAGAGAGTTCTTCGTGGCGCACTTAATTTCGTAGGCAATGTGGCTAATGCCTTATTTGGGGTCCTTGATGATGAATACGCCAACCACATGTCTGCTACAATAAACACAATCAAGCAAGATGAAGGTCACATAGTTAGCCTTATTCGAAACCAGACTTCAGTGATTGACGCCACCATAAATATCATCAAGCCTCACTAATAGACGTAATGATCGACATATATCATGGAAAAATTAAACCTCAGCTTATCTCACCCGCTCAGTTGAAAAAGGATTTTAAAAGATAAAATCAAACCAACCTTCATCAGTAAGGCTTCCAGTAGCTCTAGACGAAATTCCAAAGCTTTATCATCTTATGAGCATTCATGGCAAGGCTCTCAAAAATCACATAATATTTAAAATTGAATTGCCGCTCCTAAGTCTTGATGAATGAGCTCTTCAAAGTTACTCCCGTTCCAGTACTAATCGGAGCATCATTTTTCACCATACAACCATCAACCGACTACATTATGATTAACTTGCACCGTGACCAGTACTACCCTCTATCAACAATAGAGTTTCAAGGATGTTTTTCCATTACTGAAGAAAGACACCTATGCCACTTGCAGCGTCCGATTTACAGGCGTGGATCCGAAGTAAGCTCCTGCGAAATTAACTTCTTAAACCACAATCAACAATTTCCTACATGCAAAGTTGTAAGAGCCAACAATGGCCCTTTCTGGGTCCAACTTCACAAGCCGAATGAATGGATTTACGCTTTGAAATTCAAAACCACTCTAAATGTAGTTTGCAATAACACCGTAACACAGACCGTGTTGGAAGGTTCTGGAATTCTGCAAATTCAACCTGGCTACGTTATTAAAGATGACTTCATAACCTTGCGTGGCCACTTCATACAATGAACGGTCTCTAGGATGTCACTCTCTCCAGCTGCAAATTTATCCAATTATGCCTCACCCGACAATTTGACTACAACAAGTTATGAAACCTTGCCGTACAGAAAACATATAGAGGAATTAATTGCACTCAAGCAAGAACTCATAAATATTACGAAGGCATTGCCTTCAATAACATATCAAAACAATGTGCACCAATTTACAGTGAGCTACTTCGCATTAATCTTATCCATCATAATACTGATCTGCTTGTTACGATGGTCATACTACTATTACTGCAAACACAAGACGGTAATCTCCAAAGACGAACGAAAGCCCAGCAGAACCTCAGCAGATATCCGGGGCAACCTCAACTGCAAAAAAGAAGACCTTAACGACAAGAATCCCAACAACATAGCATTCGAAATGGTTCTATAGTTTTGAGCATAGTTCAACGGGCGGAGAATGTGTATTTTAATCCATCCGATTATCATATACCAACAATTTACAATATTTATTACCCTACAACAGCTTCTCTGTTTAATTAACAGCAACAGCAACAGCTTCTCTGTATGCTTTATTTTCACATTATTCTATATGCTTCAATTCAAATGCAACAGCTTCTCTGTATGCTTCAATTCAAATGCAAATAATAATTTTCTCACAGTAGTCAGCAGTTTTTTTCTTCATTCATGCTCAGAACATACCTGACAGAAATGTATTATATTTCCTTTTATTTTTTGTATCATTTTATTTTTTGTATATTTTAGTTGTTTATAAATTTAGCTAATCAAGCAAAATTATTGTATAAATAGTATTGTAAGCTAATACAATTTATCATTTATGCTCAAAAGGTTGTTTGGTCTCCTTATTATTATTGCTTCCCCCCACCAGTGGTAAGGGGCATTAATATAATCACAACTATTCCTTCTTCCGCAGTATACAAAAGGTACAAGAACCTTTTTGTATAATCTTCATTCTGGTCAAGGTTTATGTACCCTGTCCAGACAGTCGGAGCAAAATAGCTCCGACTTAAACAATATTATTTACAACTAATTAGGAGACAGATATAATTTTTAAGAAAAAAAAATATTTAAGTTTGATCACTGACAATCCATAAATTTATACCCCACATTGATTATTTATTTTATTTTATAGTGTTTGGTGCAAAAATAATATTTTTTTTAATTTACAGATACAAGGCCAGATATATCACAGAGCCGGTTCACTGTTACCAGTGTCAGATAGCAACTACAAATTCCCGCAAATTTATTTTATGGGCAATTCAGCACAAGAAATTAATATGCGTTGTGCACGTAACAATTTAGTAAAGAAGTCTATTGTAGAACAATTACAAACTTTATTTCATGAACACATTCAATTGATTATATTGTTTATTGTTTAAAACTGTCCTGGATCTGATGCCATCATATAATCACAAAATTGTAATCAGAGCTGATAAAACACCTGCGGGTCAACATGCAAGACGTTTTAATGCACCAACTATTGATGAAGTTGCTATCGTTGTAGTTGGAGAAAACTTGGAAGCCCGTGATATTGTTTTACATCGTCGGAATGATCAATTACAACGTATAGAGGAAACACACCGCTCATATGATGCACTGCAATATCCCATTATATTTTGGCAAAGTGAAGATGGCTATGATTTCTCAATAAAAATGATAAATCCCATCGGTAGTTATAATGTTGCGAAATATCAACCAACCGCGTCTTTGCAACGGCACACGGTTAGCGATAAAAAAATTACTAAACAACGTGTTTCAAGTTGCTTCTATAACTATACTGAAAGGAAAATATAAAGGAGAAAACGTTCTCATACCGCACATCCCAATGATTCCGAATGATGTGCCGTTTGACTTTAAACGACTACAGTTTCCAGTTCGGCTTGTTTTTGCAATGACTATAAACAAGTCCCAGGGGCAATCATTAAGTGTTTGTGGTATTAATCTGGAAAATCCATGTTTCTCACATGGTCAATTGTATGTTGCCTGTTTCCGTGTTGGAAAACCATCAGATTTGTTTGTATATGCGCCAGATAATCAAACAAAAAACATCGTATATCACAAAGCACTACATTGAAAATAAAACTGATTTTTGTTAATAATCATAATTCACATGATTAACAATAAAGAGATTACTTATTTTTAAATGCTTATATATGTTTTATTTAATTATATTTCTTATTCACAATGCCCTATCACCAGGGTGACGGTTCTATTCAGGAGAATTTTTTGCCCCGACTATAAAATATGTAGGAACAAAAACATGTCTCATTACAAATCATTTTGACAAAACTTTATTGCAATTTAATAGGCATTTATTATTGCAATTTAATATTTAAATTAGGCAGTACGAAGTCTGCCGGGTCAGCTAGTTACTTATAAATTCGTTTGACTAAGCAACAAAATAATAATTTGATCACCTGACCTGATATAATTTCTCCTTTTTTATTTTCAGCATGAAATATTTCTAAAATGTAGGCTCTACTTCCCACGTGGCACAAAAAAAACAAAGCGCATAGCCAAAACTCAACGTTTCAGATTATTAACATTACCGCATGGGGCCGCGCCGCCGTGAAGTTCAGTTGTAGCTTGGTGCGATATACATAGCTCATACAATTTCATACAAAAAATATTTCGAAGTTCAGCTGCAGTGCCGTTCCGGTGAAGTGCAGTTTCGTCTAGTGCGGTCCTTAAATAAAAATATTGTATATATTGTATATCAATGCTCATGTTCCATGTGTGTTGTATTGTTGCCTGTTTGCTGCTGTGTAGGCACGGTACACATATCTTTATATATGTATGTGTACTGTGTATATGTACGCATCTATTTGGCTGATGGTTGTTTTGTTTTTGTATTTAATTTTTTTAGGCATTTGCAGGTTTGGATTTCTTGGATCTCTTTGTTTTGAATTGGAATTTTCTTTGGTAGAGAAATAGTGGTTTGATGAATAATTTTCTTTTAAGGATATTTTGAATTGCTTATAACTTAAGTTCAACTGATGGGATCTTAATAGTTAAACCCTTAAAATATATATTTTATATTTAAATGAATTGTTATACCTTCATATAAACAGGTAGGTATTAAACAATAGGAAAAAGAACTAAGGGTGAAGTGGACACAAGATAAATTGTATTTTGTTGTGAATAGGTAGATAGTAGATAGATACTTTACTTAGGTAGATTATAGTTTTTATCAAAAAGTTTTTATCGAATTTTAAATTCAAAAGCTTATAAGAAATTTCAATATTTTGATAAGCTATGTAGGTAGATACTCAAATAATGTGTTGTGTTCAGCGGCGTATACAGCTCCATTTCTTGGGGGGGTCATACCAAAACAAAAACCCAATTCCATTCTTATAAATTTATTAATTAAAAGACTGATCCACGGTTTCCATTTTTTTCGCTTTTTGTACTTTTTTTTTATTTCTGCTGGTCCCACACATGTAACGATTTTTTTTTTAATTATAAAGAGTTGGGGTTGAAATTTTAGCAAGGTCAAAATTCGTTTTGCAAAACTTTTCTTTCGAAATTTTGTTTCTCAATATTCTCCAAATTCCGTTTACATAATTTTGACAAAATAAAGAGAAGTTTGGAAATTGTAAAAAGATCGTAATTTTTCTTCTTTTTTCAATTACCTTTTTAATCATCTTAAAATAAAATACAGTAGACGCTCGATATAGTGAGGTAATAAAACCAGCCTGTTCACTCTTTCGAGATCGTTAACTTTTTCGCAAGCTTTCAATGAGGTTTAAAAAAAAAGAAACACTTGTTTAGTGTCCTTAAGCAATGTTAAATTCTTTCGGGACATTTTTGTAAAAAAAATATGTTTTTATATACAGGGTGGCGCACCAATTGTGCTACAATAAGAAATTCAAATAACGTTTTTTTTAATCGATGTATTTCATTTATTTTTTTTATTGGTTAGAAAATTAAATTTTATTTTAAATAGTTAGTTGTTTTTAAAGATTATAGACCGCAAATGACCTCCACGCTCTCCCACGCATATGCGGCACCTGATCAAAAAATTATTCATTGCGGCCTAAAGAGTTGAAGTTGGGATCGCCTCAATTATTGTCGTTATGGACTGCTTTAATTCAGTTAAATTCCTGGGCTTCGTTTTATACACCTCTTGCTTGACATAACCCCATAAAAAGAAGTCTGGTGCAGTCAGGTCAGGTGACCTTGGAGGCCAGCGAAGAGTGGAGCTCCTAGAAATTAATTTGTTTGCGAATTTTTTTTAGCTCCGCCATAACTGGTCTGGCTATATGTGCAGTTGCTCCATCTTGCTGAAACCAAACGCTGTTGAATGGTATACGTCTTTGGCGCAGTTCTGGGTAAAAAAACTCCTTCCACATCTTTAAATAACGGTCCCCATTGACAGTAACGGTTACACCGTTTTCTTCAAAGAAGTACGGCCCGACAATACACCTTGATGAAACTGCGCACCACACAGTGACTCGTTCTGGGTGCAGTTCCGTCTCATGGAGCATTTCTGGATTAGACTCATTCCATATACGGCAATTTTGCTTGTTTACATTGCCGTTAAGATCAAAATGGGCCTCATCAGACATGAACAAACAATTGATCAATGTGTTGTCTTCTTCGGCCATTGATATCATTTTTTGGCAAAATTCCAGGCGAACAGGCAAATCCTGAGGGTTTAACTTGCTAGTAATTTGGACTTTGTACGCAAACAAGTTTAAATCGTCATGAAGTATCCGTTGTAATGACCGTCTACTAACTCCAATTTGCCCCGATAAGCTTCGGGTCGAAACGCTCGGATTGGCCGGTATTGCAGATGCTACTGCTGCGATTGTATCCTGAACCCGAACATTGGCATCTCGATGGTACGGCCTTCGTGCGATGCTTCCAGATTCGGCAAACATGTTTACAAACCTCATAATGGTCCATCTACTCGGGGGATTACCGCCAAACTCCCGCCTAAATTCCCTTTGGACGGAAATGACGGACTGCAAAGCATGGTACCGTTGCACTATCCAAATTCTTTTCTACGTATCCCAAGCATCCATTTTTATAAATCTAAATAGTAACCTACAAAATAAAAAAAAAAATAAACCGATTACTCACACAGAAAAAAAGTTATTACGTTTTATTTTTGTAGCACGATTCGTGCGCCACCCGTTATAATTTTGTGTGTTCAATATACGAGTAGTTAATTTTTTTAGATTTACTAAATCGAGCGGCTACTGTATTATTATTTGCTGACAATGCTTAAACATTTTTATATTAAGTGTATTCTTGCAACTTCGTAAAACCGTAGATAAGTTTACAAATTTGTTAAATTTATCTTTTGGTTAATGAACTGTCAAATTTTGTATGGAAAATGATTCACACAATTTTGTTAAAGTTATAAAGGGATTTTGTTCGTAAAATTAACCAAACTGGTTAAACTTATCCAAACGTCATTGTTAATCTTACTCTGATTGAATTACCTAGAATTTATTCAAATGTATAACAAAGGTCGTTCATGCAAACTTCTACACAATTTGTAAACTTACGACGTTGCATAAATTCCCTTATTAGAGAGAGCTGAGTTTTGGAAACAAAATTTTGATCCACTCCCGAATTTTAAGTAATAACTGTTAAATTCGTGTTTAAAAGTCAGACAAGAATGTATGATTAGAGTTTTTGTTGATTTCATTCAAACATTACAAGCAGAGCGATGTATTTTAAGTTACGTTGCGTTGGAATGAAATTAACGATAGAAAAAATATCGAACTAAAAATAAAAATGTCGACAGGTAAAAAAATCAATTTATATCAATTTTTTTTTCTATGTATTAAATATTCGGAAGAAATATCGAAAATTCAATAAAAGTCGATCCTTTTCTGGACTTTCTTTTTAAGTTGCTGACTTTTTGTCTAAGTTCGAAGCTAAACATTTTATGAACAAGTAACCAAAATAGATATTCTTACATGCAAAAAAGTCGATATAAACCGACATTTCAACTAGTTAAATCGCCTTTTTTGCTGGTAATTCGTACGTAACCTATACTGAAACATGTTGGTACTGGGTTGAAGTCGTAACGGCCTTGGTGTATGGAATACGGTTTAAAGTAAAATTTTTGTTTTTCATTGTAATATTCGTATAATATCGTCTGTTAGTTTTTTGTATCCATTCATTTATTTATTTTTTTTATCGAAGATGATTTCCTTGATATTTTGAACAAAATTCTCACAAAATAAGTAAGTTAGGTTAGGTTAAGTTAAGGTGGCTGTCAGGAAAACTGCTGACACACTTAGGCCAGAATAGTCCCATTGTGATACCATATAAAGAATGCAAGGTAATCCTCGTTAATTAAACCAGTTGGAGCTTTTAATAAAGCGATGGGGACTGTGAATGTAGATTTTATTTAAGTCACTGGGATCATTAAAGAAAAAATTTCCTAAGTGTGTTTTGCATCTTTGAGAAAGAGCAGGACATGAGCAAAGAAGGTGTGGGATAGTTTCTTCCTCCTCCTCGTCTATGAAGCTTCTGCAGAAATCATTTGAAAAAACACCGAGTCTATTGGCATGTTTACCTATGAGGCAGTGTCCAGTAATGACACCAATTGTGGAGCTAATATGCAATCTTCTCAGAGATAACAAACATTTCGATCGCTTCGGATCCAGTGTTGGCCAGATCTGTTTTGTCGCCAGACAAGTAGTGATACCTGTCCATCTGCTGTTTGTCATCATCATGGAATCTTGCTTAAGCATAAGTTTACATGTAGCTATCGGTATTCCAATATTCATCTTGTAAGGTGATATTGGTGTACTGGTTCCTATCCTGGCGAGTTCATCGGCTTTACAGTTTCCTAGAATATCTCTGTGTCCCGGCACCCAGAAAGGTGAATGTTGAACTGTTCTGCCATCTCCATTAGAGACGATCGACAGTTTCGGGCAGTTACGGAGTTTGTAGAAACAGATCCTAGTGATTTAAGGGCAGCTTGGCTATCTGAGAAGATACGGATATTCAAAGTAGATATTCGTTTTCTTTGAGCAAGATAAAACTTCTTTTATCGCCAGGATTTCCGCTTGGAATACGCTACAATAATCAGGGAGACGGAAGGAGAGACTAATGTTTAGTCGTTCCGAGTTCACGCCACCACCTACCCCCTCTTCGGTTTTTGAGCCACCCGTGTAGAAGTGAATTGCTTCAGCTCTCAAGAATTCATTATCTTCCCAAGTGGATCTTGTTGGAATTGTTACTTGAAAATTTTTGCCAAAAACCAGCTGAGGGATGGTGTAGTCGGAGTGTTTAGGGACTGATTCAAATTTGTTCAGAATGATAGTGTGACAAAGAGTTATTGGACCATTGAGAAATGGGTCTGAGACGAATAGCTGTGTTCGCCGCCACTTGTTTAGTGTATATATCGAGGGGTTTGATGTTAAACAGTGTGTCTAACGCAGCGGAAGGTGTCGAACGGAGAGCTCCGCTGAAACACATGCGAGCCGATCTCTGTACTTTGCTTAGCTTATCACGATAAGTTATTTTATCTAAAGCAGTCCACCATACTGCCACCCCATAAGTGAGTATCGGTCTGATGACCGCTGTGTATAGCCAGTGGGTGATATGTGGTGACAAGCCCAATTTGTTTCCAATAGCTTTTTTACAGGAGAAAAGTGCCACTGTGGCCTTTCTAATTCTTTCTTGTATATTTGGTTTCCAGCTCAACTTTTTGTCTAAAATCAGACCCAGATATTTAGCTTGATCTGAGAAGTTAAGTGGAATACCATTTATTGATGGAGGGTCTATATTCGGAATTTTATATTTTCTTGTAAAGAGGACAAGTTCAGTTTTGTGGGGATTTACACCTAGTCCACATTTGTCTGTCCATTCGTTGTTTGTTGAGAGCGGTTTGCATTAATTCTGTTATGATTTGAAGATGCTTTCCCGATATTGCAATGGCAACGTCATCAGCATATGCTATAACTTTGAAACTATCCGCTTCTAGATTGACTAATAGGTCATTAATTACGATGTTCCATAAGATTGGGGAATAAGTAAGTTAAACCGATCAAAAACAATATTGAAAATACTTTGAGAATTAAAGAGTGTATATCTGCCATAAACGTAGATCTACCAAATTGATTTTGAATCAAAAAATACATCAATGCAAAAATGTTCTGAATGCAAATGGTTAAAATCGTCTATTTGATAAATCTTAGCCAAACAAAAAAATTGTTTAATTTCGACAATAAAACCCCAATAGTATTATTCGGGCAATGGCTTGTAAATGTTGATAGGAGAAGGTAAATAAACTTTAACAATAATGAGTAGGTAGCCTATTCCAAAGCTATAAAAAATAGTTTTTTTTTTAAATTATATTTAAAGATTGCAAATATTTTTGCTTTTCTTATTATTTTTTGCGTATATCTTTTGAGTTCTCGAGGGGGGTTATGACCCCGTGACTCCCCCCCCCTTGTATACGCCGTTGGTTATGTTGCCAAACAAATTTATGCAACACGAAAGTTGCCGGGTTTTCTTTTATTTAAATTAAGATAAGAATTTAAATAATTCTTATTAAATAAAATGCAAGACTTTATTCTTTCGTGCTTTTAAAATAAATTAGAAACGGATGAAATTCAATCTTCATTTTTTTAAGCTCAAACTAAACTGGGTAAGTACTCGTATCTATTTCTGGGAAATAAACGAAAATCATTAAAAGTTTAAAAAAGGTTTTTTAGGTAGGTACATATGCATATAAAAAATATTTTATGGTTTTAAGGCAATAAGAAAGAAGCAAAACATTTTTTTCAAAGAATAATAGGCAAATCTGGCCCAGAGCCAATAAGAATGACCTCTATACCCAGTAAAGGTATGTATTCATGCATTCACTATCACTAGAGTGCATATCCAAATTCGCTGTGTGGTCGGAGTAATTAAGTTTTAATACAGGGTAATTTTCTATAAAACGACTAAAAACGGAAGAAAATATTAAACAATAGGGGCAACACTTAAACTGTCTTACTATAACTTTTTGTAAGGCTAAGACTTTCGTTCTTTCACTTTCTTTTAAAATAAAGTATTTCTTTGTTCGAACAGTTTTTTTTTTTCAAAACTAAACATTATTAAATATTAAAATTATACTTTTATTCGACAGCGTATTAAGGGGGGTCACGACGTCATGGCTCCTCCGAGAACTCAAAACGATACGCAAAAAAATTATAAGAAAAGCAAGAAGTGTATGCAGTTTTAAAATATAATTTTAAATAATTTTCTTTTAATAGCTTTAGAATAGACTATTCATTATTTCTAGAGAGTATCTACCTACTCCTATCAACATTTACAAGCTATTGCCTGGATAATATTTTTATTTGATACCAATTTATGACACATTTTTATGATTGACAACCTGCCGTAATACCTATTTAGTGGTATTTTCTAGGTGGCATGATAGCTTAAATGTTGACATTCATTCATTGGGGCTTTATTGTTGAAACGAAACAATTTATTTTTGACTTAAATCTATCAAAAAGACGATTTTGACAATTTTTACATTCAAAACATTTCAGCATAGGGTAACAGAATTCACTATTTTCTTATTTAAAATCAATTTGATAGATCTACGTCTTTTGGCAGATAACCTTCTTTAACAATTTTCAATATGGTTTTTGACCGAATTCACTTATTTCGGTTGGGAGAATTTCGTTCAAAACTGAAAGAAATCATCTCCAATAAAAAAATAAATGAATGAATTTATAAAAAAGTAACAGACGATATTTTACGAATATTGTAATGAAGAAACTAAATGAAAGTTTATATCGTATTCCATACACCCTGAAAAAAACTTAGATTAAAATCTGAATTTATCAAAGGACTTTCAACTTATCTGGGAATACATTTTTATAGGTCCCAACAAGATTTTCAACTTTATATATAAAAAATAAAAATAAATAAATTTAGTGGCGCAACAGCTCATGGAGAACCAGGGCCTAGTGACTAACAACTCTCAACCATTCCTGTGTGCGTGTTGTTGGCAGGAATGTAGGGGACCTACAATTTTTTGCCGAGTCCGAACGGCTAGATGAGAAGCACTTTTTCATGACAAGTATACTCTTGGAGGATTTGTCAGTCCCTCGCAAGAGGCAGACCTCGGAAAAAAACACTTCTGTTCTTAGGTGGCAGTGGCCGGGAATCGAACCCGGCTTATAGATTTCTTAAATATGTAATGAATCTATGCATCAATTTTATTAAAAAAATATAAATACATTCATTGGTAGGTACCGGTTTTTCAGAATTATCTTGTATGATTCAATTGTCAAGAGAATAACCATTGAGAAGGTAATTTTAAATTTACACATGTTTTAAACATTGTATAACTTTAGAATTTACAACTTTCCAACTCCAAAAAGTTAATAATAAACTTTGTTTCTGTTGTCTCAAAGTTGTCTCAGTTGGACAACTGCATCGCCTGTCTAAGATTTGTCTAAATTAACGTTTTATTAAATTTAATAAGGCATATTTTCAACTATTAAGGACTTTTAAAAACATTCTAACTAGTCCAAGGGCGTACGCAAAGGGGTCAGGGGGGGGGGGGTTGGTTGCCCCCTGGATTTTTAAATTAATTAGCTTAAGAAAAGAACTATTATTTCTTGACAATTGTAATTTTCAAACTTTTTATTTTACTATGTATCCTTATTTTGTGTAAATAATTGACCTAAAGCTCTCTAGTGAGCTTTAGGTCAATTATTTATATAAAATCAATAATTGAACTAAAGTCCACAAAAAGACAATCATCTTTTCATTTTACCAATGTCTTTTTGAAAACAAAATAAACATGAGAAATATTAAAATTTATAGGTCATTTGAGGTTTCATTTATTTTTCCAAACATATGACTGTAAATTGGTCACTCAGTTGTCCAGTATAATTTTTCTTGTGTGCACAACTAGGACTGGTTGTACAAACGTGGTTCAAATTTTGATATATGGTTTAAAAATTTTTACTGGCTGATTTCAACGGAATTACTCAGGTTCAACGATGGTTTAAGTATGTCATAGCTCATAGCAGCCAATTTAATGAATGAACTATCTTTGAACCTCAGTAAGTTTGCTGAATTCAGTGAGTTAAAAATGCTGAACCACGAGTTAAATATTTGTACAACTCGCCCTTAATGTGCACATCGGTGTCCAAACTCCGGTGTCCGGTGAGTCATACCGACACACACACAACAACGGAATCGTTGCATACACCAGCCTACACACTTGACATTTGATTTTTATTTTCTTAGTTGTTTTTCTATCTTTTCCTGTGTTGGCTATGTATGAATGATGGTGGTGGTTTTTTTCATATTTTCAGCGCGGCGTTTAGTGTGTGTTGTGTACATTTGCACGAATTTTTGTAAGGCAGAAAAATATAATAATATAAAAAAATGTTTGGCTTAGGAAATAGGTATTTCCAAAAAATCATTCCTTCTGGTAAAAATTAAAATTGTTAAAATTTGAAAATTATGTTTTATTTGAATTTGTGTAGTTGGTACATACCTACATAGGTACGGCAAAATCTCCCTTAGGTTGACAGCAAAGTTCACAACAAATTCAAATTCAAAAGTGGGTGAAAAATTTGGCAATTTGAAAAAAAAAAACAAAAAAACGCTAGTTTATCGCTAAGACCTTCTTCTAAAATTATGCTACACATTCTTTTACCATGAAGCCAACGCCAGATGTGCTTAGTTTTGTTTAGGATCGGTTGGTAAAAGTAAACATGGGGTAAGTGTAAACGGCCGTTATTTTCACGTTTCAAAACAAATTGTAGCAACCCAGGCGAAATAGAAATCAAAAAATGAAATTTCGCGACACCGGTGCATTTAATGTCTTTCAGTTGTTGTTCGGATTTTGTTGAGAATTTTAGTCGTGGAAAGAAGCTGTTAGAAGAAGAAGTGAAATTCAAGTTCGTGAGTGCTTGCGACCTTAAAAACAATTTGATTATATTGAAAACGTAAGTATTACTTTCTTGTTTTATATCTATGGTGTTTGGGAGAAACATGATAACTGCATTTTAAAATTTGCTTCTATACGCTCACTTTAAATCGAGCTAGAGCCTAAATGAGTTTACGATTTTCTTCAAATTTGAAATAATTATGAAAAAAGTCTTTAAAAATTGTGTTCTAAATTTGAAGGAAATAAGTTCATTCGTTTAGGCTCTAGCTCGATTAAAGTGGACGTAAAGCAGCAAATTTTAAAATGCAGTTATCATGTTTCTACCAAACACTACAGATATGTAAATAGTGCATTGAAGTAGTTCCTGTGAAAACACCAAGCTCTTGTCATTCCTTGTATGTTTTTGTTGCATGTTTACATCTACTCCAGTAAATATAGCGTATGGGGTAAATGTAAACATAATTTTGGGGTAAATGGAAACGTCACTTTTCCTGTATCTTTTTTTCGATTAACTCTATTTCTAGCGTTTAAAATGCCACAAGCATATACAAAGAAGAAACCACAAGTAAATTAAAGTGTAAATGATCTTCAAAGCGCTGTACGAGATGTGTTGAATACAAAAATTACATCCCGCGCAGCCGAGGAAAAATACAAGATTCCGAAATCGGTCATCTTTCAAAGAATTAATGGCTGAAAATCATTAGATGCAATTGGGTCAGGGTGGGCACCCTCCCTTCCAAAAGTGACTGAAGATGAAATAGTTAAATGTATAATTACTCATGCGAACATGGGATTACCCTGTGACAAACATGAGCTTAAGGAACTTGTTGGAGAACAAGTAAAAAACAGGGGAATAAAAACCCAATTCAAGGACGATACTTGGGATTTATAAAGCGCCACCCGGAGACAACTTTTAAAAAAAAAACATCTGCAAAAATTGAGCAAAGATTCCAGGAACCCGTTTTTCGTATACGACTTTATGATAAGCTTCAAAAAGTTATGGAAGATAAAAACCTCACCAATAAACTACAATACGTTTTTAACGCCGACGAAAACGATCACGATCCCAGCCGCATACATGGTTTGGGTATTAAGGGCAAAGCTCTTAGCCGGATTTCAGGTGGATCTGGACGGGAATCCACTACAGTCCTTGTATGCGTTTTGGCCGATGGCTCCACATTACCACCGTTAATAACTTTTAGAGTTGCTGTTCAGGTGAGATGGACTTCTGAAGCTGGTTTTCCGGGAACACTTTACGCGGCCTCTACAAATGGATGGATGGAGGAACCACAATGTTTTAATTGGTTATGTGATGGCTTTATTCCTCTTGTAAGATGGAATAGGATTACTAGATCAAGCAGTATTGTTGGTATACGATGGTCATTGCAGACACATAAGCGCCGGAATAGTTGAAAAAGCCTTGCAAAATGATGTTATGTTGATGCGTTTTGGCCGATGGCTCCACATTACCACCGTTAATAACTTTTAGAGTTGCTGTTCAGGTGAGATGGACTTCTGAAGCTGGTTTTCCGGGAACACTTTACGCGGCCTCTACAAATGGATGGATGGAGGAACCACAATGTTTTAATTGGTTATGTGATGGCTTTATTCCTCTTGTTAGATGGAATAGGATTACTAGATCAAGCAGTATTGTTGGTATACGATGGTCATTGCAGTCACATAAGCGCCGGAATAGTTGAAAAAGCCTTGCAAAATAATGTTATGTTGATGCGCCTACATAATCATCTAACTGACAAGTTGCAACCGTTGGACAAATGCGTATTTGGTCCAATAAAAACATTTCGGGAAAAAAACTTGATAGCTTTTGGGAAATCGCAAATGGGCATAGGTTGTATGCGGCTTAATAAACAGATGTTTTCGAAACTTATTGGAGAAACCTGGAAAGATTCTATGATCGCTGCCAACATAATATCTGGATTTGTCAACACAAGAATTTACCCTGTTGCTCGAAGTAAGTTTCCAGAAAACGTGTTTCCACCCGAAGCTCTGGTAAGGTACCGGTCAAATTCGAAAGATGTTTGCTTGGAGTTATCATCTGATAGAGTGTTTTCACAGGAATTGGCGGAATTAATTGAATGTAAGGCATTAGGGATTACCTAATCATGTAGGTATGTAATGAAACCAAAGCATGCGAATTTTGTATTTTGTAATTAGGTGCGAATATTTATCTAAACGAAACAACCCCAGATGATGAAAGAATGCACGAAAACGATATGAACATGGCTAATACAATAGAAACAGTAAGTGAACAACAACCTGTTATGGAATCTGCAGAGGTTTTACATGGGACTTCCATCAGTACCTTGTTTTGCTTCCAAATTCTCCATTACAAGCAAATGAACAACCTGTCAAAGAGAAAAAAAAACCCATTCCACGACTAAAACAAATGACTCATGATGAGGTACTTAAGTCGCAAAGTGTTCTTAATCGACTTAAAGAAGCTGAAGATCTTAAGAAAGCCAAACAAACACCTAAACCTACCTGTTTAGGGGATACATTGTTTATGCAACCCATTTTTGTTCCAGATACAAAATACAAAAAAAACAAGACACTTTTTTATTTTATAAAAAGTGGATATGTAATTTTATTGGAATTTATTGAAGCCACTTTGATTTATTTTTAATTATTACAAAATGACTTCACTATTCAATAGTCGGACGGCAAGTTAGTACTTTATTTTGTTAAGGAAGATTCCACAGCCCGAGAGAATCCAAAAGTCTGTACCATGACAGAAATTTTATAATGAAATTGAAAGCGACTCCTACGCCAACGATTCCGCTTACTAAAGCTACTATTTTTTTACAGTCCATTCTCAGAAATAATAAAGAATAATTCAACATGCAGCTACTTTATATTAGCAAAAATGTAGCCCAATTGAAATGAGATATTAGGTGCATCGAAATGCAAAAGATAAGTTGTGTTAAATGAAACTGAGTGCAATATGTGACACTCAGGAATGTGATCAAGTCATTTTGTTAAGAATATGGATCAGACAAACAAAAATGATAAATAAAATATGCTGATGATTCAGACAGACAAACCAAAAAAAATAATAAAAATATGCTGAGTTAAACATGCCTTCCGCTTTGATAGTTAACAAAAATTTTAAAAATCGTTAAATTGATTAAGATTCTGAATTGATATTTAACAAAATATTTTAAACAAAAATTACTTTTTAAGACCCAATACAAAAATAAAAATAGTTAATTCTTATAATAAAAATTATTAAAGGAAAAAAAATCTTTCCCCTCTTTTTTAAGAATCAATACAAAATCTAAAATTATTAGGTTTTTAAACAAAAAAAATTACTGTTTAGGAATCAATGCAACCTTTTGAATCGGTCGCCTAAGAACACTTCCCTTTGTAAGTATTGAAACTACTCGAACCCGTCCGTCTGCTCCAGGTTGGACATCCACGATTCTCCCTATCGGCCAACGTAAAGGTGGTACATTAGGACGATGTCATCAATTTTTATATTTGGGGTTTTCGATTTCCAAAATTTTTTTGTTTGAAGAATGTGGAGGTATTCTCTCTTCCAGTTTCCAAAAGTGATCTTGCATGTGTTGAATTTGATGATAGTGACTCAGCCTGTCAAAATTACCATGTAGTTGTGGTTGAAGCAAGTTCGTGAGTAGACCACCCACTAAGAAGTGTGCTGGAGTAAGAACTTCCATATCTTGAGAATCATTTGACATTCGGGATAAAGGCCTGGAGTTCAATACAGCTTCAATTTGGCATAAGAGTGTAGTCATCTCATCATATGTAAACGAACGATTTCCAACATTCAAAACAGTTTTTTGCATAAGTCTCTTGGCTACACGAACTGCTGCTTCCCATAACCCTCCAAAGTGAGGAGCTCTGGGTAGTATAAAGTGCCATTCAATTCTTCGAACTTGACAAATTGCTGTATATCATCAGAATTGATAGCAGAACCCAGACTGCGACCAGTTTTTTTCAAGTTCATTTTTGGCACCTGTAAAATTTGTTCCATTATCAGAATAGAGAATAAAGACCAGCCAAAACTGCTTCAGTAGATAGGTCAGGAACTAGCTTAAGGTGCACTGCTTTAGTAACAAAGCATACAAATACGCACACATATCCCTTGATTGGGGGGCGACCTCGAATTCGCTGTGTTAGATAATCTGGACCGCAAAAATCAATTCCAGTGGTTGAAAACGGTCTGGCGGTGTCCTTCTAGTTACAAGCAATACTGCTCCACAGAGTTCCAATCATGCTAGGGATTTGCACAATATTGGTGCTACCCTTGATTTAACACATACCAAATGAGTGTTTATAGTTCCATCTCCAAGCTCTCATGCTTGCATCACTAAAGCAATGCAATTGTATTTTTGCTCCTGGAGTAAGTACTAACCTGGGTATTCTTAGTACTTGTAAGAATTGTATTTGTTGATAAAAACCCTTCCATTGATGATGAAGATCTTGAGGTAAACTTTCATCCCAGTTAAAACTTTTGGTCCAGAGATGACGTAGAAACAACTTTGCATTCACGAAGACAACCTGCAACCTTGGAAAAAATAATGCGTTTTGTTAGGCTAGTACTAGTAATGGTTGAGTTAAAAGTGCTAAATGAAAAATTGTCAATAGAAGGATTCCATAATAATCCTAATACACGAATGACTTCATCATTATCAGTGTTCAGTAGTGTTTCCTTATCCCCTGGATCTATGTCATCCAATACCTCCTCTGCATTTGAGTACCATTTCTTCAGTGGAAATGAACCCTTGAGTAGTAATTTTGTAACTTCATTTTTAATTGTACGAAGTTCTTCCATAGTGTCAGCTCCTGCCATCAAATTGTCAACATAAAAATTATTTAGAACAGGGTGTGCTGCTATATGGTTGTGTAATCTCTCTTCATGCGCTAATGTGATCATACTTCTTATAGCCAGATAAGACGCTGAAGTAGTCCCATATGTTACTGTATTAAGACGGTAGATTTCAACTGGTTGTTTATTATCATGTTGCCAGAGAATACACTGCATGTTTTGATCATTTTCATTGAGGTAAACTTGACGATACATTTTTACTATGTCTGCTGTAATGGCATATTTGGATAATCTGAAACGAATTAAAATTTCAAAAATATCATCTTGAAGTTTTGGACCATTCATAAGTAAATCATTTAAAAAAATTCCGTTGCTGGTTTTGCATGATCCGTCGAATACCACTCTTACTTTAGTTGACGAACTTTCTGGTTTAATGACAGGATGGTGGGGCAAGAAGTAATTTAGGCTACCAAGATATGAATTGGAAATCTTTTTCATATGGCCCAAATTTATATATTCTTGAATGAATCCGGCATAAGCATGTTTTAATTGCGCGTCTTTGTTGATTCTTCTCTTCAAATTAAAAAAACTTTTTTTAAGCCAGTTTGATATGATTCACCTATCGTGATGGGAGGATTACGATAAGGAAGTCGAACTACGAATCGGCCATTCCTATGTCTGCTATGTGTGTTATTATATTGTTTTTCACATGGAGAAAGGGTTTGATGAGTTTAACATGATTCTAGTAACCAAAAATGTGAGACTACCTGGTTCAATGCAGAATCATTTTCAGATTGAGACCTGTATTGAGTAGATAAAAAACAGTTATTACCTTCAATTTTGATTTCACCTGATATAATCCATCCAAATAATATTTTTTGCAATACTGCTGTTGTTTGCTGACCCAAACGTATCTGGCCTACGGAAAGAAGAGTATAGAATATTCCGGCGCCTAAAAGCAAAACAATTCGCTGAAGTATATTAAATGATGGATCAGCTAAGGGCACATTACTGGGAATATGCAGTTGATGTATGTCAAATTTGTTAACTGTAATATTTCCAGTGATGTTTACCAATATAACGGCTTCAATATCTATACTGAAGTCATTTATTCGAGATTTCAAAGTAAGCGACGATTTATAGTTTGAATTTATACTTGATGAACTGATTCCATGAAGGCTGTGTTTGAAAAAAGTCTTTTCAGACCCAAAAGTTGATTTAACCGATTAGTGATAGAATTTAAGTCAGAGCCGCTATCAAGTAGAGCCCGACATGTAACGAATTTGTTGTTTGAAGATTTAACTTCAATAAGAGTAGTAGAAAGAATAACTTGACTTTAAGATATGTCAGAGATAGTTTTTACGCTTGGTTCATCGTCAAGAGTGTGCAGTGCTTGTTGAGCTTTTCCTGCTCGAGAAGAACTTGGAAAATCTTGAATTGAGTTAGTTGAGTTTACTGGCTCCCGAAAAGCAAATAGTGTTTGATTTAGTTTTTGATTAGTTCCACTTGAATGTGGATTATATTTAGATAATTGTTGATTTCGGTGTAATAGTGTATGATGACTACCTTGGCAGTTTCTTCACCTGCTAGACTGGCAGTTCCAAGCTCCATGTCCCGGCTTGAGACAATTGATACATAAATTTAGTGATTTTTCTAGATTATACCGATCATTCTGGGATTACGATATAAGATTAGTGCATGTTTTCGCACTTTGATAATTTTGAGTGCAAAAAGGACAGCTTGTAGATTGCGTTACTTGGAACGAGTGAGGCCTTTGCTGATAACGAACTGTTTTGAGGGTTTAATCCTGCGGTTTGTTTGATGAATGTTGCTTTTAATTAAATTCAATTAGTTCTACATCTTTTTTGTACAAAATAAGAGAAATCTTCCCATGTTGGAAGATATGCATTACCATTTTCCAATTCAGAGTTTGAATTCAAATCAGCTTTATCTTTTATCATTGAGTCATCTAGTTTTGTTATATGGTCCTCCCATAAAGAAGCAGTAAAAGAGTCCAATTTTGATGTTACCAAAGCGAGTAATAGTCCATCAGCCACTTGCTCTTTTGTTGATAAAGACATGAGAGCCCTCATGTTAGAATTAGTTGTAGTGTTAATGGATACTAAATGATTAACTGAAGCAAATGGAATATTTCTTAGATCAATTATATTACCAATATGTATGCGATACAGATACCTTTTATTATCATACTGATTCCTCAGTATGCATATTGCCTTTGGATAGTTTTCCGCAGTTGGTTCCAGTGACTTTATGCACTCCTAGGCGTTGCCTTCGAGTAAATTTCGAAGACGTTGGAGTTTGTCACGAGGATCAGATACCTTTTCTTCTACCATGATGGAGTACATACTTCACCAAACTAACCACTTGTCAGGTTCACCAGAAAAAACATTTAAATTGTGCCTTGGAAGGTCTGAATGCGTATTAGATGACCCACCAAAAAACGGGGTACTACCAGCCAATTGACGATCAACGTTACCATTTATATTAAGCAATAATTTAGATTTGAGATCTGAATATGAAACCTCAAAATCATAGCGTTCTGGTGATTCATTAGAATCGCTTTTTTCAGGTTGGGATTGAACTCCATTAAAATTATTTAAGTAACTTTCTAATAGACCTAATTTTGTTTCTAGTTCGAAACAATTCATTGATTTTATTTTATCATCAGTTAAAAGTCCTTTGATTCGAGTTAATTGTCCTTTTATTGCACCCCGACGGGTCTTTAATTTTTTGATTATTTCAGCCATGACAGTAACTATGTGTTGGTTGATGTGATTTAATTTAAAAATTAAAGTGAACGTGCATCTATTTAATGTCAATAAATAAATAATTTATATTGAACGCGACGAGAAACGATAATATTATATAATATTTGACGACACTGCAATATGTACCCAAAAACCAAACAATAATGACCAGAAACAATAATTGGTAAATAGGTATTTTATTTTATAATGAATTACACTTGATTATGTATGCAACGATATGCGACACTTCACCAAACAAATAAAATGTCTAATTTATATTATAAATTTCATGAACCATATATATTTGTCTACCAATAATATTGGGAGATAAACAATGTAAACAAAAAATGTTAACACTGAGTTGCGATTGAGCAAACCATAAGAACACCAAAAATGCAGCACTGGCACATGAGGTGTATTGTATTCACACGAAAAACTTTGAGCGACGCGACGACCGACACGACTCATATGTATACCTACACTTTTGGGAGGTAGAAGAATAAACGAAAATATACGACCGAGAATATAAGTTAACATTCTACTTCCCGCACACAATGAACAGCATCCAGACAACACCAATGTAAGGGATGCAGACTATCTATTTTGAGACCGATAATAAAATCGATCGTAAGACCGATCATAAGACCCAAAAACAGTTTTACGATAGTAAAACTGAAACAACAACATCTGGCACATTAGGTTCGACCAATTCCAGGAAGGACTATTATTATCATTGTCATGATCTTCGACAAACCAACCCCTAACAAAGTAAGGATGCACAAAAAGCGGAGAAGAAGAAGAATTTGACCAGAAAGAATCCGAACACCAAGCTGAGCGGTCAGCACCTACGCACCAATTGCAATAGACATTTATCATTTTGTATTAGTGTTTTAAGTTTTAAAATAAAATTATTTTAATTAAATATTACGTAACGAGTTAAATTAATTGGGGGCTCAACCGGGATCCTCACGCGCTAAACGATTTAAATATAAAAAAGTAAAATCAGTGTGTGATATCCTTTGCCAAAAGACTAACAAGCCAAATTACCTTGCACAGACAAGGGAAAGTAGCAGAAACAAAATGTAAAAGTTTTACTTCACCAAGGACCAGTATACGGAGGGAAAAAAATAAGCTTTGAAATCCAGAAAGTATCCTGTCACGAGAGGAAACTAAAGTTTATTTAAGTAAGAACTTATTTTAAGAAATTATATAAAATTATAAGATAAGAAAAGTGATTAGATTATAATAAGGAGTATATGTGGAAAAAGCGTTGTAATTTAAAAAAACCAGATAGCGGTGAAAACTACTACTTAGACTTAGCAAAAATAAAACTAGAAATGAATTCTATAACTAAACAAACAGTTGACGAACTAATAGCAAAAGCTATAAAACGGAATAATGATTCAGTTCAAAGTATTATTAAAGAAAAAGAAGATAACATAAAAATGAGATTGAAAGATTACAAAATCTCATTTCATCAATGGGGATTACTAGCTCCATTAGAGATTATACGACACAAGAAATAGATCCGACGAAGACTTGTGATGAACCATTGGACGTAATAAAATCTTTGCCAGAATTTTCTGGTAGTCAGACCTCATACGTGAGTTGGCGAGAAGCTGCTCACAACTCCATATCATTATACGATATAGGTAGTACAAAATATTTCGCGGCACTGACAATTTTCCGTAATAAGATTACGCAACACGCAAATGATATTTTAACTAATCATGGCACAGTGTTGAATTTCGAAGCCATAATTTCCCGATTAGATTTTGCTTACGCGGACAAGAGACCAGTTCATATAATAGAACAGGAGCTGAGTATTCTAAGGCAAGGTTCAATGTCTTTAATAGACTATTATAACTCTGTAAATCAGAAATTAACTCTTTTGACCAATAAAACAATTATGACACATGGCTCTAATTCACCTGTCACACTAGAACTCAATAATATACACCGACGAAATGCCTTACGAGTATTTATTACTGGTCTAAATGGTCAGTTATCTAATATTGTATTCTCACTAAATCCACAAGATTTACCAAACGCTCTTGCACAGGACAGGACAGGCACAGGAATTAGAGAGTAATAACACAAGAGCAAATTTTGCACTTCAATTTGCTTCTTATAAGGGGGAAAGTAAGAAAGATTCTAACATTCTGCGTTTTCCTACACGGAATAACCATGCACAAGCTCCACAACACCAACATAGAAATGATTATAGACAATTACCACAAAAGTTTGAACCAATGGTTCTCGGTAGCTCTGCTAACAAACCTCTTAGCTCTCTCGAGCTGAATAGATTTAAAGAAATACATCAGCAGACAAATAATACCAACCCATTCCGTGCTAATAACAATAATAATTATAATAATAACCAGCATAGCAACTCACGCTGGCAAAAACCTCAATTTAACACGTATAACAACAATACGCGTCCAATATTTAAACAAGAAAGAGAACCAAGTGCAAATCACTCTATTCAACCACCTCCACAAAAAAATGAGAGGATAAATAACATCAACGAAGGTAGTGATTTTTTAGGCGAAGAGTGGGGCTACCCCACTTACGACGAAGAGTAAATGGTAGAAATATAAAGATTTTAATAGATACTGGTGCCAATAGCAACTACTGCCAACCAAACATCTTAAGCAATCCTATTTCACTAGCAATATTTAAACGCGCTTGCACTGTAAATGGGGAAACAATAATACAAATTTGCCATGAAGCATCTATCTTTGATACAAAAACACGTTTTTACGTTCTCCCAAACTTGGAGTACGAAATTTTAATAGGAGCGAAGTTGCTCGGCTCAATAAACGCTAAGATTAATTTAGAAAACAATACCCTTAAATATGGGAACAAAATAGATAAAATCTACTTTGACGAAGAAATAAGTATGATAATTAGTCATATTGAGGATCATAGTACACTAGTGGAACCAATGATGAAGAAAATAAAAAGTATTCACTCAAACATTGACACTACACTTCCATTCAGAACAGATATCGTAGCGGAAATCCGCACAATACACGATAAGCCTGTCTGGAGCAAACAGTACCCATACCCTCTATCAGCTAATGAATTTGTGAATAAAGAAGTCACAAAAATGTTAAAAGAATGTATAATAAGGCCTTCCAAATCTCCATATAATAGTCCTGTATGGGTTGTACCAAAAAAAGGTGCAAATGAAGATGGCTCTCCTAAAAACAGGTTAGTCATCGATTACAAGAAATTGAACGAAAATACAATTTCAGACAAGTATCCAATACCGGATACCAATGTTATTTTATCCAACCTTGGAAAAGCTAAATATTTTTCCACACTGGATTTAGAATCAGGCTTCCATCAGATAATGATGAAAGCATCGGACATAGAAAAAACTAGTTTTTGTGTGAATAATGGCAAGTACGAATTCGTACGATTGCCTTTTGGATTGAAAAATGCTCCATCAATCTTTCAAAGAGCAATGGATAATATTTTAAGACCATACATTGGCAAAATATGTCATGTCTATATAGACGACATCATTGTGTATTCACACAGTATTCAAGAGCATACAGAACATTTGGATACCATCATCCATGTTCTTAAAAAAGCTAACATGAAAATTTCAATTGAAAAGTCAATGCTATACCAAGAAAAGGTAGACTTCTTGGGTTATGTCGTCGGGCATAACGTTATAAAAACCAACCCGAACAAGGTAGCAACAATCAAAGAATACCCTGAGCCAACGACTTTACGTCAACTTAGAAGTTTCCTAGGTATGATTGGTTACTACCGTAAGTTTATAAAAAACTATGCCAGCATAGCTAAACCATTAACCAAGTACCTTCAAAGCGATAGTGGGCAAGTGTCTACCCATATGGCAAAGAAAACGAACATAAAATTAGATGCGGATGCTTTGCAAGCATTTAATGTACTTAAAGACCACCTAATAACTGAAACCGAACTTACCCAGCCCGATTTTTCAAAAAAATTTGTCCTAACTACCGATGCTTCAGACGACGCAATCGGAGCGGTCTTATCGCAAGATGGGAAACCTATAACTTTTATATCAAAAACATTAGGAAAAACAGAGAGAAGTTTTGCAGCAAACGAGAAAGAACTCTATGCCATAGTTTTCGCTTTAAAAAACTTACGTAATTATTTGTATGGAGTTACTAATTTAGAGATCCATACGGATCACCAGCCTTTGACATTTGCAGTTTCACCCAGAAACCCTAATGCTAAGATGAAACGCTGGCACGGTCTTATTGAAGAACATGCACCGAAAATGGTCTATAAACCTGGAAATACAAACGTAGTGGCTGACGCCCTATCCAGACAAAATTTAAACCAGATTTCGGACAGTTCTTCTGAAGCCACCCAACACTCAGCCGAAAGTAGTGATGAGTATTAAATTAAATTGATTGATAGACCTCTGAACCAATTTAACCTACAAATAATAATAGAAAAAGGAATAGAAACCATTCACGAACATATTAAACCTTTCCCTAGGAAAGATAGGCATATCATTACATATAATGAACCTTCCGACCTGATACCTTTATTCAAGGAATTTATAAAAGAAGATTTAGTAGCATTGTTTGCTACACCCGAAACAATCTATGATATTAAAAACATTTTGAAAGGAAATTTCACGAATAAATTCATACAGGCAAAATATTTTGCCAACGATGTTGCTAATAAAGATGACCAGGTATCAATAGTGGCACAAACGCACACCAGTGCGCATAGAAACTTCAGAGAAAACCTTAAACAAGTTATTGATAAATATTATTGGCCTGGAATGTCAGACGAATTCCAACAATTCGCGAGGAACTGCGAGGTATGCAACGTAAATAAATACGACAGGCACCCTAATAAACAACCAATTGGTGAGGCACCAATTCCTGTAAAAGAGGGGGAGTGCGTTCATATTGATGTAATGTTTGCAGAAAAATTAAAGATTCTCACATGTATCGATGCATATTCTAAATTCTTAGTTATTAAAATTCTAGACAATCGCCAAGAAATGCAAAACAAAGTTCTTGAGCTACTGCAAGCATTTCCTGGTTGTAAAAACTTAGTATGTGACCAAGATCCCACATTTACCTCGGCTTCTTTCGTATCACTAATGCAAAGATCAGATATCTCTGTTTACTATACCCCAGCTAACCACAGTACGACTAATGGTCAAGTGGAACGAGCTCATAGTACCCTTCAGGAGATAGCCAGATGCGTTAAAGAGGAGAATAAATTAGTAGACATAGTTGAAGTATTCATCAGAGCAGCTAAAGAATATAATAAAACTATTCATTCTTCCACCGGAAAGAAACCCGCAGAAGTTTTGTTTAATAAAATTAATCACTCCGATGTTCCGTTAAAATTAACAATGGCCCAAGACAAAATGCTTGAGGGTCATAATAAAAAAAGAAAATCGAAAGAAGTTAAGCCCGATGATACAGTGTATCAAAAGACTACAGGTGCCCACTGGGGCAAATTGCAACCAAAGTATAAACCACGGAAAGTATCCGAAGATTTAGGGAACAAAGTTAAACTTAAAAATGGTAAGATTGTCCACAAAGATAACCTTAAATTTTAATTCCAGACAATGGACATCTTCACCCTTCTGCTAACTTTCATACTATCAATCAGAGCTGAAATCGTTGATTATACTCGAGACAATTATGTGCTAATCGAAACTGGTGACACACTCCTATACCAAAATACTTCAAACATCTTCCATGTGACTAACTTGACTTATCTTCAAGATTTTCTTGACAGGACTAAAGAATCATTGGAACAACATTACGACAATACAATCTATGCTGACTCACCGAAAGATTACACCCATAACAACAATTTCAATATTATACAAACGCTTTTAGACCAACTCATGGTTTCTCGCTCTAAACGAGCAATTGAAACAATAGGAACTATCTGGAAATGGATAGCTGGTACCCCAGACCATGATGATGAGATTATAGTAGAGAATAAAATTAACGATCTTATAATAAACAACAATAAACAATTTGTAACAAATTCTAAACTGTTCGAAGCAATACAATCTGTAAAACATACAATAAAAAGTGAGCTCATTTCCGAAAAATGTAAATTAATTATCTTTGAGCTTCAAAATTTAATGAATACCATCACTCTAGCTAAGTTGAATATTTTGAATCCAGCTATCTTAAACTTTGATGATATAAACAAAATTGTAAAAAATGAATTTATCAAAACTTTTACTATAAGCGACTTAATCGATGTTTCTAAATTTAAAATCTTACAAAAAAATGGAATAATTATAATTTATATTAAATACCCCATCATTCACAAAAATTGTAAATTATACGAAAGTAGGGCCATAAGCCAGAAAGATGGGAAACTAATTTTAAGTAAAGAAATTGCCAAATGTAATAAAACATTCACAAATGTTCAAAATTGCAAACATGAAATAAAGTATACGTTCTGCGAAACAAATAAAAATAAAACATGTTTATCAGAACTATTAAACAACCAAAAAACAGTATGTAATAAAATTAAGGAAAAGAATGTAGACTTAGAAATAATTAAAGATGGAACCATTCTCCTATCCGGCGAACACACCGTCGACAACGAAACTTTAAAGGGCGTCTACCTAGTGAATTTTGAAAATAATACTCTTATTGATGGAAGATCATACGAGAATCCTACGCGCCTGATCCAGAATTACCTGAAGACCTACACAATTGACAAATATGAAATTGATTGAAGCAACTAAAAGCCCTTTTATCTCTGCTTTTGGACTTGTCTCATTCACCGTTCTCGTAACTACATTTATAGTTATTCTTCACAAAAGAAGAACTCCTAAGCTAACTCCAGGACAACATCTCAACCAGAGAGCAGAACGAATAGAAATGCTTGTACGGCAATACGAAGCTGCGGGACGCGCTTCTTAAAGGAAAGGGAGTTAACATTCTACTTCCCGCACACAATGAACAGCATCCAGACAACACCAATGTAAGGGATGCAGACTGTCTATTTTGAGACCGATAATAAAATCGATCGTAAACCCGATCATAAAACCCAAAAACAGTTTTACGATAGTAAAACTGAAACAACAACAGACAAACCAACCCCTAACAAAGTAAGGATGCACAAAAAGCGGAGAAGAAGAAGAATTTGACCAGAAAGAATCCGAACACCAAGCTGAGCGGTCAGCACCTACGCACCAATTGCAATAGACATTTATCATTTTGTATTAGTGTTTTAAGTTTTAAAATAAAATTATTTTAATTAAATATTACGTAACGAGTTAAATTAATTTATATATGCATTTGTTGAGCGAGACATATTTGTTGAGTTATGTCTTGCCGCCACTGAGTAGTATGATCATTGTGATTAATTAATGTGATGCATTAATGTCACTATTGAAAATAAAAATGTGAAATTACCAAAATCTAAATATTCCATATCTCAAATTCCCGGGTTTCAGCAACAAATGTTTAGGGGATACATTGTTTTATGCAACCCATTTTTGTTCCAGATACAAAATACAAAAAAACAAGACATTTTTTTATTTTATAAAAAGTAGATATGTAATTTTATTTGAATTTACTGCAGCCACTTTGATTTTATTTTTAATTATTAAAAAATGACTTCACTATTCAATAGTCGGACGGCAAGTTAATATTTTATTTAGTTAAAGAAGAGAGAAGAATCTAAATCCAAAAGTCTGTACCATGACAGAAATTTTATAATGAAATTGAAAGCGACTCCTACGCCAACAATTCCGTTTACTAAAGCTACAATTTTTTTATAATCCATTTTCATAAATAATAAAGAATAATTCAACATGCAGCTACTTTATAACGGGTGATTTTTTAGCTGGTTTGGTTTTGACAACACTGGTTTTGACAGCTGACGTGTGTTTAGTACCTTGTGTCACTGTCAAACAGCTTCAGTTTGGTTTGCAATTTAACCATGGATCGTCTTACAAATGAACAACGCTTGCAAATTATTGAATTTTACTATCAAAATTCGTGCTCGGTTCGAAATGTTCATCGCGCGCTGCTTCCATTTTATGGTCGGCATTCTCGACCTTCTGAGCAGTCTATTCGGAAGATTGTGACCAAATTTCGCACCAAATTTACTTTGTTGGACATTAAACCACCAACACGTTTACGTACTGTGCGTAGTGAAGAAAATATTGCGGCCGTATCAGCTAGTGTGACAGAAGACCGCGAAATGTCGATTCGGCGCCGTTCCCAGCAGTTAGGCCTTTGTTACAGCACTACGTGGAAAATTTTGCGGAAGGATTTGGGCGTAAAGCCTTTTAAGATACAGCTGGTGCAAGAACTAAAGCCAGCCGACCTACCACAACGCCGAATTTTTGGTGAATGGGCTCTTGGAAAGCTGGCCGAGGATCAGCTTTTTTATCGAAAAATTGTGTTCAGCGATGAGGCTCATTTTTGGTTGAATGGGTACGTAAATAAGCATAATTGTCGCATTTGGAGTGAAGATCAGCCAGAAGCATTGCAACAGCTACCAATGCATCCCGAAAAAGCCACTGTTAGGTGCGGTTTATGGGCCGGCGGCATTATTGGGCCATATTTCTTCAAAGATGATGCGAATCGCAGCGTTACTGTCAATGGTGAACGCTACCGAGCGATGATAACAAACTTTTTTTGCCCGAAATGGAAGTTCTTGACTTGCATGATATGTGGTTTCAACAAGACGGTGCCACATGCCACACAGCACGCGAAACAATGGCGCAATTGCGAGGCGAGTTTGGTGAACAGTTAATCTCACGTTTCGGGCCGGTCAATTGGCCGCCTAGATCGTGCGATTTGACACCATTAGATTATTTTTTGTGGGGGTATGTCAAGGCTAATGTCTATAGGGACAAGCCCGCTTCGATTGACGCACTGGAAGCCAACATCCATGCATTCATTCGTGAGATACCGGCCGATATGTGTGAAAGAGTATGCCAAAATTGGACTCAGCGGATAGGCTACCTGAGACGCAGCCGCGGTCAACATTTGCATGAAATTATCTTTAAACATTAAATTGCAAGGTTCAAACTATCGATTCAAATAAATATTTCATTAATTTTTTCGAATTTTTTGTGTTTTTTTTTTTTAAAGTTCTAAACCTCTTAAAAAATCACCCGTTATAAGCTACAATGTAGCAAAATTGAAATGAGATATTAGGTGCATCGAAAAGAGAAGTTGTGTGATCAAGTTATTTTATTAAGAATATAGATCAAACAAACAAAAATGATAAATAAAATATGCTGATGATTCAGACAGACAAACAAAAAAAATAGTAAAAGTATGCTGAGTTAAACACTACCCATCCAACAAAATAACTTGTTTTAGTTTTAATACAAGCTATTTCCCGGCTTGTATAGTAACTAAAACAGGCCTTACACAAATCATTTTGGCTGGCATTAAACAAGCTATTTGATTTCCTTAAAACCTGTCATCACAAGTGCTAAACAATCAAATAGTTTTCGATCAACAATTTAAAAAGGCCTTAAAAAAAAAAACAAATATTGCTCATTTTAACAAGTTATTATATGAAATCAAATGGCTTGTATAATAAGACTTTTGAACCCAACTAACAATTTAACTTGTTTAAGTTTTAACACAAGCTATTTTTTGGCTTGTATAGTAACTAAAACAGACCTTACACAAATCATTTTGGTTGAAATTAAACAAGCAATTTGATTCCCTTAAAACCTGTCATCACAAGTGCTATACAATCAAATAGCTTCCGATCAACAGTGTAATTAGGCCTTAAAAAGACAAAATATTGCTTAAGTAAACAAGTTATTATTTGAGTGCAAATGTCTTGTCTAATTAGGCCTTTGAAAGGCCATATATAGACTTTGCATTAAGGCCTTAAAGTCATTCAATGCAGTTGTATTTTAAGAAGAATTTATATTAAGCTTTGCTGCTTTTAATTTCATTTTTTATATTTTTTTTTTCTGTTGATTTTCTCTACATAAAGTTGTTTTGGACTGCGTTTTTCTTTATTCTGAAATATTAAGAATTTTATTTTATTTGAAAAAATTTTACTTACTCATGACTCTTCCAAGGTTTGAACTCACGACCTCCCAATCACCAGTCCAGCGCGCTACCCACTAGGCCATTCCTAATTCAGAAGATTCATGTACAAATTGGAATGAGTTGATACACTTCATGTATACTTCACAGCCTGTACAATTCTACCAGCAATATATGAGTAGTAAAGGCCATGTGTTGGATTTATAAAAACCTAACTCGAGACTTGAATCAAACCTTATAATACGATTTATAGAGAACACCTAAAGCCACTAAACATTCAATGATAAGTTTACTTCTTTATTACCTGTACCTCAACTTAGCCTTTCTAAACCATACTGGTGCGATTTTCTTGAATCTTGGTACTTTTATTTTTAGTTTAAGGTATGAATCAATTGATTCTTGAAGTGAAAAAAAAATATGTTAAATCTTTAAAAAAATGTCTATACATTCGTATTCGTATGACAAAAACTCAGAAAATAAATGAATGAATGAGTTTATAAAATATTGCATTTCTATTGGACCAAAATTTCTATATTAAAATTTTTGGTCGTTTGAAGGAAAAACTTAAATCCTAACAATTTTCATTTTGTTATTAAGTTTTGGACAAATGTTTATTTATTTATATAAATCTAGCTTTAGAAACAATTTGAATTATAAAAGCAAGTACCTACGTGCGATTTATTTGTGTTAAGCATTTAACATCTGTCACAAGCAAAATGGAATAGCTCGCTCTAGAAGGCAATAATTTCTACAAGTTTGTTACTAACATTTAAAAAAACTATATAATTCCTTTCGCAGGGCAACATATATCACACGCAAAACAAAATAGCTCACGAAAGAAGGCAATAATTTGAATACATTTGCTACTCACATTTTATAAAATCTAATATTTACTTACAGAGGGCAACATCTGTGCATCTGTCACAAGCAAAACGAAATAGCTCATGAAAGAAGGCAATCATTTCTAAAAGTTTGCTACTGACATTTTATGAAAACTACATAATATGAATATACACAAACATACGGTCACTTTCAAAATTATTCGGAATAAAAAGTTTTTTTAAGTAGTTAGTAGTTAGTTTTTAATTTTTAATTATAATAATTCTCTTATTGAATATTACATAAAATTAGATAAGCTTAAACTTTTTTTATATTTTGTACCAAATTAACTTATAAAAATGAATATAAGAAAACAATTTAAGTTTATCTAAGTTTTAGTCTTTTTCCATATTATCCATAATCGTTAAGGACTAACTACATTCATCTCACTTTTGTATAAAAGTGAAAAAATACAAGTTTATGCTATCAAAACCTTCCTGCGGAGCGTATGAAGTTTAAGTTGAGCTAAATGCGTTCAAGCACGGAAAAGGCTTGTTCAGGAAATATTATCGATGTGAGTGACATCTATGAATAAGCTTTTTAGCAGTTTTTTAAGATGTGGTTTTTTCACTTTTCTACAAAATAAAAGTTAGGAACGCTCTAACTTTCACTTTTGTAAAACTTGAGATAAGAGATAGGATTCAGTAGTTTATTGAAAAAAGACAAAACATTTTTGCACTTTTGTATAAAAGAATTGCATGTAGTTTACAATAAAAAAAAAACGTATTCTTAACAAAAACCTTTGTATACCCAATAATTTTGTGGGTGACTGTATTTTCTAACAGAGGAACACAGCTGTCATTTCCAAAACGAAATTGCTCACAAAAGAAGGCAATCATTTCTTTAAGCTTACCACTAACATTTTATAAAAACTATATATATCCTTAATAAAAGTCAATTATTTCTTTTAAAAAATTTATTTTATTCTTTCAAATAAAAAGGATTACATAAATATATATAATCAAAATTCATGTTGTTATAAATAATTTAATGCCGAATTCCTTGCAATTGTTTCCAAACAATTTTTGGTTGGAAGGCATTTGTAAAAATAATTTTTTGTTTGGTTTGATGCAAAATGTAAACAAACAAATTATTAAATTAATAGAATATATATATAAAAGTACATTCATTTTATCGAGTAGTTTCGTTAGATTAAAAACGAGGAAAGTTGCAGAGATAAACAAAAATAGTTATGAATTAATTTAAAAAAACAACATAAACTCCACTAAGAACCGCACTAATCGAGAACACATCGTCGAGCGCTCGATTTATATTGTTAACTAACTTTGGACACTTAATTGAAAGTTCATTGATATTTCAAGAACTTTTTATTAATTATTCATCACATTTGAATGCGTTTTTTTTAATTTTATATTTGTTTTTAATCTATTGAGATGAACGAGATGAACTCTTCCGAATATTTTTTAAACCCGCTGCAGATTACTTTCAACTAAAGGGAATTGTCAAATCTTGCTGCTATGTGTAAGAAGCTTATTTAAGTAAGCCGTATACAAATGTTTTTATTTACTTTAGTAAAACAACTTGGACAGGCCTTAAACAGGTCTTTTCATACTAAAGCATACAAGCCTTGTATACAACTTGCAAATCTCAATTAAAAAGCCAATTAACAGGCTAATATTCAAAATTCATAATGGAAAACGGTTGACTTGTATAACAAAGCCGTATTTTAGTTATATGCTAGCTATAGCTTACCGAATTCGAAAAATCGGACCTAATACAAGTTAAATTGTTAGTTGGGAAAGGCCATACATACGTTTTGCACTGAGGCCTTATAAAAGCCACTCAATGCAGTTGTATTAAAAAAAATCCTTAATTTCAATTAATTTAATTTTTAATAATTTTATTTCTTCTTTTCTCCACAATTCTAGGTTCGTACTACGATTTATTTTGTTCTGAAATATGGAGAATTTTATTTCATTTGAAAAAATGTTACTTACTTAAATAACTTTTTCGAGGTTAATCACCTGTCTAGCGCGCTAACCACTAGGCCATTCATAAAAGTCATGACAAAATTTTAATGTGTTGATACACTTCACGTATACTTCGTAGTCTGTATAATTTTACCGGCAATATATGAGTGGTAGATAAGGTCCATATGTTTTATTTATAAAAAAGTGACTTGAAATTTTAATTTAAACTTATATAACGATATAATCGTATACCACTATACATTTACCGCCATATTATTCACTCTGGATTTAAATTGGATTAAAGTGAATTTTAAATCCAACTATTAAATCCAGATTTATTTAATCCAAAAATTTAAATCCATGTCCATATTATTCATTCTAAACATGCTTTAAGTCCATGAGATTTAAAATTCTCTTAATCAAGATGTAAAATGTTTTTAAGTTCAGGCGTTTAATTCAAAAATTTCAAATTTTCGAAGTGTCAAATTCCTCCCGTGATAGTTGAAAGTATATATTTTCCACGACTGTATAAAATATTACAAATATAAGTATACTTATTAAAAAGATTTTTGACTGATCAAAAAATTTGGAAAATTTATTATTAACAAGAAGTGACCAAAATATCAATAAGCTTCGACTTCAATTGCAAATTGAAAACAAATTTAAGTCGAGTCGCAAGTTGAAACGACGTTAGCGAGACAACAACTATACTAAAGTGAGACGATGATAAAACATGCACAATGACAAAAACAACATGTAGATGGCATGGCGAGACCAAAGCGAGACTAAAGCGAGAAAACCATGACTCGTGGAAATGGGCACGGTGAGAATACATAAGACGAACTCAGGGACCACGACAGTTTGGACTTTTTAACCTTTGAAAATTTTAATTTTGATAAAAAAAGTTTTGCGGAGACTATAGGGAGACCAAAGTGATACAGTGGCAAAACATGCGCAATGCCAAAAACCACGTGTAGATGTCACGGCAAGACCATAGCGAGAAAACCAAGACACAGATTCCCGGGTAAATAGGCATGCCGAGACGCCAGCGAGACGAGCTTAATGACATATGGTACTGAAGAGACCGTTTGAAAGACCACTGCGCGGCGGCGTGGTGAGAGATCAGCAAGATTACACCGAGACAATAGTCGTCGTCACCGTGCGTCGTTTTAATTTCAAACCGAGTTAGCCAACTCGATTTGGAAAAACAAGGTAACAAACGTATCGGATATGTTTGCTTCAACTAGGTTTGAAAAATTTTCGGTTTGAAATGTCAACAAAAAGCGAATAATATAAAATTCAGTTTTAATATTGATTTAACAACTTGAACTGACTTTTGGAGGACAGTTTAAATCCAATTCGATTAATCGGGATTGGATTTAAAAAGTTGGATTTAAGTGTGGATTCAACAAATAAATGATATGGAATTGGATTTAACTTTTGGATTTAAATTACTTTTAATCTGGGTTTAAGTTTTAATCTGGATTTAACGAGTGAATAATATGGGTGTTAGAGATAACTTTCCTTCATTATTGCCTGTACGTCAACCTAGCTTACCTTAATCAAGATTTTCTTGAATCTGGGTTCTTTTTTTTAGTCTAAAGTGTGAATCAAACAATTTTTGACGTATTTGAAAGAGGTATTTCAAAAATGTATGCTTAGAGCTCTAGCATTTTTTCCATACATTCGTATGAACTTTCAAAATAAATGATTGACAGATTTTAAAAAACCTTTTATTTCTATTGAACCAAAATTTTGATATTAAATAATTTTCTGGATGTTTGAAAAAAAAACTTTAATCCCTACAAAAGTTTATCTCGTTATAAACTTTTAGGTAAATGTTTATTAATTTACCTTTAAAAAGTTAGCTTTAGAAATAACTTGAATTATAACAGCAAGTACGTGCGACTCATTCGTGTTTACAATCAACATCTGTCACAAGCAAAATGAAATAGCGGCTGGCGAAATAAGACAATAATTTCTTAAAGTTTGCTACCACATTTAAAAAAACAATATATTTCCTTCTGCAGGGCAAAATTTGTCACACGCAAATCTAAATAGCTCACGAAAGTGGGCAATCAACTATTTAAGTTTGCTACAAACATTTTATAAAACTATATTTTTCACGAATAATATCAATAATTTCCACGACGGTGTTCACATTAGACTGAAGAACTGTATTTTTTTGACGTTTCAGTAGTTACATCTTCCTTTACTGAAGAAGTGGGAGCGAGATGTGAATACTGAAACGTCAAAAAAATGCAGTTTTTCAATCCAATGTGAACACCGTCCATAGACCATAGGTTTCTTTTTTTTTAATTTTATTTTATTTTCCAAACAAATAGGTACATATGTATATACGTACCCCAACATTCTTGTTGATTTCTAATGAGAATAACTTAAAAAATATACATATATTAATTGCAAATAGCGAATTCCTTACAATTATTTCTGAACAATTTTATGGTTGGAAGGCACATACATTTGTAAAAAGTAATTTTTTTGGTTTGAGGCAATAATAAAAAGACTAATTCACATATAATTTCAAAACAAATATCCAAAAGTACATTAAATATTTTGCATAAATTCAAAGATTAAAAACAAATATATTTACGGGAATAGTTGCAAAAATAGTTACACATTTCCTAAAGTTAAAAAAAAAAACAACACAAATTCCATCAAGAAACACATCAATCGAGGAACGACATGGCGAGCGCGGGCCTCATAACGTTATTCGACTTTGGGCACTTGAAATGAAAGTTCAGTGATTTTGTTCTTAATAATTATTTACCACTTTTTGATGAACAAGTTTTCTTATAATTCTATATTTGTTTATAATTTATTCTAATAAACAACGAAAAAGACGTGAAGACGTCTTATAATTGCTTGATGAAAATTTGGGTAGACAGAGAATTTTTGTGCGTTTGTGTATTGACTTGACGATGATGGAAAGGGATACAGAAATATATGTATGTATATCGCATGGGTTCTATCAGAGTTGTAGAAATGGATTTTCTTAAATTTATAAATTATAAAATTATAAAATTATAAAATTAATTATTTAAAAAAAGATTCCAAAATTGTGCAAATATTTTGCATTCAAACCATGACACAAAAAGAAAACTAATGGAAAACCGAAAATTTGTTATATTAAAAAAAAAATGTTAATGCAAAATAAAAATTTTTTGCATTACAAAAAAAAAAAAATGTTAATGCAAATGAAAATTGTTTGCATTAAGAAAAATGTTAATTCAATCATCAATATTTCCTGCATTAAAAAAAATTTCAATAGAATTTGAAAATTTCCTGCATTAAAAGAAAATGCAAATGAGATATGGAAAATTTTCTGCATTAAAAAAAATGTCAATAAATTTTGAAAATGTCTTGCATTAAAAAATAAAATGGGAATCCGATATGCAAAATTTCTTGCATTAAGAAAAAAAAAAATGCAATAGATTTTGAAAATTTCTTTGCATTAACAAAAATGTCAATAAAATCTGAAAATTTCTTGCATTAATAAAATTTATGAACATTTCTTGCATTAAAAAAAGTGAGAATCCGATATAAAAAAATACTTGCATTAAAAATAAAATGCAATAGATTCTGAAAATTTGCTTGCATTAAAAAAAAAATGTATTAAAATTTCTTTCATTAAAATAAAATGAGAATCCGATACAAAAAAATTCTTGCATTAAAAAAAATGTAATAGATTTTGAAAATTTGCTTGCATTAAATAAAAATGTCAGTAAAATTTGAAAGTTTCTTGCATTAAAAAAACGAGGATTGTTTGCTTAGAAAAAATTGTAGGAAAATTTTTGGTAAAATCGTGTCATTTAAAATATCATTTTGTTACTTTAAAACGTAAAGATGGCTTCCAAAGTGACAGGTTAAAGAAGGAGATATTGTGAGTACTGAGTACCATACACATACCGGACAATTGTCCTATGCAATTGGTAATCTGATTTCTGAAAAGGGTACAGTGAAAATTTCATTATGTTTAAAAATGTTTTTAAAAAGTTAGTTAACTTTAATAAAAAAAGTATGAATCAAAGAATCATGTTTTGTTAATAAGTGGAGTTCTCTGTATTATGACCTAGATGCTTAAATTGTTCTCACGTAGGTATTCCTTAGAACTGTTCGTCAGAACAAAATCGTTACAGTGAATGCGTTGGAACTCACACAAACTTCTTATTTCAAATATCACTTTCAACATATTTGTCTTTGTCCGCCATCAGTTCTGACGAGCGCCATTTAGTTTGAACGACAAATCTATTCTGGCCAACTCGTGCGTGTGGCGAAAAAAATGCATGAAACCACTTTTATAAGAGCATAATAGATTTGTTTGTTCTGACAAATACGTCAGAAAAATTGTTAGCCAGAATACGCATCCAGTGTAAGGCGCCAGTTATAGCTACCATTGAAAATTTTAATGATTGATTTTGAGACGTTTTAGAAGTAAAACCATTTATTTTTTTATGAACAAATAAAGCTTAAGACTAAATTAATAATTCTAGTAAAAAAAAGTCAGATAGGCCTATCCTTCCACATAAAAAGACTTTTCTTTTTTAAATGATCGCACTACCTTACCAATGATCATGGGAATCTTTAAAGTAATTTTATGTGGAAAGTTGGGCCTGTATGAATTTTTTTTTGACTAGAAATATAAATAAAGTCTTGAGTTTTATTTGTTCATCAAAACTACTCGTAAAATGATTTTGCTTTCTAAGTGTCTTAAAATCAATCATTAAAGTTTTCAATGATGAGTTTCAATGATAGCTATAACTGGCACTTAACCAAAGCCTAAGCTTCCATAAAATTGTTATTATCGAAAGATTGCAGATGTCACTATTTTCGATTTAAAGCAAAAATGATAACGGAGGTATGAAGCGAGTAATTGTTGTTTGCAAAGAAATTGATGGTTCCAGTTTTCATTTAATTTTACATTCCCTAAATCCGAACAACATTCAGTTTATGCATAAATTATTTTTGAAGTGTACCTAAATAGTGCCATAATTAAAAAAAATAATATTTCTTTGAAATTGTTCTTTAATGCTCAAATTTGAGACATAGTAGGTAAGTAAGTTATTAGTATTTTTGCAACGCTTTTATATATCACGGAGGAAATATGTACTTGATTTATTTTTGTATGTTAAAACTATAACTGTTTTTCTTTATATACCTCCATGTCAGATTTGCTTAAAAGAAGAATAAAAAACAGATCAAGAAAATGAAAATTACAGCATTATCTCCCATTTTCATTGATAAATTACATTATAAATAATATAAGAACACTATACCTATATGTAAAGGGTTTTAAACAGGAACGCTACAAAAGTAGAGCGACAGGGACAGCAAACGACACCATATTTCTTGCCGCTCTTTTGACATTAATCTTCAGTAAGGTTTGCCATTATATAATGGAAAGATATACGAGCCACCAATGAGGAGAAATTATTAAAATTTACTACCGAAATTCGGAGTCAGTGGCCTCAACGTTAAGAGCGCTACGTCCAATTTATGGTCGTCATAATCGCCCTAGCAGATCAACAATTGAGTGTCTAGTGGAAAAATTTTAATAAACAGGCACAGTACAAGATTTTCCCGTGCCAGTGAGACAAAGAAGTGCCCGTAGTGTCGAGAATATTGCTGCCGCTGAGGCTTCAGTTGAAGAAAGCTCAAATGTGTCTCACACGTCGTTCTCAAGCATTGGGCAACTCTGTGGCGTCGTTGTGGCGAATTTTGCGAAAAGATCTTGGCCTACATTAAATTGACACAAGAACTGAAGCCGTTTGACCACCAGAAGAGTCGTATGTTCGTGAATTGGGCTGAGCAACAACTTGAAAATGTTTCGGATTTTCATGGAAAAATCATCTTCAGAGATGAGCGTCGTATGTTCGTGAATTGGGCTGAGCAACAACTTCAAAATGATTCGGATTTTCATCGAAAAATCATCTTCAGCAATAAGGCTCATCTCTGGCTGAATGGCTTCGTCAATAAACAAAATATGCCGTATTGGTCAGGCAGCAATCCACACGTACTCCAAGAGTCATCATTGCATTGACCTGGAAAACAGAGCCTTGCTACATCACTTCTACCTTCGGAATGACATCACGCAATGGCGATCAGAGAACCTTGGTTTCACCGGGTTCAATGAAGATCATTTGGCAAACGCCATAATCGCCGAGCAAAATGGGCCCAGTTCCCTGTTAATTGCGAAGGTGGAGCTCCAGCTCATCTTCGATTCATTAAAGAAGAAGAAGTCAGCAGGAGTCGATGGCATATCCAACGTTGTACTTCGACATTTACCTCAAGAAGCAGTAGACATTTATACCACTCTGTTTAACAACGCTCTGAATAATGCATATTATCCAGTACGGTGGAAGACAGCTGTGGTGCATTCTCTCCCGAAAAAGGGAAAGGACAACTCCATCCGGCGAATCTCCGGTCGATAAGTCTTATCAATAGAGCTCTGTCTAAGTGGGCAGAGGACAATAATATCATACCGGACAATCAGTTCGGTTTTAAGGCGGGACACGACACCATTCATGCCGCGTCGAAACTCGTTTCTGATGTCCAATGGAACAAATCTAAGAAGCAGTGTACGGGTGCCTGTCTGGTTGATTTGGAGAAGGCCTTCGACACCGTATGGTTAGAGGGTCTTTATCTAAAGCTGACCAGACTTGGCATTAGTAAACCACTATTATATATGCTTTATGATATGCTCAATGGCAGAAAGTTTGTTGTCAAAAGTGGCAATGTAACTTCTGCCACAACCTTTAATATTAAAAATGGTCTTCAGCAGGGAGCGGTCAAATCGCCGATTCTATTCAGCATTTACACCAGCGATCTGATAAGTAGTCTAACTCAGGCAATTGCGTATGCCGACGATCTAATTGCGTACAGAACAGCTCCAAAAGTCGAGGTCATCAGGATTCTTTTGCAGCGTGACTTCGAGAAGATTCAGCGATATTGCGATGACTGGAAGTTGAAAATCAACTTCCAGAAATCAGAAACTATCTTGTTTAGGACTCCGTTGCTTAGAGCCAGAAGGGATACGAGAAAGAACTGGCGCAAGCTGGTGATCGTAGGGCCAAATGGACATCCACTGGCGAGTAAAAGTGTAGTAAAGTACCTTGGCATCTGGATGAATCAGTATTTGTATTTCGACAGACATATAAATGCTGCTCTGTCCAGGGCTAGGGGAGCTTTTGTCCTGACGAAACGGTTGTTCTTTAGCAGCCGGCTTGACAGCAGGGTGAAGGTGATTTGCTACATGGCCCTTATCCGGCCGATGATTGCCTATGGATGCCCGGTTTGGTTCAACGTTGCCCCATCTCAAATGGAAAAGATTCGGGTGTTTGAGAGGCAGTGTCTTCGACGCTGCCTTGGATTGCACAGAACACCAGAGTCGGAGTACAAACATTACTATTCCAACCTGGTCCTATACAACGGTGCCAACATAAACAGGATAAATAATTTCTTACTGAAGCTTATTCGAGGTCACATTGCAAGAGCGATGTCCTCGTCTAACAGCTTAATTTTCGGGGCTTATTACCCCAACAACGAATACTACGAGAGTGTGCGTCTAAGCGGCTTTATTCCGCCCGATGCATTCCTCCACCTAGACAGTCGAGGGTTGATCCAGGATAGAGCGGCGGTTCCGCTAATCTACCACGTCAGCCGTAGAACTGTAGATCGGCAGCTCCTTTACAGTCGGGACGTCCTCGCACAAGACGGAGCTGAGCATCTTCGGTTCAGTAGGACTGTGTCCGAACGGGACCGAAGAGATAGGGTAAAGCAGGAGAACCAGTTCTGGTGGTTGAAAAACGAAGATGAAGTTCCTTTAGACATTGAATAGTTGACCTTGCTATTTTCTTTTATAGGTTTAGGTAGTTAGATTTAAGTAGAGACTGTCAGGGTGGCACCAAAAAAAAAAAAATACAAAAACACAAAAAAAATATAAAATCAACAAAAATACAAAAAAAAAATATATAAAACCGGAAAATGCCTGCTGTGGCTGTTCTAGTTTGTAAGTAGTCTGTAAGTAGCTTATAAGTAGGTTGTAATTAGTTTATAATTAGTTGTAAATAGTTTTAAGTAGCTTTAAGTAGTTTTAATTAGTTTTAATTAGTTTTCATTAGCTTTAATTTAGTTTTATGTAGTTTGTAAGTTTTATATAAAACCATAAAAAATAAAGACAATGATATCGAGTTTTTTGTAAATTCTTCTCGGTAAAAAATAAAACCGACCTGGATTTAGTATTAAGATAGTTCTTAGGCTGAAAGGCATTAGCATTAAGTTATTATAGTTTAACTTAGAGCGCCCGACTGGGGCCAGTAAGTTAGTTTTAAGATGTCGATAAGAAGGCTAGTTTTTATGAATTTTTGTCTATCTTTAAGATAGTTTTAAGAAAATGGAAAATAAAAATGAATTTCAGAAAAAAAAGTCATCATTGCATCCCGAAAAAATTACGGTTTTTTGTGGTTTATGGGCTGGTGGCGTTATTGGGCCGTACTTCTTGCGTGATGATTAAGACCGGCATGTAACTGTGAATGGGGATCGCTACCGTTCAATAATAACCGAATGTTTTTAGCCTCAATTGGATGCTATGGACTTGGAAGACATGTCGTTCCAACAGAACTGTGCCACAAGCTACACAGCGAATGTCACAATCAATTTATTGGAAACTATGTTTGGAGAACGTGTTTTCTCACGAAATGGTACAGTCGCTTGGCCGCCTCGGCCGTGCAATTTGACGCCGTTAGACTATTTCCTGTGAGGCTTCATCAAGTCCATGGTCTATGCCAACAAGCCAGCGACGATTGATAAACTTCGTACGAATATCGAACGTGAAATTGCAGCAGTATCGGCCGATTTATGCTTGAAAACCGTCGAAAATTGGGTTTAGCGTCTGGACTTCTGCAAGCGTGCCCGTGGTGGACCTTGCAAAAGAAATCGAGTTCCATACATAATGGCATCGATCGTACTTTCACAGGAATAAAGAATTTCATTGATATCCAAAACCGTTTTTGTTTTATTTAAAAAAACTTTTGTAGCGCTTTCATTGAAAAACTCGTTATATACCTATAAAAATACATATATTGAGGCTGAGAGAAAACCTTCCAGACTTTTGTTTTAGTAGGTAATTGAATTGTATTTCTTTTGATAGAGTTAACTGTTGACGTTGAGGAACCCTGCCCCTTTTATTTTTTTTTTCATGAATTTTGATATTATTTGAAGTATCATTTCGATTTTGTTGGCCAAACATTTTTGTTACTACCTCATTATGGGAATGTATTTTCTTTACTGTTTCTTTTTAACATTAAGTGCATACTCGTATCATCAGCGTCTCTTTATCCATGTTAGTTATTTGTTTTGTTCATAATTTTCTTCACTACAGTAGTGAAGTGCCGAAATACTGTTTTTCGGGAAAGTGGAGCATGGCTTAGTTATACAGTCACTCTCAAAATTATTATTTATTATTATTCGGAATAATTTTATTTTAACATGATTTTTCTTATTGAAATTAAAAAAAAAACTTTTTAGTCTAATAATTTTGGGAGTGGCCGTATATACCTTTAAGTCTGTATAAGTATGTCTATTATGTATGTCTGTATAAGTATGTCTATTATTTTGGAGCAACAACAAAGGTTGCATAGTTTGTTCAGCTGTCTGAAAAAATAGCTGAGTTTTCTGTTTGTTTCTTAATCAGAAATAAAAATCTAGGCAAAGAGTTTTATAGATTGGCTTACATTTATCCAAGAAAATATTCTATTATGTGTAGGTATGTAGGATTGGCAACTCTGGCTCGATATAGTTTGGTTGACATTGTTTATAAGCTCTGCAAAATTTCTTGAAATTTGGTGATAAAAAAGTATTTTTAAGGTGTTAACTTTATTTGAAAATTTTAAATTTCATCTTGGAAGTCGCTTCTCGAAGGTGAGCTTAAATTTTGTTTGAAAAAATTAAAACAACAAAAAATGAATGGCCTACAAAGAACACCACCAACAAAAAGCAACAACAATAAACCTATAAACAACAATAGAAACACAAACGTCACACAACCACCCACCATCCCTAACAATAGAAGCCCTAACTCCATGCAATCGCAAAAACGTCCGTGCACTGTTCTTTCGCCAGAGATGCACTCATCTACACAAGGTCCCAGCGCAGGTGCTATGCAAGTTATCGAAAACTCTCGAGTGCTCACTAGCAGCTTTACTTGACGAGCGCATGAAGAACTTGGCATCAAAAACCGATTTAATCGAAGTGAAGACTTAAATGGAATGCCTGGAACGTAGCAATGAACTGCTTCAAACCAAGCTATTGCACGTAGAGAATAAATGCCAGGTTCTGGAACGGCTAATAGATTTTCTTGAAAGGAAAAGCAACGAGAATAATTTGGTACTGCACATACCGGCAATGGAAAATGACCAACAGGTGATGGAGAAAGCCAAAAACGTTTGCTTGGACCTTCTACAACAAAGTAACCCGGCAATAATACGAAAAACAAAAGTCATTCGCTCCAGGAACAACAGATTAGCTAATGTCATTGTAGAATTGCAACACAGTGACGACGTACCATGCATATTAAAGGCTGCCATAAAGTTGAGAGATACTGGAATTTCTATCCACCGAGATTATACTAGAGCTGCGCGAGAAAAACGGCGAATTCTTATGCAAATAAAGGCAAAAATCATTGCAGATAATAAAAACACCAAAGTATCTATTCGTGGACAACAACTTTTATTCGAAAACAATACATATTACTTGGACAATAAGAATACTCCGAAGTGTGAAGTAGAAGGCGGGATGGCGTTAATAAACAAATTTATTAGCGTAACAGCTTGTAGTGATAGTCACCAACTGACAGGAACTGCACAACAAGCCAACATAGTCGGTAATGCAGTACACCTGCCAGCACCCAGTGGTGTCGAAGAGGGTTTTAAATGTAGTGTTTAGTACTATAGCCGTCTGCCATTCAAGTAAAATTGTAGTATCTAGTAATTTAAGCGAAGAAAAAGAATATTTTAAAATTTTATCGTACAATGTATCAGGTCTGATTAATAAATCTTTATTTAGTGATTTTTATAAGTTTGTAAATAGCTTTGATATAATATTTTTGTATGAAACATTTTTAACTGAAAATAACTTCTCAATTATCGAAAATAAGCTGTTAGATTTTGCATTTAAGTGGATCCCGGCAATGCGGACTCATGAGCGTGGAAGAGCAAGTGGAGGTTGCTACTTCGATTTCAAAAAAAAGCTTCGAAGTTTGAAATGCGAGTTTCGGATGCACATATGATTTGTTTGCCTAGAAATTAATACTAAACACCTGTGGATACTACCTCAATACCTCAACTGCAATAATTGGGAAGAAGATTTTGAAGGAGCAACGGAGGTGCTTCGACACATGAGATCGACGAACGTTATGCTTATTGGAGACCTGAACGCGAGAATCGGCCTAGAGGCAGGAGCAATGAACGTTAGTAACGGTTTTTATAGGCAATCAAAGGATACTGTTTGTAATGCAAGAGGAAAAAAACTCCTAGAGCTTTGCAGTTCTTTTGGACTCCGAATTCTGAATGGAACGAGTGCGAGTGCGAGTGACACCTCGGGTAATCTCACATTTATCGGAGGCCAAGGATCATTGTTGATTGATTATGCAATCCTAGGTGAAGATTGGGAGTCACTGGTGATGGATCTAGAAATTAAAGAATTTCCGTATTCGGATCACCTTCCCATTGTTGTAACATTCCAACGGCAGCGCTTGCAACCAAATGATGATGAAATTATCAGCCCGCAATCACTGCCCAGACTTAATTGGAAGATATGGCAAGCCTCAGCATACAGACAACAACTGGATGGTAGACTCCAAGTACTTCAAATACCAGACTTTCGAATGTTAGAGAAAACCATAAAGGAATCTTACCCTCAACAGCAGCCGCGCGGAAAAGGATGGAATTTAAATAATGAGCCTTGGTTTGATCAAGAATGCCGAAAAGCTCGGAAGATTTCTTTTGCATGGTTGAGAAATTTTCGGAGTTCCTCCCAAAGTTCATTTAGGATTAACTACTTAAAGGCCAATAGGAAATTTAAAGAGCTATGCAAAGTCAAAAAGAAGAAATATGATGAAAAACAAGCATGCAAATTGGTGTCTTGTAAAAACGCTAGGGACTTTTGGAAACTGGCTTGGGAATTAAATGGAAAACAACCAGTAATTCACAAAAAACTGTGTGCACATTCACTTTTCCTTCACTTCAAGGATTTACTAAATCCGGAAATAACATTAGTGAACTGGCATTATGCAGCTCCTCGATTTGAGAACGAAATTTTGGACCCAGAATTTAATATGCAAGAACTTGAACAAACTTTATGGGCGCTTAAAGATGGGAAAGCAGCGGGTTCAAATGGTATTCCAGTAGAGTTCTACAAATATGGAAGCGTCACACTGAAAGAACATTTGGTAACATTATTTAACAAAGTTTTTGAGGGGAATCTTCCGGTAGATGAATTCAGGAATGCTGTAATATTCCCGATACACAAAAAAAGATCCTTGCTGGATGCAGCGAACTATCGAGGAATATCTTTTCTAAATTCAACATATAAGATCTTCACAACAATGTTACAGAAACGACTTACAAGGTGGATCACAACACAAAACATGCTAAACGAGTGCCAAGCTAGTTTTAGATCCGGTTACTCTACAATCGACAATATCTTTGTTCTCAGGAGCCTTGCCGAAAGCTTTTGCATGCAGGGTAAAAAATTGTATGTATTTTTCATTGATTTGAAAGCTGCTTTTGACACGATCAACAGAGACGCCTTATTTTACAAAATGTACAATCTGGGATTGTCGTTGAAGTTTGGTTTAATGCTTGAAGAGTTGTACAGAGGAACACGGGCTGCAGTTTGGAACGGAGTGGAACTCTCGAGTGGTTTGCAACTTCATCAGGAGTGAGGCAAGGCTGCACACTGAGTCCTACCCTCTTTTCGCTCTTCATAAATGATCTAATTGATTTCCTTCCTGGAGGAGTTGACTTTGCGGAAGAGCGTATTAAAGCATTGATGTTCGCGGATGATATAATCTTGTTTGCGTACTCCCCAGAAACACTCCAACTTATGATAAACAAGATTTACAATTACTGTTGTTTATGGAATTTGGTTGTCAATACTCAAAAATCTAAGGTGATGATTTTTAAAAGAGGAGGTGGACGAAACGCATCGAATGAAAATTGGGTATTTAACGGAGAAGATATTGAATGCGTCAAGGAGTACAAATACCTAGGCGCCATCTTTTCGAGCAACTTAAGTATGGAAAAGTATCTACAAGAAAAACTGCAAAAAGCAAAAACAGTTATAAATATAGCATGGAAAAGAGTTTTTATGAACGTCAACATAGCACATAGTAGCAAATATAAAGTATTTGAAGCTGCAGTGGAGAGTATTCTTTTATATGGCGACCAAGTTTGGGGATGCAAAAAGTTTCTCACTGTGGAGAAACTACTAACTCACTACGTGAAAAGAGTATTTCGTCTGCCAATGAACACACCAAACTACGTTATTATGTTAGAGACAGGACTTTCACCTCTATTCGTCAAAACCCTCAAACTGCAAGCGGACTATTTACTGAAAGTTTTCAAGATGCCTGATTCCCGACTGGTCAAGAAAATAGCTCTTAAAGCAGTACAAAATCAAAATAGTTGGTACAGGGAGTGGAATAGCCTCGCCGAAGGATGTAACGTGGTGTTCAATTTGAACGTTGGAAGCATATCAAGCTGCAAGGATATCTTATATGATGTGATTGTGAATGTAGATGAAAAATGTAGAGAAGATTATATAGCTGAAGCTTTTGAGTCCTTATTCAGAACAATTTATAGAAAGCTGAATCACAATCTTGCTGAAAGAAACTACTTCAATGATGCAAATAGTGTGAACGAGATCTCAACAATGGTTAGACTCCGAAGTGAACTTATAAGCCTGAATTTCATACCACACAGACCCGAATTACCATTGGAGTGCAGTATGTGCAATCTTAGAGAAAGAGAGGACATTATTCATTTCGTTGGAAAATGCCCTTCTTTAAGGGAAACAAGAAGGAGCTTTTTTGGAAGTGACTTCTTATCGGATGAACAAGTTGTTGCTATTCTGAATGAGATGAATGTCGGCATTTTGTACAAATATTGCAAAACCACGTTAAATTACAGATCTAGAATTATTAACGAAGATTTCTGATATATCAAACAATAATCCACTTAATTAATTCAATCTTAAAGTTCTAAAATTAGCTTCATATAAATAAATATAAAAGCTTATTACAATATTGTATAATATATGTTAATTGTTAATCTGGCAGACGGCAAATGCCATGTCAAAATGATTTTTGGTATATATATAAAACATGACTTGTAAAATGTATGTATGTGTAGGTACCGACCTTCCGGAATAATTCAACTTGAAAAACGGAACTCGTTAAAAAATTTTGTTGTTGATCTTATTTTGTTCTTAGCTTCACTAACGCAGTTGAAAGGAGCATTACAGTATTTTCACTTTATTTTCTCTCTTTTATACAAAATTTTTATTTTAAGAAAATCTTGAACTTAATTGATCTGAAAAAAAAAGATAAAAAGAATCGATTTTGACGAAAAAAGTTGTTGCAACATTTTTGCAATTATGGCCTAAATTATTATCATAGACAAAAGAGATGTACCTATAAGAAATCTTCCCTAAAATATAAATAGCTTTACAAAATAATGCTAGGAAATTTAAATGTACATAATACATACAAAATGTATTAAAAAAGATGGGTAAGAAATGAAATTATATTTGGATTTTGCCAAGTTGCCGTCTGGAGGAACTCCTAACTAACAACACAATAAATGAACCAAGTTGTCGTCTGGAGGAACTCCTGACGAACAACTGACAGTTGGATTACCCTTCGGTTGTCTGGAGGAACTCCTGACGTACCGAATTAGATTCCAACATCCCTTGCTTTGGTTGTCTTGAGGAACTCCTGACGAACCAAGTAAATTCGACCTTCTAAAAAAAATAACAACACTGACACAAATAACTTTTAACAATAGATTTAAATATTTATTTTTCTCACTTCACTGTTTTACTTTAATACTTTTTTTCTTACTCATCACTCGTCGAAATAAATTTTTCAAGATTCTTACATTAAATACATGAATTTCAAACTAATACCAATAACTATTTGAGAATGAACTGAATGTGAACTTTAATAGTGAATGAAATGAAAGAATACAAAATAATCGTTACAATTAGAAATTTATATTTGGAAGTGAACGTTACTATTTGAATGTGATAATTAATTTTAAAATGAGTGTGAACTTTAAAGAGAATCAAAGAAAATGAAATGATCGTTACTAATTTGAATTTGAATGTTACGATGATAATGTTGTTCGATTACAGTTCATTGTTTCTAATTTGAATTTGAATGTAATGATGATAATGTAATTCGGTTACAGTTCCCCCCTCTGGCTACGAGTACGTCTTGGCGAGTTGACAGCTGATTGCGGAATTGAGTCCAAAGATCGTTTTGGGCGTCCTCTTTTTCTGATTGGATACTGAGGTTTGGTTCTGATGATATCGGCGTCAGAGTTGTAAGGCGTTAGCGCTGACACATGGTATGTTCCCAATGGTATATCTAAATGATCTGGTTGTGCTACTTGAAATGTAGTGCCTCCAATTTTCTGGATGATGATATAAGGTCCATCTCGTTTGGGTATAAATTTGGATGTAACGCTTTTACTAGCGCTGCTGAGGACGTGAGTTGTCACTAATACGGCATCGCCTAAAGTGTGCGCAGGGGATAGTCTTCGCTTAGTATTTGCATATAATAGTTGTCGTTCTTTATTTTGCTTCTCGAGTTGATGGGAATCTTCCAGAACATTAGCCAACTGTTTTAAGTATGGGGTAATTTCTGGAACAAAGTTTTCATTGTAGAGTATAGCACTAAAATCGTGTGTGACGTGTACTGGTGTCCTTAATTCTGTGTCTGTTCTGTGGTGTCCAAATGTAAGATAGGCTGCAGTTTGTCCTGTTGTTTGGCATACGGTGGTGTTCATTGAGAAACGTATTGATGGTAGCCTTGGTAGAGTATGGCCAATTGTGTTTTCAAATCTCGATTTTTTCGTTCTACTACATTTGGCTGCGGATGGTACTTTGTTCGATACCAAGACAAGAAGTAAGATATTGCATTATCGTTTAGATGAATTGAGGTCCATTATTACTAATTATTCGTCGTGCTATGCCATAACGAAGAAATATTTCACTGAGTAAGATGATTGCACAGCTCTCAGCGGTGGCTTCTTTAAGTGGGAATAGCTCTACCCATCTACTTGTTGTATCTTCGACTACTAAAATCCATCGATTTTCTTTACTCGGTGGAAGAGATCCAAATAAATCCACTGAGATTACTTCGAAACGCAGATAAAGTGGCGTTGATGTAAACAAACCAGCAGGTTTCTGGTTAGAAATTTAATATTTTTGACATTCGGTGCATTTCTTGATGAAATCCGTGATGCAAGTAATGGGGCAGGATTCTTGCCTCAGTTTTTTCTATTCCGTAGTGTCCAGCTGTTGGGGCTTTGTGGAGGGCGAGTAGAATGTTTTCTTTTTCGTAGTCCGGAATGACCAGTGTCATTATTCATGATGTAACCTTGACTAGCATATTGCGCCGCTTCCGTACCACTGCTGTCTTCAAATGCATCGATTTTATTATTAAGAACTGTAAAAATCGAATTCTCGATTTGGTATTTTCTTCAGACGCTAATAGTACTCTGGTTCTAGAATCTAGTTCCGGAATTACTAACATAGATAACTATCATCCTCCTTTGGATATTTTTTTTGACTTGAGCAATCATCTTACTGAAAACAGTAACCCTTATGATTGTTCATATGGTTTTGACTTCAGAAGGGCAAACTTTCAGTTGTTATCAGATGAATTAGCTAGGTCTGGTATTGAAAATATATCAGTGTCTATCGATATAAATGAAGCAGTTTTAAGTTTCTATTCCATCCTTAACAGCTGCATTGATAAAACTGTCCCTTCAAAAATATCAAAAAATAGAAACTTTTGCCATACATGGTATACGAAGGAGCTGAGAACACTCCGAAATAAAAGAAACAAAGCATTGAAAGTGTACATAAGAACTCTTTCGCCGGTAGACCACAGCTTCTACATTTCCCTTTTTGAAGAATTTAAAACTCTTTCAAAAAATCTATACACCAAGCATGTAAACGAAATGGGTAGTTCTCTAAAAGATGACCCTAAGGCATTTTGGAGGTTTGTCAATTCGAAAAAAAACTCAGATGGTTATCCGAATAATTTCATTTATGAAAATTGTTTGTTGCAGGAATCCGTTGATATTTGTAACGCTTTTGCGAAAAACTTTCGTAATTCCTTTATTGACAAGCCCTTAGATGTTGACGAAGATTACTTTAGAGATTTACATACCTATTCCCAAACTAGCTGCAATAATATCCCAGTACCACCGAGTACTGTTTTAAGCCTTCTCTCTTCATTAAATGATGATTACTCATCGGTTCCAGATGGAATTCCCCCTATAGTATTGAAAAAGTGTAAATATATACTTGTTCAACCCCTTAAATACTTGTTCGAGATTTCTCTAAGGACAGGTAATTTTCCCTATTTTTGGAAGAAATCATTCCTTACACCAGTCTTTAAGAAGGGTGAAAAGACTGATATTAAAAATTATAGACCCATTGCAAAGCTCTCTTGTATTCCAAAACTCTTCGAACAAGTTGTGTGCGAGAGTTTAGCATTTCATACAAAGAATATAATATGTGAACAACAACATGGTTTTGTGAGAAAGAAATCAACGGTAACAAATCTTCTTACGTTTTTGCATAAATGTTCTCTTGCATTAGAAAACGGGAATGAAGTTGATTGCATATACACTGATTTTTCTAAGGCATTTGACCAGCTAAGTCATAACATTATTATATTCAAACTCAAAGCTTTTGGTTTTCCGACCATTTTCATAGCATGGATTAAATCATACCTTGAAAATAGATCTTACCAAGTAAAATTTAGAAACTTCCTTTCAAACTCGTTCAACGCTCACTCGGGTGTACCCCAGGGAAGTCATCTGGGTCCGTTACTTTTCATTCTAGCTATAAATGATGTTACTTCATGTATACGTTTTAGTGATATTCTTATATATGCTGATGATATGAAGATTTTTAAAAAAATACAATCTGGTCAGGATCACATTCTGCTGCAGGCTGATATTGACAATTTTAATGTCTGGTGTTGCAAAAACGGCCTCTCTTTAAATCCCGTTAAATGCCAAACTATAACTTTTTCTAAAAGACGAGTAGTGGGTGCTTTTGATTACTCCATCTCGCAGCACACACTGTCGTGTTTTAAGTTTCAAGGACCTGGGTGTTCACTTTAGTTCTGACCTAGGTTTTATAGAACATATTAATTATATTTTAAATGAGGCGAGTTCCATGCTTGGATTTATACAACGTTGGGCAAAGGAATTTAACGATTCGTATGTTACTCTTTCGTTATACAATTGCTATGTACGACCCCATCTTGAGTACGCTTCCCAAGTATGGGCACCTTTTTACGAAATTCATAAAAGCCGTATTGAAGCAATACAACATTGATTCATTCGTTTTGCCTTAAAGGGTCTTCCCTGGGCTGATCCGTATAACCTGCCACCTTATGAACACAGAATTCAGCTTCTGCAACTTCAACGTTTATATCAGAGGCGTGTTAATAATGATTTGGTATTTTTTCATCAACTTATCAATGGTGAAATTGATGCACCTGACTTGTTAGCCAATGTAGGCATTAATTATCGCGGAGGATCCCACCACCTGCGAAGGTTTGAACTTTTTCACGTTCCTTTTCACAGAACAAACTATGGCACACACGAACCTCTCAAACTTTTTAGCTTAAACGCCTCATCTATTGATTTTAACATGAGTAAAATAGAATTAAAAATAGTATTTTGAACCAGTGCTCCACTTTCGCTAGTGTAGAAGTGTTTTAACTTTGTATATTTATTGTTAATTTTTATGTTATATCTGATTTTGTATTTTGTTGTAATTTTGTTAGTTTTTTGTATTTATGTATGTGCTTGTGTTAGTTTGCTTAATTCAACTAATCACTAACACATGCACTCATGATGAGCCTCTGTTTGTAGATTGCAGCTTGCTCTAAGCTCACAACAACCAAGAATCTGAAGTGTAATAAAAAATGATGTTTTTTAGCTTCGGGTCGCCAAGTTGACCATCTCTTATTTTAGAAGGATGATGTGTAGGCATGTCTATTTGCGTGTAGCATAATTCGCATGATAGTGATGGAGGACGAGACAAGGTATCAGCTACGACGTTTATCTTTCCTTTTATATAATTGATGTTAAGGTCATATGAAGTGCTGAAGTTTTTTCGTTGATCAGTTTTGATGCCATTCTTTGTGAGCAAGTGTCCAAAATATTTAATTTCTTCACAGCAGAATCGGCTTTTCTCTCTATGAACTTTGAGGCCGTATTCGTTAAGTCGGAATAATTTTTGAAGATCATTCATATGGTCATTAAATGTTGGCGAACAAATGATTATATCATCCCAGATATGCCAAAATATGCATTTCCTCTAGTCCGGCCCTTATTCGGTCTAAAAGACGTTTAAATGTAGCTGGTGCATTGCGAAGCCCGAAACTCATTCGGTTGAATCGAAATGTTTCAAATGGCGTTATGAATGCTGTTTTATTTTTGTCTGCTTCAGCGACAGCTATTTGCTAATACCCTGATTGCAAATCAAGCGTGCTCATGTATGATGTAATGTAGCTTTGGCGTCATGCAGCAAGTCATCAATTCTTGGCAAGGGGTATCGATCTGGTGTCGTAATTGCATTAAATTGGCGATAATCTACGCACACTCTTACGTCTCCCGACTTCTTTGGTACCATAACTACTGGAGATGCTACCGAGAATCGCATGGTTCGATAATACCTTGAAGTAGCATCTTCTGTATTTCTGCCTTCAACTGGTCTTTCCTGGTTGGTGAGAGTCTGTACGGGGGTTGTGTGGTAGGTTGATGATTTCCGGTTTCGATGTAATGATAAACTCTTTTTGCCTGCACTCCACTCTCCCAGGTAAATATTTTCTCATATACCTTTAAAATTGATTCTTGCATTGTGCGGTGTTCCTGTGGCAGGTGACGTCCTTCCTCAACGCGAAGCTCAATGGTATTGAGATGCATCCTGTGTGGTGGCTTGAAAAGGGTTTGCAATTTACTTTCCGGTTCCGATCGTCGTGTATTCAAAAACATTTTTGACATGTGAGCCGTTTTTTGGGACGTGCAGAGGAAGAGCATTGCGGAAAAGGTCATACAATTCCTCTCTAGAAGAGCCTTCTGCAGTCGTCAATGTCGGGAAATCATCATCTGTTTCTTCTATGGACATATTCAATATTTGTTGTGGCGTAGTACCAAGAGGAGAAATAGGCTCAACTCTGTTTTCATCCACATTTAACAAAGAGACTGGTGTGGAAACATCGCTTCTTGGTGTTATTTGACTTTCGAAGTGATCGTTATACTCAAACGATACATTTGGGTTGTCAACAAAGTACCATGTGCGCTGTGCTAAGTTTAACACTATTCCAGCCATTTCCAGAAAATCGATTCCTAAAAGCGTTACTGCATTTCACCTTTCTGGCAATACGCTTATATTAGTAATTTTCGATCGATTCCCAATTATGATTCGGCATGTTGAACACAATATATCTTTTTGTGTATCGATACCATCTGCTAGCGGGACATTTGCGTTTAGCGTGTGAAACTTATGTCCAGTTTCTTTCAAGTGCATATAAAAGTCGTTACCTGCGATAGTAGTCAAAGCTCCAGTATCTATATCGGCGAGCATTTCTTTACCTTTAGCCGAAAATGGAACTGTTGGTATGTCTCCTTTTGACGCGAATTTGAAGCTCTGAATTTGATTACATGATTGGCTTTGAGGTGGCTTTTTGCAATTCGGACAACTACTCCTGTAAAATCCAATGTTGCCACAGCCAAAACAAACGATCTGGGGTTTTTCCTCTATTTTCGGAACTGTCTATGGTGTCTGAGTTCAATTTGCTTTTCTTTGCTGCAGTTTTCGACAGTCTTCTGTCTTATGCCCTCGATAATTGCAGTGATTGCATCTTGATTTTTGCTTAGCGAGTGGTGCTTCTATATGTTGAGGTCATGTGTTGATTGAAAGCTGTTCCCAGTCTCATCGAAGGTTAAAAATTGCTCTCTTCTGACATCTTTGCGGATTGTTTCCAGTAACAGTGAATACACCATGTCAAGAGCAACTTTTTCAGCAAATCGTGTGTATGGCAGCTCTGCTAAAAGCATCATCGTCCGATATGTTTTTAACTTTTTTAAAGATCTCTACCGCCTGTAGAAAATTGTAAAATTTTTGGCCATCTTCTTCACCATAGAATCTCTCTGTGCATTCAGATAGACTTATGCTCCGCCGCATCAGATTTTGTAGTTGACGTTCTGATATTCGAAGAAATTCTTCTTCTTCACCCGCGGCAGCGGCATCGGATCTAGTTACGGTTCTCGGCATCTTGTTTGCTGTCGTAGTTTCTGCCCTGTAGTTGGTGCGCCAATTTGTAAGGAATGAAATTATATTTGGATTTTGCCAAGTTGCCGTCTGGAGGAACTCCTAACTAACAACACAATAAATGAACCAAGTTGTCCCCTACTCCTGACTAACAACTGTCAGTTGGATTACCCTTCGGTTGTCTGGAGGAACTCCTGATGTACCGAATTAGATTCCAACATCCCTTGCTTTGGTTGTCTTGAGGAACTCCTGACGAACCAAGTAAATTCGACCTTCTAAAAAAAATAACAACACTGACACAAATAACTTTTAACAATAGATTTAAATATTTATTTTTCTCACTTCACTGTTTTACTTTAATACTTTTTTTCTTACTCATCACTCGTCGAAATAAATTTTTCAAGATTTTTACATTAAATACATGAATTTCAAACTAATACCAATAACTATTTGAGAATGAACTGAATGTGAACTTTAATATTGAATGAAATGAAAGAATACAAAATAATCGTTACAATTTGAAATTTATATTTGGAAGTAAACGTTACTATTTGAATGTGATAATTAATTTTAAAATGAGTGTGAACTTTAAAGAGAATCAAAGAAAATGAAATGATCGTTACTAATTTGAATTTGAATGTTACGATGATAATGTTGTTCGATTACAGTTCATTGTTTCTAATTTGAATTTGAATGTAATGATGATAATGTAATTCGGTTACAGTTCCCCCCTCTGACTCCGAGTACGTCTCGGCGAGTTGACAGCTGATTGCGGAATTGAGTCCAAAGATCGTTTTGGGCGTCCTCTTTTTCTGATTGGATACTGAGGTTTGGTTCTGATGACATCGGCGTCAGAGTTGTAAGGCGTTAGCGCTGACACATGGTATGTTCCCAATGGTATATCTAAATGATCTGGTTGTGCTACTTGAAATGTAGTGCCTCCAATTTTCTGGATGATGATATAAGGTCCATCTCGTTTGGGTATAAATTTGGATGTAACGCCTTTACTAGCGCTGCTGAGGACGTGAGTTGTCACTAATACGGCATCGCCTAAAGTGTGCGCAGGGGATGGTCTTCGCTTAGTATTTGCATATAATAGTTGTCGTTCTTTATTTTTCTTCTCGAGTTGATGGGAATCTTCCAGAACATTAGCCAACTGTTTTAAGTATGGGGTAATTTCTGGAACGAAGTTTTCATTGTCGAGTATAGCACTAAAATCGTGTGTGACATGTACTGGTGTCCTTAATTCTGTGTCTGTTCTGTGGTGTCCAAATGTAAGATAGGCTGCAGTTTGTCCTGTTGTTTGGCATACGGCGGTGTTCATTGAGAAACGTATTGATGGTAGCCTTGGTAGAGTATGGCCAATTGTGTTTTCAAATCTCGATTTTTTCGTTCTACTACATTTGGCTGCGGATGGTACTTTGTTCGATACCAAGACAAGAAGTAAGATATTGCATTATCGTTGAGATGAATTGAGGTCCATTATTACTAATTATTCGTCATGCTATGCCATAACGAAGAAATATTTCACTGAGTAAGATGATTGCACAGCTCTCAGCGGTGGCTTCTTTAAGTGGGAACAGCTCTACCCATCTACTTGTTGTATCTTCGACTACTAAAATCCAACGATTTTCATTACTCGGTGGAAGAGATCCAAATAAATCCACTGAGATTACTTCGAAACGCAGATAAAGTGGCTGTTCAAGACTCAATCAGTGTTTTATTTTATTAAACATTCAAAATATCAATCATTCATACATAATTAACTACAATCATTATATTTTCATTCATTCAATTTATTAAGCTTTGTAAACTAACTACAAAATTATGATTGCTAAAATTTTCCTAAGAACTTTACTATACCCTATGATTTTAATCTCACCCAAAGATGTTATCATTGTTATCATTGTTATCTTTTTTAACTCATTCGCAATGCCGCACACTTGCTTTGTAAAGAAGACAATTAAATTGTATCGTCCTTTTTGAGTACAACCTTCAAGCAGTGCACATCATTCCTGGTAACCTGTATCAAATATATATATATTGAATACTAATTACATATTTAATCATCATTGAAATTATTTTTTTTTTTTATTTGATATTTCGACTGGGCTTTTGCTAGGAATTTTTCGCTCGTTTTTGAATCTTAAACATATTGGTCCTTCGTCGTCGGATTTTTAAGGACAGAACATTAATAATTAAGTTGTGATTGCAAATATCGTATAAATCAAATCTGCCATATATATTTGCATAAAATCTCTATATATATATATGTGCAAAGTGATCACGTGCAAATAAACTGACTGAATTTTCTCGAATAAATTCACAGCAAGGAAATTATTCCTACGCCGCATAGCTTTTTTGTATTTAGTACAATTTGTAATGTCAAGGGCATTAAAAATCAAATGTGGGAACGCCAAAGGGCGCTTAACTCGGGCGGCAGCATTTGTAGAAACAATCGATGAATCTACGACGGTTGAAATGTTGCAAATTCGGTTTGACAAATTGGAGACCGCGTGGTCTGAATTTTCATTTTTGCATAACGCAACAATTGAAAATTTGGGAGAAGATGCTGTTGATGAATTCGAAGAAATCGAAAACGAATTTTCCGCATATGAATCCAAGTACTTTGTAACAAATGCACAAATTGCAAATGCTATACGGGTTAGGGCACATTCTAATGAAAATTCATCAGCTATAGACCGGTTAACCGAACAGCAGACATCCTTTTTAGAAAAATTAAATTCGTCTTCGTCGCAAAATAACAGTGGTACTTCGCCTTGTATCGTGGTGCTACCATTTAGTGGAAATTATAAGGACTGGCCGTCCTTTCGGGATCTATTTCTAGGATCGGTCGATACCAAGAAAAATATCAATGCGACTCATAAGTTCCATTACCTGAAGTCGTATCTTCGAGGTGATGCAGCTAATTTAATTAAGCACATAACTATATCCGAAGCAAACTATGCCGAAGCATGGGATCGTCTTGAAAAGCGTTATGATCGCAGTCAGTTAATAGTTCAATCGTTTATTGAGACTTTTTTGTCGCTTCCTAATTCCACGGTTTGCAATGTTCAAACTCTTAGGAAAATCTCAGACGGAGCCGATGAAGTCGTGCGGGGGCTTCAGGCATTGGGGAAAAACAGTCGCGACCCATGGCTCATTTTCTTGTTGTTGAATAAACTCGACCATGATACAAAACAATCTTGGGCAGAGCATATTGGTTCTCGGGAAGACTGTACTATAATCGAATTTTTAGAATTTCTAGAGGCACGCTGTGATGCTCTCGAGGCTTGTCAGTCTGTCAGTAGTCGATTGATCACGTCGCGGGCTAAGCCAGGAAATAATATTCGGGCTCATTTAGCTGGGCCTTCTGATTCGACAACGCAGTCAAAATGCCCAATGTGTCAAAGTGATCATATTTTACCTCAGTGCAGTAAATTCGTCACGTTAGACATTGAATCACGCCGAAACTTTGTTAAAATCAATTCCTTATGCTTTAATTGTCTTCGTGTTGGACATTCTTCGTATAAATGCCATTCTTCGTTTCGCTGTCGGGTGTGCCGAGCACGCCATCATTCGCTAGTTCACTCTGCAGATTCCAAACCAAAACAGGGATCGTCTTCAGTATCTCCGCTCCAATCTCAATCTCCTTCGTCGCCGTCGTTATCAAACCTCGTTACACCTGCGCTTCCACTCGTGAATAACCATTCGCTTGAATTTAGCTGTCCTAGAAAAACACTTTTGCCAACTCTCTTAGCTAAAGTTCAAGATACTCTGGGAAATTTCATAGACTGCCGGGTGCTTCTTGATTCCAGGTCCCAATCTTCTTTCGTTGTGGAATCCTTCGCCCAAAGGCTTGGTTTTCAACGAACACATGCGAGAATCCCTATTGTTGGTCTATCTTCCACGGAAGTAGGATATACTAAAGGATGCATTTCATTAAAACTGGTTTCTCGTTTCAACTCTAATCATATTTTCGTTGATGCTTTTATACTCGATAAGTTGACTTCGAACCTACCCTCTCAATTTATAGATGTTTCTTCATGGTCGCATACACTTAATCTTGATCTCGCAGATCCAAATTTCAACCTAGCTGCTCCTGTTGATGTTCTTCTCGGATGTAATAAACTTTGGAGCATTCTGAAAGACGGACAAATCCGCGGTCGTGACGGTTTACCTCTCGCTCAAAATTCATCGTTCGGTTGGATAATAACAGGACAATTCTTTGAGTCCGAAAATGCAAATTTCTGTACTTCTCTTCATTCTACTCTTGATATAGATGGATTGTTACAACGTTTTTGGGAGATTGAAGAGGTTACACCAGTAAATCCATCGTTGGTTGTCGATCAGGCAGAAGAACATTTTTCATAGGACATTTTCTCGGTCTACAGATGGGAACTTTGTAGTTCAACTTCCCTTTAAAAAACCAAATCCTTCGTTTGAAGGCACTTTATCTTTAGCTGTTTCACATCTTTACTCAATGGAGCGTCGCTTTTCGCAAAATTCAATATTGAAAGATATGTATTCCAACTTCATGCGTGAGTACATAAGCTTAGGCCACATGACTCGCATTCCTCAAGCAGAAATAGGAATGTCCAATGGCAAGTGTTTTTATCTCCCCCACCATGCAGTGCTGAAACCAGATAGTTCCTCTACAAAACTGCGTGTTGTATTTGATGGTTCAGCCAAGGATTCGAAAGGTATATCTCTAAACAGCACTCTTTTGGTAGGACCTCCCATTCAAAGAGACCTAATTGGAGTCTGCTTGCACTTTCGGCAACATACGGTTTGTATTCACTGCGGATGTTGTGAAAATGTTTCGCCAAATTTGGGTGGATGATTTACACTGCGACTACCAGCGTATTGTTTGGCGTGACTCTCCGTTGAAGGAGTTAGAACATTATCGGTTACGTACTGTGACTTACGGGACATCATCTGCTCCATTTTTGTCCGTAAGGGTCTTAAAACAGTTGGCAGAAGATTATAAATCACAGTACCCAAAGGCTGCTCGTGTCCTCTTGGAGGATGTTTACGTTGACGACGTCATGACAGGTGCAAAATCACCAAAGGAGCTAATCGAACTACAGTTAGAAGTAGTTGCTCTGCTTTCTGTGGCTAAACTTCAGCTGCGTAAGTGGAGCTCAAATTGTTGGCCTTTGTTAGCTTCTCTTTCAAAAGAAGAATGTGAATACTCAATCTTCGACATAGAACGTTCGCAATCGTTCATAAAGGTTCTTGGTATGCATTGGAGCCCTTCAAGTGATGAGTACTCGTTTCGCATGTCAAAGTTTCTTCCAAAGATAACTTCAACAAGGCGGTCATTGCTGTCAGAGGTTTCCCGAATATTCAACCCCTTAGGATTACTAGCACCATCCGTCATATTGTTTAAAATCCTCTTTCAGGAGCTTTGGTCATCAAAACTAAAACTAGGGTGGGACGACCCACTTCCTTCGGAGCTGGCTGACCGATGGTTTCAATACACACAGGAACTAACCTTTTTCGAGCAGGTTAGGGTTCCAAGAAACTTGTTTCCGTCGTCAGAAGGAGTCGAACTTCACGGATTCTGCGACGCGTCCTCACTTGCATACGCTGCTGTTGTTTACACTCGCTGTGAAATCGCTGATGGAAAATACATGCTTACGATAATTGCAGCCAAAACTAAGGTTGCCCCATTAAAACCTGTATCAATCCCGCGTTTGGAGTTATGTGGAGCTCTTCTTCTGTCTCGCTTGCTGAATCTCATAAAATCTTCGTTTACAGGGAGTATTTCAAAGGTCGTGACTTGGTGTGACTCTGAAATTGTTTTGCATTGGCTGGCTTCACCCCCTCGTCGCTGGACAACATTCGTCGCTAATAGAACCGCTGCTATACTTGAAACCACTCCCAGACACTTTTGGCGCCACATTTCATCAGAATCGAATCCAGCAGACTGTGCTTCGCGTGGTATTTTACCGTCTAATTTACCAAATCATCATCTCTGGTGGACTGGTCCATCGTGGCTATCATTAGATGAAATTCAATGGAACCGGAATGAACCGGAAAGTAATGAACTTTTAATTGAACAAAAACCATATCCGCGTCAGGTGCTTCTGACATCGAATAAAATCGACATAATTGACTATATAATCGACAACACTTCGTCTTGGCTACGTATGCAGAGAAAACTTGCTTATGTTATTCGGTCAACATTCAACTATCTAAGCCCAGAATCTAATCGTCGAACTTCATATTTAACTCTTAAAGAAATTCAAGTAGCAAAATTAACTATCCTTAAATCGGTACAAGAAAACTCATTCAGTGAAGATATTCGCGCCCTAAAAACTACAAATCAGTTATCCCCAAAATCAAAATTATTAAAATACTCTGCGTTTCTTGACAACAAGGGTCTTCTTAGGGTTGGAGGAAGAATTAAAAATGCTAATATATCATTTAATATAAAACATCCTATTATTCTTCCAAATAATCGTTTTTCTTCTCTAATTATAGAAGACATACATAACAGCTACCTACATCCAGGAGTTTCCGCAACTTTTGCCATCATCAGACAGCAGTATTGGATTTTGGGATGCCGTAATATGATTCGTAAAAAAGTGTTCAGATGCAACAAATGTTTCAAGCAGCGGAAAAACACTATATCACAACTGATGGGTGATCTACCACTTCCAAGGATTACACAAAGTCGTCCCTTTTCAAACACTGGTTGTGATTACGCTGGCCCAATAAGTATTAAACTCTCACGGGGTCGTAATCCAAAAATTACAAAAGCATACATATGTTTGTTTGTATGTATGGCTACTAAGGCCATTCACCTCGAGTTAGTGAGTGATCTAACTTCTGAAACATTTCTGGCTGCCTTACGTAGATTGGTGTCTCGACGTGGACTTTGTTCCAACATCTATTCGGACAACGGCACTAATTTCCAAGGCGCCCGTCGGTGCCTCAACGAGATGCACAAATTGGTGTTGTCAGAAGCCCATAACGCAGCTGTTGCCACGTAGCTTGCCAAGGATAACATCGCATGGCACTTTATTCCCCCCTCTTCACCCCACTTCGGTGGTCTTTGGGAAGCTGGCGTGAAATCCGTCAAATTTCACCTACGACGAGTAATCGGTGACACTTTACTCACCTTCGAAGAACTGTATACAGTTCTTACGCAAATAGAATCTGTTTTGAATTCTCGCCCTCTTTTTCCTATATCAGATGATGATTTAAATCCTCTAACCCCAGCTCATTTTCTTATAGGAGAACCGTTAACAGCTGTACCAGAACCTACAACGCTAACCACACCTATTAATCGCCTCTCACATTGGAATTATCTACAAAACATAGTGCAAGGATTTTGGAAAAGATGGCATTCGGAGTACATACCACACTACAAGAACGACCAAAGTGGAAGCGATCTAAAAATGGCTCCTCGGCAAAATCGAGAAGACAAATGAAGGAGCTGATGGTCGAGTTCGAGTTGCTACAGTGAAGACGACTGGGGGTACCTTTGTTCGCCCAATAACCAAGCTGGCTCCATTGCCTATGTCCTGAAACCTGTTCCAGGGGGGCCGGGATGTTCAAGACTCAATCAGTGTTTTATTTTATTAAACATTCAAAATATCAATCATTCATACATAATTAACTACAATCATTATATTTTCATTCATTCAATTTATTAAGCTTTGTAAATTAACTACAAAATTATGATTGCTAAAATTTACCTAAGAACTTAACTATACCCTATGATTTTAATCTCACTCAAAGATGTTATCAGTGGCGTTGATGTAAACAAACCAGCAGGTTTCTGGTTAGAAATTTTATATTTTTGACATTCGGTGCATTTCTTGATAAAATCCGTGATGCAAGTAATGGGGCAGGATTCTTGCCTCAGTTTTTTCTATTCCGTAGTGTCCAGCTGTTGGGGCTTTGTGGAGGGCGAGTAGAATGTTTTCTTTTTCGTAGTCCGGAATGACCATTGTCATTATTCATGATGTAACCTTGACTAGCATATTGCGCCGCTTCCGTACCACTGCTGTCTTCAAATGCATCGATGATGTTTTTTAGCTTCGGGTCGCCAAGTTGACCATCTCTTATTTTAGAAGGATGATGTGTAGGCATGTCTATTTGCATGTAGCATAATTCGCATGATAGTGATGGAGGACGAGACAAGGTGTCAGCTACGACGTTTATCTTTCCTTTTATATAATTGATGTTAAGGTCATATGATTGTAGTTGCATGGCCCATCTTGCAAGTCTGCCCGTTGGTGACTTAAGCGACATAAGCCATTTGAGAGGCTGATGATCGGTCAGGAGTGTAATTTCTGGGCCTTCAAAATAGCCTTGGATTTGTTGACGGCCCACATTATTGCCAATGCTTCGCGTTCGGTTGTGGCATAATTTCTTTCAGATGACGTCAACAATCGGCTGGCATATTCAATGGGGTGTTCTTTGGCACCCTCTTCCTGGACAAAAACTGCTCCGATGGCAAAATTGCTAGCATCGGTTTTAAGTAAAAATGGCTTGTTTTCATCGGCTTGCTGCAAAATAGGTGCTGTTACTAACAACTTCTTTAAAGTATCAAAAGCTTGTTCATTTGTCCATGAGTATGGAACGTTTTTCTTCAGCAAATTACTCAAGGGTTTCCCAACATCAGAGAATTTGGGAATAAATCTCCAGTACTAAGAGGAAGTCTGTAAAAATGTCAAAACTTCTTTTGCATTTCTTGGTGGATTCATCCTGTCTATTGCTGAAGTTTTTTCGTTGATCAGTTTTGATGCAATTCTTTGTGAGCAAGTGTCCAAAATATTTAATTTCTTCACAGCAGAATCGGCTTTTCTCTCTATGAACTTTGAGGCCGTATTCGTTAAGTCGGAATAATTTTTGAAGATCATTCATATGGTCATTAAATGTTGGCGAACAAATGATTATATCATCCAGATATGCCAAAATATGCATTTCCTCTAGTCCGGCCCTTATTCGGTCTAAAAGACGTTTAAACGTAGCTGGTGCATTGCGAAGCCCGAAACTCATTCGGTTGAATCGAAATGTTTCAAATGGCGTTATGAATGCTGTTTTATTTTTGTCTGCTTCAGCGACAGCTATTTGCTAATATCCTGATTGCAAATCAAGCGTGCTCATGTATGATGTAATGTAGCTTTGGCGTCATGCAGCAAGTCATCAATTCTTGGCAAGGGGTATCGATCTGGTGTCGTAATTGCATTAAATTGGCGATAATCTACGCACACTCTTATGTCTCCCGACTTCTTTGGTACCATAACTACTGGAGATGCTACCGAGAATCGCATGGTTCGATAATACCTTGAAGTAGCATCTTCTGTATTTCTGCCTTCAACTGGTCTTTCCTGGTTGGTGAGAGTCTGTACGGGGGTTGTGTGGTAGGTTGATGATTTCCGGTTTCGATGTAATGATAAACTCCTTTTGCCTGCACTCCACTCTCCCAGGTAAATATTTTCTCATATACCTTTAAAATTGATTCTTGCATTGTGCGGTGTTCCTGTGGCAGGTGACGTCCTTCCTCAACGCGAAGCTCAATGGTATTGAGATGCATCCTGTGTGGTGGCTTGAAAAGGGTTTGCAATCTACTTTCCGGTTCCGATCGTCGTGTATTCAAAAACATTTTTGACATGTGAGCCGTTTTTTGGGACGTGCAGAGGAAGAGCATTGCGGAAAAGGTCATACAATTCCTCTCTAGAAGAGCCTTCTGCAGTCGTCAATGTCGGGAAATCATCATCTGTTTCTTCTATGGACATATTCAATATTTGTTGTGGCGTAGTACCAAGAGGAGAAATAGGCTCAACTCTGTTTTCATCCACATTTAACAAAGAGACTGGTGTGGAAACATCGCTTCTTGGTGTTATTTGACTTTCGACGTGATCGTTATACTCAAACGATACATTTGGGTTGTCAACAAAGTACCATGTGCGCTGTGCTAAGTTTAACACTATTCCAGCCATTTCCAGAAAATCGATTCCTAAAAGCGTTACTGCATTTCACCTTTCTGGCAATACGCTTATATTAGTAATTTTCGATCGATTCCCAATTATGATTCGGCATGTTGAACACAACATATCTTTTTGTGTATCGATACCATCTGCCAGCGGGACATTTGCGTTAAGCTTGTGAAACTTATGTCTAGTTTCTTTCAAGTGCATATAAAAGTCGTTACCTGCGATAGTAGTCAAAGCTCCAGTATCTATATCGGCGAGCATTTCTTTACCTTTAGCCGAAAATGGAACTGTTGGTATGTCTCCTTTTGACGCGAATTTGAAGCTCTGAATTTGATTACATGATTGGCTTTGAGGTGGCTTTTTGCAATTCGGACAACTACTCCTGTAAAATCCAATGTTGCCACAGCCAAAACAAACGATCTGGGGTTTTTCCTCTATTTTCGGAACTGTCTATGGTGTCTGAGTTCAATTTGCTTTTCTTTGCTGCAGTTTTCGACAGTCTTCTGTCTTATGCCCTCGATAATTGCAGTGATTGCATCTTGATTTTTGCTTAGCGAGTGGTGCTTCTATATGTTGAGGTCATGTGTTGATTGAAAGCTGTTCCCAGTCTCATCGAAGGTTAAAAATTGCTCTCTTCTGACATCTTTGCGGATTGTTTCCAGTAAAAGTGAATACACCATGTCAAGAGCAACTTTTTCAGCAAATCGTGTGTATGGCAGCTCTGCTATCAAAGCTCCTTTTTCACTAACGAAAATATCGGCTGCTTCACCTCTTCTTTTCTCTAAGTCGAATATTAATTGGAAAATGACGTGTGCTTTTCTATTCGGAGCGAATTGTTTTTTCATCAAATCTACTGCCCGTTTCCAAGATGTAGCCTCGTCTTTTACACCTTTCCACCATCGTATCGCTAAATCTCTGAAGAGCAATGGCAACTCTACCAAAGCATCATCGTCCGATATGTTTTTAACTTTTTTAAAGATCTCTACCGCCTGTAGAAAATTGTCCAATTTTTGGCCATCTTCTTCACCATAGAATCTCTCTGTGCATTCAGATAGACTTATGCTCCGCCGCATCAGATTTTGTAGTTGACGTTCTGATATTCGAAGAAATTCTTCTTCTTCACCCGCGGCAGCGGCATCGGATCTAGTTACGGTTCTCGGCATCTTGTTTGCTGTCGTAGTTTCTGCCCTGTAGTTGGTGCGCCAATTTGTAAGGAATGAAATTATATTTGGATTTTGCCAAGTTGCCGTCTGGAGGAACTCCTAACTAACAACACAATAAATGAACCAAGTTGTCGCCTACTCCTGACTAACAACTGTCAATTGGATTACCCTTCGGTTGTTTGGAGGAACTCCTGACGTACCGAATTAGATTCCAACATCCCTTGTTTTGGTTGTCTGGAGGAACTCCTGACGAACCAAGTAAATTCGACCTTCTAAAAAAAATAACAACACTGACACAAATAACTTTTAACAATAGATTTAAATATTTATTTTTCTCACTTCACTGTTTTACTTTAATACTTTATTACTTTTTTTCTTACTCATCACTCGTCGAAATACATTTTTCAAGATTTTTGCATTAAATACATGAATTTCAAACTAATACTAATAACTATTTGAGAATGAACTGAATGTGAACTTTAATATTGAATGAAATGAAAGAATACAAAATAATCGTTACAATTTGAAATTTATATTTGGAAGTGAATGTACTATTTGAATTTGATAATTAATTTTAAAATGAGTGTGAACTGAAGAGAATCAAAGAAAATGAAATGATCCCTACTAATTTGAATTTGAATGTTACGATGATAATGTTGTTCCGTTACAGTTGATTGTTTCTAATTTGAATTTGAATGTAATGATGATAATGTTGATCGGTTACAGCTGGGAAAAAGAGTTACCAACTGCAGCCCTATACAGGGTGATTGGTACATTGTGCACTAAAAAGCTGGAGCGAGTGGGTTGGGTGAAGACAAGAAAAAAAACCGTATCGAAGGGGGGGTCTATTTCTCCTGGTGTAGGCAGGAGGGGAAATTTTCTAAAAATTGACTTAAAAGAGAAAAAAAAAATTTAAACAACGGTACAATTTAAAATACCATGCTATACCTTTTTGGAGAAATAAGTTTCAAAAAGAATGTCTTTCCATATATATTTGTGGTTTGGTAAAACATATTTGTTTTTTTTTTTTTTAGTATAGGTTATCCTTTTTATTTGGGTAACAATTAGACGTGCAGGTCAATTTTGTTAAATTGAACCATGCCTCAATAAAAAAAAGGTGAAATTTAATCCATTTTATTTTTTTATTACTTGCTCAAAACTAGATGGTATGCAATAAAAAATAAAAAATTTATTATTGTATTGATTAATTAATAATATTCGCTAATTAATTGACCTGAGCAGGTCAAAGTTGTGAAAAGCAAAAAAAGTGTTTTACTTGGAAAAAGGTACTTTTCATTTCTTTTTTATTTCTCAAAAACTAAGATACATTTTAACATCCGGTTTTCTGTTTTTTATTGAAAATCAATAAGAGCATTGAATTTTGAAAATAAAAATTATACTTAATTACATAAAATTTTGAAAAAAATTAATTTGAAAGTTTCTTAAATTTTTTTTCAAAATTTCGAGTTAACAACTTATAATTTAAAATGAAAATCAAAGACGAGATTTCCGGCTTTTCAAAAAGGATAGCATGGTATTTTAAAATGTACCGTTATTTTTAAATATTTTTTTTTCTGTTTTAAATTATTTTTTGTTGAAAATTGCCCCTCCTGCCTACACGGGGGAAATAGACCCCCCTCCTATACGATTTTTTTCTTGTCTTAACTCAACCTACTCGCTCCAGCTTTTTGGTGCACCTTATACCATATCCCTGTACAAACACGAACGGAAAACGTTTTTATTGCAAGAGAATGACAATTAATTTAAATTGTAATAAAATAGCAAGAACAAAAAAGCAATAGTAGCCATATATTAATATGTAAAAATTTGTTCTGTGTAGGTATATTTGCTATGGAGGTTACCATAATTAAAAGAAATATAGGTATTATCTTGATTCTGGAATTTAAATATCATATTTTATACCTATATATCTGTCTTATAAGGACAATACTTTTAAAAATGTGTGGGTACCTACCTTCCAATGCGTAGATTCGTGTTTTTTATTTTGGTTATTACTTAGTTTTGATGATGTATTTTCAAGTTGGCAAGAAGTTTTTTTACAGTTAAAATGATAATGGAAACAGTTGTTTAGAGCTTGAAATTTTGTATACAAGCCACCAAAAAGTTTCATGTCATTAAAAATTATTCTATTACGACATTGAGTGTCTATTTTGTACATGTTAACACTTGTTCTTATAAAAAGTAAACAATTTATATAAGTAGGTATCAGTGGCGTGGCGTGAATAATTTGAAAGGGAAAGACGCAGCAAAAAATTAATCACCTGCCCTCGATAATTGCAGTGATTGCATCTTGATTTTTGCTTAGCGAGTGGTGCTTGTATATGTTGAGGTCATGTGTTGATTGAAAGCTGTTCCCAGTCTCATCGAAGGTTAAAAATTGCTCTCTGCTGACATCTTTGCGGATTGTTTCCAGTTACAGTGAATACACCATGTCAAGAGCAACTTTTTCAGCAAATCGTGTGTATGGCAGCTCTGCTATCAAAGCTCCTTTTTCACTAATGAAAATATCGGCTGCTTCACCTCTTCTTTGCTTTAAGTCGAATATTAATTGGAAAATGACGTATGCTTTTCTATTCGGAGCGAATTGTTTTTTCATCAAATCCACTGCCCATTTCCAAGATGTAGCCTCGCCTTTCACACCTTTCCACCATCGTATCGCTAAATCTCTGAAGAGCAATGGCAACTCTACCAAAGCATCATCGTCCGATATGTTTTTAACTTTTTTAAAGATCTCTACCGCCTGTAGAAAATTGTCCAATTTTTGGCCATCTTCTTCACCATAGAATCTCTCTGTGCATTCAGATAGACTTATGCTCCGCCGCATCAGATTTTGTAGTTGACGTTCTGATATTCGAAGAAATTCTTCTTCTTCACCCGCGGCAGCGGCATCGGATCTAGTTACGGTTCTCGGCATCTTGTTTGCTGTCGTAGTTTCTGCCCTGTAGTTGGTGCGCCAATTTGTAAGGAATGAAATTATATTTGGATTTTGCCAAGTTGCCGTCTGGAGGAACTCCTAACTAACAACACAATAAATGAACCAAGTTGTCGCCTACTCCTGACTAACAACTGTCAATTGGATTACCCTTCGGTTGTTTGGAGGAACTCCTGACGTACCGAATTAGATTCCAACATCCCTTGTTTTGGTTGTCTGGAGGAACTCCTGACGAACTAAGTAAATTCGACCTTCTAAAAAAAATAACAACACTGACACAAATAACTTTTAACAATAGATTTAAATATTTATTTTTCTCACTTCACTGTTTTACTTCAATACTTTATTACTTTTTTTCTTACTCATCACTCGTCGAAATACATTTTTCAAGATTTTTGCATTAAATACATGAATTTCAAACTAATACTAATAACTATTTGAGAATGAACTGAATGTGAACTTTAATATTGAATGAAATGAAAGAATACAAAATAATCGTTACAATTTGAAATTTATATTTGGAAGTGAATGTACTATTTGAATTTGATAATTAATTTTAAAATGAGTGTGAACTGAAGAGAATCAAAGAAAATGAAATGATCGTTACTAATTTGAATTTGAATGTTACGATGATAATGTTGTTCCGTTACAGTTGATTGTTTCTAATTTGAATTTGAATGTAATGATGATAATGTTGATCGGTTACAGCTGGGAAAAAGAGTTACCAACTGCAGCCCTATACAGGGTGATTGGTACATTGTGCACTAAAAAGCTGGAGCGAGTGGGTTGGGTGAAGACAAGAAAAAAAACCGTATCGAAGGGGGGGTCTATTTCTCCTGGTGCAGGCAGGAGGGGAAATTTTCTAAAAATTGACTTAAAAGAGAAAAAAAAAAATTTAAACAACGGTACAATTTAAAATACCATGCTATACCTTTTTGGAGAAATAAGTTTCAAAAAGAATGTCTTTCCATATATATTTGTGGTTTGGTAAAACATATTTGTTTTTTTTTTTTTTAGTATAGGTTATCCTTTTTATTTGGGTAACAATTAGACGTGCAGGTCAATTTTGTTAAATTGAACCATGCCTCAATAAAAAAAAGGTGAAATTTAATCCATTTTATTTTTTTATTACTTGCTCAAAACTAGATGGTATGCAATAAAAAATAAAAAATTTATTATTGTATTGATTAATTAATAATATTCGCTAATTAATTGACCTGAGCAGGTCAAAGTTGTGAAAAGCAAAAAAAGTGTTTTACTTGGAAAAAGGTACTTTTCATTTCTTTTTTATTTCTCAAAAACTAAGATACATTTTAACATCCGGTTTTCTGTTTTTTATTGAAAATCAATAAGAGCATTGAATTTTGAAAATAAAAATTATACTTAATTACATAAAATTTTGAAAAAAATTAATTTGAAAGTTTCTTAAATTTTTTTTCAAAATTTCGAGTTAACAACTTATAATTTAAAATGAAAATCAAAGACGAGATTTCCGGCTTTTCAAAAAGGATAGCATGGTATTTTAAAATGTACCGTTATTTTTAAATATTTTTTTTTCTGTTTTAAATTATTTTTTGTTGAAAATTGCCCCTCCTGCCTACACGGGGGAAATAGACCCCCCTCCTATACGATTTTTTTCTTGTCTTAACTCAACCTACTCGCTCCAGCTTTTTGGTGCACCTTATACCATATCCCTGTACAAACACGAACGGAAAACGTTTTTATTGCAAGAGAATGACAATTAATTTAAATTGTAATAAAATAGGAAGAACAAAAAAGCAATAGTAGCCATATATTAATATGTAAAAATTTGTTCTGTGTAGGTATATTTGCTATGGAGGTTACCATAATTAAAAGAAATATAGGTATTATCTTGATTCTGGAATTTAAATATCATATTTTATACCTATATATCTGTCTTATAAGGACAATACTTTTAAAAATGTGTGGGTACCTACCTTCCAATGCGTAGATTCGTGTTTTTTATTTTGGTTATTACTTAGTTTTGATGATGTATTTTCAAGTTGGCAAGAAGTTTTTTTACAGTTAAAATGATAATGGAAACAGTTGTTTAGAGCTTGAAATTCTGTATACAAACCACCAAAAAGTCTCATGTCATTAAAAATTATTCTATTACGACATTGAGTGTTTATTTTGTACATGTTAACACTTGTTCTTATAAAAAGTAAACAATTTATATAAGTAGGTATCAGTGGCGTGAATAATTTGAAAGGGAAAGACGCAGCAAAAAATTAATCACCTGAAAACCTTAGAACCTTATCTCACTGTTTTTACAACAAGATGGTTCATCTGCACGTGTCTTTTCTACAAAACGTTTTCTACTTCAGATTCATTTTTGAATTTTTGTAGACGGTTAATCCAGTTTCTACAAGACATGTTTGAGAACTCAAAATATTTATACGTACATACATGATTTTACTAAGCCCGATCAAATTTCAAATTTCCTTTTTTGAATTTGCCTGAATTAAAGCTCCTATGCCAATATGCAAATATATTTATAAGAACCTGTAAACTTATTGAATTTCACAATGCCAATTTTTGCACAAACATTTGAACCAAGTATAATTAAAAATTTCACTGTCATTAGATAGCTAATTTTAATTCTTATAATTCATAAACAGCGATGTCAGAACCTAAACGACTGAGGATCTCAGGAATTGATCACAGCGATGATTTTACTAACAATAGTTGTGATACTGATGTTCATAGTACGCAAAGTACAAATAGAGATGAAGAAGCTATAGGTGTGTTAATATATTAATTAAAAATTAAGAACAACGATTTGAATTGAGATACATAAAATCAAAATTTCTTAACCGCTGAGCTTAAATGTATTTTTATTTTTGTAAATAAATAAATGTATGTGTATCTTTATTTATTAAATTAACAGCTGATTTTGCTAAAATAGCTTCCCTAGGAGAAGAAACAGAAGTCTCAAACCTAAGCCAACAGCTAGGCCAACATAGTTTGACTGAAAATTAAATTCTTGAGGCTTGTAAGAAAATCCGATGCCTTGATGGTAAATATTTTGAAGTCGATCCCATCCAAATAACAGCGATGGTAGCCGTAGTTGCTGTGTGTAAACTGTGTATCCCAAAGAAACTAATAAAAGGTTCGAGGCGAGCAACATCAAATTCGACTTCTCACTTAAAGGTAGGTTATTTTAACTAAAAACACATCATGTTTTATCAAATCACTGGTTCCGATAATTTTTAAATCATTTTTTACATATATTTAGTAAACTTGATGTCTCAAGACGTCAAGCTCATTGAAAAAAGCTCTAGCAACTCTACTGGGTGTTCAGATATTTTTGATTTTAAAATTATTGGTTTGTAAGAAAATAACTTTGAGAATTTACTCATAGTTTTTTGAGAAAAAGTAGGAATTAATTTAAGCTTTTGAATTTTCTTTAGAATTACAGAATTACTAGGTATTTTTATTTTTTCATTTCCAAGCAAAAATATTTATAAAACTTAGCTTCAAATATCTTTAGCCTTTTGAACTTCTATCTTAATCTCAATCACAGACTAGCTAATTCTTTTATTTTCTAACAATACTACATAATGAATTTGTCTAGGGAACACATTCAGACATATATGGTGAATATAAAGAATATTTCCGTTCAGGGCGATTTGACAATGGCACATAGACCTATTGCTGTGTAGGGAACCTAACCTTCCACCCAGCCAAAAAAAAAGCTATAGTATTTTTTTGTTTATAAACAAAAATAGAAAAAGAGACCAATCTAAAATTAACTGAACGTCTTACAACACTCTCGCTAGTTTAAAATAAAATATCGAGTTTATATTGCAGAGTTTTGTTCTCCTGTCATTCCTATTGCCATGATCTATAATTTCCTATGATCCCTGTATCCGAAAACAAGCAGGTACGAAAACGATGGCAAAAGAAGAGAAGTTATGATATCTGCAGTGAAACGACCAAAAACGGAATGCTGCATTAGTAGAGATCTTAATCCGTTTAATCGGTAATCTCTTTTCTTTGAAAGAAAAAAAATATTAATCAACAACAAAAAAAAAAACTTCGGCAATAAAGTTAGTCTGTACCAGGGCTCACTTTGAGTTGGACGTAAAAGTAAAAAAATAACCAAAAACTCTATCAGTTCGGCCCAACTAAACGCTTTTCCTATACCGAGTGACAACATTAAGGAGTAAATCGGATTTAAATAAATATCTAAATCCAAAAATTTTTTTTACAAAATAAAGAAAAGCGACCGGAGTCTTTAATCGTCTAGCAAGTGCGAGTATCAACGTACCAAACCATACACTCTAATCGTATACGCAAGCCAGCAATTCCATCGCCCAGCAATCATTCCGAACCCCTGATCTTCTTAATCATTGTGAAGAAGAATATCGAAGAAAGACGTCCAAATTTCAGGGAGGAGTGTTCCAGTCGTCACCAGACTTAATCACATAAGAAGCACCTTGATCAACTTCGCTTATTAATTAGAAGAAAACACAAAAACTACGAATATCAACAGCAGCCGACAGTTTCCATCATCCATCAGCTAAAGCTACTGACGACACGGCAGATACACACCAAACAGTGTGTCGTCACCGTCAAGTCCCCCAAGGGATTACCACTGATCTAATCTGCTGTCACCGATGCCCCCAGAACAACTTATGTTAGAATCATAATCTCTAACTCTGTCCAACATCGTTTTCATCTGGTTAAGCGGAGAGGCAACGTGATCGACATCATCATTTGCACAAGTTCATCGTGTTCAGTTTTTGCTTCCTAGTTTCCCTCTCTTCATTTCCTTTCCCCGAACTTTAAATACAATATTTACAAAAAAAAGAAGAATAATTACCTACATTAATGGAAAACGAAAAGCTAAGTTTTTTTTTAACATATATGTAAATATTTCTAAAGATAGGAAACAGAAAACAACATTAAAAAGAAACGGCGTATCAACGGCCCAGTAGAAGCTGTGCACAGATTCCACCAGGATCCTCATAACTTGTAAGAATACATTTAATAACCTTGTATATACACATTTGTTTTAAACCTGAGAAAGAACAGGGTAAGTTTTTTTCTTTATATAAATATATTTTATTTGAACGTCAGATATATTAAAATAAAAGAAAAAAAGGTAAAGAGTTTATAAAAAAAGAAGAAAGAAAGATATAATATAATTATATACAAACAAGAAAAAACTTAATCGCAATCTAAAAGAAGTTATTTTACAATTACACATTTAATTTAACATCCCCTCCCCTTTCCCCGTATGTATTTTTTTTTATAATCTTATATGGTAAATATCACCAACAATTTAATCATATTGCATCTTTTTAACCTTATCAAAAGAAAAAGAGATTTAGTATAAACAAACTCTTAAGAGAAATAATTATAGTATACAGAATATACGCTCTTTGAATTCAAATTTCAAACAGCGTTAGATCTATTTCTGTTTGGATTTAGACTTTTAATTGAAGTTTTGTGAGACTTAGAATATATATTTTAGTTTGATTTTGATATTTTTTTTTAAATTAATGATTCTTTTATTTTGAATCAATAAATTTCTTATATATGAACAAATGTACCTAAACAATTTGGGACTTTTCGATTTGTTTCCTTTTCTATGAGATTTTTTGTTTAATAATTAATTTTTTGAGTTTGAGACTTCGTTAAATGAATTTTTTTTTTGCTTACAACATTTTTTTTATTGTTGTTGCCTTAAAAAGTACATGATGATCATGCACGGTTGAGGAGTTTAGTTAAGGATGTGAGACATGACAGTAGAGTAGTTGACGATGACCTTCAATAGAAAGTTTAGGTGGAGGTTTTGAGCTTCCGTGTTTATTTTTTTTTGGTTCAGTTTAGGGGTAAGTGCCTTGAGCCGAGTAATAGCAATAACCAAGGTGTGTTCTAAAGGAAGGTTATCTCTTTCAGGATGCAAAAGGGAGGGAAATATACTCAGAGAACACGAACACCTATGTTCTCCATCCCTGCGTATGACATTCGGCAAAAATTAATTTTAAGTGAATTATTTTCAGGTTACAAATCTCTAAACTTTTTTTTAATCGGATAATATCGCCGATATCAGACCTGAAACAACGTAACACTGTCCTTTTTTGCTGGTAACAAGATCCCACCCCACCGGTGAGTTAGGATGAGGGTGTGCTAGCAGGCCTACCGCTACATAGAAATTGGACAACCCTTTCGTGCCTCTGCCTAGGCGGTTCGAACAGCCTATAACAGCCGGTCATTGAGGTAGGTCAAGGTCGAAAGGTTTTTACGCTAGAGTTGTAGGTTGAGCTAAGTTGTATGTTTGTGAGTTTTTTTTATGAAGAGACTTAGGGTCAGTTTTAAACAGATTCTAAAACGCTCTCTCCTTTTGTGTAGGTATGTGGTTGGAAAATTAGGAAGTTATCCACCTGTTAGTTTTTTTTTACATTAGGTTGTTAACTTCTTTTCTTGACAGCTATGACACATTTGTTATTTTATAAAAAGAATTAATTCATTACAGCTGATCGCAAAAGATGGACCTGCAGTTTTGCGCATGAAATCTTTGAGGCCGATATTGTTAGTTACATTCTAGATAGTCTGGCCTCACTGAGTGTGGTAAAAAAACCAACTCTTAGACGTATTTTTGACAGTAAGTATTTTCCTAAGCATACATGTTTGCTTTTATTTCATAAGAGGTTTCAAATTTACAATCGTTTTGCAGACTTCAGTATCCAAAAAGGTAAAACTCGGCTTAGACATATTTAACCCGCTATTCGCTTGCGAAGAAAATTAACCGAGTTTTCACAGAAAATTCAGCTCAGCTACATGAAACTCTCAACAAGCTAACAGAAAATGGTGGTTTTGTCTGCACTACAGCTGATATTTATACTGGAAGTGGCCGTCGATTTATGGGAGTCACAGTAAGTTGGGTGAGTCGGTATTTGTATTCCTTAATCGAAAAAAATACACAACTATACAGTCGAAATATGTATATTATTCGTTTTTTTAAATATACAATATTTATCTAAAGCCTAAGTTTAAGCTAGCCGGCTGATGGCATACATATAAATTTTGTTCTTACAACAAAAAAACCTTGAAATAATACACCGATTTATTCATCTTGCTTAAAAACGTCTGGTGATCCACTATAAAAACTAATATTTTGTATTGTTTTGTTATTCAAGATATATTGAGAGCGTATGAATAATGGTAGCTATAAATAAAATAAAAATAGGAGGGGGACTCCAAAATTGACTCAAATTAAAAAGTAAATTTTAATTTTGTAGCAAATTTTCCCTCTAAAATTTGAAATATGGCCTGTAGACCGGGAGGAGACTGTAAGATTACCTATCTCATTTCTGCTATCAAAACAGGATATTAACCGATACCATAGTTGAACATTAATTAATTACTGTGTTCAAACAAGTATTTTATAATTGCTTTGTTTAGTATGTAAAGCATTTTTAAGATTAAACTATTGATTACTTTTCTCCCAGTATAAATGGGTTAGCAAATGAAATCAGAAGAAAGTGTATTGTGGCGAATACTTACTTTATATTTTTCGAAGTTTTAAGATTTTATGGGGAAGTAGATGGCTGAGAAATAATCTACCATAAATCAGGATGATACTTGTTCTAAGAAAATTTCATATCTTTGGAGAGAAAAGAAAAAATAACTTTCTCCTTGTTTGAAAAATTTTCTGGAAGAAATTACTTACATAATGTAAAATAAACTTTGTATGCTAAAATATGTCAAACAAAAACATATCTATAAAGAATTGATCAGAGCAGGTCCGCACGCAGAAATTGTACATATTTTTCATAGTCAGAAAGTCCATTAAATACGACAAGAAACTTTTGATTTAAAAAAAAGTTTGATTCATATAAAGCACATATCAAAATTGTGTTTCAGTGCGTTTTATTAACTAACGAATAACTTTTTTTATTCAGTGAATTGAAATTAGCTCTCAAAATAACTATTAGTTCAAAGAAATACCTTTTTATAACGAGATGTCTCATCATTATTGGTCTTGCAGACCAAATCGTCCAATTCTCATTTGTATGGAAAAGAAGTTGAATAAGAAGCAATAGGTAGTTAGTATTAGTTAATAGCAAGAAATTTGATGTTCAAAAACTTAATTTTAGGACATACACTTTTGAATTAAAGGATATTTGGTTTTAAAATTAATTTTGGGCAATAACGGACATCTTAATATACATACATATTATGACTTTATGTAAACTAATTTAAATTGTATTCCTTCACTTTTTATTTAGCCCCCTGCGGGTCAGGGGAAAGAATATACCCAAGGTAGGCATGCCTGTCGTAAGAGGCGACTAAAATCCAAACTCCGTATACTGAGATTGATGTATACATAACTATGCAATGAGCAAAACAATAAGATAAAGTACCCCAGGTGGCACTGGAAAATCCACCCTCTTCGGAGATCGGCTCTATGGATTCTGGGGAGAGCCAACTATTGCATTTAATAAATCCCTTCCTAAAAAGTGCAAGGGTATCTCGATCACCACCATCTAAATCGAGTACAAAACCAACAAAATTCGGGCAAAAGAGTTCACCCGTCACGCCTGCGCGCCAAAATAGACTCAGATAAAACAAAAAATCTTGAAAAAGATAATAACGAACTTCGAAAAAAACTTGATCAAGTAATGGAACTTTATCTAGAGCTAAAGAAAGAAGTCGATCTTCTTCGAAAAGAAAATGAGATATTGAAAAGCGAAAATCCTCCAATAAACTCAAAGTCTAGCTTGCCACAAGTCAATAATTGTAGATATGAAACGGACAAAGAAGAGCTAGCACGTGAAACGGAGAAGTCCTCAAAGAAAAGATTGAGTAAAAAGCATAAAGCTGGCTCTTCACCTCAAGCAGCCTCTTCTTTTGAAATAAGAGTTTCACCAAAACATGCGACAGTAAAAGAAAAACCTGTTAAGGAACGGCCCCCACCACCGATAAATGTTATCGGTATTGCAGAGTATAACAAGTTGCAAACCATATTAAAGGCATTATTACTAAACTAATTACTAATAAAACTGACTTAGGGTCAGTTTTAAACAGATTCTAAAACGCTCTCTCCTTTTGTGTAGGTATGTGGTTGGAAAATTAGGAAGTTATCCACCTGTTAGTTTTTTTTTACATTAGGTTGTTAACTTCTTTTCTTGACAGCTATGACACATTTGTTATTTTATAAAAAGAATTAATTCATTACAGCTGATCGCAAAAGATGGACCTGCAGTTTTGCGCATGAAATCTTTGAGGCCGATATTGTTAGTTACATTCTAGATAGTCTGGCCTCACTGAGTGTGGTAAAAAAACCAACTCTTAGACGTATTTTTGACAGTAAGTATTTTCCTAAGCATACATATTTGCTTTTATTTCATAAGAGGTTTCAAATTTACAATCGTTTTGCAGACTTCAGTATCCAAAAAGGTAAAACTCGGCTTAGACATATTTAACCCGCTATTCGCTTGCGAAGAAAATTAACCGAGTTTTCACAGAAAATTCAGCTCAGCTACATGAAACTCTCAACAAGCTAACAGAAAATGGTGGTTTTGTCTGCACTACAGCTGATATTTATACTGGAAGTGGCCGTCGATTTATGGGAGTCACAGTAAGTTGGGTGAGTCGGTATTTGTATTCCTTAATCGAAAAAAATACACAACTATACAGTCGAAATATGTATATTATTCGTTTTTTTAAATATACAATATTTATCTAAAGCCTAAGTTTAAGCTAGCCGGCTGATGGCATACATATAAATTTTGTTCTTACAACAAAAAAACCTTGAAATAATACACCGATTTATTCATCTTGCTTAAAAACGTCTGGTGATCCACTATAAAAACTAATATTTTGTATTGTTTTGTTATTCAAGATATATTGAGAGCGTATGAATAATGGTAGCTATAAATAAAATAAAAATAGGAGGGGGACTCCAAAATTGACTCAAATTAAAAAGTAAATTTTAATTTTGTAGCAAATTTTCCCTCTAAAATTTGAAATATGGCCTGTAGACCGGGAGGAGACTGTAAGATTACCTATCTCATTTCTGCTATCAAAACAGGATATTAACCGATACCATAGTTGAACATTAATTAATTACTGTGTTCAAACAAGTATTTTATAATTGCTTTGTTTAGTATGTAAAGCATTTTTAAGATTAAACTATTGATTACTTTTCTCCCAGTATAAATGGGTTAGCAAATGAAATCAGAAGAAAGTGTATTGTGGCGAATACTTACTTTATATTTTTCGAAGTTTTAAGATTTTATGGGGAAGTAGATGGCTGAGAAATAATCTACCATAAATCAGGATGATACTTGTTCTAAGAAAATTTCATATCTTTGGAGAGAAAAGAAAAAATAACTTTCTCCTTGTTTGAAAAATTTTCTGGAAGAAATTACTTACATAATGTAAAATAAACTTTGTATGCTAAAATATGTCAAACAAAAACATATCTATAAAGAATTGATCAGAGCAGGTCCGCACGCAGAAATTGTACATATTTTTCATAGTCAGAAAGTCCATTAAATACGACAAGAAACTTTTGATTTAAAAAAAAGTTTGATTCATATAAAGCACATATCAAAATTGTGTTTCAGTGCGTTTTATTAACTAACGAATAACTTTTTTTATTCAGTGAATTGAAATTAGCTCTCAAAATAACTATTAGTTCAAAGAAATACCTTTTTATAACGAGATGTCTCATCATTATTGGTCTTGCAGACCAAATCGTCCAATTCTCATTTGTATGGAAAAGAAGTTGAATAAGAAGCAATAGGTAGTTAGTATTAGTTAATAGCAAGAAATTTGATGTTCAAAAACTTAATTTTAGGACATACACTTTTGAATTAAAGGATATTTGGTTTTAAAATTAATTTTGGGCAATAACGGACATCTTAATATACATACATATTATGACTTTATGTAAACTAATTTAAATTGTATTCCTTCACTTTTTATTTAGCCCCCTGCGGGTCAGGGGAAAGAATATACCCAAGGTAGGCATGCCTGTCGTAAGAGGCGACTAAAATCCAAACTCCGTATACTGAGATTGATGTATACATAACTATGCAATGAGCAAAACAATAAGATAAAGTACCCCAGGTGGCACTGGAAAATCCACCCTCTTCGGAGATCGGCTCTATGGGTTCTGGGGAGAGCCAACTATTGCATTTAATAAATCCCTTCCTAAAAAGTGCAAGGGTATCTCGATCACCACCATCTAAATCGAGTACAAAACCAACAAAATTCGGGCAAAAGAGTTCACCCGTCACGCCTGCGCGCCAAAATAGACTCAGATAAAACAAAAAATCTTGAAAAAGATAATAACGAACTTCGAAAAAAACTTGATCAAGTAATGGAACTTTATCTAGAGCTAAAGAAAGAAGTCGATCTTCTTCGAAAAGAAAATGAGATATTGAAAAGCGAAAATCCTCCAATAAACTCAAAGTCTAGCTTGCCACAAGTCAATAATTGTAGATATGAAACGGACAAAGAAGAGCTAGCACGTGAAACGGAGAAGTCCTCAAAGAAAAGATTGAGTAAAAAGCATAAAGCTGGCTCTTCACCTCAAGCAGCCTCTTCTTTTGAAATAAGAGTTTCACCAAAACATGCGACAGTAAAAGAAAAACCTGTTAAGGAACGGCCCCCACCACCGATAAATGTTATCGGTATTGCAGAGTATAACAAGTTGCAAACCATATTAAAGGCATTATTACCATCGGCTTTTAAAATTATTTCACTTAATAACAACAAATAGAAAGTTTGTGTGAAAAAACCCGAAAGTTATCGTCTTCTGTTACGAAAACTAAACGATGAAAAAAAAGAATGGAATGAAATTAAGTCGGAAAGACCCCTACGTGTTGTGGCAAGAGGTCTAAACGCATCATGTTTAAAAGACGATATTATTAGTGATCTAAAAGAGCGCAACCTCAAAATCTTAGATGTGACGAACATTGTCAAAAGAGAGAAGCAGAAAAAGGAGGGTGAAGCGATAGTGGTACAACGTTGTCTCCCACTATTTATATTTTCGTTCGATAAGACTGAAAAATTAAATGAAATTTATAAAATTAAAACAATTCTAAACATCGTTGTTAGGATCGAAGCTCTAAGAAAGAGCAGAAGATTAATCCCTCAGTGTAAACGCTGCCAATAATTCAATCACACCCAAACCTATTGCAAAAAAGAGCCAAGGTGTGTTAAATGCGCTGGAAAACATCTAACCGTTGACTGCAACGGACAAAATGAAAGTCCACCGACGTGCATTAATTGTAAAGGAAACCACCCAGCAAGTTTTAGAGGCTGTGAAGTAGCTAAAGAATTACAAAAGCGACGGTCAAAACCTGCCCAAACACAAAGAAACCCACCAAAGCAATTAGTAACCGCAATTCCCAAGAGTGCCAAATCTACGAAAGGTCCAAAGCCTAGTATCCGCAAGGAAAAGAAAACAGTGTCAGCACCTTTGGATATAATATCGAAGCAAGGAAATGCAGAAACATATGCCCAAATAGCGGCAAAAAATATACCCGTAAATAACGTCACTGAAACTGACCCGGTTTCAAAAGTATTTTCATTAATTTTGTCAAAACTTGAAGAACAATGTGAAACAAATAAACTTATCTTTGATAGGTTAAGTAAGCTCGAAAATTGCTTTCGACCCAAACCTCCTTCAAAAAATATATGATGGAAAAGCTTTAAATTCTTACGTGGAATGCCAACGGATTATGGATAAAACTTGGAGATGTATATGCGAGAAAATGATATTGACATATGTTTGATATCAGAAAGGCATGCCAAAAATGAATCAAATCCTAAAATCCACGGGTTTCATGACTACCACGCTATTCCGTCAAACAAAGCAAGAGGTGGGTCATCATTGTATATAAAAGAATGCATTGAACACTCGATAGGCCTCATAATAGAAGACTGGCAAGCCAACTTACTGGCCAACTGATTCCGTCTAAAATACCTGACCTAATCGATTTATTCATGGTAAAAGGAATACCCTCTAACCGTATATAATTTCAGAGGGCTATGACCTCTTCTCAGATCATTCTGCCGTCGTTCTCATTATGAGCGAAAGCCTTGTTAAAATTAAAAAATCACCCAGGTTAACAAACAGTAAAACCAACTGGGATGGATTTAAAAAAGATATCGAGGACAACGTCGAGTTAAGGATATCATTGCAAACGCCTCTTGAGCTTGACGACGCAGTAGATACCTTTATTGATATAATACAAAAAGCAACTTGGGATAACACACCTTATCAAATGCTAATGCCTCGCCATAAAGATATAAAATATCCGCAAGAAATAAAAGATTTAATGAAAGAGAAACGAAAAGCACGTAAAAAATGGCAGCAAACCTGTGCTCCTCAACACAAAGCTCATTTAAATCGCTTGAGTAATATGCTAAAAACGGCGATATCAGATTTAAAAAACCTTGAAGTTGAAAATTACCTTGAAGGCTTGACAGCGGGGAAGGAATCGAACTACTCACTTTGGAAAGCTATAAAAACAACGAAGAAACCAAAGCCTTCAGTGCCCCCGATTAAGAAAAGCCATAATGAATGGGCTAAAAGTGACAAGGAAAAAGCGACGGTATTCGCCGATTACTTAGAGAAAACATTTAAGCCGTTCGATGGGCAAGAACTCAACGAAAATATCAGTATAAATTTTACCTCAAATGGAAGCTACATAACGAGAAATGCTACACTTGCCGCATTAAAAATAGAAATAAGGAAGCTTAAGTCCAATAAATCTCTAGGATATGACTTAATAACGGCAGCCCAAGTAACAATTTTCCTCTCATAAGAGTTTCCTAGAGGCTTGTGAGACTTTATTCCGGGAGTTATTCTCACTCTAGAAGAGTACTCCTACATCCTTATGAAAATGTTAAAAGCCTTAAATGGCCCACTTATAGGAGTTAAATTCCTCTTATAGAAACATTTTTATTGTTCCTATGGGATGAAAAATGCTCCATTAATCTTGTTAGGAAAATGCGTCACTTCTTGTGGGAGTTGATGAAAAGAGAAAGAGTATGCGCATAGTTAAAAAAAAACAGATACTTATCTTTCACATTTGTATACTTCTTTGGGAAACTTGGTACGAAGTATTTATGTCTGTATGTGTCATCGTCATTGTCTCATGTTGAAAAATGAATGTGTGAATTTATAATTTCATTTCATGGCGATGTTAGTATAATTATAGTTTGTCACATATGTGGAGTTAAATCTTAGTGCGATTGAAACTTTTTCTACTAACTTACACATTTACTTCGAAAAATAACGAAGCGCTTTCAAAATAATTGATATTTAAATTATTTTAATTTTATTTTGAATTGCAAAAAGGGTTACCTTGATGTTTGCTTTTAATAAGAATAGTACTTTTTATGCTGACATTATTTATGGTATTTATTCATGTTATATGACGAAAAAGATATAATAGCAGATAGTATGTCGAATTGATAATCTTATTCTTGTATGCCTGTTTTTGTAATCTAAGAATTTACAAGAGGTTAAGAGACGTTTTAATGAAAAAATAATAAGTCAGAACTTATATTTTTAGACATTTGTTATTAGAACAAATACTTCTTTTGCATTTAATGTTGAACAAAATAAACATCAATATCAATACACGTATATACATAAATATAACTTAAATAAATTAATCATAATGGAAAACCAAATAAATTATTTCAAAATTTAATTTCATATCACGGTAACCCTCAAACTATACAAAAAACACTTCGTTCAAATTTAAATATGGCTGCTGTCGTATCGATACTTTTAACTCTTAAAAAGACATTTTTATGAGAGTGTTGTCCATTTATGTTTGTATGTAAATAAAAACTTTTTATGAGAAGTCTGATGCTTTAATGCGACTTTATTTTGACATTTATCAAACGAACCAAGAACAAATCGGTGATGCGTTCCCTTTTTTCTTAAGAATGTGAATTATTGTTGATGTTTCAAAAAAAGATGAAATGTCAAAGTTTGAAATATTAAGTTTTATGCATTACCTTTTCTGAACGATAAATCTTCATTATAACGTCATAATTTTTGGAATAAATGGACAAAGAATATCAAAAAAATTAACATTCCGCAACAAAACTATAATATTTGATATTCGTAGTAAAATTTTAAACTGCGTAAATCTGTCTAATTTTCAACACAAATTCTGACAAAGTTAAGAAGTTTAAAACATTAAAACGTTTACAACGGGCTTACGCCGTAAAAAAAAACCTTATATTACATCGAAATAAAATAAAAAGAAAGTCTATCACCGAAAGTTCACATGTGTAACAAAATAAAATACATTTTAAACAGTAATCGGCATCAGCATCCAATGTTTCCTTCAGGTAGACAGACCAATAGAAAACTGAACGCCTGAAAACAATGTACATACAAAACGTTAAAAAAAAGAACGACTGCTGTAGGAATCAAATAAAGCTGCTGTCAGTGCTACATCTCATATGAATCCTATAGTTAGAGTTTTGTAGTTGTTACTTTATTAGCTCTTGTTAAGAGATTTTAAAGACTTAAAAATGACGTTTAGAGTTTAAATTTGAAAACAAAATTATTATAAGACTTTCAATTTACATACAGGAGTAATATTTGTTCTAGGTATAAGATTAAAGTGATTTGATCCAAGAAAAATGTTTACATCATTTAATGAAAACACTATGAGACAAATTTATGTTTCATTATGACAGATCATGTCTTAAGTTTAGCAATAAGATCTAAAAAAGTACTATGAGCGTTTTTTTAGGAAAATGGGAGCTTAGCTCTCGAGAGTATGTTAGTTGGGAGAGATTTTAAAAATGCTCCCTCGTAAGGGGTTTATTAACCTCCTTTACATAATAAATGCCGCTCTAAGGTTAGAATATGTTCCGAGCCAATGGAAAGTTGCGGAAGTCATAATGGTTTTGAAACCTGGCAACCCATCTCAAGAAAAGAAGTCTTACAGGCCGATTTCGCTTCTTCCAATAATATCAAAAGTTTTTGAAAGAATACTACTCCTGCGCCTGCAACCAATAATAGAAGAGAAACAATTAATACCTGAACATCAGTTCGGATTTAGAAGCAAGCATTCGACAATTGATCAAGTGCATAGAATTACTGACGTTATTGAGAGAGCTCTTGAAGAAAAGAAAATCTGTTCGACTGTCTTTTTGGACGTGTCGCAGGCGTTTGACAAGGTGTGGCACGAAGGCCTCAAATTCAAACAAGACAAGTTCTGCCTAAAGGACTTTATAACATTCTAAACGAATATCTAGATGAAAGGCTTTTTCATATAAGACACGGAAATGACTATTCTAATTTGAAAGAAATAGTGGCTGGGGTAGCAAAAAGAAGTGTATTAGGTCCAGTTATTTACCTTTTACTTACACGCGATATACCTCAAACAGATGACACTATTGTAGCCACGTTTGCTGATGATACTGCAATACTAGCAGTAGGCAAAACGATTAGCGAAGCTACAATTAAATTACAAAATGCTCTTAATAATGTTAATGAGTGGACGAAAACATGGCGAATAGCGCTCAATGAACAAAAGTCAGTCCACGTGGACTTTACGTATACAAAAATAAATAGATTACCCGCCTTTCTTAATACCGCTCTTGTTCCATTTGCAAATGAGGCAAAGTATCTTGAAATGACTCTAGACGCGAAATTAAAATGGAAGCCGCACGTGAAAAAGAAATGCGAAGAACTAAAAAGTAAATTAAGAGATATGAACTGGTTACTCGGTAAATATTCAAAGCTTAGTATTGTAAATAAATTGATTTTATACCGACAGGCTCTTAAGCCTGTTTGGACTTATGGTATACAACTTTGGGGTTGTGACTGCGATACAAACTTAAATAACTTACAAACGTTTGAAAATAAATTGCTTAGGTCATTTGTAAATGCTCCGTGGTATATAAGAAACGAAGATCTTCACAGGGATCTCGGGATTCCTACGGTCCGGGACGAAATAAAAAGTTTCGCGCGAAAACATAGAAATCGACTATTAGAACACGCTAGTTCAACGATTATTGACATTCTTGACGAGTCGAATTTAGTACGCCGTCTGCGAAGAACAAAACCTTCCGACTTGGTGCGGTGAACAGAAAACCGCTTTAAAATCGCGGATTAAGCAGGAACTTTCACCGGAAAGTAACCTGCAACACGTTACAGAACTTCGTTAAAAATAAATTGCTAGATAAGTTTCAACTTAGGTGCAATCGGGAAGTGGAGGTGGTTTTAGTGTAGTAAGAATCTCACACTTCTATGAGCACGCGTTGTTCGGTCCTCATAGAGCCTGATATGCAGATTTTGCACCTACCCACGGGAAAATAACCACAAAAAAAAAAAAAAAGTTTGTATTTGATAGTCTTATATTTATCGTTCGATTTTACCAACCTTTAGCTAATATTTTCGATAGAAAGATTATCTTTCAGCTGTGTTCCTAACATTATTTGAAACTATTTTTTTTTTACTCATATACTACAGCAACCAAAATTAGAAATTTTTCAATAATCCTCGTTTTTTAAATATTGAGTCCCTGTAATTTAATAATTTTTTCTAAATATATAAATATATTTTTTCTACCATGACCCAAAGCTGGAGTAAGTGCTCCAAATAAAATTATGAATTCCTATTTTCAGGCAATACGCACATGAAAACAGTAATTTTATTTTATTTAAATACCGTTTAACCATAAGAATGGACTTTTGGCTTTCTAAAAAACTGCAAAACAATTATGCAAGTATTACCATTGTTTTCAATTACTTTTTTTCTATTAAATGACATTTTTTTTAAATTTTCCCTCCTGTCATAGAGGGGGAAATATTATCCCCCTCCTATGGGATTTTTGCTTGTCTACTACACGAACCACCTAGTATGGAAAACAAAAAAAGGGAATTTCAATTAACGTAATATAGGGGATGAAAATTTGAAAAATCTGATTTAAACCCATCAAATTATAAAAATTAAAAAAAAAACTAATAAACGATCACCCTAATGTACATGTACATATATGACCGTTTATAATAGCTATTCATTTCTATCGACTTTTTTCATTATTTTGGTTTTCATTTGTATACAAACGTAATTTAATATTTATTTTATGACAAAACTGAATGTGAATTGATTTATAGGATTACAAAATGACACTATAACTCAGTTTCCAAAAGAATTTTTGCCGTAATTGTTCAATAATATTTAAAGTGTTAACGTTCAAGACTTAAAATAAATAATAAACATTATAGTGATAGCTGATAGGTACTGTTAACCACTTAAAGCTTCTTATCTTAAAACAGGAATTAATATTATCTTATGAACATATTTAAGAAGATTGATCCAACAACTTTATCAAAAAAAATCTGCTGCCATTGCTTGCAGAAGATTTCGTGGAACTCACTCAAATGAAGCCATAGCTAGTAATATGTCAGAGGTTCATTTATCTTTCGGTTTTACGCCTGACAAAATAAGAGCAACGGTTACCGATAATGGATCGAATTTCATTTAAGCGTTTAAGGATTTTGGTATTTCGGAGAATTTTCTGTTCAGTGAGTATCATATAAATTTATAGTCCTGTGTATCGTAATCAGTGTTATTTAAGGCTGTTAATAGGCAAGTTGTCAATTCAACTTTCAGAATTGTTTTAAGTACAGAATTTTGTAGAATATAGAAAAATTGTTTTCATTAATAAATGTTTTGATTAAGTACTTCTTGTAACGTTGTTCTAAAAAATTAAACTTTTTTTGTCACAGGTGGCCAGAGAATATTTTCCCAAAGACTTCAATATTGACCATCAGGTCAGGTTTTCGATGTATTCAAACAAATACATAAAAGTATCTACCTACTTATCTTTTCATTGGTGTATGTTACATCAATCTAGCGAAATTATTTTTCTCAAAAAATTAAAAATTATATCTGGAAGTATGTTGGTAGCTTTGAAAAACAATTTCCATCGTTGATTAAGATTTTTATCTTACCGCGTTCGTCTCCCTCTTTTCACCTTTTAAGTTTTTTTTTTTCAAATAATTTTGTTTTCTATTTTGTATCAACTTTTTGGAGGAGCAAAATCGCATCGTCACCTCCAAGTGGTGCCCGCTGGATAGCCAATTAGGTGAACTAACGACGAGCGTTGGATCTATTGGATCCAAGAGCTGAGACACCTGAGTTACCTTCTCAGGAACTAGGAGCATAAGATAAGACATCGCTCTGAAGAACCAGCTCTCCATGAAACCCAAGAGCGTCTGACGCATAATGTGCGGCTCATTGGTCAGCGTCTGATCCCATAGGGGCGGCTGTATTTAAGACCTTGAATAGAAGAAGTAACTAAGCTATTTATGGGTAACAAACAAAAGTTACAAAAAACAAACATGGCAATGAATAAAACAAACAGATACATTAACCCAGGTGGCAATCCAGATAAACTGGTAAATCCACTCTCTTCGGAGATCGGTCCTACGGATTCTGGGGCGGACCAATTATTGCTAGCAGGAGGTAGACTGAGTTCTAAAACACTGAGGACTCCGCCAAAAATATTCCCAAGGGTTTCTCCATCGAAAACCCTTACCGAAAAATCAAATGACAAAGAAGTCATTAACGAAAAAGGAACCAAAATCTATGAAAAGATCGAAATAAAAGATCCGCAGTGTTCCAAAACAAGCAACGAGATCCACCAAGTTGAATCCGAAAATTATTTCGAGGAATGGCAAACAGAAATAATAGCCAGAAAGAAACTTGAAGTCCTCGTTGAAAGTCTTCAGCAACAAGTTAAGAGACTTGAAGAAAAAGTCAGCTTGCTAGACAAGAAAACTTCAAAAAATGACAGCAAGACTGGTCCAAAAATGCTTGTGAAAAGCCCACCAAAAACCATTGAGTTTCATACTGATGAGGAAGAGCTTCTTTTTGAAACAGATGGTAACAGAAATAAACGTAAATCCAATAAACGGAAAGCAGAGGGTAGCCCAGAGACTGTTCAAAAAATTAAACAGGTAACTTTAAAAGCGGATATTGCTGCAACAGCGAAAACATCAAACAATGAAATAAAAGATGTATCCCAAAAGAAGTCTTTTGCTAAAGGTACTAGGCAAACTGCACCACCTCCAATCATGATTTCCGGATTGACAGTGTTTGGTGAGCTTAAGAACATAGTAGGAAAATGCTGTAATAAGGCATGTGAATATACATCATACAATAAAGACAATTGGAAAGTCATTGTTGAAGACGCCGATGCGTATAGATCTATCACTGAAGAATTGAACAAAAAGAAAATTCAGTGGCACTCGTACGAAAATAAAGCTACAAGGCCGATAAAGGTAGTAGCAAAGGGCCTCCACTCTTCATGTGTTGGTAAAGATATTGTCGAAGACCTTATTCAAAAAAGTTTCCAAGCTCTCGATGCGAATAATCTTATTAAAAATGAGGTGATCAAAGACTCCACTAGGGTATCAACGACAGCTAAAAGATCTCTACCATTGTTTATGCTCACCTTTGAAAATAAAGAAAGTCTCGATAAGATTTACAGTATAAAATCAATTATGGGCATAGTTGTCAAAATTGAACCATTGCGAAAGTCAAAAATTGTTCCACAATGTAAACGCTGTCAAGCCTTTGGGCATACACAAAAATACTGCAATCGTGAGTTTGCTTGTGTCAAATGCGAAGGCAAGCATGCAACTAAAAACTGTCCCATGGGCAGAGAACAGAAAGCGAAATGTGTTAACTGTCAAGGCAACCATCCTGCAAGTTACAGAGGATGTCCAGTTGCCAAAAAATTCCAAGACACAAAAAGGAAAAAACAAAACTGGGAACAAGCTAAGAAACCCAATAATCACAAAAGCAATAGTTGAAAGCAAAAAAGTAGCCGTTGAAAATAAAACTAAAAATCAACCGCCAAAAGCAATTGCACTAAGCAAAAGTGATGAAAATAAATCCTATTCCCAGATTGTTAAAAATGTGCGGAAGAACGAAGAAACATCTATTAAAGAAATGCTTGAACTTATCCTGAAAAGGATTGACAAACAAGATTTAAACATAAAACAGCTAAGCGAAGAAGTTGCTCTTAAAAAACAATGATGGACAGAACACTCAAAATCGCAACATGGAATGCAAACGGTCTTTTACAACATGTATCAGAACTAAACATCTTTTTAGACATAGAGCATAGAGACATTTGTTTGGTGTCCGAAACTCACCTCGCTATAGAACAAAATCTTGATAATAAATTACCTAACTATACGTGTTATCACGCTCCGCACCCAGCTGACAAAGCTAGGGGAGGATCAGCAATACTAATAAAAATGTGCTTAACACACTATGAAGAGCCTAAGTTTACTAATGAAAACATGCAAGTAACAACAGTTAGTATTGGTATAAAAAAGAAAGCGCCCTCCGAGGCGCTCTCCAACTGAAGAAGACTATGCAGAACTCCTAAATTTGTTAGGACATAACTTCCTTGTTGGTGGCGACTTCAATGCTAAACACACCCAATGGGGATCTAGGCTCATAACAACGAAAGGCAAACGGCTATATCAAGCAGGCCGCAAATACAATTGCGAATTTTATTCTTCTGGCTCGCCAACATATTGGCCATGTGATTCTAACAAAATACCAGACCTTATAGACTTTTTCGTAGTAAAAGGTATTAAACGAAACCATATAAGTGTCGAAGGTAATTACGATTTATAGTCAGATTATACTCCAGTAATATTATCACTGAGCGAAGCAGAAATAATAGAAAAAAAGTAATCCTAAGCTCGTGAACAAAAGAACAAACTGGAACGAATTCAGAGATAAACTTGAAAGTTTTATAAACCTAAGATCCCCTATGCAAACAAATGAACGGATTGATCATGAAGTAGAACAATTTATTGTTCATGTGCAACAGGCTGCAGATGAATGTACTCCAACAATTTCGAACTCAAGAGAAAAAGAAATAAAATATCCTGTCGAAATAAAGGAGCTGATCTTGGAGAAAAGAAGAGCTCGAAGAAAATGGCAAGCTACGAGATTTCCAGGTGATAAGGCAGTTTTTAACCGTCTTAACAATGAACTAAAGAAAAGAATCTGTGAATTTAAAAGTGATTCACCTAGTAGATTCCTGAATAGTCTGACGGCGGATGCTTCTACGGAATACTCCTTATGGAAAGCAGCTAAGCGACAAAAAAGACCACAGGCACAAAACCCGCCAGTAAAATCTCCAGATGGTAAATGGATCGGAAACCCAAAACAAAAGGCTGATCTCTTCGCTGAACATCTCGCGAATGTTTTTAAGCCATTTCCAGCAAGCACAGCTACAGATCCCTTACAGTTTGTTGATAGAAACGACGAATGTTAAATTCCTTTTGTCACGCTCAAAGAAGTAAAAAGTATGTGTCAACATAAGTTGTCTAACAAAAAATCACCAGGGTACGATTTGATAACTGCTCAAGTTTTGAAAGAAATGCCTTCTATAGCCTTCAAAAAACTCCAATTTATAATAAATGCATGCCTTAAACAAAGATATGTGCCACATCTTTGGAAATTGCAGAAGTCATTGTTATACCTAAACAAGGTAAGCCACCAACAGAAGTAACATTATACAGACCTATTTCACTTATACCAATCATGGCAAAAGTTTTCGAAAAACTGCTTCTGAAAAGACTAAGCAGAATAATAGAAGAAAGAAGACTTATTCCGAGCCATCAGTTTGGATTTAGAAATAAACATTCCACGATAGACCAAGTGCATCGGATTACGGATGTTGTGGAAAAAGCACTTGAAGAAAAACAAGTATGCTCGGCTATATTCTTAGATGTTGCTCAAGCCTTTGACAAGGTTTGGCACCTGGGACTTGAGTACAAACTGCAAAGGGATCTTCCCAGGCAGTACTACGAAATACTGAAATCCTACGTTACGAACCGACTCTTTAGAGTACGGTACGACCAAAATTACTCGGAACTAAAGAAAATTGAAGCCGGTGTACCACAAGGAAGTGTCCTAGGACCAACCCTGTATCTGTTATATACAAGGGATATTCCAGTGGACATCAACGCTATCATGGCCACCTTTGCTGATGATACTGCAATATTGGTGCCAGATAAATCTGTTACGAAGGCTAAACAAAAACTGCAAAATTTAGTCGATAAAGTTAGTGATTGTACGCAAAAATGGGGAATCAAACTAAATGAAACAAAATCGACACATATAAACTTTACTAACAAGAAAATAAACAATGTTCCAATTCTTATAAACAGTACAACAGTACCTTACTCCAATACTACCAAATACCTTGGAATGACTTTGGATGCAAAGCTTAAATGGAAAGAGCACATCAAAGAGAAAAAAGACGAACTAAACTTGAAGTACAGAAAAATGTGCTGGTTACTAGGAAAGAACTCTGACCTATCTATCCAGAACAAGCTAATGTTATATAAGCAAGTACTGAAACCCGTTTGGACATATGGCATCCAACTATGGGGATGCTGAAAACAAATGCTGATCCCATCCAAAAATTCCAAAGCAAGGTGCTTCGCGGAATAATAAATGCCCCTTGGTATATAAGAAATAGCGATCTACATCGTGACTTTCAAATTGAAATGGTTACAGAAGTGGTTAAAAAACACGCTGTATCACACAATCAGCGACTGCAAAGTCATACCAACTCTGAAATGGAGACCGTCTTAAATGTACGAGACAATGTTCGGAGATTAAGAAGAACCAAGCCTCATGAGCTGATGGTCTAAAAGCTATGGAAAGTGTTATACCTTAAACTTCCCACAATGCGACTGATAAATTAAGAAAGAAAAATCATTTGTCGATCTTTCATAGATTGGTCCTGATTTACCGGTGGTTTTAGTGCGGAAAGAGTCCCACACTACTTGGTACCGATTTTTACCGAGTGTCTTTTGAAGATTTCCATCGGATAAAAAAAAAAAAAAAAAAAAAAAACTTTTTGGAAAATTACCCCTCTCGCCTGAACGGGTTGAAATAGACCCCCCTCCCATGAGCCTTGGTCGTATGAGTCTAATCTATAGGCTCGGATATTTTGTTGCTTATTATAAGAATCACCCTTAGCCCATTATTAGAAACCTAAAAGGAGAAAATGATCTTAATCTTAAAATATTTGGATATTTTTTCTATTTAGAGCTACTATTTGATCCTTATCCAGTTCGGAATATAAAAAAAATCGAATATATAGACCACGCTAATATATAAGTAAGGTAAATACCATTCACCTTAATGTTTTAAGAAAGTGTAATGCTTTGTGGAAAATGTTGCGGTCACCTAAATTAAATTAAAGCCTAAAAGGAACCTGGGGGTTGCCCTGAAAAGGCCTGTGGTAACGAGGTGGAACTGCTTTTTTGAATCATTTTTTCATCATATTATCATATTTTCACTTCATGAAAAATTGTTACAGCCAACAATTGGCGTTGGAATCTCGCTAAGAGAGCCTTGCAACAGGCGAGATTTTCAATACCTAGGAGAGTATTTATTATGTACGAGCGATCTGGCACTATGGGATATTGAGTCCCACCCTGATAAGTCTGAGACGAAAGCTCACAACACTCCAGATGAAAGATAATTTACAATTCTGCAAACCACTTCTTAACCACACAATTGCCAGTCTTGAAAGAAGGTTCGGACTGTTTTTCAACGTAGCTGGATAAGGGCATGAATGCGGCAATCACTGCGGTTTCACATCCCCTTTTTTAAGGCCGGTGTCTAATAGGCCTTCCGGCAGAAAAACAGAAAGCTGTCTATGCGGACTTTCTTCGGGTTACTCTCAGTGATTTTGAAACAAATGAAGCCCTTGAAGAAGACCATAACCATTACCAAGAATATGAGTTTGACTTTGGCGACACCACTGACATTATTCTAGAGTTCAGGATGAGCATAAACCAAGCTGAAAGTGAACTGGAGATAAAACGTTTTTTACAAATCAAAAATATTAAATTAGAAATCCTTCAGGAGTTGCCAGTGGTGAAAAAAATGTTTTTAAAATTTATCACTCCGTTGCCATCGTCCGCTACTGTTGAAAGGCTCTTCAGCTTTGCCACGATACTTAATTTACCACGTTTCAACCTATTGTCTGATAATCATTTTGAAGAAAGAGTGCTGACAAAGGTAAACTCTTCAAAACTTTAAGTACTTTTGCATCAGAGACCAAAGGTATAGGGGGAGTTTAGTCAATTAAAGTCTGACACACCAGGTGTGGGTAACGCCCTCCTGACGGTGCATGATGCATTCTTCGCGTACCCTACAGGAAAAATAATCAAAAAGAAAAGAAAAAAGAACTTAAATAAATATTACTAATCTGTTTTTTTTTATGCGGCTCCATAAGGAAATTTTTCGAAAAACAAGAAGATGTCATTTTTACAATTACCTTGCATTATAAAAATTTGTTCAGCTTATTACCCAAATATTTTCCACAGCGATAATCTCTTCATTCGATTCTTCAAACCTTCTTCTAACTATGTTGTTTGGTCATAGTATAGCTGCCGTTATCTGTTTTCCTCTTCATCCCAACTAATCCCATTTTTCGACCCACAATTTTGAGCCCGTTATCTTCTCTGAGCTTGAGAGTTTCTGGGGCGGGATGACAAGTTTCACTGTTTATTTGAATATTTGCCCACCCTTAGCGAAGGACGCCCATGTGCTTACCAATTTCAATTTACCTACCATTTTTGGTCAGTAAATACATTTTTATTTTAACCCACTTATTTATTATTATTATATTTTTTTAGGCAAACAAATTTTCAAAATTTATTTTTAATGCAAGAATTTTTTTTATATCGGATTTTCACTTTTTTTTTAATGCAAGAAATTTCCATACATTTTTTTTTTTAATGCAAGGAAATTTTCAAAATCTATTTAATTTTTTTTAATGCACGAAATTTTCCATATCGGATTTCCATTTTTTTTAATGCAAGAAATTTTCAAATTGTATTGAAATTTTTTTTATTGCAGTAAATATTGATGATTGCATTAATACTTTTTTTTAGTGCAAACAGTTTTTATATTGCATTAACATTTTTTTTAATGCTACAAATTTTTATTTTGAATTAACATTTCGTTTTTGATGGTAAATGCAAAATATTTTTGGCCTGCATTGACATTTTTTTTTTAATGCAACAAATTTTTTTAATGCTAAATGCATTTTTTTTTGCATTGAAATTCTTACAACTCTGGAGAACTTGTGCGCGACCATTGTTTGAGATTTCATATCAAAGCAAGAAGCAAGGTCATTTGATAGGATATCTGCGTAATTTGTATGAAAAAAATAACACGACTGTTCTTGTTTTTCTTATTTAAAGTGGCTGTCCTCAAAATATCCGTGTTACTCCAGTAATAAGCTCATAACTTGAGTTTTTATGGTCAGATCTTCAAGATTAATGTCTTAAAATCACAAGAAAATAAAAGGCTGTATTTTTTCTTTTCAACAAAATATATTATACTATGTTTTTTTGTCAAAAGTTCTTATCCTAACACTTTTCTAAAAAAGGATTTTTAAATTGCACCGATCTCTTATAAATTCTTGTATTAATATTTTGAGATATTAATCATATCTTGTAGAAGCTCAAATAACTATTTATAAAAATGGATCTGAAACGAAAAACCACTGAGAATGTCTACTTCTATAACTTAATGTAGAAAAAAACCGTGCTAAAACTATCCTGTTGTAAAAACAGTGAGATAAGGTTCTTAAGTTTGCGGGTGTTTAACTTTTGCTTCGTCTTCCCTTTTCAAATTATTCACGCCACACCACTGGTACACTCCTGGGTACTTAAAGCATGAGTACAAGTAACAGTACAATTCCTTGGTACTTGTACTTAAAAGTTCCAAGTACCAGTACATGTACTTGTACTGGTATTTTAGTACCTCAAAAGTACTTGAAATGTTTGTATTGATTACTTTTGTACTTATTACTTGTACTTAAATACTTCTCAATTTCTTTTTAATTCCAAAAGTATTTATAATTCCTTTTAATTCCTTTAGTATTTTCTATTCTTTTTACGTATAGAACTTATTGTAATTCATATTGGTCATATTAGAAAAAACAAATTATTAAATTATAAAATTAATAATGAAAGAAAATAGTGCAATAAACATTCTCTTACATATGAGGGTTTGAGTGCAAGAGTGGTGCAACCGAATTTTTATCATATTTTTCATCTTTAATGGATCTTGAATACTATTTTTTTAGATTTAAGGATGTTAATTCACATATTAAGAAAGCTTTGATATATAAAAATGTAAAGTATTGAATTTTATGACTTTTGATGCAAAAATGTAAAAATACTAGACAAAAATGGGAAGAAATGGGTTACACTTTTGCATTGCACGCCCTCATATATATGTTTATGTATGTATTTTCCCTCCCACCTGAACGGGGGAATATAGACCCCTAGAAAACTTTTTTTCTCTTAGTTTTATAAGAATCACCCTAACCCCATAATAAGTAACTACCAAAAAGTAATAAATGGGGGGCCAGGGGGGTGAAATAAAAATCGGAAAAAAAAATTATGATTTTTTTTAATTTGGAGTCTTTTGATGCCTATTCAACTTGGAAATTCAAAAAAACCTAATATTAGGACAACCGTTATATTCATACAGAGCATATGTATGTACACTAGGGTGGTCCTTAAATTGGACGTAGTCTTGGATAGCCCTCATTCGATTCAAAACATTGAAAAACAATTTTCCTAATTTTTTTCAGATTCTAACTTCACCCCCCTGGTCTCCCTGTTTTCACTTTAAGGTACTAATAATGGGAAGAGGATTATTCTTATGACACGCAAAAATAAATCAGAATCAAATAAAAATTGTATAGAAGGGGTGTCTATTTCTCCCGGTTCAGACAGGAGGGGTAGTTTTCTAGAAATTTGGTTAAAACACACAAAAAAATTATTTAAAAAACGGGAACACTTACAATGCCTGGCTTTAGCTGTTTTTAAAGCCACGATTTCATTCTATAATATCCTACCTAAATAAAGTTTTTATTTTAAATAGTTTTTGCAAAAATAATTTTAATCTTAAAAATCATATTTTTTTTTTAATTTTTAAGTTTAAAAACTATTTGAAATACAAACTTTATTTGTGAAGCTATTATAGCATTTAGTCGTGGCTTTTAAAAAAGCTAAGGTGTGGCACTGTTAATGTTCACATTTTTTTAAATAATTTTTTTCTGTTTTGAGAAATTATTAATTTTGAGAAATTACACCTCCTGCCTGAATGGGGGAAAATAAACCCCCCTCCAATACTACTTTTTTCTCATCGAAATCTAATTTATACCATCAGATTGTTTTTTTTTTTGCATTTTATAAGAATCACCCTAACCCCATAATAAGTACCTAAAAGTGAAAATACGGAGACCAGGTGGGTGAAATAAAAATCTGAAAAATTAGTAAATCAATTTTTGTCTGTGTAGAGCCATTTGATGCCTATCCATTTCAGAATTTCAAAAACAATCCAATATATGGACCACCCTTATGTACACATGTATAAAGCGGTGCAGGGAAAAAATTCCACGGGCATCTGCTCCACATGGGAATTAATTCCAACTTAAGTAGGGATCTGTTCCACTTTCCAAAGTGCCATTAATTCTCACGACGAGAGGGTACTTACTACACCCAAAATTTGGTGAAATTTTTTCCCACCTAAAATTTGCAATTTGATATACTATTTATTCATAAATATTGAAACCGTAATTGTTTATTTATTTGCAGTACCTCGTGGCATTTTTTTTTTTTTTTTGAAATTCATTTCTTAAGCTAGACAAAAATTTATAAAAACTAGCGAAGTTTTCGATATCTTAAAACTAACTTACTGGCCCCAGTCGGGCGCTCTAAGTTAAACTAGAATAACTTAATGCTAATGCCTTTCGGCCTAAGAACTATCTTAATACTAAATCCTGGTCGGTTTTATTTTTTACCGAGAAGAATTTACAAAAAACTCGCTATCTCTGTCTTTATTTTTTTTTTTGGTTTTATATAAAACTTACAAACTACATAAAACTAGATGAAAGCTAATTAATTAAAACTAATTATCAGTAATTAAAACTACTTAAAGCTACTTAAAACTATTAACAACTAATTATAAACTAGTTACAACCTACTTATAAGCTACTTACAAACTAGAACAGCCACAGCAAGCATTTTCCGGTTTTATAATTTTTTTGTATTTTTGTGGATTTTATAATTTTTTTTTGGTGCCACCCTGACTGTCCCTACTTAAATCTAACTACCTAAACCTATGCAAGTCGGCCATACAAAAGAAAATAGCAAGGTCAACTATTAAATGTATGAAGGAACTTCATCTTCGTTTTTCAACCACCAAAACTGGTTCTCCTGCCTTACCCTATCCCTTCGGTCCCGTTCGGACACAATCCTACTGAACCGAATGTGCTCAGCTCCGTCTTGTGCGAGGACGTCTCGACTGTAAAGGAGCCGCCGATCATCAGTTCTACGGCCGACGTGGTAGATTAGCGGAACCGCCGCTCTATCCTGGATCAGCCCTCGACTGTCTAGGTGGAGGAATGCATCGGGCGGAATAAAGCCGCTTAGACGCACACTCTCGTAGTATTCGTTGTTGGGGTAATAAGCCCCGAAAATAAGCTGTTAGTCGAGGACATCGCTCTTGCAATGTGTAGTAGTGTTTGTACTCCGACTCTGGTGTTCTGTGCAATCAAACACCCGAATCTTTTCCATTTGAGATGGGGCGACGTTGAACCAAACCGAGCATCCATTGGCAATCATCGGCCAGATAAGGGCCATGTAGCAAATCACCTTCACCCTGCTGTCAAGCCGGCTGCTATAAAACAACCGTTTCGTCAGGGCAAAAGCTCCCCTAGCCCTGGCCAGAGCAGCATTTATATGTCTGTCGAAATACAAATACTGATCCATCCAGATGCCAAGGTACTTTACTACACTTTTACTCGCCAGTGGATGTCCATTTGGCCCTACGAACACCAGCTTGCGCCAGTTCTTTCTCGTATCCCTTGTGGCTCCGCGCAACGGAGTCCTAAATAAGATAGTTTCTGATTTCTGAAAGTTGATTTTCAACTTCCAGTCATCGCAATATCGCTGAATCTTCTCGAAGTCACGTTGCAAAAGAATCCTGATGACCTCGACTTTCGGAGCTGTTCTGTACGCAATCGTCGGCATACGCAATTGCCTTAGACTACTTATCAGATCGCTGGTGTAAATGCTGAATAGAATCGGCGAGTTGACCGCTCCCTGCTGAAGAACATTTTTAATATTAAAGGTTGTGGCAGAAGTTACATTGCCACTCTTGACAACAAACTTTCTGCCATTGAGCATATCATAAAGCATATATAATAGTGGTTTACTAATGCCAAGTCTGGTCAGCTTTAGATAAAGACCCTCTAACCATACGGTATCGAAGGCCTTCTCCAAATCAACCAGACAGGCACCCGTATACTGCTTCTTAGATTTGTTCCATTGGACATCAGAAACGAGTTTAGACGCGGCATGAATGGTGTCATGTCCCGCCTTAAAACCGAACTGATTGTCCGGTATGATATTATTGTCCTCTGCCCACTTAGACAGAGCTCTATTGATACATTTTTCGAATACCTTGCTGATACGCGGAAGAAGACTTATCGACCGGAGATTCGCCGGATTGGAGTTGTCCTTTCCCTTTGTTGGGAGAGGATGCACCACAGCTGTCTTCCAACGCACTGGATAATATGCATTATTCAGAGCGTTGTTAAACAGAGTGGTATAAATGTCTACTGCTTCTTGAGGTAAATGTTGAAGTACAACGTTGGATATGCCATCGACTCCTGCTGACTTCTTCTTCTTAAATGAATCGAAGATGAGCTGGAGCTCCACCTTCGTAATTAACAGGGAACTGGGCCCACTTCGCTCGGCGATTATGGCGTTTGCCAAATGATCTTCATTGAACCCGGTAAAACCAAGGTTCTCTGATCGCCATTGCGTTATGTCATTCCGAAGGTAGAAGTGATGGAGCAAGGCTCTGTTTTCCAGGTCATGATTGGGGGGAATGCAAGCATTCACCTTGTACACTTGCTGGAAAGCAGCCACCACAGCCTCCACTTTCTCCTGCGGATCTTCGACAATAAAGAGGTCATCGTCCAAGACGGCGTTCTCTGAAGCCGTGAAGAACACGGAAGATCGTTCTGATCATTCCTTCTGAATATCTTGTTAATTTGGGGAAACATGCTCGGGTCACTATAGTTAACGGCCCGAATTTCGTTATCCCAATACAAATTAATTATTGACAACCGATAGTTTTCTTTAATTAGTTGGTTGATGTTCTTGATCGACGACTTCAGTGTCCTAATCTCCAAGTCGTGAGGGTCAGTCAACCGTCGGTACAAGAGTTTGAGTCTTGTCAGCAGTCCACTTTTTTGTCTGTGTAGTGCGTCAATGGTCGCGTTCCGGTACATGTCGGTTGCGTCCTGTTGTTTGTATTTCGGTATTGCTCCGTTCATTGTTCGTTTGATTGTCTCGTCCATTTGTTCAAAGTATTGGTCTATTTCGTTATTTGTCAAATTTCCGTCATTTGGTGGGGATATGTTGTTCGATCTTATTTCGCTCGTTAAGGCGTTGGTAAAGCGTGGCCAGCGCACCTCACTATAATGGTAAGTATGCACAGGTACATACTCATCCAACTCCACGAGCTCGTTCGGAAGCTGTACTACGGCAGCGAGTCCACAGTGATCACTATCGTACTCGATCGTTCGTAAACAGTTCCTTGGTCTTTGACCCACAGTGTCAGTAATTGTCAGTCTTGCGTCTAATAGCAATAAATCCAGATAGGCACCACTTCTTGGAAACGATGGCCGATCCGTAGCCAGCAGTTCTCTACGATATTCAGCGTTATACTGATCCATCTAATTAAAAAGATGAATACCTCTCGGATTCTGTACTTGATTTCCCCAATCTAAGTGTTTGGCATTCAAATCACCGGCCATGAGAAAGTAATTTTCGTCCAAGCTCAAGTGTAGACCTTCGAAAAGTTTTTCAAGCTCTGTCAAAAAATCAGTTGGCTGAGGTGATTCCGGTGCAAAAGCCGCGATCACATACATTCGCTTCCCCTGTTGGAGAGGAATGCAAACGACACACGCCTCTAACAGCCGAAATCTACGTAGATCACTACTATATAAGACTTTATGATTTATGCCTTTTCGTATGAAGATTGCGACGCCCCCCCCCCCCCTTGAGTGGAGTTGGGTCGATCTCTTCTTACGATATTGTAATTGTTGTTAGTCAACTTATGTTTCTGGTTCAGCTTAGTTTCGCTGGCCATAAACACATCTGGACTTTGGTCTTTCAACAATTGGAAAAGATTAGCTCTACGTTCGGTCCTAATCAGTGAATTTACATTCACAGCAAGGACCCTAAGAGGCCTCTCCGACAGCGCGCCTTTAACCTCTAATTTGCGTTAGGCTAGGCTAAACAGAGTAGATATAGTCTACTCTAGTCGCCTGCTCCTTTATCTGGTTGTGAAGTCCTGTTAACTGGCCTTGAATTGCCAGCAACATGCTTCTTATTTCGGCCTGAGCGTACGGCGCCTTTGGCACTAGGGCAGGGTTGGGCTGCCTTAGCTGCAGGCTGTACCGTTTTTCCCCTTCCTGTCGCCATTTGGGCGTAGGAAATTTGGGGATTAACGGGCGTTGCTGTAAGAGCACGCGTTGATGGGCGTATCTCTACCGCTGTCTGCTTAGCCGCTTTGTTGTTTCTTATTTGCTGGAAAGCTGAGCAACCCCGATAATTAGCATGGTGCCCCTCTTTTCCGCAAAGTGCACATTTAAGCTGGGTCATATCTTCGACCCTTTCTTCTCCGAGCTTGCACTCTCCCTTAATGTGGTCCTCACCACATTTAACGCAGCGTGACTGCATTTCGCAGTTTTCTGCAGCGTGGCCAAACCTTTGGCAGCGCATGCATTGAAGCATGTCGCCGCGTCTCTTTAATTTATCCCAAGTAACAACCTGGTAGTTGAGAACGGAGATACTTCTCAACCTATCCAGTTTGCTGCTGGGCGATAGCTGGACTAGGAAGAACGGCAAAGACCGCTTCTCCCGTCTGGCTCTGACTGTAGCGAACGGCTTGACCCCGATAAAGTCAAGATCGTCGCTCGCTTTTTGACGGAGCTCATTTAAGAGCACCTGTGGTTCCGTGCAGGAATCTATGCCCTTCAAGAGGACCGTTTGGTATTTATCCACTTTGGGGGTAAAACTGAAGAACTCAGTCGTGGATTTCTTTAGTAATTCTTTTATTATTTTGTGCTGCTCCACTGTGGAGCAGTGGATAGCATGTCTATCTTTGCTTAATCTTTTAATAAAAAGTTTTGGTTGTTGCTGTTGTTGACTAAGATCCTGCTGCTTGTTTTTCGGTATCAGCTCTTGCTGTGGCGCTACTGTTTTTGGCGCCTGCACCACTTTTTCTGCTCTCGCTCCTGTTTCTCCTTTTCGCGTCAAGCTTCTTGCTTTTGTCTGAGCGCTTCTATCAGTGGGGTCACGATGGCATTTAGACGTTCCATCTCCCCCCGAATGACATCTATTTTTGGGCTGATGGCCTGCTCGTCCAATTCTTGCGCCTCGTTTTCCTCTTCGGAGGACGACTCTGGTGATGTGAGGTCAACAAGCAGATTGTTGTTGCTGTCCCCCGTTGTATACAATCCCTCACCACCCTCTGACATATATTCGATGTCATCGTCGGATGGCGAGGTATCCAGTTGTTCTTGTATTTTTGCTGCTGCTGTGGTTTTGACTGTGCGCGCCGTCTCCTTCACCCCAGCTGGCAGCTGGGCTGAGGTGATGGTGGAGCGGCGCTTGACGAGGTTCAGCGCACAGCTAATCCTCTTCCTCCTCTTATTTTTAGTGTCGGCTGTTGTTGCCGTTGGTGGGTGTGCCGTTGTTGCTACGGCACTTGTTGATGGCGTGGCTGGTGGTGCCATCGCTTGCTTGGTTGTTGTTGTTGCTGCTACGGCTTTTGCTGGTGGTGCCATAGCTGGCTTTATTGTTGTTGCTGGGACACCTTTCGATGTCCCCGCCGTGTTGTTCGATGCCATTTGCTGTTTTTCCCACTCGATGAAGTTTTCGACTTCTCGATTATGGAAAAAAGCAGCTACATAATTTTTCCCCGACTCGGACTCGAACCCGTGATCCTCAGGTTGTGGGTCTGCCACCTCTTCCTCTGTGCTATTAACACTATTGGGAATTTCTTGGTTAAAATTGAACTTGACTACGTCACACCGAGATAATTACTTTTAATAAACTGGGAAGCCGCAAACGTTTTCACACTTCCACAGTACGAGATCGACTGAGAGCAAGCGCTCTACGCACTAGGCCATTCCCAATTTAAAAGACTCGTATAAAAATTTTAATGTATTGATACACTTCACGTATACTTCATAGCCTGTACAATTTTTCTAGCAATATAAATGAGTAGTAAAGGCCATGTGTTGGATTTATAAAAAAACATAACTCGAGATTTTAATCGAAACTTATATTACATTTAAAGAAAAGTTTACTTTTTTTAATGTTGGAACCTTTTTTTTTTTTAAGTGTGAGTCAATTGATTCTTTAAATGTGCAACAACCTTTAACATTTTTTTTTATACATGCTTATGTCAAGATCTAATAAATAAATGGATGATTTTAAAAGATCACATGTATTACTTCCATTTCTATTGAACCAAAATTTTGATATTAAATTTTCTGGTCGTTAGAAGGAAAAATATAAAACCTTACAATCATTCATTTCGTAATTAAATTTTGGTTAAACGATTATGTATTTATATAAAGTTAGCTTCAAAAACAACAATTTATAACAGCAAGTACGTGCGACCCATTTTTGTTTTACATTTAACATCTTTCACAAACAAAAGAAATAACTTACGAAAGAAGGCAATAATTTCAAAAAGTTTGATATCAACATTTTATAAAACTTTATATTTTCTTAGGCAGGGCAATATCTTTCAATCTAAAATGAAATAGCTCACGAAAGAAGGCAATCATTTGAATAAATTTGCTACCCACATTTTATAAAAACTCTCTATCAGAAGCAAAACGAAATAGCTCACGAAAGAGAGCAGTCCTTTCTTAAAGTTTGCTACCAATATTTTATAAAACATTATATATCCTTACACAAGGCAACATTTGTCACTCGCAACATGAAATAGCTCACGAAAGAAGGTAATCATTTGTATAAATTTGCTTCCCACATTTTACAAAAACTAACTGTCAGAAGCAAAATGAAATAGATCACCAAAAAAGGCTATCATTTCTAAGAGTTTGCTATACTAACATTTTATAAAAATTATATATTTCCTTACAGAGGGCAACATCTGTCATAAGCAAAACAAAATAGTTCAATAAAAAAGGCAATTATTTCAATAGTTTTGTTTTAAACATTTTATTTTATCTTCCCAAACAAATTACAAAATTCCCATTGATCGGCATAAAAAAGATATAAGAGATTAAATGCCGAATTCATTACATCCATTTCGGAACGGTTTTTGGGTGTGGAGATACTTGCAAAAAATCAATATTAGTTGGATTATGTGTATGTTATTCGACTGTAGATTTGAGGCAAAAAAAAAAACAAACAAATATTCAAAAGTGCATTAATTTTTTTCGCGTAGTTCTATAAGATTAAAAACAAATGTATTTGCGAGCGAATTTGTAAAAAAGTAAGCAAAACATAGTTATTCATTCATTAATATTAAAAAAAAACAATACAAATACAACCAAGAAACACATCAGTCGGTTAACACATCGGTGAGCGCGCAGTTTATATCGTTAATCGAGTTTTAATTGGGCACTTGAAATTCACATTGATATTTTGATTATTTTGTATTAATTTTTCACTACTTCTTAATAATTAAATTTATTTAATAATATATTTGTTTTTAATTATTGAAATAAATAACGTATACTTTCAAATATTTGTTTAACCCGCTGCAGAAAACTTTGAACTAAAGTGAAATGTCAAATCTATCAGCTGTGTGTTACAAGCTTTATTAAGCAAGCCGTATACAAAATGTTTTTATTTACTTTCAGTAAAACAACTTGGACAGGCCTTAAACAGGCCTTTTCATACTAAGGCATACAAGTATTGTATACACCTTGCCGATCTCAATTTTAAAGTCACTAAACAGGCTATTTTCAAAGATTTATATTTGAAAACAGTTGGTTCGTATAATAAAGCCTTATTTAAGTTTTATCCGAGCTATAGCTAAACATATTCGAAAAATTGGACCTTATACAAGTTAAATTGTTAGTTGGGCTGGCTCCTACCACCATTTTGTTAAACATGCTGTTCCAGGAGTTATGGGTGCATAAGACCAAAATCGGATGGGATGATCCATTGCCGATCGAAATAGCTGACAGATGGATTTCTTACCGAAAGGATTTACTTTACCTGGAAGAGGTTGAAATTTTGAGAAGGTCCACTCTAAGCTCAAAACATTTTGATTTGATAGGATTTTCAGATGCATCCGAGAAGGCGTATTCGGCAGTCGTCTACGCACGCAGTTTGTCTGAATGCGGAGAGATTAGTATTCAACTTGTTGCTGCCAAAACTCGTGTTGCACCAGTCAAGCAACTAACAATTCCCCGTCTTGAGCTTTGTGGAGCTCTACTGTTAAGTCATTTAGTGAAATTGATTCGTTCTTCTTTGGATATTGAAACCGCTCATACCTTTGCCTTTTGTGATTCTCAAATCGTGTTAGCGTGGCTTTTCTCCCCCCCTCGTCGTTGGAATACTTTTGTTGCGAATCGCACGTCGGAGATTCTTGATGTTCTTCCTAGTTGTCATTGGAATTATATTCGTTCTGAGGAAAATCCAGCTGATTGTGCATCGAGAGGGGTCGTTCCTAGGAAGTTATTGCAGTTGGAAATTTGGTGGAAAGGTCCAAATTGGCTTTTGCTTGACTTCTTGGCCGATGTCTGCAGAAAGGGTGGATTTGAAAGAGGCACCTGAAGGAATGAAAATCGCTGTAGTTGCCAATGTACTGTGTACACATGCAAATTTAATAAACAAAATAGAAAAACGAGTATCTTCGTGGTCCCGAGCCATTGGAAAAGCTGTTTTTGTTCGACGTGCTAGGAATGGTAAACTTCCACCAGAGGAACGTATAAAAAGTTTCTTGCGCTCCTCAGAATTGCTTTATGCAAAGCAGAAGTGTCTTTCGTTTGCTCAAAAGGAATTTTCCATGGAGATACAGGCCTTGAATACTGAAAAATGTGTCTCTAGTGTCTCAAAAATTTCGTCTTTGTCACCGTTTCTGGATGAGGTTGGATTGCTTCGTGTTGGGGGTAGGATTTCAAAAGCCATTGATGTTACCTTTAACCTAAAACACCCAGTAATTTTGCCGAAGGATCATCCGGTATCTAAGTTGATTATTCACGATGCTCATTTAAGATTCTTTTGTGGAGTATCGGAGCTTTTTTCATTGGTGCGTCAGGAGTTTTGGATCCTTGGAAGCAGAAACCTGATTAGGAAAGAAGTTCACGACTGTATGGATTGTTTTCGTTATGGGAAGCTTGCCTTCTTCGAGGCTTTCACCATCCTTCGCCTTTGCTCAAACCGGTTGCGACTATGCTGGACCCTTCACTCTCCGTCTAGCCAGAGGTAGAAACCCCAAGTTCATGAAGGGATACTTTGCGTTGTTTGTTTGCATGGCAACCAAGGCTGTGCACTTGGAAGTTGTCAGCGATCTGTCCACGGATGCATTCTTAGCGGCCTTGCGGCGATTTATTGCCAGGAGAGGAAAATGCAGTGTCATCTACTCGGACAACGGCTCCAATTTCCAAGGAGCTGCAAGAATTATGTCTGAATGGTACAAGTTGGTCCAGTCCATGGAGCACAATGAGCTGATATCGTCAGCGTTGGCAGCAGAAAGTATAAGATGGGAGTTCATTCCAACACATAGCCCTCATTTTGGGGGCCTTTGGGAAGCGGGGGTAAAGTGTGTGAAACAACACCTTCGTCGAGTTGTAGGGAACAATGTCTTGACCTTTGAAGAGATGTCTACGTTGCTTTCTCAAATTGAAGCTTTACTTAAATCTAGGCCTCTTTGTTCGTTTTCTGATTCCGATTTGAACCCTCTAACACCCTCTCATTTCTTTATAGGCAAACCATATACGGCGATACTGGAGCCCAGCTGCCTAGCAGTCCCACTAAATAGACTTGGACGATGGCAGCTTATCCAAAACATGCTGCAGGATTTCTGGCGTCGATGGCACTCGGACTACCTAACCTCACTGCAACAGCGGCCTAAATGGCGAAAGATAACCAGGAATTTCAAGGTTTGTGACCTGGTCGTCGTTAAGGAGCCCTATATGCCACCATCGAAATGGGCGCTAGGACGAGTTACAGAACTTCATCCAGGAGAGGATGAGCTAGTACGAGTTGTGTCGTTTCGTACCAAAAACGGCGTTTTCAAACGCCCAATAACGAAATTGGCTATCCTACCTTGTTCCTGAAATTCCTTCAGGGGGGCCGGCATGTTCAGGAATGCAACTAATTATTGTTTTTTATAAATTGTTTAATTAATTAATTGCTTAAAACTAAATTCTCTAATTTAATGTAATTTAATATTTTTTCAAATTGCCAAAACATAGTCATATAATACCCTATGTTTTATTGACTTGTTTTTTCTTATTTTCAACTTTTGTTAATTTTATAATCCTACTAAACCCACTAATCCCTTTGCACTTGCAAAGCATTGGGTATGTAAGATAATAGTTTTTTTTTGTTGTTGAAGATTTAGCATCGACCGATGGTACAATCATGCAATTTATTATTCGATCTCTTCCTTAAGCAACCACCATCGTGTCAACATCTACAGTCCACTAATTTGACTTGATCTTATAATTTCTAATAAAGACATATAACTATAATGATTGAAACTTGGTATTTCATTTTGGTTTTTTTTTTTGAAATTTTATTGCTGATCAAAACTCTCAAATTTTATAAAAATGTTAATAACTTTTTTTCTAATAATTTTTTCTTGGCCAAATTTTGATCAAGCATGTAATAGACTAATTTTAACATGTGTGTCAAATTTCATTAAAATTCGTTTAACAGTTCAGATTTTACAGACTTTTTTCCGCTCTCCCATACAAACATCAAAAGCCTGAAATTTTAGAAAAATGTCAATAACTTTGTTTCTAATTATTTTTTCTTGACCAAATTTTGACCAAGTATGTATAAGAGTAATCTAAACATGTTTGTCAAATTTCATTTACATCCGTTGAACCGTTCAGATATAACAGACTTTTTTCCGCCCTCCCATACAAACCGGTCTTCAAAGAAATGATGGAAAACTTTTTAACGCCACAACTGCTTGATTAATGTGTGGTATCAATAAGAGGGTGCCACATCGCATACTGCCAGATTACAATGGAATTACTGCGAGACCTCTTTCGTCAACAAGTTGTTTCAAGAATTGGTGATGTTGATTGACCTCCACGGTCGCTTAATTTGACTGCTCCGGACTTTTTCTTGTGGGGATATCTGAGAAGCAAGGTTTATGCAAGCAAACCAGAAACGCTTGGACAACCAAAACAAAATATTCATGATGAAATTAATGAAATACCGCGTAAAATGTGTTAATGTAATGAAAAATGTGCTCAAATGCTCGCATTTGTGAGACTAACAGAGGCAGACATTAACCTGATATTGTATTCCATACATAATTGCCGACATTGAAAAAAACATTTATCAATGTAAGATCTATTCCAAAGAAGTATACCTTCCCAGTGGACACCCTGTATATTAAACATAAGATTACCATCTCAAAAATCTACATATCTTTTAATGTGCACACATAATTAATACAAAATATTTTAGGTGCACAGGAATCACGTTCTCAATATAATATTTAAATTAGGGAGTGGATCAAAATTCTTTTAACAAGTTTTAGCTGTACAAACTTTCTTACACAGAAAATCATACAAATATTTTGTTAGCTTTGTCAACAAATAATACATAATACAGTACACGCTTGATTTAGTGAATCTAAAAAAATTAATTATCTGCAATACTGCAGTGTTAAGAAGAAAAGCCGTATCTGACTTTTTGGCAGTTTTGAGCTAGGGCCAGTTTTGGCATCGTTGATATGTTTACTATTTTATTTTTTGAAAATAAAAGCCCTTAATTGCTTTTGTAATAGTTGTAATATATATATAATAATATAATGAAAATAACGTTCGGTGAGAGAACCATGCTGTTTTGAAAAAAAAACATTTAATTAACTTTAGAGATCAAAGAACGTAATTTTTTAAAAGAAAACCATTTTAGATCGGAAAAAGTAGCTCAAATCGTATGGGGAACCTTGAAGAAATTGATTCATGAAACATTAAAAATGGTATCTTCGCAGAATTACACCCTCTATAGCATATCCAAAGTCTCCCCAAATCCCCGAATTGACTTTTTGTGCAGATGCATTTGAAGAGGTGGTGAAAAAGTTGACTGCCAACTTATCAAACTAAATATTTGTTTTGCAAGACTCCTACGTGTTGTGGCAAGAGGTCTACACGCATCATGTTTACAAGACGATATTATTAGTGATCTAAAAGACCGCAACCTCAAAATCTTAGATGCGACGAACATTGTCAAAAGAGAGAAACAGAAAAAAGAGGGTGAAGCGATAGTGGTACAACGTGGTCTCCCACTATTTATACTTTCGTTCGATAAGACTGAAAAATTAGATGAAATTTATAAAATTAAAACAATTCTAAACATCGTAGTTAGGATCACACCTCTAAGAAGGAGCACAAGGTTAATCCCTCAGTGTAAACGCTGACAAGAATTCAATCATACCCAAACCTATCGCAAAAAAGAGCCAAGGTGTGTAGAATGCGCTGGAAAACATCCAACTGTTGACTGCAACGGAAAAAGTGAAAGTCCACCGACGTGCATTGATTGTAATGGAAATCACCCAGCAAGTTATAGGGGCTGTGAAGTAGCTAAAGAATTACAAATGCGACGATCAAAATCTGCCCAAACACAAAGAAACTCACCAAGGCAATTAGAAACCGCAATTCCCAAGAGTACCAAATCTACGAAAGTTTCAAAACCTAGTATCCGTAAGGAAAAGAAAACAGTGTCAGTACCTTCGGAGAAAATATCGAAACAAGGAAATGCAGAAACATATGCCCAAATAGCATATGTTGCAAATAGCATATGCATTACGGGTATGCAAAAAATATACCCGTAAATAAAGACACTGAAACAGACCCGGTTTCGAAAGTCTTTTCAATAATTTTGTCAAAACTTGAAGAACAATGTGAAACAAATAAACTTATCTTTGATAGATTAAGTAAGCTCGAAAATTGTTTCGACCCAAACCTCTTTCAAAAAATGTATGATGGAAAAGCTTAAAATTCTAACGTGGAATGCCAACGGATTATGGCAAAAACTTGGAGAATTGGAGATGTATATGCGAGAAAATGATATTGACATATGTTTGATATCAGAAACGCATGCTTAAAATGAATCAAATCTTAAAATCCACGGGTTTCATGACTACCACGCTATTCATCCTTCAAAAAAAGCAAGAGGTGGATCATCATTGTATATAAAAGAATGCATTGAACACTCGATAGTCCTCCAAAAAGAGGTGTAATCAATGCAATTGAGTAGTGTACAGGTTAAAACTAAAAATATTCCTCTCAATGTCTCTTCCATATATAATTTACGACATTGATAAAGTCACTAAGTCCAAATTTAATTGTTGGTGGTGACTTTAATGCAAGGCACACCTTCTGGGCCCCACGATGCATATCTCAAAAGGGTCGCGTGCTATATGAAGCAGGAATGGAAAATAATTGTGACTTTCATTCGACTGGCAAGCCAACTTACTGGCCAACTGATCCGTCGAAAATACCTGACCTAATCGATTTATTCATGGTGAAAGGAATACCCTCTAACCGTATAGAAATTTCAGGGGGCTATGACCTCTTCTCAGATCATTCTGCCGTCGTACTCATTATGAGCGAAAGCCTTGTTAAAATTGAAAAACCACCCAGGTTAACAACCAGTAAAACCAACTGGGATGGGTTAAAAAAAGATATCGAGGACAACGTTGAGTTAAGGATATCATTACAAACGCCTCTTGAGCTTAAAGACGCAGTAGATACCTTTGTTGATATAATACAAAAAGCAGCTTGAGATAACACACCTTATCAAAGGCTAATGCCTCGCTTTAAGGATATAAAATATCCGCCAGAAATAAAAGATTTAATGAAAGAGAAACGAAAAGCACGTAAAAAATGGCAGCAAACCCGTGCTCCTCAACAAAAAGCTCATTTAAATCGCTTGAGTAATATGATAAAAACGGCGATATCAGATTTCAAAAACCTTGAAGTTGAAAATTACCTTGAAGGCTAGACAGCGGGGAAAGAATCCAACCACTCACTTTGGAAAGCTATAAAAACGACGAAAAAACCAAAGCTTTCAGTGCCCCCGATTAAGAAAAGCCAAAATGAATGGGCTAAAAGTGACAAAGAAAAAGCGACGGTATTCGCCGATTACTTAGAGGAAACATTTAAGCCGTTCGATGGGCAAGAACTCAACGAAAATATAAATATGAATTTTACCTCTAATGAGAGCTACATAACGAGAAATGCTACACTTGCCGAATTAAAAAGAGAAATAAAGAAGCTTAAGTCCAACAAAGCTCCAGGATATGACTTAATAACGGCAGAAGTTTTAAAAATGCTCCTTCGTAAAGGGTTTATTAATCTCCTTTACATAATAAATGCCGCTCTAGGGTTAGAATATGTCCCGAGCCAATGGAAAGTTGCGGAAGTCATAATGGTTTTGAAACCTGGCAAACCATCTCACGAAAAGAAGTCCTACAGGCCGATTTCGCTTCTTCCTATTATATCAAAAGTTTTTGAAAGAATACTACTCCTGCGCCTGCAACCGATAATAGAAGAGAAACAATTAGTACCTGAACATCAGTTCGGATTTAGAAGCAAGCATTCGACAATTGATCAAGTGCATAGAATATCTGACGTAATGGAGAGAGCTCTTGAAGAAAAGAAAATCTGTTCGACTGTCTTTTTGGACGTGTCGCAGGCGTTTGACAAGGTGTGGCACGAAGGCCTCAAATTCAAATTAAGACAAGTTCTGCCTGAAGGATTTTATAACATTCTAAACGCATATCTAAATGAAAGACTTTTTCGTGTAAGACACGGAAATGAATATTTTGATATCGAAGAAATAATGGCTGGGGTACCACAAGGAAGTGCATTAGGTCCAGTTTTGTACCTTTTATTTACACGCGATATACCTCAAACAGATGACACTATTGTAGCTACGTTTGCTGATGATACTGCAATACTAGCAGTAGGCAAAACGATTAGCGAAGCTACAATTAAGTTACAAAATGCTTTTAATAATGTCAATGAGTGGACAAAAACATGGTGAATAGCACTCAATGAACAAAAGTGAGTCTACGTGGACTTTACGTATACAAAAATAAATAGATTACCCGTCTTTCTTAATACCGCTCGTGTTCCATTTGCAAATGAGGCAAAGTATCTGGGAATGACTCTAGACGCGAAATTAAAATGGAAGCCGCACGTGAAAAAGAAATGCGAAGAACTAAAAAGTAAATTAAGAGATATGAACTGGTTACTCGGTAAATATTCAAAGCTTAGTATTGAAAGTAAATTGATTTTATACCGACAGGTTCTTAAACCTGTTTGGACTTATGGTATACAACTTTGGAGTTGTACCTGCGATACAAACTTAAATAACTTACAAACGTTTGAAAATAAATTGCTTAGGTCATTTGTAAATGCTCCGTGGTATATAAGAAACGAAGATCTTCATAGGGATCTCGGGAGGAAATAAAAAGTTTCGCGCTAAAACATAGAAATCGACTATTAGAACACGCTTGTTCAACGATTATTGACATTCTTGGTGAGTCGAATTTAGTACGCCATCTGCGAAGAACAAAACCTTCCGACTTGGTGCGGTGGACAGAAAACCGCGGATTAAGCAGGAACTTTCACCAGAAAGTAACCTGCAACACGTTACTTAACTTCGTTAAAAATAAATTGCTAGATAAGTTTCAACCTAGTTGCAATCGGGAAGTGGAGGTGGTTTTAGTGTAGTAAGAATCTCACACTTCTATGAGCACGCGTTTTTTGGTCCTCATAGAGCCTGAATAGCGGGTTTAGCACCTACCCACGGGAAAAAAAAATCTGTCAAAAACTGAGCTTTCAAGCCCTACCACTTAAAAAGATATAAATCAAAAAGTACACATATTCAAACAAAAGTCGAGTTTGTTATAGTGCTTGAGTTTTTTATTTATAATTTTGTTAATAGTCAACAATAAAAAGAATTTGTTAACTTAAATTGATTATAAGAATAAGAGTTACATAAGTGAATTGAAAAATCCTAAACATCATTTGAGAAGGTAGGAGATTTAAAGCTTTTAAATTCGATATCATAAGACTGCGTTTGCGGCAGCAACTCTATGAACACAAAGAGGAAGGCATCCGGCATATCTCCGGTTAATTCACCTATCATCAAGAAAACTTTACCTGAGAAGAATTCGAAAATGGCTAAGAAATCATTGGAAGCTAGTGAAGTAAAAGCAATTATAAATGAATGCTTAAACGAACATTTAAAAAATATTGCCACGAAAGATGATGTAATAGCCATATTGATGGACATACAGCTATTACGGTCTGAAAATTCCCAACTCTCGGAGTGCCTGGCCGTTATGGAGAATTACTGTGAAACACTCGAGAGACAGATTGATATTTAATCACAAAAATCGAATGAAAAATGTGTAGTGAAGCATTTCCCTTCAGACAATAAGACAAACAAGCTTGAATTTGCTAAACAAACTTGGTCTTCTTGACCTAAATGAAAATGCCGGTTTTATCATTGCAAAACACTCAAGAGTTCCATAACCGTCACAACAATTTAACAACAATTGTACTAAATTTTCAAGACGCGGACACTGCGAATAAAATTGTTGTAGCCGCATCGAAGCTGAAAGGTACTGGAGTTTTTGTGCACAGAGAGCAATCACTTATCTATCGGAAAAAAAGGAAAACGTTGAATGAAATTAAATGCAAGCTTCTTGAACTATGCCCGGCTGCAAAAGTTTATGTTAAGGGAAGTAGATTGCAAATTGAAAAGTTTGTTTTCTTTTTTGAGTCACTCCGTGGTCGGCAAATTAAAACAATGAAGAACTTGCATTTGTCAAAGCGACGTTTGGAGATAATGCAATGTGCTTTTTTGACAGCAAGAACATAAACTTTCAAACAGCAGCAGCGCCAGCTAAACGCCAGAACATTTATAACCAGGATGGTCCAAGTAGCAGCAGTAGTAGCCGTCATAACATCATGCAGGATAGAGTTGCCGTCTACCAAAAAAACAATTTTAAATTTAATATTCTTTGTTATAATATTACAGGTCTAAAAAACAAATTACTTATACCTGATTTTTTTAAACTTATTTCAAATTATGATATTTTTATTTTACTAGAAACTTTTGTAGAAGAGGGAAAAGAAATGCAATATCTTAAATACCTAGACAATTTTAAATTTAAATTTATCCCAGCTATTAGGAATAATAGACATGGGAGAGCAAGTGGTGGAATGCTACTTGGTTATAAGAACAAAAACAGCCTAATTGATCAAATCAGTTTTAAGAATAGTGAAAACAAAATTATAATTGATATTTTATGTGACTCAAAACACTTTCAGATTGTTTCTATTTATTTAAATTATAACGGGTGGAACTCAGATTACGAAGATCTGCAGAACTTTCTTACAAATAACAATCACGAAAATATAATGCTAATTGGCGATTTTAACGGGCGTATAAGCAACTTTCAAAACTCATCAATGGTTACTTTTCTTTCGAAAGAAACTCAGTGGATGAAAATCTAAACTCAAATGGAAAGGTTTTAATAGACATGGTAGAGGATTTTGGTTTATTTGTGTTAAATGGGGTTACTGTTGGTGATTGTAAGGGAAATTATACTTTTATCTCTTCACAAGGATGTTCTACAATCGACTACTCTTTGGTAAAAGGAGATTGGTTGGATGTTATTAAGAATTTTGAGGTATATCCTACGAATTTTTCATCACATCTACCAATTATAGTTTCTTGTGAGTTCTTCTCCCAAGTTGCCCAAATAAACACTGAAGACCTTGCTCAAATTAATAACAAACTCAAGTGGATTGAACATAAGGCCAATGTATATAGGCAAAATTTAAGACATAAAATGATTTCTACTAACACTCAGATAGCTGATTCAGTGGAAGATGCCACGAGGGTTGCATCTGAGTTGGTTCGAAAGTCTGCAACAACAAGTAGCTCCCGTTTCACCCCACCGTTTCCTAAGTCTAAATGGTTTGACGAGGAATGCAGAAAATGTAGAAATAAATTCTTTAAATTCTTAAAACTTTTTAGGGAATCGAATAATGATGCTTTTAAATATCTTTATTTGCAGCAAAATAAAATGTATAAGGACTTGTGTACTTACAAAAAACAGTCTTACCTTAGGAATGTGGCTAAAAATCTCATAAAATGTAAAGACTCTAAATCTTTCTGGTGCAATGTGAGGATATTAGGTGGACGCACTAAATCAGTGTCGTTAAGCATTAGTGTTGAGCAGCTTGCCTCATATTTTGAAACCCTTTTAGTACCTGATCCGAATCAAAATTCAATTAGTTTTGCACTCCCAAATGTACTCATTGCAGAGTTAGACTCCAATTTTTCAATGTTTGAGCTTCTTACATCACTAAAAAAAATGAAGAATAACAAAGCTCCAGGATCAGATAGTATTCCGATAGAATTCTATAAGAATTCAACACCTGAATTTCTGGACCATATTCTTGAATTACTGAATAAAATGTTTACTGAGGAAACCTTTCCAAACAGTTTTCGCTTGGCGAAAATAACAGCCATTTTCAAAAAAGGTAATCCAAATCAACCTGAAAATTATAGAGGGATTTCAGTGTTAAGCTCTCTAAAAAAACTATTTACCCAAATTCTATACCTCAAACTGTCAACATGGGTGCAAAACAATAATATTATTATATGTTTTTTGGATCAAATGTTTGCACTTACAACCATAGCAAGGCGATTCATTGATAAGAATTAGCACTTTTTGTTGATTTTAAAGCGTTATATAAATTCGCAGTGATTGGAGTTTCAACTAAATTTATTCGGGTTTATGAACAGCTCCTTCTTGATACGTCAGCAATGGTTTGCAGTGGGAGAAGCCAATCGTGTTCATTTAGGTCTGAAACAGGAGTTCCACAGGGATGTGCCTTAAGTCCGTTAATGTTCGCATTGTTCATCAACGATATCGAGAGCCATTTACCAGGAGGAGTTTATTATGGTGATATATTTGTAAAACTTTTGTTGTATGCTGATGACCTCGTGATTTTCGCTGACAACCCAGTGACGCTCCAGCTCCAAATAAATAAACTTAAAGCCTTTTGTGATCTATGGGATCTGGAAATTAATTCAGCCAAATCCAAGGTCATGGTTTTCCGGTCCCAAAGTAGCAATAATAGAAATTCAATGAACTGGACATTAGATGGTACCAGTTTAGAAGTTGTAAACGAATTCAAATACCTAGGCTTCATTATTTCACACAATCTTAGTATCAGGGCTCATATAAGAGATAAACTTGCTGTAGCTAAGTCAGCTATAAATTCAATGTGGCCACATTTTTTTAGAAAGTCCTTTGTTGACGCAACATCTAAGTTTAAAGTTTTTGATGCCACAGTTCAAAGTTGTTTTTGCTACGGAAACGAAGTCTATGGATACGAATCCTTGGAGGAGATCGAAACAATCCAGAGATACTTTTTAAAAGAATATTCAGATTACCTCCCAGTACTCCGAACTACGCTATCTATGTTGAGTCCGGTCTGCCGCAAATATTCGTTAGAAATTTAAAGGCTTGTGCAGATTTTTTAACGAAAGTTATGAACAGACCTGATAGCAACTTGCATAGAAGGATACTGCTTGTTTCTCTTCACTGTGGTTGTACTCCTTTTAAGAACTGGCAAGAACTTGCTTTGGCACATTCCACTCCTTTAAATTTGAATGTCAATAATATAGGAGAGTGGCAAAATATTTTCTATGATTGCATTGCAAAGGTAGATGAACGCATGTTTCAGATGCATCTTGACAGGGCCAGGGAGTCAACTTCAAGGAATATTTATAGAAACTTAAGTCTTAATTTGTGTCAAAATAATTATTTCAGAAGGGACCTTTCTATCACGGATATGAGCCTTATCTTTAAAATAAGAACGGAAGTTCTAGAACTTAATTTCAGACCGTATCGAAGAGACATAAACCCCATTAGTTCTCTATGCAATTTGAACCAAAATGAAAACGTTCTACATTTCATAGCAATTTGTCCTATTCTTCAAGAAATACGAAGACTGTATTTAAACAAGACTTGTTTAACGTTTGACGAATGTATCAGTGTTCTCAATGGAAATTGTGGTTGGAAGTTGCTGGTACGTTATATTTCTCATGCAAAATACTATAGAAATACATATCTGAATTTGTCGTGAGTAAAACACACTTCATAATTTTGTTTTAGCTAAACTAAAAGCTCATTTTAATTTCTCATAATTTAAATACATTTTCCCCATTTTTTGTTTCAACTTTGAATGTTTTAGTAAATTAAATTTTTTTAAAAGTCGTAAAAATTTAAATTGTTTTTAAGAAAATTTTGTTATTATAATCTAAAAAATGGTTTTTTCTTTTTGAACCTCAATATTAGGCATCTACCTTATTCAATGAAATATTTCACATCTGTTTGTAAAAATTAAATATTATTGTATTAATCTTCATCATATTTATATCATCATATTCATATTTATATTTATATTTCTTTTTATATTAAATTTATATTTTATTGCTTGATTTAGAAATTCTATTAAAAATTCTAGTTTTTTTCCAATTTCTAATTTTTAATCTCTTAAAGTAAAATTAAGAAAGCGGCAGACGGCTTCTAAGCCATGCTTTAAACTCTTTATGAAAATTGTATTTATGGATTATTATTTTTGCTATCAATAAAGATTCATCTAATCTAATCTAATATTCAAACAAAATTCTTCAATTCACATTATATTGCCGGCTGCCGGGTGTGTGTGAAAGCATACTCATTTGTTGAGAAACCGGGTAACCAGGGCCGGCTAACCGGCTGTCGGGCATGTGTGAAATGGGCCTTAAGGTTATGTATCGATTTTCGAGAACTAAGTTAGATGACATTAAAAGATAACTTTCAACTTCCGTTAACAGAGCATCATTTGGACACTTTGCGTGGTAAAAAGTACTTTTCTCTTTTCGATTTAAAAAGTGCATTCCACCACCACGTAAATATGTCTTCAGAGTCGGTGAAATACACTGCATTCGTCACGCCCCTAGACCAATTTGAGTATTTACGTATGCCTTTTGGGTTCAAGAACGCTTCCGCAGTTTTTCAAAGATACTTAAATGTAATTTTTAAAGACCTTATTAAATCTGGAAAACTTTTGATCTATATTGATGATCTTTTCATTGCGTTCAATTCTTGGTCAAAGATTATTTTTAAAAACGCCATTAAATGCAGATTAATTGCCGTAAACATACCGTGAATTCAAAAAATTGCAACTCCTACGGTTTGCTCACAAAGGGCAATAACGTAAATTTTAAGCGTAAGGCTAGCATGACAACTTTTGATAATAATATTTTTAAAAGCGCTTTTAATTGCCGATTTATTGCTATTAACAAAAAAATTGCCGCTCTTATAGTTTGCCCAAAAAGGGCCATCACGGTAATTTTATGTGTAAGCATGAATTTTTAATTTTTTGGCCAAAAATTATTTTTGAAAACGCAATTAATTGCCATAAGCATACTGTCAAATTGAAAAAAATGCCACAGTTTGCAAACAAAGGGCAACAACGTAAATTTAAGGCCTAATGTTAGCATGACAGCTATGTATTCATTTTCAATCAGCTTCGATTAGCATATTTATCCAATTCTAAGCACATTTTATTAAAATATTTTGATCCAAGTGCGATAGTTCTCACCCTGTGAAAGCTTAGGATTGCAGTGTCCGAACGATCTAAATAAATCGTGTTTGGTGAGGATTATTTATTCAAGTGCTCTCGAATTATCGTGATGAGATCTCACGACCAACTGCCCCTATAATACATTATAGATACAAGTAATGCATCGTTGTAGTAAGTAGACTTATATAAACAATATACATACACTAGTATACCTTTACATAATGCAATTGTTGTGTATATTACAGCAACATCCCCTTCTTAAGTTTTTAATTTAATAGGCATACAAAATTATATTTTGTTAAATTTGTGAATATAAATCAAGAAACAAATCAAAACTAATATAGATATAACAATTTTCATATTTTACCTAATTTGTATTGAAAGTATGTAAGTAAAATAAAAATAAATTCAATTTTAAACCAATGTAGCGTTTGCCCACTATTCTGGTTTTTTTATTTCTCGCCCGTTCTACCATTTTGGTTACATACGTTGTTTGCGGAGTCTTCAATTGGTTGCTCAGTTCTTCGGACGTTTGTATATTATTTTCAGGATCAGCAGTTGAAATCGCTTGTTTTTCTTCTACATTTGGCGTCTGCGGCTCCTCTTGTGATAAAGTTACTTCTTCTCTCGGCTTGTAGGGTGGGGATTCGCGGTTCGATTTTGTCAAATGAAAAGAATTTCGAAGAAGAGCTCCAGTCTGTGTTTTCGCAGTGTAAGATCTTGGAAATGGCCCTTTTTGCACTACTGTTCCACACTGCTTCACATCTCGAACCCGGCGGGGCTGTGACCATTTGAAACCGGTGTAGCTCGATATTCCATCAGTGTCTAGTACTACTCTTTTTTACCTGTGATTTGATTGTTTTCACCGTTATGCTTCTAAAAATCCTTTCCTTTGAAGAAACCGTGGACCTGAAGTGGTATAATTGAAGTTCCATCGTTGAGAAAACTTTTTAAAATCTGATGAAATTGAGGTCCGTTATCACTGCGAACTGTATAAGGTAATCCACTACTCTATACAACTTAAACCACTATGCGAGGTGGCGTATGTGGAACTTTTTTCCAATAGTTTTTTTTCAGATGCTGCAGGTGTTTTGTTATAATTATTATGAAGGAAGTACCTATTTTTATAAACAAATATTTTATTTATTTTTATTTTAAGTTTTTTTTTTTGTGAAAAAAAACATAATCTCTTAAAAAAATCAATTATGTTTCCATTTTTACATATATAAGAAGCGCAACATCTTTACTATATCGGTCCTTTTGTCGAATTCATTTGTCTGATATTAAGTCATCATACACTAGCCATAGCCAATGTTGGTTACGGAGAGAAATGGCCTTGTAATGTGCGTCGTCACCTGACGCATACGCTTCGTTGGTGTACTCAACTAACCCAGCCAGTTTGTGGTTCTTAAGGAGCCATTAACTAAGAGTTATTGTACCTAGTAACAAAAGTTTCTTCTAAAGGTCATTTGTCCGTTGTCCCATACAAATTTCTTTGAAACTTTTGCACTTTGTATGCTGTGCCCCGGGCAGCAGTTTACAGGGGTGCCAAATCCATGTCCTTTTAAAATTATTGGAAACGGCTGACACATTATTAAAATAGATGCGGAAATTTTTAGTCAATTTTTAAGAGTTTTTTCTACCATTTCACCATTTAAAATAAAAATAATTTTAAACTGCAAACCCAAAATATTTTCTTTATTAGTTTTTCACATTTCTTACAATTTTATACAAAAAATCAAAAGGAAAATAAATTTTTATTTGCTTATTTATTGTGAAACATCTTTAATTCGAGTCTATTTTCGTCTCCAAAATTCTACAAACTGGTTTTCCACCCTTCTTCAAAAATCTGGGGAGATTGATGGAATTTAAGGGTTAAAGGATTGTCTGTGTATTATCTTCATTGCCTTTTGTATAGTCTAACCAGTATCTTAAAAACTGAAGGGGCAATTAAATCAAGTTCTTGCGCCGGTTCGGAAAAATCTGACTGATATCAACGTATTATATATATATATATATTGAATATAATAATATATGTAAAAATAAAAAAGTGTCATGCTAACTTTATATAAAGTTTGTGCTTTGTGGAGCGTACCTCGTAGGACCTCGTGGCATGATGGTTAGTGCGTAGGACTGTCATGCCAGAGGTCTGGGTTCGATTTCCAGCCGCTGCCACCTAAAAACAGAAATGTTTTTTTTTTTGCGAAGTACTGCCTCTTGTCATGAATAAAAGTGCTTCTCATCTAGCCGTTCGGACTCGGCAAAAAATTGTAGGTCCCCTCCATTCACGCCAAAAATACGCACACAGGAATGGTTGAGAGTTGTAAGTCACTAGGCCTTGGTTCTTCACGAGCTGTTGTGCCACCAAATTTTTTCATTTGCTTGTGGAGCGGCAATTTTTGTGTTTCCACGGCATATTTACGGCAAATAATCGGCAATTACTGGCATACTCAAAAGATATTTTTTCGAAAGTTGTAATGCTAACTTTACTTGGCTCCTAAATGCAGAAGGGCTGCGTGCGGTTAGAAAATTAGCTACACCTACAAATTTAAAATCCATGCTCATATTTCCCCAAATTTCTTAAAATTTTTTCGATAGTTTCAAAACCTCTTTATGATCTTTTAAAAATGGATGCTAAATTTCTCACTGACGGAAGAAGTAAATATTATCTGTTTTGAAATTCTTTTGACTATAGAACCGGAGTCATTTGAATTTCCACTTGCTGCTTCACAGCAGAAAGATATTGTCTTAAAAAGGTTAGTCAAGAAGCTCGAAGTAAGGGAAAGTCCCGGCTATGAGTTGATAAATGGTCTTGTTTTCAGTAAAATTAACAATAAAGTTTTATTTTATGTTCCAACAAAATGGAAAGGAATGTAATACAAACCCACCATAATGCCTTATGTCATGTCAGTGTGGAGAAGTGCTATAACTTTTAAAAGAAAACTTATTGCTTTCCTTTCATGAAGTCCAAGATCAAAATCTACATACGCAATTGTCTACGTTGTATCCATTTCCAACCACATAGTGGCAAAAAGGATGGGATATTGCATAGTATACCTAAGGGTGTCAAGCCTTAGAGACTCATCACGTTGACCACTATGGTTTACCTTCATCAATTCTCGTTGCTGATGGATTCACCAAGCTTACAAGACTTTATGCTGTCAAAAATACTTGCTTTAAAGAAGTTCATCTATCATATTTTTCTAATTATGACAAGCCTACGCGAATAATTTCGGACAGAGGAAGTTGTTTTACACCCGAGGAATGTTCGAGTTTTTGCAGTAGCTACAACAAACAGCACATTGAAATCGCCACAAGCTCACCTTAATGGGTCAAGTGCTTACAAACTTAGAGTAAGTCAGACAAGAAGCACAAGGGAAAATTATTAGCAGTCAGCAGGTTACTAAGGAGTATTTTAATAAACGACAAAAAACCCCATTCCCTTACAAGGGTGGTGACTATTGGTACAGGTAATATAGGATAAATAAAACAAAAAAAAATTATTACCATCATGAAACTTTATGAAAATGTTTTATACACCATGGGAACACACCCTTCCATATTTTTGAAGACTCATTAGATTCTTCATCCTGTTAGTTCGTAAAGCATTTTCACCAAGTTTCATGGTGGCACCATTTTTTTAAATTGTTTTTTTTGGTAATAATCCCACTATTAACCCACCTTCCAAAAAAAAAACCTTTTAGCCACAGATATTTTTTTGGATTCTTCTGATTATTGTTTTTTATGACGAATGAACCATTGATGTCAAGTTTCATCATTGGACCATTATTTCCAATTGGGTTTCGGTGATACTTAACATTTATACAGTCATCTTAACATAAAAATAACAATAACTTTTTTCTCAGAGGTCGTATTGACATGGTGTTGGTATCATTTGATTCAGCATTAAAAACTACTTTTAAAACATGTGTCATTTGCCTAGGTTGTACCAAGGTAAATTTGTCCGTTTAATACACCACAACTTCCGCCCCCCTTTCCCTCAAAAAAACACCCATCCATGTGAAATATTTTTATAGACTCTTGATGTAATGTCGTAAATGAAACGTTATCACCAAGTTTCATGGTGGTACCATTTTTTTTTGTATTTCGGCCTTTCTGTACTATTTCACCTGTACTATATGCCATGTTAAAAATTGTTGTTAACACTCCTGATGTAAACAAAAAGTTTAGATTTTTTAGATTTATTGTAGCCAGAATTGTATAGTATTTTGTTTTAAAACTAGATTGCACAATTTACAGAGATATGGTATGAATCTACCTTACTACTGAGAATTAACAATTTGTATTTAAATAATATCACAATTAAAAGTTTGTGTAAAAGGAAAAGCTACTAGAAAAACCTTCATTTAATAAGTAATTTACATTAACTTCCCTGAGGAGAGAAAGGTGGGGCACCGGCATAGGAAACTGACAAGAGATGTTGTTCACAATGAATTACAAGAATGTATAAATAAAGAAACAAATAAATAAGTATATAAATAAATATATCACAAATGGTAATAAGATAAATATATAGCTTGATTAATAAATAAATACAAAAACAAAAAATTAAATATATACACCAATTAATAAATAATTAAATAAATAAATATATCACAGATGTTTGAACAAAATAATTATATGGTTGAATATATAAATAAATAAAAATAAAAAATAAATTTTGTGGCGCAACATCTCGTAGTGAACCAGGGCCAGTGACCTTCAACACTCAACCATTCCTGTGTGCGTGTTGTTGGCAGGAATAGAAGGGACCTACAATTTTTGCCGAATCCAAACGGCAAGATGAGAAGCACTTATTCATGCCTCGCAAGAGGCAGTACCTGGGGAAAAACATTTCTGTTTTTAGGTGGCAGCGGCTGGGAATCGAACCAAGAACTTCGGCATGACAGTCCAACACACTTACTACCGTACCATCATGAATAAATAAATAAGTAAATAAATAAATAATTTAATTAATTAAATTTAATTAATAATTTATTTAATTAAAATAAATAATTAAATAAATGAATAAACAAATAAATAAGAGAACAAAATTAATAAACAAAAAAAAAATAAATATAAATAGGGAAAGAATTGAAGAGGACTTAACGTGGAAAAAACGAAGAATGCAGTGGCTGATAAGGGATCGAGCAGAAGAAGAAAAGAGAAAAGGGAAGCACGTCATAATAAGATATGGGAAGCTGATAGTAAATGGGGAGACATGGGTTTGGGATGAAAAAAGGGAGGTCATAAGAGAAACAATAGCTAAAGAGGGAGAACAGGAGAAACAAATGCAGAGTGAAAGTAGGAATATTGAAAACCAAGAAGGGGAAGGAGGAATAGAAGAGAATTCAGAGTCAAAAAACGGATAAGGGAACAAGAAGAAGGAGATAAATCAAGTACAAAAGAGTCAGGGGATAGATGGAAGATAGGCTTCTGGAATGTTGCGGGGTTAGCGAATAAAGAAAAAGAGTTCTGGGAAGGGATCAAAGAATGGGAAGTTGTAGTGATGATAGAAACGTGGGTAGAGGAAAAGAATTGGGAAAAATGGAAAACACAACTGCCAAAGGGGTATAAATGGACAAGACAGGGAGCAAAAAAGAAGAACAAGAAGGGAAGAGCAATGGGGGGGATGATAATGGGAGTTAGAGAAGAAATGGCGATAGAGGGTGATGAGATTCTGGAACAGGAAGAAGGATTAATGAGCAGGAAAGTTAAAGCAGGTACGGATGAATGGGTTATAGTAGCAACGTATGTAAATGGTGACATAGACAAGAAGTTGGAAAGCTTAAGAAGATGGATGGAGAGGCAGTCAGATGAAGAAAGAGTGATAATAGGGGGGGACTTCAACGCGAGAACAGGATTGGAGGGTGGGAGAGTGAGGGGTATAGGAGACGAAGAGAGAGGGAGGAGATCAAAAGATAAAAAAGTGAACACCGAAGGTAAGAAACTAACGCAGGTGATAGGAGAATTAGGGTGGGAAATTTTTAACGGGAATATAGAGGGGGATGAGGAGGGAGAGTTCACGTATACAGGAGGCAGAGGGGAGACAGTAATTGATTATGTACTAGGTGACGAAAGGACGAGAAGAGGAATAGAAAGGATGGAAGTAACAGATAGAGTAGAGTCAGACCATCACCCATTGGTGATCACTATAAAGACAGGAAGAAGGAGAAAGAGGGATAAAGCAAAGGAAGTAAAAAGAATAAAAACGGGAAGATGGTCGGAGGAGATGAAACGGGAATTCGAGAGAAGAATGCGAAGAGTGAGCTTGGAAGAGGCAGCAGAGGATTCAGAAAATCAGATAGGGGAGAGGATTAAGAGAGAGATTGAACAAAGTGAGGAGGTAGGGGGAAGGCAAAGGAAACAGAAAAGGAGAGGATGGTGGGATGAAGAATGTAGGGAGAAAAAAGAAGAAGTAAGAAAGGAGTTAAGGAGGTGGAGGAAGAGTATCGGGACGAAGGAAAAATACAGGGAGCGAAAAAGAGAATATCAAGCGATGATTGAGAGAAAGAAAAGAGAGGAGCAGGATGAGATGATAAGAGAAATTGCAGAGGCCAATACCGAAAACAAAGTGTGGGAAATAATAAATAGAGATAGAAAGAAGAGAAAGACGATGGGGGAAGGGATTGGAGAAGAGGAATGGAAAAAATATTTTATGAGTCTAATTGGAGGGGTGGAAGAAAGAGTGAGAATGGGAGAACAGGTAACGAGAAGAGCGGAAGATGAGACCGAAATTAGTAAGGAGGAGATCAGAAAGGTGGTTAGAAGACTCAAAGAAGGAAAAGCAATGGGAACAGACGGTATACCTAATGAAGCGTGGAGATATGGAGGAGAACAAGCTATAGAGGTAGCATGGGGCATCTGCAGGAAGGTGTGGAGAGGAGATGGATGGCCAGAGGGGTGGAAAGAGGGAGTAATTGCCCTGATAATAAAGAAAGGTGTAGGAACAAAGGTAGAAGAATACAGAGGAGTAACGCTCATGCCATCGCTGTATAAAATATATACGACGGTTTTAGCGAAGAGGTTAGAAGAAGAAGCGGAGGAGAAAGGGATGATACCACCAAATCAAACGGGTTTCAGAAGAGGAGTAGGAACGATAGACAACGTATATGTGCTGAACTATTTGGTGAACAAAGAGGTTGCTGAGGAGAGGGGCAAGCTAGTGGCACTGTTTATAGATTTAAAAGCTGCGTTTGACTCAGTAGACAGGAAAATTATGATGGAGGCGTTGGAGGAAAGAGGAGTGAGAGAAGGGCTCAGGGAAAGGGTAGGGGAGGTCTACGAAGAAACAACGAGTAGAGTGAAATCGGCAGGAGTGATGGGGGAAACATTTTGGACGGGAAAGGGGGTAAGACAGGGGTGCCCGATGAGCCCAATACTGTTTAACTTGTTGACGGCGGATATAGAGGATGAGCTGGGTAAAGGGAGCTGGGGAGGGGTAAAAGTGAGAGGAAAAAGAATTTGCTCGCTGGCATACGCAGACGATGTGGTGGTAATGGCGAAAAATGAAGAGGAGATGCAAATCATGATAAGAAGACTGGAGAAGTACTCTGAGAGGAAAAGACTGGAAGTAAATGTGGGAAAGACGAAAGTGATGAGGTTCAGGAAGGGAGGAGGGAGGAACACAACAGTAGACTGGAGATAGAGGGGAAAGAAGATCGAAGAAGTAAAAGAATTTAAATACCTGGGGTATGTGTTCAAAAAGAATGGAGGGCAGGAAGCACATATAAAGGACAGAATAATAAAGGCAGCAGTGGCCATGAAGGAAGCATGGGGGATTGGAAGGAGGAAATTTGAGAAGGATTGGGAGAGGAAGATGTGGCTTTTTGACACTCTGGTGTGGACGGTGATGGGATATGGGGCGGAAGTATGGAGATGGGAGGAGAGACAAGAAATGGAAAGGGTGCAAGAGAGGTACCTCAAGTGGACGCTAGGGGTAGAATGGCAAACTCCAGGGTACATGGTAAGAGAGGAAACAAAACGAGATAAGATAATGATTAGAGCACGGAAAAGGGCATGGAATTATGTACAGAAATTAACAGATGGAAAAGGAAGTTACATAGCAAGGGAATGTTTAGAGGAGATGAAAGAGAGACAGAGAGATGAACGGGGAAGAGGGTCACGATGGGAACAAGGGAGAGAAAAAATAAAGGGAAGAGAAGACAGTATGAATGGATACGAAGCAATAGAAAGAGAAGACTGGGGAGAGCAAGAGAAGGAAAGAAGGGAAAGAATAAGAGAATCCAGTTACAACAGGTGGTATAAAGAAATAATGACAGAAGGGATTCCACAATATTTAACAGCGGGTTGGAAGACAGAAAGAACAAGGAGAATTGCAAGAGTCAGGCTAGGGAATGAGGTGAGGGAAAGATGGTACTGGAAACGCGAAGAGGAAAGAATGTGCAGAATATGTGAGGGTGAACAAGAGACATGGGAGCATGTATTAGAAAGATGCAGATCTGTCGGAGATGAAAGAAAATCAATAGGGGAAAGGATGAGGGAAATTATGGACGAAACGGGGAAGGGAGAAGAGTGGATAAAGGAACTAGAGGCAGTGAGAAAAGATAAGATGATAGAGAGGGGTGGAGAGGGAGCAGAGTAAGGAAGTGGGAGACTTGTAACCCTTAGGGGAGCCAATACAAATCAATGTAATGTAATGTAATGTATAAATAAAGAAACAAATAAATAAGTATATAAATAAATATATCACAAATGGTAATAAGATAAATATATAGCTTGATTAATAAATAAATACAAAAACAAAAAATTAAATATATACACCAATTAATAAATAATTAAATAAATAAATATATCACAGATGTTTGAACAAAATAATTATATGGTTGAATATATAAATAAATAAAAATAAAAAATAAATTTTGTGGCGCAACATCTCGTAGTGAACCAGGGCCAGTGACCTACAACACTCAACCATTCCTGTGTGCGTGTTGTTGGCAGGAATAGAAGGGACCTACAATTTTTGCCGAATCCAAACGGCAAGATGAGAAGCACTTATTCATGCCTCGCAAGAGGCAGTACCTGGGGAAAAACATTTCTGTTTTTAGGTGGCAGCGGCTGGGAATCGAACCAAGAACTTCGGCATGACAGTCCAACACACTTACTACCGTACCATCATGAATAAATAAATAAGTAAATAAATAAATAATTTAATTAATTCAATTTAATTAATAATTTATTTAATTAAAATAAATAATTAAATAAATGAATAAACAAATAAATAAGAGAACAAAATTAATAAACAAAAAAAAAAATAAATATAAATAGATAAAAAAATATATAAATAAATTTGTAAATAAATCAATAATTAAATAAATAAGTAAATGAATTAAGACAATAGAAACATAATAAATTTAAATAAGATTTAGAAACAGGTAAAAGGTTCTCACACAAAGTATACATAAAGAGATGAATGGGAATAGGTTACTAAGTTAAAGATCAATTCACTGTCTAAACAACTGCATGCTAATATATATCTTTCATATTGTATCTTCTTCTGTGGAGTATTGCCAAAGTTGATTTAAAATTAGTTTTAATATCTTATTTTCATTAATTTGAAGTCTAAGAATGTGGCTTTTTGCACACTTTCCCCACACAGGTAAACCGTATAATATTATACTTTGAAAATAGTTTTATAAATAATTAATTTATTTTCATCACTCAATTTAGATTTTTGGCTAATAAAAGGATAAAGAGTTCGTATCACAATATTAAGTTTATTAATAGTTGGTTCAATGTGCATGCTGAATGTTAAGGTTTTGTCCAAGTGTACCCGAAGATATTTTGCACTGGACTTCCAATCTGTTTGGACACCATCCAATGAAAGTGCTTTGATTAGCAAGGAACAAAGCTTTCTTTATCTTGTAAAAATGAGAGCCTGTATCCTCGAAACATTAATCTTTATTTTCGAACTGCTAAAATAGGTTTGCACAGGAAACAGAGCAGATTGGTTTCTATATTAAAACCAATTGAATCTGTTGAATATATGCAGGTATAATCTGCAAAGATAGCAGTTTCACAATTCCAAAGTTTTGGAAAATCAATTATGAAAATAATAAACAGAAGTGGCCCAAGAACAGAACCTTGTGGAACACCTGCCACAACATCTCCTCAGAATACCAGTTATTAACAGATACCTTAAATATTCTATATTTAAGAAAGAACAGTACAATTTTTACAATATAAAAGGGCAGGCGCGGACAATTGGACAATTGGAATACTTTTCATACTACTCAAAATTTCAAGAACGCAATTGCCTCTTTTATATTTGCATAGTGCGTTGAGCAGCAGGTACTTTGGAACTTCTTGGCTTCTTGGTTAAAAGCAGTAACAGGGTGTCTTAACAGCGTTTTTGAATTCCTATAGATCTTCGTAGCATCACCTAGAATTTCGTAAAGAATAATAGCACATCGGTATGTTCCTATTCCCACACATAACGTTCGAGTTCGACCAAAGTTTCAGCCATTGTTGGGATAAAATTCTGTGGCCAAAGACATGTTAAAGGCCATTATCTGAGTCAGAACTGCATTTGCAGAATATTCCCTGAAAAAGTCTGCTATTCAAAATAGCAAATAAAAGTTTTACTGCAATAGCTATGTTCGATAATGCAGTTTGCTAAAGCCACATGTTTGAAAATATCATCTACAGTGCAATTTCAGCTGACCGTAAGAAAATCGAGTTGATGGAACAGATTAGAATTCAGAAGCCAGAGAATGTGTGCGTTAACGTCAAATGTGCTTGCAAACAAAATTGACTGTTAACAATCAAACACAGGCAACAAAAAAATTAACATGAAACCAAGTAAATGGGCAAAAACCTGTAGTTTCTAAAATATTTGATGAAGTAAATCAACTTCAAAAGGTCGATCCAAATACCACTGCACACCAACGCGGATACAGTGAGCATATTTTGCTCCCAACTTGCGAACCAACAACAACACCAACAGCAAGAAACAGAACCTTCAACGCAGCGTTACAACCTGCGTAGCCAAAATCGCTCTTAACATCTCTTTGGCAGTTTCCCGGTGACCACGCTCGATGCAATTCGCAGTGAAACTTTCGGGGTGAGGACTGTATTGCACTCGCTAAATATTAAATATTTATAACGCGGCTAATACGAAAAGCTTTAAAATGTCTATTGTAAACAACCGTGAAAACCTTAAAAGTTATATTGTAGGCCTGTACGGAGAGGCAATTCATAAATGCCTTCGCCAGTTCGAGAACATCCGTGTAAAACGCGCGCTTTTTAAATGCATTCACTTTTCTTAAAAGATGCCGTGATTGTGACGTGCTTCCCATCTGTATTAAATTAAAACCTATGCGTCATATATATGGTTCCAAAAAAGTTCTCACGACGGCGAGTGAAATGTTATTGAAACGATTAATAAGCTCCCATCGAAGTGATCTAAATATCATATCAGTTGAGCTATATAACATGCATCAACATCTTGCATCTGTTCTAAGTGTAGAAGGTTTTAATAAATGTGATAGAGTGACCTGCATGCAAGCAACCAAAACCCAACAACTTTGTGCTCAAAAACAACAACAAAAATTTGATAAACTTGCCAACGCGCTAACCAAACACCCAGAAGTCAACACGATCGATCTGACTAAAGCCGTTGTCAATCTATCAAACACACCATTGAGTGCAGCAGCCACAAGCATTCTCTGCAAAGGAATGGACTTTGCACCCACTCCACGACTTGTGCCGATTGAACACCTAATTGGAAGTGTAGAAGAATGCATTGCTCACAACAAGTTCAATAGCATCAATACGGAAACAATTTGGCAAGGCGTAGCGGTCATGATAAGACGAACAAAAACACCATCGTCTATCAATGTGAGTAGAGATGAATTGTTAGCTTTAAGTGCGTTTCGAAAAGAAGAGAATATTTTTATTCTATCTGCTGATAAAGGTAATGCAACGGTCGAAATAAATAGATGTGACTATTTTACCCAAAATGAATATTTTGGTTGAAGACAAAAACACGTATTTGCCTGTTGATAACGACCCCACAGCGCGTGTTTTAAGGAAAGTAACCAAACTCATCAATGAAAATAAAAAGCTTTTACCACCTAAGTGCCTCATTCCTTCATGTACACAGCCACCAAAATTGTATGGTCTGCCAAAAATCCATAAAGAGGGGAATCCAAAGTGATCAATTGTGAGTCAAATAAATGCCCCTTGTTATTTGATATCAAAGCATTTAGTTGACGATTTTAAAACTTTGGTTGGCTCTACGGAATATCACATAAAAGATTCATCCCATTTTGTGTCGATTTTGAGTGGGTTAAAACTCGAAGATGACAAAACAATGGTGAGTTTCGAATGTCCCTGTACAGGAGCTACTTACTATCATCCGTGAGCTTATCTCATCTTCGGGCATCAATGACAATTACTTGCCTTTTTTGGAGTGTTGCCTTACATCGGGGTATTTCTGTTTCAACCAACAGTTTTATCTGCAAAAAGATGGCGTTGCTATGGGTTTACCTTTGGCTCCATTAATTGCTGATATTTGGATGGAGTAATTTGAGAAAAAAGCTCTGAATAGCTCAAAAAAAAACCCAAAGTTTGGCTGAGATATGTGGATGATACGTTCTGCATCATGAAAAACTCGGCCATTTTGAATTTCCTTCAACATCTGAATTCTAAGCACCCAAAAATGAAGTTTACGATGGAAAAAGAGAAAGAAGAGTCCATCGCATTTTTGGATGTGAAAGTGATGCGGAAACAAAATGGAACGTTGGCAGACACAGTTTTTCGAAAGAGCACACACACAAACAGATACCTACACGCTACTTTCCACCACCATCCGGCAAATTTGACATCAGTGGTCTCTACACTTATACAGCGTGCCCACACGATATGTGACAGCGACCACCTTGCCACTGAGCTTTCTTTGCTGGACAATGTCCTTAAAGCGAATGGCTATTCAAAAAAGCAAAGATCGTGGAAGCCAGTTTCGTCGCAAGAAAGGGAAGATAGCTTTTTAGACAAGAAAGCTTTCCTGCCTTATGTAAGAGGTGTAACAGACAGGGTAGGGAAAATCTTGAAGCGATATGGTGTAAAATCGATATTTTTATCACCCAAAAAGGTGATAAATTACCTTAAATCGCCAAAAGATCAATTCCCCCTCCAAACACCTAAGGTATATGCGGTACCATGTAGCTGTGGATCTTCATATGTAGGACAGTTTCAGAGGAGCATTGCTACACGCCTGAAAGAGCATATCAGCGCTGTTAGCAAAAACCAAAGGGAGAAGTCCGCCATATGTGAGCATATTCTCGACAACCCAGATGAACACCATTGGATTCACTTCGACAAAGCCAAGGTTCTAGCTAATGAACCTCACTACATTCCTCGTCTAGTGCGCGAAGCGATTGAAATCAAACGACACCTAAATTTCAATTGTGTCGACAGTTTCAAGCTGTCAAAAACATGGGATCCCATAATCAACTCTAAAAGGTCGATCCAAATACCACTGCATACCAACGCGGATACAGTGAGCATACTTTGCTCCCAACTTGCGAACCAACAACAACAACAATAGCAAGAAACAGAACCTTCGACGCAGCGTTACAAGCTGCATAGCCAAAATCGCTCTTAACATCTCTTTGGCAGTTTCCCGGTGACCACGCTCAATGCAAGTCGCAGCGAAACGTTCGGGGTGAGTACTGTATTGAACTCACTAAATATTAAATATCTATAACGCGGCTAATCCCAAAAGTTTAAAAATTTCTATCGTAAACAACCGCGAAAACCTTAAAAGTTATGAAATAAATTATGTTTCATTTTTGGATGAATAGTACGAAAGTTCCTAAAACTCATTCATGAAAGTGAAAAAAAATCTTCACGAATACAGTAGACGCTCGATTTCGTGAATTTCAAAATAGTCAACTATCCATAATAATCAATACACGAAATTTTCTATTAAATTAGACTTTTTATAAAAATAACTCGCAAGCATTTAACATTACTTGAAAACACTGGGGAATTGTTTCGGTTTTTCTTAACTTATAAATATAAAAACCATTCACATCGAACAAAATTTGCAATTTGGATCTTTAGAACGCCTTTAAAAACTAATATTGTTCATCGGAGCATTTGAAGCAAAGTTAGAATTTTTAAAACTTATTAAAATGACCTTTTTTAAAATGTAGATAAGTACGATTGCTGCCTTCCGCATAATATTTAAATATACAAAAAAACAGTGGCATATTTGCAGAGGAGGGTTTAGTCTTCTTTTCACTGCCAAGAAAAAATTTAATAAACGTAGAACGAAAAAGCATTTTTTGAATGAATGAATTAATATTTTATGCTTGGTTCGTTCCTGCTCCGGGGGGTAATTGCACCCATTGCTCTCCCCCTGTATCCGCGCCTGTACAAGAGGATCCTTAATGAAATAAGCTTATGGATCAACCCTTCATGCCACCATCAATGTGCTGTTTCTAGCTGAAAGGTTTTCTTTTATGTCTCTAGTTATTCTGTAAACTTGATTTACAGTGCTATGGTGTCTTCGAAATTAAAACTGTTCTGGTTGTAAGATGTCATTTTCCTCAACATGTCGCCACCTTAGTACTTAAATGCCCCATATACAAAAAAAAATATACCCCGGAAAACGAATTTTAAAGTTTTTAAAAATATATTCTTTACTTTCTTCTTGAGAAATATGATGTTTGAATTTCTATATACATTATTTGAAAATATCTTTGTGTCATTATTTATTTTTGATAATTTTATTTTTATACATAACGACATAAAACAAAAAATTATATTAATTCGGTGCTTAGGGCTTACTTGATATCACTTTGGAATTTTCTAGTCTTTAAAAACATTAAATAAATGGGTGAGTTTTTTAATACGAAATTTTGAAAAAAACTAAATTTTTTTTGTTGTTAAAATAAACCAGAAAAATACATTCAATTTCATTCGGTTTTGCTTATAAAAATTCTTGTGATAAATTCAATTGATTTTGCGAAGTTTTTTCTCGTTTAATGTTTTCTATAACATTTTAGTTTTTTTCCGCTTTACTTAAAAATCTCATTTGGATATGGGGCAATTAAGCACTGAAGCTTTATTTCAAGACTTCTTCTGAAAATGTTGCCCCACCTGGTGTAAATTTTGGTATGAGGCAGATACATAGGTACTAAGAGGACTCAAGAATATGTGGTCTATTGAAAAATATGGTTTTTGTAACTAGCTAAATAATAAAGGTAGAGCAACGGGGATAGCAGCAAACGATGGAGAAAATTCGAATAAGTATAACTGTAAATACATTTTGATGAACGACATAAAACCATTGGGGGGAGGGTCATGACCCCCCCTGGGGCTTTTCCAAGCTATACAAAATTGTATTAAAATTCAATCATAAAAAAGTTTTTACTACTCAAAGGATAGAATCCGCCTACAAACTGATTTAATTTTTATTTTGGTTGTCAATAAAACATGATTGGGCGTAATTAAAGAGTCAAAGCACGATTCGGTGCAAAATGCATACATAGTTCATGAAAAAAGAGAATTCACAAAAATAATTCATTTAAAGATTAAAGAAAGATTATGTATGCTGTGGCAAAAACTGCAGTTATTGCTTAATTTATTTGGCTAAATAATAAATCTATAATTTGTTTTAAGGAACAATATACAGAACTCAAATTCTTGTTTGCTTTAATTTACAATAAAAATAATTTTTGATATATATTTTATGATTTTGTGAAAATTGCTGACACCGTAGTTACATCGAATCAAATTCCATGGAATGTGTGCCATTTGAAAGGTCAATAAATGGTCAATAGCAACAGTAATTTGGCATGCATAATTTTCTTTCAGGAATTTATGTTTTTTTTTCAAAGCTCACAGTAAGAATTTCAACAACAATTTTTACTAAGACTATGAACAAAACTTTGAAAATCAATTTTGAAAAATTGATATCTGACCAATAAATTAAACTATGTGACCTTTGCTTATCACTTAATGACCTCGCATAATTGTTTATTAAGATTACTTAAGCAGATTATTACTTATTAAAGTTATTTTGGATTGGAAAGTAGGCAAGTAGGTTTTTTTTTTTGCAGAAGGAAGTAAATCTCGCAATATTTAATTTGAATTGCAAAAAGCTCATTTAAAGTCAAAATCTCAAAAAATACAATTTTAATATTTTACGCTTTGAGAAAGAAGAAAAAAAATTTGGGTCAATTTTTCATATTCAAGGAATTTTAAAAGAATAAATAGTGAGGCAAATTTTGTTAACAGTATTTTTATAAGAAGGCTTAATACGATAACAATTGTTATCGTATTATTGTTGTGATTTCATACCAAACAATATTCAGAATAAAAAGATTTCGTATGATAGTGCTAGATTAATTTAAAAAAGGAAAAAATCCATTTTGGGACTTTCTGTCAAATTTACCTTATTTATTTATTTTTTTTAAAAACTACTTTTTTCTTTCACGATATATTTATCTAGGACAAATTCTCACATATTCCTTTTTTCTTTTTTGAGTTCATTTTACATTATTTTAAGGGTGCTATAATTATTGTCAAGTAAGCATTAACATATATACGCGACAAACTATTCCTTTCACGACAAATTTACGACAAAGTCAAGGCCTAGCAACCACAATATAACTAAGTTGCGTTCAAATTTTAGTTGCTAGCATAATGAAGCAACTTTATGCGTTGAACAAACCTAAGCTATTAGTGGCAGTGGCTTATTTTTTAATCGCAATACTACCGCATTTGCATTTCGCTTCGATTTCTTGGCTGCATTGTTTTTTTGTATATGTTGACGTTTTTTGCATTAAAGAAAGTGGTGAGTAACTACAATTACTTCGTGTTGCGAGGCAAAAGAGAAAAATAGATCTTGTAGTGTAAGCCTGATATTATTGTAATTAATGTTAAGGTTTTAAGAGCAAACAAAAAAATGTTCCTAAACTATATTTGCAAAAAACACGTGCAATGCTTTATTGAATCTTTAAAAAACGCATAAAACCCCATACCCTTACAAGGGTGGTGACTATGTCATGTTAAAAAAAAGTCTTTAAAAATCCTGATGTTAGCAAAAAGTTGGTTCTCAAATATAAGGGGCCATATTAAATTGTTAAATGTTTGAGCAAGCAATGATTGATACATTATAAAAGACTTAGAAAATCTTCAAATTTCAAGAATTCCGTACAAGGAACTAGCCTCTCCAGAAAATATGCAGCCCTATTTACCATTATCATAGACTAACTAATAATAAAGACAGGCCGCTTCATAGAAAGAAAAGGGACCCTCCACTTCGGACATTGTTTTGTCCTTAGCAAGAAAAGCTTTTCTTTATGTGAAGGTTGCAAGTGAGCAATTTTAATACTGAACAAATGGAACAAAATGGCGGCAGGCTGAAATTGGGCAGGTCGTTTAGAGGGTATTTATATAGTAACTTAAATCTAAGTTGACGACCATTTACCCCTTGCACGGGTGGGGCCAATTCTGCTTTTCTCAAATCTTGGGTTATTAAAAAATGGCTGCACCGATATGGATGAAACTTTCATGTTTTGTTATAATGACCAGAGAAAAAATTTTTAATATTGTTAAAGTAAAATCCGCCCACTGTAATGCCCTATTCTTAATCATTTGTTTCTCTGGAACGGCTACAACGATTTCTCTGAATTTTTCAGAACTTGTTCCTAAGGACGAGAAAAAAATTAAAAAATTAGTTTTAGTAAAATCCGCCAACTGCCACATCTTATTTTCTTGTTTCTCGGGAACGGCTTCAACAATTTCCATAAAATTTTCGGAATTAATTCTATGGACGAAAAAAAATTGCAAATTGATTTTTTGAATTCCGCCCACATTTCCTACACCTTGATTAATTAGAAACTAATTTGGATAAAATTTTATGATTTTGTTCATACTAGTGATTTAAAAATTTAGGAAGCACTTTGGGTTTGGTGAAACCTTTTGGGTGTCATAATTATTTTTCAGCTACATGGGTATATTACTTCCTTGAAGCTCTTCTAGTGAGCAACGATTTCAAATAAAAATAAAAATACAAATCAGCCTTCAAAGAAAATGATCTATTTGAGTTCTTTTAAAGCGTAATACTACGTTTTCATTAGGCCAAATGAAAATCATCTCATTTTCCATACAAATTCTAATTTCGAAATGAGGTAATTTCAACCAAATTTGCACGCATTTAGGTTGGAAATTAAGTCAAAACCTAACACAACACAAGTCTGAAGAGCTCTGAAAAGGTTTTGTATGCAAATGTCAAAGCTCAATGGAAGCAGAAAGAAGAAAGCAACAACAAAAAGCGTTTAACAGCCATTTGAAATTCAAAAATGAAATTAGCTGTCAAACGAAATTACCAAAATACAAATGAAAACACTTTTTCTGTGTAAAGCTGGCTCTTGACCTGAAGCAGCCTCTTCTTTTGAAATAAGAATTTCACCAAAACACGCGACAGTAAAAACCTGTTAAGGAACGGCCCCTGCTACCGATAAATGTTATCGGTATTGCGGAGTATAACAAGTTGCCAACCATATTAAAGGCATTATTACCATCGGCTTTTAAAATTATTTCATTTAACAACAACAAATGGAAAGTTTGTGTGAAATACCCCGAAAGTTATCGTCTTCTGTCACGAAAACTTAGCGAAGAAAAAGTAGAATGGTTTACGTATGAAAATAAGTCAAAAAGACCCCTACGTCTTGTGGCAAGAGGTCTACACGCATCATGTTCAAAAGACGATATTTATTAGTGATCTAAAAGAGCGAAACCTCAAAATCTTAGATGTTACAAACATTGTCAAAAGAGAGAAACAGAAAAAATAGGGTGAAGCGACAGTGGTACAACGTGGTCTCCCACTATTTATACTTTCGTTCGATAAGACTGAAAGACTAGATGAAATTTATAAAATTAAAACAATTCTAAACATCGCTGTTAGGATCGAAACTCTAAGAAAGAGCACTAGGTTAATCCCTCAGTGTAAACGCTGCCAAGAATTCAATCACACCCAAACCTATTGCAAAAAAGAGCCAAGGTCTGTAAAATGCGCTGGAAAACATCTAACCGTTGACTGCAACGGAAAAAGTAAAAGTCCACCGACGTGCATTAATTGTAATGGAATCACCCAGCAAGCTATAGGGGCTGTGAAATAGCTAAATAATTACCATCATCAAAACCTGCTCAAACACGTCATACTCACTATGAGCGAAAAACTTGTTAAAATTGAAAAACCTCCCAGGTTAACAAACAGTAAAACCAACTGGGATGGATTTAAAAAAGATATCGAGGACAACGTTGACCAGAATAGAGTGCTGCAACTAGAGCTGCAGCTGCAACTGGAATAGCTGTCAAAAAATGATGTACGTAATTTTTTTTACTCGCCCACAATATGCTGTACAGCTTTCTGACATTTTTGTCTTTTCAAGTCAGCTGTGCGAACTTAACTCAACACAAAAATTAAAATTAAAACAAAAATAAACATGGATAGTGATGAAATGCAAGCTAAAATTACTTTACGTCTTTATTAGAGATTAAAAAGAGTTTGAAACTCTCTTCAACCCCCATGCAAACACTTGGTTGCGCTCACAATATTGAAACGTCAAAAATGCTGCATGCAAAAGTTAAAAGTTGGCCAACTTGTCAAGCTCCGTCTGCAGTTGCGTCGTGTTCTGTTCATGTTATTGGATTTGTGTGTATTCAACATTTTGACAGCTATTCCAGTTGCAGCTCCGTCTCTTTTCTGTTCAGCCAGTTAAGGGTATCATTACAAACGCCTCTGGAGCTTGAAGACGCAGTAGATACCTTTGTTGATATAATACAAAAAGCCGCTTGGGATAACACACCTTATCAAAGGCTAATGCCTCGCTATAAAGACATAAAATATCCGCAGGAGGTATAAGATTTAGTGAAAGAGAAACGAAAAGCACGTAATAAATGGTAGCGAACCCGTGCTCTTCAACACAAAGCTTATTTAAATCGCTTGAGTAAAATGCTAAGAACGGCGATATCAGATTTCAAAAACATTCAAGTTGAATATTACCTTGAATTACCTTGAAGGCTTGACAGCGGTGAAAGAATCCAACTTCTCGATTTTGAAAGCTTTAAAACACCACAAACAAACAAAGCTTCCAGTGCCCCGATCAAGAAAAGCCGAAAGAATGGGCTAAAAGTGACAAAGAAAGAGTGATGGTATTTGCCAATTACTTAGCTACATGGCTATATTAGTTTCTTGAAGCTGTTCTAGTGAGCAACGATTTCAAATAAAAATAAAAATACAAATCAGCCTTCAAAGAAAATGATCTATTTGAGTTCTTTTAAAGCGTAGTACTACGTTTTCATTAGGCCAAATGAAAATCATCTCATTTTCCATACAAATTCTAATTTCGAAATGAGGTAATTTCAACCAAATTTGCACGCATTTAGGTTGGAAATTAAGTCAAAACCTATTGAACACATCACAACTAGTTTGAAGAGCTCTGGAAAGGTTTTATATGCAATTGTCAAAGTTCAATGGAAGCAGAAAGAAGAAAGCAACATCAAAAAGCGTTTAACAGCCAGTTGAAATTCAAAAATGAAATTAGCTGTCAAACGAAATTACCAAAATACAAATGAAAACACTTTTTCTGTGTAAAGTTGGCTCTTGACCTGTAGCAGCCTCTTCTTTTGAAATAAGAATTCCACCAAAACCTGTTAAGGAACGGCCCCCGCTACCGATAAATGTTATCGGTATTGCGGAGTATAACAAGTTGCCAACCATATTAAAGGCATTATTACCATCGGCTTTTGAAATTATTTAATTTAATAACAACAAATGGAAAGTTTGTGTGAAATACCCCGAAAGTTATCGTCTTCTGTCACGAAAACTTAACGAAGAAAAAGTAGAATGGTTTACGTATGAAAATAAGTCAAAAAGACCCCTACGTCTTGTGGCAAGAGGTCTACACGCATCATGTTCAAAAGACGATATTTATTAGTGATCTAAAAGAGCGAAACCTCAAAATCTTAGATGTTACAAACATTGTCAAAAGAGAGAAACAGAAAAAATAGGGTGAAGCGACAGTGGTACAACGTGGTCTCCCACTCTTTATACTTTCGTTCGATAAGACTGAAAGACTAGATGAAATTTAAAAAATTAAAACAATTCTAAACATCGCTGTTAGGATCGAAACTCTAAGAAAGAGCACAAGGTTAATCCCTCAGTGTAAACCATGCCAAGAATTCAATCACACCCAAACCTATTGCAAAAAAAAAGCCAAGGTCTGTAAAATGCGCTGGAAAACATCTAACCGTTGACTACAACGGAAAAAGTGAAAGTCCACCGACGTGCATTAATTGTAATGGAAAGCTATAGGGGCTGTGAAATAGCTAAATAATTACAAAAGCGACGATCAAAACCTGCCCAAACACAAAGAAACCAACCAAGGCAATTAGAAACCGCAATTCCCAAGAGTGCCAAATCTACGAAAGGTCCAAAACCTAGTTCCGTAAGGAAAAGAAAACAGTGTCAGTACCTTCGGACCTTCTGGGCCTCACGATGCATAATTGTGACTTTCATTCGACCGGCAAACCAACTTACTGGCCAACTGATCTGTAGAAAATACCTTACCTAATCGATTTATTCATGGTAAAAGGAATACCCTCTAACCGTATAGAAATTTCAGACGGCTATGACCTCTTCTCACATCATTTTGCCGTCATACTCACTATGAGCGAAAGCCTTGTTAAAATTGAAAAAACCTCCCAGGTTAACAAACAGTAAAACCAACTGGGATGGATTTAAAAAAGATGTCGAGGACAACGTTGACCAGAATAGAGTGCTGCAACTGGAGCTGCAGCTGCAACTGGAATAGCTGTCAAAAAATGATGTACGTAATTTTTTTTACTCGCCCACAATGTGCTGTACAGCTTTCTGACATTTTTGTCTTTTCAAGTCAGCTGTGCGAACTTAACTCAACACAAAAATTAAAATTAAAACAAAAATAAACATGGATAGTGATGAAATGCAAGCTAAAACTACTTTACGTCTTTATTAGAGATTAAAAAGAGTTTGAAACTCTCTTCAACCCCCATGCAAACACTTGGTTGCGCTCACAATATTGAAACGTCAAAAATGCTGCATGCAAAAGTTAAAAGTTGGCCAACTTGTCAAGCTCCGTCTGCAGTTGCGTCGTGTTCTGTTCGTGTTATTGGATTTGTGTGTATTCAACATTTTGACAGCTATTCCAGTTGCAGCTCCAGTTGGAGCTCCGTCTTCATTCTGTTCAGCCAGTTAAGGATATCATTACAAACGATACCTTTGTTGATATAATACAAAAAGCCGCTTGGGATAACACACCTTATCAAAGGCTAATGCCTGGCTATAAAGACATAAAATATCCGCAGAAAGTAAAAGATTTAGTGGAAGAGAAACGAAAAGCACGTAATAAATGGCAGCGAACCAGTGCTCTTCAACACAAAGCTCATTTAAATCGCTTGAGTAATATGCTGAAAACGGCGATATCAGATTTCAAAAACCTTGAAGTTGAAAATTACATTGAAGGCTTGACAGCGGGCAAAGAATCCAACTTCTCGCTTTGGAAAAGCTATACAGCACCAAAAAAAAAAACAAAGCTTCCAGTGCCCCGATCAAGAAAAGCCGAAAGAATGGGCTAAAAGTGACAAAGAAAGAGCGATGGTATACGCCAATTACTTAAAGGAAACATTTGATTCGTTCGATGGGCAAGAACTCAACGAAAATATTAATATATGAATTTTACCTCAAATGAAAGCTACACTTGCAGAATAAAAAAGAGAAATAAAGAAGCTTAAGTCCAATAAAGCTCCAGGATATGACTTAATTACGGCCGAAATTAAAAAAATGGTCCCTCGTAAAGGGTTTATTAACCTTCTTTACATAATAAATGCCGCTCTAAGGTTAGAATATGTTCCGAGCCAATGGAAAGTTGCCGAAGTCATAATGGTATTGAGACCTAGCAAACCATCTCACGAAAAGAAGTCTTACAGGCCGATTTCGCTTCTTCCTATTATATCAAAAGTTTTTGAAAGAATACTACTCCTGCGCCCGCAACCAATAATAGAAGAGAAACAATTAATACCTGAACATCAGTTCGGATTTAGAAGCAAGCATTCGACAATTGATCAAGTGCATAGAATTACTGACGTAATTGAGAGAGCTCTTGAAGAAAACAAAATCTGTTCGACTGTCTTTTTGGACGTGTCGCAGGCGTTTGACAAGGTGTGGCACGAAGGCCTCAAATTCAAATTAAGACAAGTTCTGCCTGAAGGACTTTACAACATTCTAAACGGATATCTAGATGAAAAACCTTTTCGTGTAAGACACGGAAATGATTATTCTGATTTCAAAGAAAAAATTGCTGGAGTACCACAAGGAAGTGTATTAGGTCCAGTTCTGTACCTTTTATGTTCACGCGATATACCTCAAACAGAAGACACTATTGTAGCCACGTTTGCTGATGATACTGCAATACTAGCAGTAGGCAAAACGATTAGTGAAGCTACAATTAAATTACAAAATGCTTTTAATAATGTTAATGAGTGGACAAAAACATGGCGAATAGCGCTCAATGAACAAAAGTCAGTCCACGTGAACCTTACGTATACAAAAAAAATAGATTACCCGTCTTTCTTAATATCGCTCGTGTTCCATTTGCAAATGAGGCAAAGTATCTGGGAATGACTCTAGAAGCGAAATAAAAGTGGAAGCCTTACGTAAAAAAGAAATGCGAAGAATTAAAAAGTAAATAAGGAGATATGAACTAGTTACTCGTTAAATATTTAAAGCTTAGTAATTGAAAATAAATTTATTATATACCGACAGGTTCTTAAACCTGTTTGGACTTATGGAATACAACTTTGGGGTTGAACCTGCGATACAAACTTAAATAACTTGCAAACGTTTGAAAATAAATTGCTTAGGTCATTTGTAAATGCTCCGTGGTATATAAGAAACGAAGATCTTCACAGGGATCTCGCCATCTCGGGATTCCTACGGTCCGGGACGAAATAAAAAGTTTCGCGCTAAAACATAGAAATCGACTATTAGAACTCGCTAATTCAACGATTATTGACATTCTTCACGAGTCGTATTTAGTACGCCGTCTGCGAAGAACAAAACCTTCCAAAAACTTCCGAAGTTTCAACTTAGTTGCAAATTGGGTACAAGTGGAGATTAGCTTTGGTGCGTGTGTAGCAAGTTTATTAAGAGTTAGTAGTGCGAGTTTGTGGCAATTTTTGGTAATAAAAAGTAATAATAAATATCGGAGGAGGTGCACAAATTACTTCTGTGGTTTAGGTTAGATAAAGTAACTCACCTGAAACTATTGCAAAAAACAAGGTATTTTGTCGATTTTTCGTGAAATCAAGTAATTAATTTTTGAGAAATACTTTTAAATAATAAGTAAATAAAAGACACGTTACTTGAAAGTTGTAACTCACTCGAGAGAGGAAACCCGTATTTTGCTTATTATATTTTAAATACAAACAAAAAATTAACAACGATATTATATAAATCAAAACCATCACGAAGAATTATTGTCAATTTGGGCCATATTTCAAAGTAAATGATACCAAACCTTTTTGCTAAAGCGACACCTTGTGATGAGCACATAAAGCTACAAAAGTACCAGGGCCGTCAACAAAAGCTGAAAAAGTACTTTTAGTTTTGTTTTGTTTGAAAAAGTAGTGGCATGGCTCTTACAATTGATGTTTTAAGGAACAAAAAGAAGAGATTGCTAGGGATATATCAGAAGCCACAAATAAAATAATACAAAATACCGACGAAAACGTAGGAATTCTTGCTGAAAGGGTAGATAAACTTGACAAAGTTGTGGAAACTCAAAATTTTTTAATAGAGAAACAAGGAGTTATATGTGGTGGTAAAGAAAAGGGTATTATTCAACTAAAAGTAGAAGCAAGGAGAAAAAACATTATAATTTTCAAAGTCGATGAAAAGGAAAGATGCCAAGATGACCTCAAAACAACAGTCGTTATTATTTTAAACAAAAGTAATCAAGACTTTAAACTATTAACCGAAGATTTTGAAAGTTGTCACCGGCTAGAAAAACAATCTGAGGGAAAAATACGGCCAATAAGAGTTACTTTCATAAAATATGAAAAGAAACAAGAAGTATTATTAACGAAAAAAACTCTAAATAACTTCAGCATTTCCAAAGATCTTCCCAAGAACGTCATTGAGGCTAGAAAACCACTCATTCCGAAATGTTTGGAACCAAAGAAACAGGGAATTAAAGCATTTTTTAGACTTGATGAGCAACAGAGCAATCAACCCGAAAATGCAAGAAAACGCGATCAACTGAAAACCTCCTGCACACACCAACACAGCAAGATGAATGCAAAAACAACACAAAAACAATATTCGTTTAGATTTTTTCTTGGTTTGGTTCTTCGTCCTTGTGTCTTGTTATTGTATCTGGTGCTTGACAAGTGCATTAAGAAAAAAAGGATATTGAAATATTATCTACCAACCTATTAACATAGATTTCCTTTTATTTTCTGGGTTCTACAATTTTGTATATCAGAATAAAAACAAAAGAAATTAAAATTGAAAAATTGAGGTAGTGATGAATTTCAACTTTTTCATGTAAATTTTGTGTTTATTGTAACGGGTGATTTTTTAGCTGGTTTGGTTTTGGCAACACTGGTTTTGACAGCTGACGTGTGTTTAGTAACTTGTGTCACTGTCAAACAGCTTTAGTTTGGTTTGCAATTTAACCATGGATCGTCTTACAAATGAACAACGCTTGCAAATTATTGAATTTTACTATCAAAATTCGTGCTCGGTTCGAAATGTTCATCGCGCGCTGCTTCCATTTTATGGTCGGCATTCTCGACCTTCTGAGCAGTCTATTCGGAAGATTGTGACCAAATTTCGCACCAAATTTACTTTGTTGGACATTAAACCACCAACACGTTTACGTACTGTGCGTAGTGAAGAAAATATTGCGGCCGTATCAGCTAGTGTGACAGAAGACCGCGAAATGTCGATTCGGCGCCGTTCCCAGCAGTTAGGCCTTTGTTACAGCACTACGTGGAAAATTTTGCGGAAGGATTTGGGCGTAAAGCCTTTTAAGATACAGCTGGTGCAAGAACTAAAGCCAGCCGACCTACCACAACGCCGAATTTTTGGTGAATGGGCTCTTGGAAAGCTGGCCGAGGATCCGCTTTTTTATCGAAAAATTGTGTTCAGCGATGAGGCTCATTTTTGGTTGAATGGGTACGTAAATAAGCATAATTGCCGCATTTGGAGTGAAGATCAGCCAGAAGCATTGCAACAGCTACCAATGCATCCCGAAAAAGCCACTGTTTGGTGCGGTTTATGGGCCGGCGGCATTATTGGGCCATATTTCTTCAAAGATGATGCGAATCGCAGCGTTACTGTCAATGGTGAACGCTACCGAGCGATGATAACAAACTTTTTTTGCCCGAAATGGAAGTTCTTGACTTGCATGATATGTGGTTTCAACAAGACGGTGCCACATGCCACACAGCACGCGAAACAATGGCGCAATTGCGAGGCGAGTTTGGTGAACAGTTAATTTCACGTTTCGGGCCGGTCAATTGGCCGCCTAGATCGTGCGATTTGACACCATTAGATTATTTTTTGTGGGGGTATTTCAAGGCTAATGTCTATAGGGACAAGCCCGCTTCGATTGACGCACTGGAAGCCAACATCCATGCATTCATTCGTGAGATACCGGCCGATATGTGTGAAAGAGTATGCCAAAATTGGACTCAGCGGATGGGCTACCTGAGACGCAGCCGCGGTCAACATTTGCATGAAATTATCTTTAAACATTAAATTGCAAGGTTCAAACTATCGATTCAAATAAATATTTCATTCATTTTTTCGAATTTTTTGTGTTTTTTTTTTTTTTTAAAGTTCTAAACCTCTTAAAAAATCACCCCTTACTTTCGTTGTTTTAATCAAAATTATCATTAGGATGATCTTACAAATTATTTTCTATTTTTTTTGTCTAGAACGTGGAGCAAGAGTCTAAAGGGGTGGACAGATTTGCTTGACTTGTTATGAGTACACCGTCGTCGAATGTCCATTTCTATTTTGTTTGCAGTTGTGTTAAGAAATTTTGTACGATAAGAGAATATAAAATGTGTAGTGCGAAATAATTAATTTTTATTTCAAGAAACCCTAAAATCTTTTACAGAAGATGAACATAGATATTTTATTAAACAATAATGGTCAGTATGTTTGTGTGTATAGTTGAGTAGATACGTATACATAAATCTTTGTATACCTATTTTGTTTTTGAAAACGGCTATGGAACAAAACACAAGACAAATTAAAATAATCTAAGAAAAAAACTAATCAGAAAAACATTCATCAACAAATATGGTGGTTTTTCAGATGAAAAAGAAATTAATTAAGAAATCTACTTAGCGCGAATTAAGTTAATAACCAAGCAAAGCTTTGAGAAAAATTCAACTTTATTGATTCAAATCCAATAACCAAATGCACAGAGATTTTAATTCATAGTCTGGAAAATAAGAACAAAGTATAGATACATTTATTATTAGGTGTGAGAAGGGAAATGCAGAAAGCTTCTCAGACCTGAATCTAAATGGTTTTAATTTACAATTCAAAATAGAAGCAACTATTTGCTGACAACCAAATTTAATTAATAAACCTACAGAGTTCGTTAATGGCTCATTTTTTAGATAATTTTACTGTCTAAATGTTATTTTTCATAATTTTGTTGTAAAGGGAAATTTCATGGAGTTGTTGAACAAAACCCAAGTCACTTTCTTTTTCAAGGTGGCGTCTTTCCCTTACCCCGGGCATACCAAAAACTTGGTTTTATAAAGAGGAGATGTAGCCAAACTCAAATCGTAGATAAACTTAAGCCTATCGATAAATGAAATTTTAATACATTTTTAGACAAAATTTACTCCACCGTGAAGTTCTTGCATGATTTTCTCAGAATCTATTGCTTTTAACGGGTGATTTTTTAAGAGGTTTAGAACTTTAAAAAAAAAAAACACAAAAAATTCGAAAAAATGAATGAAATATTTATTTGAATCGATAGTTTGAACCTTGCAATTTAATGTTTAAAGATAATTTCATGCAAATGTTGACCGCGGCTGCGTCTCAGGTAGCCCATCCGCTGAGTCCAATTTTGGCATACTCTTTCACACATATCGGCCGGTATCTCACGAATGAATGCATGGATATTGGCTTCTAGTGCGTCAATGGAAGCGGGCTTGTCCCTATAGACATTAGCCTTAACATACCTTCAAAAAATAATCTAATGGTGTCAAATCGCACGATCTAGGCGGCCAATTGACCGGCCCGAAACGTGAAATTAACTGTTCACCAAACTCGCCTCGCAATTGCGCCATTGTTTCGCGTGCTGTGTGGCATGTGGCACCGTCTTGTTGAAACCACATATCATGCAAGTCAAGAACTTCCATTTCGGGCAAAAAAAGTTTGTTATCATCGCTCGGTAGCGTTCACCATTGACAGTAACGCTGCGATTCGCATCATCTTTGAAGAAATATGGCCCAATAATGCCGCCGGCCCATAAACCGCACCAAACAGTGGCTTTTTCGGGATGCATTGGTAGCTGTTGCAATGCTTCTGGCTGATCTTCACTCCAAATGCGGCAATTATGCTTATTTACGTACCCATTCAACCAAAAATGAGCCTCATCGCTGAACACAATTTTTCGATAAAAAAGCGGATCCTCGGCCAGCTTTCCAAGAGCCCATTCACCAAAAATTCGGCGTTGTGGTAGGTCGGCTGGCCTTAGTTCTTGCACCAGCTGTATCTTAAAAGGCTTTACGCCCAAATCCTTCCGCAAAATTTTCCACGTAGTGCTGTAACAAAGGCCTAACTGCTGGGAACGGCGCCGAATCGACATTTCGCGGTCTTCTGTCACACTAGCTGGTACGGCCGCAATATTTTCTTCACTACGCACAGTACGTAAACGTGTTGGTGGTTTAATGTCCAACAAAGTAAATTTGGTGCGAAATTTGGTCACAATCTTCCGAATAGACTGCTCAGAAGGTCGAGAATGCCGACCATAAAATGGAAGCAGCGCGCGATGAACATTTCGAACCGAGCACGAATTTTGATAGTAAAATTCAATATTTTGCAAGCGTTGTTCATTTGTAAGACGATCCATGGTTAAATTGCAAACCAAACTGAAGCTGTTTGACAGTAACACAAGGTACTAAACACACGTCAGCTGTCAAAACCAGTGTTGCCAAAACCAAACCAGCTAAAAAATCACCCGTTATGAAAAAAAGTATGTTAGTCTTTTTTGTGTAGAATGACATAAACTACAGTTTGTATCTTCACATTTTTTTTCAAAAAAAAACCTATAGATTTCGAGAAACTAAAAAAAACTGAATCTTACCCCATTTAACCCCCTCTAAGAAATTAAGCCCCAGCTCAAATTTACGGAACTTTTCAGGAAATGCTAAGGACGTCAAAACAAAGCTCTCGAATTTTTCGTCGGAATTTTTTCGAAGTAAAAGTCTAATTTTCCTGGGCTATATATGCTGACAGTTAAATTTGAAATGCATATTAATTAAAAGGTTATGATTACCTACATTGATAATATTAGATACATATATATTTATATTTATGAATATTCATAGTTCGCGGCACCTTATTCGAGAAGATGATGCTATGGTAAGGGGAGAAATTAGCTTTTGGCAGATTTGCGTTTGAGTTTCAAACCGCAAAAATGATTGGAATTAGTATAGCTATATGTATGTACATATGCATATGTAAAATAAAATTGAAAACAGGTTTTCCAATTTTTTTTGTTGATATTTATTGACCCATAAACAGGACTTTTTAGCAGGACAAATTTTCAATGTTTATGACTTTGGTGATAACTGATAGACAAATTTAAATTTTGGTACAAATGTTGTCTTTTATCTTAGATACGGTTGCAAATTCATTAAAATCGAAACCGAATATTTCCTAAATCTGATATGCTTGGACGAAAATTGAAAAAAGTCTGATTTTCCCTATTTCAATTAGTTAAGGAATAACTTCGTTAAATTTTTCCCAATGCGCCATTTTTACTTGCTATACTATAAAGCAAGTTTTGGATTCGGGCAAAAAAAACTCGAGATAGCAGTGAAACATGACATTACGATGATAGAGAACAGCAAAAAAGTTGGTGGCAATATACTGTCTGTCTGTCTGTTGGGCTACAAGTCCAAACGGCTGGATCGATTTTCTAAGAACCAGCTACATTCAAGTTTATGGTGATTTTGGGACAATTTTTTTATTTCCTTAGAACTTAAAATAACGGTACCTGCCATAAATTTTTTATTTTTGAAATTTTACAAAATCTTATTTTCTCTTAACGGCTCCTTAACTTTTTTAAAAAAATGAAAATTTCTTTTGGCAAAAGCTACCTTTGGATAGGAAACTATTTTCGAAAAAATTGTTATTAATGGTACGAGTACCTCCACAAAGAACCATTTTTTTATTTTCTATTCAATTAAATATGGTTATTTTGATTTCAATCATTTTTTTTTTCTTACAGAAGCTTCTTAACAATGTAAATGGTTTTTCTTAACAAAATTTTCAAAAATACCTATATTTTTGGATTTTTAAAAACTTTTCAAAAATGTTGTTTGGAAAATCAAATATTATGAAAACCTATGAAATTTTAATGGTTTTTTTACACACTATAAATTATTTTAACCCTAGAACCCCACCTATATTGGGAATGAACTTTGTCTATACAAGATAGCCATGGCACCCTGGTTTTTAAATCGAAATGTTTTTGTAAATACAATTCATTTAACATTCTTAATTATTTTATTATAAGCTTTGGTGAATAACAGAAAATCATAGCATAGGATAGAAACTTAAAAGAGAACAGAAAAAAACGCACCTCTACTGTCACTTATTTGTAAAATATTATCAATCAAATTAAGAACAGGGTTATACTACACCCTGGTGTAGGGTTCTAGGGCTAAGAAAAAATTTACTTTTATGAAAAACAACTGTACCTTCCATACATATGTTTAAAAAAAAACCCTTAAGGAAAATATTTTTGTTTTTTCTTAAAAATGGCTCCTCCCATTTTTATTCAACTTTTACTGTATGCTAAAATTAGTGTGATATACTGCGAAGAATAAATTTAAAATTTAAAAATGGCAACTGTCAATAGCTTTTCCCTTAGAATGTTTTTCAACATTTTTAATATTTAATTTTCTCATTAGATTTAGATTAAGAAATATTGCACAGCAAAATTAAAAAAAAAAGTTTTGAATTTTTAAGAACAGTTAAAATATTATTATATTTATATTCACATAAATAAATACTTACTATTGGCATACCAAAAATGTTCCTTAAAAATGTTGAAGAATTCGATAGAGATTATTTTTTAAGAAAACCGCTCCAATGATCTAAAATATTTTTTTCCATACAATCATATTCAATCAAGAATTAATATGACGTTGTTTTTTTTATTTATTTTATTATTTATATTTTAATTATTTTAAATAATTTTAATATTGAATTTCACACTTTTAAAAATTTTTCTCTCATAATTTGCATGTCTTTACATATAAGCCCTTAGCATCTTCATCATAGGAGCAAGGACATGCGACCCAGCCATGAATTTTATTTAAATTATACCTATAAGCACGGTAAACATCCGTTCATTATTATAATGACCAGCTCTGTATTTGAAGATAGTATATCCTATTTTCGTGTAAAAAAAAAATACAAACGCAAACAGATATATATAAGGATTAATTCATTGGTTTAAAAAGTCTTTTTCAAGGCTTTTAAACGGAGAAGGATACTTACAAACAAATAAGAACAAATCCATATTTTTCTTATTCGTATCAGTTGTCTGAAGAAGGGTGTAACCACATCCGAAACGTCACAATTAGAATTATCAATAATTGACCTAAGGCCCACAAAAGGACAAACATCTTTTGAAGACAGTGTTCATTATGAGTTATTTTGTAACCAAAACTTACAAATGTTCTGTATCTTAAAAGTTGTTTACTATTTGTTCTGTATTGCAAATAAATTCTTAAGAACAAGAACGCAACCAATACGAAATCAAAATTTAATAATAACAATTGATAATGATTGCGTAAGCTTACCCACTGAACAAACTAGCATAATACTCGTATCTAGTACTTTTTTTTACCAGGCAAAAACCATTCAAAATTAAAAAAAATATATCAGCTGTCTGATCGTGTGTTAACAATTTAGATTTGTAAATTTGACTTGAAGTTATGAGTTTATTAAAATGCAATAAAATTATTGTTAAACCTGATGCCACCTAATGTTAATGCGACTTGTAATGGGATCCAAAATTAAAGAAAATGACTGGCGATATAGAGTGCACAAAATTTATGACTATTTTTTCATAGTAAATTTGGAAAACTCTGTCAAACAACCCTTGAAAACGGAGACGTGCAAAAGTGCTGATATCTAGCTTGATTTCATCCAGAAAAAATAGGTTTAATACAGAGCAAAAACTGAATTCCTTACAGCTTTAAATAAATGTATTCTATTTTAAGTAAAGTCATTTTTTTTAGATAGATATTTATTTAATGGCATAAATAATTGAAAATTGAGTTAAATTTTGTTTCTTTTTGTTCATTACTCTACATTCTAAAATATGGTCACGTACCTATAAGTGACTTCATTTGTAACAAAAAATAAATTTGTCTATCAATTATTCTACTTTAGTTTAGTTAAGTTTATTCACCAATTGATACAATGATCTGCTGATTGCTTAATAATACAATTATACATAAACATATATACAAAACTTAATATAACTAAATATAACATTATTTCATTAATAATGCATTTAAAATGATCTCTTTGCATGCAAAGGTCGACTTCACTGCATATTGAATTATATAATCTCAAAGAACGCGTTATAGGCTCATTGGACCCATAATTTGTTCTATGTGTGGAAACATAAAACAAATCATTCCGGTTTCTTAACCGTCTATCCGGAACATGAAAAGAAATAAATGAAAGCAATTCACTAGAATTGACACGATTGACAAAAATGTCCTTTATGAACAAAATGTATTGAGATTTTCTGCGACATTCAAGTGTATTTAAGTTTATTAAAGCACACCTCGAGGTATAATTTGGCAAATCACCGGGCCAATCAAATTTTCTTAAGGCAAACCGAGTTAATCTCTTTTGTATCCTCTAAATCCTTGAGATACTACTATCATAAGAAGGAAACCAAATTACTGAACAATACTCCAAAAAAAGGCAACACTGAAGACATAAACAATGTCTTAAGAGTATAAGCATCCTTGAAAATTGTCGAGTTGCGTTTTAAAAAACCAAACATAGAGTTACCTTTTGAGACTATAAATTCAATATGGGTTTAAGGCTGAAATTTGAGTCAAAAAATACTCCGAGATCTTTGACAACCTCAACTCGTAAAAGTTTTTCATCCCAAAACCTGTAATTAAATGTGATTAACGACAACGATCTTGTTGCACTAAATACTTTGAATTTTGAAAAATTTAACTCCAGATGATTTTAATCACACCAAACTAAAAATTTTTGAATATCTAACTGTAAATTGTAACAATCAAGTAAACCGGATATATTGAGAAAAATTTGTACATCATCCGCATACTTTAAACAACAACAGTATTTGAAGATGGCTGGCAAATCATTAATGAAAATAATGGAAAGCAGGGGGCCCAAATGGCTTCCTTGTGGTAGACATTATACAACATCTATGCAATAAGAATAATATCCATCAATTTGAACAACTTGTTTTCTATCAGATAGATAAGATTTCAACCATTTGATAAAGTTGTTATTGAAACCCAACTTTTTCAATTTCTGAAGGAGAAGATCATGGTGTACTCTATCAAATGCATCGGTGTACAAAACATCGATTTGATACCATGTTCAATGTTGTTAATACAAAAACTTGAAAATAGACAGGTTAGTTTTAGTCGATCGATCCTTTACAAAGCCATGTTGTTTAGAAGAAAGTGAATTCTGAACTAAAAAATAAAGCTGCTGAGTGACCGATTTTTCAAAAAGCTTTGGCACAGCAGACAGCTTAGAAATTGGTCTATAATTTTTAACTAAATACTTTAAATCACTTTTGTAGATAGGATCAATAAAAGCTTTCTTCCATTAATCAACAAAACAACCAGAAACGATTGATTTATTAAATAGTAGTGTTAATGCTGTGCAAAGTGAAAAGGAGCACTTCTTTAAGAAAATAGGAGGTATAGAATTATAGCCAGCTTTCTTCGAGATATCTAACTCATTCAATCCCTTTAATATATCATCCTCAGAAAACTGATTGAGAGCAAAATCGGTTATTGGAGATAAATCAGAATATAAACTGACAGTGTCGGGAATGGAGTAGCTAGTTTGAAAAAAAATCAGCAAAAAGATAACATGACGATTGCAGATCAAACGACTTGCTATTTTCGAACTCTAGGCATTGCGTAAACAAAGAACTTTTCCTTTTAGAATTAATAAACACCCAGAAGGCTTTAGTGTTTGTTTTGATGCTAGTTTCTGTAGAGCTTAGATATGAATGATACAAAAATGTACTTAAAAACGACGGAAATTATCCCGGTCTTCTACATTATTTGTTAGCTTGTACCGTTTGAATGGTTTATTTTTAGCATTCTCCAGGTTCCTTAATCTTTTATTGAACCATGGAATCTTGAAAGACTTTTTCTTGCCAAAGACAGGGACAAACAGTTCAATACCTTGTGACAAACAATTTAAATGTTTTGTTTTCAAATGTAAGTATAATTCAGATTAAATAACAACCAACAGTCACAGTTTGAGAATATCGTTTTCTGTAGCTTAGATTCGAACCTTCAAATCTGTGTGCAAATAAATTTATAAATCTGTGGAACGTATTGGTACAATGGGTGTGGAATGTATCTATCGTTGTGTGTAAGTGTTATACGATTAATCTGCCGGAAGAGAACTTGCGAAATGGAGATTCGACATTTTATTCCGCTGATTGTGTTTTCAATATTAATCGTCATCCATTTGCTTCGAATGAAAAACAAAATTAAGAGAAAAGAAAAGAGACGACTATAAACTTCGGCTTGGTTTGTGATGACACCAATACAGACAAGTTAACTAGAAACTTCTATGATGAAAGTGTTTCCGGTGGTGTTTTTCTGGGCGGATTTTAACTATAAATAAATAAAAATATCACATCTTTTTTTGAAACCCATTACGAGATACTTTGGTCAAAAATTTCTTCAGAAACAGCACCATCGGAAACCTGCTAGACGCAATTATCATAGGTTGGCTCTCTTTCGAAAATTTCGAAAATGCATGACGCTCCTAGGGTTGTCGACAGGCTATAAAAGGCCAGGATTGCCTCCACTCGCTCTCTTTTGTGTCAGGAATTTTGATTGCTTGCCGTGGTAAAATATATAGTTTTTGGCTTTTGTTCGTGCCTTTTTTTTAAAACCATACTTTTTGTTTAAAAATAAAATAAATAACCAAAAACTGCATTTTGTGCCGATAAAATTAAAACGGTAAAAAAAAAAACAAGCGAGTAGTGCGCAATAGTTCGTTAGAAATATTTTATTCGCTTAAAATTCCAGCGTTTAAATACCGGGCGTAACAACCAGAGAAAAAAAAAACCCATGGTGTGTGCAAAACAAAAAGCCGATCGCCGCGCCCAAAAAAAGAAAAAAAAACACATTACCCAGTTATCCTAACGTCTGACGATCTAATTACAAAGTGTAATCGCAGAACCCCGAAAACCTCGCCAAAATATAAAAAGCTAGACCACAGAACAAAAACCCAGAATACAAAAAAAAACACCTAGCTACGTGAACAAAAGTATACCTGTTCCCCCCACGACCCGCATGCAACCAAAAAAAAGGGGGACATAAGAGCACCCAAGTGCGTGTTCCATCCAAGCGAAAAGGTAAAAGAAATGCCGGTTGGATTGATGACCCGAAAAAAATTGATTGATTGAAGCAGATTGACGCTCCCGTACCTATGCTACCTCGAAGTTTTTCCACCAACACCAACCACACCAACACCGCTACCTCCTACAACGATCACCAAACATCACTCTACCAATAGTATTGTTTTTTTTTTTACTTTTCCTTTATAATTAAATAATTTTTTTTAATTAAGCAATATTTTTCCTACTTAAATCATTCCTATACTTTTGCTATAGTAAATACATACAAATAAATAAAATAGTTTCCTAATTTGCTTATGATCATCCACATTCCATTCAGTTCACCAAATTAAATAGATCTTGTAGTAAAGATAAAAATGTTTTTTTCGCGAGGTGCTGCCTCTTGCGAGGAACTGACAAATTCTCCAAGAGTATTCTTGTCATGAATAAGTGCTTCTCATCTAGCCGTTCGGACTCGGCAAAAATTGTAGGTCCCCTCCATTCCTGCCAAAAATACGTAAACAGGAATGGTTGAGAGTTGTAAGCCATTAGGCCGTGGTTCTTCACGAGCTGTTGTGCCACCAAATTTATTTTTTTTGTATTTTTTTTATGTAGTAAAGATATAAAAAAAAGGTGAAAAAAAAATTAATTAATTCAAACTAATTTATTTAAATCCATAGCGTCTATACCTCTAGTACAAACAAAAATATATATGTATGGTAAAAATAAATGAGCTCCCAAAACCTTCGTTATGGTGTAAAAGTGAAGTGATGGTCAGATGTTTTAAAATAATTTCTTCATCATACAGATTTAATTTCAATACAACCTCTGGAGCGGTGCACCACCTCAAAGGACATAATTGTTGGTAAGTTTCTTTTTATTAACTGATGATATATATATTTTAAACATTTACGATCTTCCACTTTTTTATTTAAAATTATATGAGTTCACAGTATTTTTTTTGTTGCTCGGATATGAACTTTTCAAACCGTACAAATGCAACGTTTGTATATTTGCTGAATTGAGAGCTGAGGTGAATAAACTTATTATTTAGTACAAATTAAAGAATAGACACTTTATTAAAAAAAACAGAGAGCAACATAGTCTGGTAATTGAGATCATATCCGTTAATCCAATATCCTATTAATTTAGGTTTGTTTTTTTTTTGTTTATTAATTTTGTATTCTATCAAAACTACTAAGAAGTTTTCCTAAAAATTTAAGTAAAAAATAAATAAATAATAATATATATGTATGATATACTAATTTATATACCAAAAAGAGAGAAAGACACAGCCACACAATTTATATACCTATTCCTTTTTTTTTCCTTTTAAAATAATTATTTGTACGAAAATTTCGATTTGATACTATTTCTTGGACTGGACTGTTGGTTGTTTTCATTAGAATTTGTTTACATTTGAAAACAAAACAAAAAAAACAAAACTACAATTCAATAATTTTTGTTGCTTTTTTATTATAACGAGGGTGGGTCAATAAGTCCGTTTGTCTTTTAAGTCTTTTTGAATTTCTGACCTCTTTACTGAAACAGCAACACTGCTCCTGTCAACAGGCATCTGTCAGTTGACTCCTGTCAAAATTTAAGCTTGCTGCGTCAGTTAGTTTGTGTTTGACAGCTATTTTTATCAGACTACTCACTGATTTGAGGAGAAAATGGAAAAAAGTGAATTTCGTGTGCTTATTCAGCATTATATCTTGCGAAAAAAAACCATTACCAAGACCGAGGCTAGGCTTGATAAATACTATGGGGACTCTGCACCATCGATTTCAATGGTAAAAAAGTGGTTTACTGAATTTCGTTGTGGCCGTACAAGCACTGAAGATGCCGAACGTCCTGGACGCCCAGTTGAGGTCTCTACACCCGAAACAATCGAAAAAATTCACGATATGGTGTTGGCCGACCGAAGATTGAAAGTGCGAGAGATTGTGGAAGCCGTAGGGATCTCGCATGGCTCAGTGGTTTCAAATTTGAATGATCACTTGGGCATGAGAAAGCTTTCCGCAAGATGGGTGCCGCGTTTGCTCACAGTCGACCACAAAAGCAATCGTGTAACAACTTCACAGGATGGTTTGGCGTTGCTTAATCGCAATATGGAGGAGTTTTTGCGCCGTTTTGTAACCGTGGACAAAACATGGATCCATCACAACACACCAAAGACCAAACAACAGTCAAAACAGTGGGTTTCTAAGGGTGAATCGGGTCCAAAGAAGGCCAAGGTGGGTTTGTCAGCCAATAAGGTTATGGCGACTGTTTTTTGGGATGCACGCGGGATAATCCACATTGACTACCTTCAAAAGGGAAGAACAATCAATGGGGAATATTATGCCAACTTATTGGACCGATTCAATGACGATTTGAAAAAAAAAACCGACCTCATTTGGCCAAGAAAAAAGTTCTTTTCCACCAAGACAATGCAAGGGTGCACACATGTGCAGTTGCCATGGCAAAAATCCATGAATTGGGCTATGAATTGCTCCCTCATCCACCCTATTCTCCAGATTTGGCTCCGAGCGACTACTTCTTGTTCCCAAACCTGAAAAAATGGCTTGGTGGGAAAAGATTTGACTCCAATGATGAAGTCATCTCGCAAACAAAGGCCTATTTTGAGGACCTCGACAAATCATTTTTTTTGGAAGGGATACAAAAATTTGAGAAGCGTTGGACAAAGTGTATAGAGCTCAAGGGAGACTACGTTGAAAAATAAAATTATTTTTTTATCAAAAAATCAGTGTTTTATTCCAAAAGTCACGGACCTATTGACCCGCCCTCGTAGTTAATCATTTAGGAGATTTAGGTTTAGGATAAGATGATATTGTTAGTTTAAGTTTTTTTTATGAATAAATATTTTGCATTGTTCTCCAAAATTCTCGATCTACTCATTTTCACCGTGGGTCCTGATTGGATCATTTTTTTTTGGGAAGTAGTTTTGAGTTTTTTTGTTTGCTAGCTACTCGATGAGCGGGCCATAAAGATGATTTGTCTTTAAACGAAGTCAATGGTGGATGTGGCGATGGGCTAAACAGGATGACCGGAAGAGGAAATGAATTGATATGGTAAAGTAATTTCATTTAATCTCAATGAGGACGTTGCAGATGATTTTTTAAAGTTTCTAGTTCTTGTGCGTTGGTATATAGAATGAAAATTTAAGTCCGCATAATAAAAGATACTTAGGGGCTGATATTAAATTGAGGGAATATCAGCCATGGTGGCATCCTCTGGGATGCGTGGGTGGGCTACCCCTCTGAGAGGCAATAACACCGTGCCCTCTCCTCACTTTAAGGTTTTTCAGGGTTAAAATATCAGGACGAATTCGGGCTCCTTTTGAACCCGATCTTTTTTTTATATTTCTCGGCATGTTAGTACGTAACGACCGTTCAGCGTTGTGATGGCAAGAACAACCCCCCTTCCGACGAGCTAGGATGTGCATGGAGCTAGCATGCTACGCCATCGCAACCTGAACCCCCTTTCCTTCTGCTGCCAGGATCAGCCCACTGTGCCTGTAAGCGGGGGGTTGTAATGGTAGCGTAAGAAAGAAAGGTCATAAGGATTTATCGATAGGCATGTTTTTAACTTGTGCTGACGTGATGGTATGTTCTTGGGCTATAGCACCTCCATAGAAAGAGAATATGGAATACCCTTTCGATAGTCCTTTTGCCACTAACACCTCGGACCGTTACAACTCTCAATCACCCACGATAAGTGGTGATTGCCAAGTACGTTGGGAATTGTGCAACTTGTAACGAGTACAAACCTTCGCAACAGAAAGCGGGCGGCATGATGTATACAACCCAGACTGAAAATCCATGGGATTTGGTTTGTGTGGACTTCATGGGGCCGTTCCCAAAATCAATGAAGGGAAATACAATGCTGGCCGTCTTTACAGACAAATTTACTAAATGGGTGGAAGCCATACCTATGAGGGCCGCCACTGCCACGGGGCTGATTAAGGGTTTGAGAGAAAAGATTATATATAGGTTCGGAGTACCAAGGACGCTTCTATCCGACAACGGTTCCCAATTCACCAGTCTAGTATTTCGCGAGTTTTTGGAGGACTTAGGAATACAGCAGAGGCTTACAGCACCCTACACCCCGCAGGAAAACCCCACGGAACGAGTAAACCGAGTGCTAAAGACGATGATAGCTCAATTCGTCCAGGACAATCATCGTACTTGGGATGAACACTTGCCGGAACTTACATTTGCCATCAACACCAGCAAGCACCAATCAACCGGATTTACGCCAGCGTTCCTTAATTTCGGCCGGGAAATAAGGACACCAAACCAAACCGAAGTACCAGTGGAAGGAGGGGGATACAGACAAGAGGACTATTCCGAACGACAAGAAAGGTTGAAGGCGTTGTACCAACTTGTCGGGGAAAACCTACAACGGGCCTCAGAAAATCAAAGCAAGCACTACAACCTAAGGAAAAGGGCGTGGAAACCAAAAGTCGGCGACCTGGTCTACCGAAAAATACGCGTTCTTTCATCGGCACAAAAACAATTCACCGAGAAGTTGGCGCCACGTTATGAAGGTCCGTACAAAGTAACGAAGTTCGTGTCACCAGTCATCGTGTTGTTACAAGGAGAAGAAAAAAATACCCGCCGTCGCCAAACCACAATCAGATGCCATATACGGGACTTGAAGGGCAGGAGCAGCGAGGAGCAGGGCAGCCAGTTAATAGAACTATCAAGCAAAATAACATCAGCAGACGGCGACTTGAAAAAAAATTGCGCGCCTATAGATTATTTTATTTTTATCCAAAAGACAACGGTGACCCAGACTATTATAAAAGGGAATGGGCTCGTAAACTCTCAGTCGATCGCCAACAGTCAAGAAATTCACTTCGAAGTCCGGACAGTAGTAACAATGGACAGTAAAAAAAAAGGAAGTTCAGTTAGCAGTCCTAAGGATAGGCCGGTTATCCAATCGGTACTCATCATTCCGCCAAGGAATCGAGGAGGGACAAGGAGAACAGGGCAGCAACAGCCACCCCGACGAGATCACCACCAGGCCCGTGTTATCCAGGATAGAGCGGGACCCAGCCAGGCCAGCAATAAGAGGAGGCCGCCACTCCACCGAAGGCATCGCAGAGGTGAAGGAATAACCGACCAGGGCAAGAAGACGGAACCCCAGTTTAAGCAACACCCCGTCCAAGTCGAAGGAGTGACCAGCCCCGACAAGCCACAACGACCAACGCAGCACAAACTACCGGCCGAGAAGCCTAGCGAATCGGCTAGCCATTCAAGCGCTGACAGGAAGGAAGCGGGGACACCATCACCTCCACAAAAAAAACTCACTACGAGGCCACCCCCAGGGTCAACACCTATAGCTGAGGTGAGCGCTTTCGTCGACTTGACGTTGTCCCCGGCAACGGAGGCAGCGGTACACGGAGAGGGGCTGCCCATAACCCCTGGCAGAAGCATCCCGCACCTAATAAGCGGAGACGGACCCGCAGCCTCAACGTCAAAAGGCATAGTGCCCTACCTTACCCCGGCTTCAAAGTGGTGGCGCCAAATAATCGAGCAGGAGGACACCAGGACAGGTAACTCAATACAGATGACGGAGTGGGGCAACGTAGCTACCCCAGCCTTTCCGCAAATAACAAGGCCGACATCGTCAGCTCAGATATGGTGCCAGCCAATTAGGCCACCGGCACAAGCCATTTACCTTATGAATGTCGATCCGCAACCCCAAAGACCGATGCCGGATCAGCAGGGACCCACCGAGACAGAGGCACCACCAATTCATATCCCAATAGACCCGTTCGCCGGCATCAATATCCGGGGTCATAGGCGATACAACGCCCATTATCGTCGTCAGCGCCTGATTTTCAAACGAGACTATGGTCAGGTAACCGCGGTAATAAAGAGGCCAGGTGTGGCCCAACTTACGTACGGGGGACAGGAGAAAACCGTGAAATTTTAGTACAAGTTGTTTTTTTTTGCTTTGTGCTAATTTTTTTTTTTTAATTATGTTTTAAAATTATGTTGTTAAAATTACGAATAAGTTTTGTTTGCTCCTTTTTTTTTTTTTGTATCTGTTTTTTTTTGCTAATGAAAGCATTTTATAGTTGTATATGAAAAAAAAAAAAAAAAAAAAAAAAAAATGGATTATATATATAAAAAAAAGAAAAAAAAATAATAATAATAAAGAAAAAAAAAAACCAAAAAAAAAATCGTTTGCTATAAAAAAAAAATGGTTAAAAAACAAAAACCTTTAAAAGTCATTCAACGTTGCAGAAGGACAAGACGAGGAAGTCCTCGTTTTCTAAAGAAGGGGGGAATTGTAATGACGCATTACAAAGCTGCACAACAAACACGAACAAATTACATGCGCTCTTGCACAACACCGAGCATTGAGTTCACACTCAGTTCAACATAGCCAAAACTCGGTGACATTAATTTGCAAAGGTTATTTCGTCATTCGCGAGAATGTAATTCACACTTGGTTGTTACCAAAAGGTTGCCTAGTAGAACCCAATAAGACCAACAGAAAAGGAGAAAAAAAAAAGAAAAGTAAGAAAAGTAGGAAGTAAGTGAAGCAAAGTAAGTAAGAACTGGACCGCGTATATAAATACGCCTAAATTCGTGGAGTAGGAGCCAGTCGGACTTCGATCGTCGGTAAGCAAGGACCAGTGGTAAGTAATTTGGATATTAACAGAGGCTTCCCCCCACCAGTGGTAAGGGGCTTCTTGTGAAGTATTCAAGTTTCATTGATTTACCAGTTACGACTGTGATTTACCAGTTTCGACTGTGTTTTACCAGTTTCGGCTGTGTTTTACCCACGATAAGTGGTGATTGACCCGTTTTACGGTGATTTACCAGTTTCGACTGTGTTCTACCAGTTTCGGCTGTGTTTTACCCACGATAAGTGGTGATTGACCCGTTTTACGGTGATTTACCAGTTTCGACTGTGATTTACCAGTTTCGACTGTGTTTTACCAGTTTCGGCTGTGTTTTACCCACGATAAGTGGTGATTGACCCGTTTTACGGTGATTTACCAGTTTCGACTGTGTTTTACCAGTTTCGGCTGTGTTTTACCCACGATAAGTGGTGATTGACCCGTTTTACGGTGATTTACCAGTTTCGACTGTGATTTACCAGTTTCGACTGTGTTTTACCAGTTTCGGCTGTGTTTTACCCACGATAAGTGGTGATTGACCCGTTTTACGGTGATTTACCAGTTTCGACTGTGTTTTACCAGTTTCGGCTGTGTTTTACCCACGATAAGTGGTGGTTGACCCGTTTTACGGTGATTTACCAGTTTCGACTGTGTTTTACCAGTTTCGGCTGTGTTTTACCCATGATAAGTGGTGATTGACCCGTTTTACGGTGATTTACCAGTTTCGACTGTGTTTTACCAGTTTCGGCTGTGTTTTACCCACGATAAGTGGTGATCGACCCGTTTTACGGTGATTTACCAGTTTCGACTGTGTTTTACCAGCTTCGGCTGTGTTTTACCCACGATAAGTGGTGATTGACCCGTTTTACGGTGATTTACCAGTTTCGACTGTGTTTTATCAGTTTCGGCTGTGTTTTACCCACGATAAGTGGTGATTGACCCGTTTTACGGTGATTTACCAGTTTCGACTGTGTTTTACCAGTTTCGGCTGTGTTTTACCCACGATAAGTGGTGATTGACCCGTTTTACGGTGATTTACCAGTTTCGACTGTGATTTACCAGTTTCGACTGTGTTTTACCAGTTTCGGCTGTGTTTTACCCACGATAAGTGGTGATTGACCCGTTTTACGGTGATTTACCAGTTTCGACTGTGTTTTACCAGTTTCGGCTGTGTTTTACCCACGATAAGTGGTGATTGACCCGTTTTACGGTGATTTACCAGTTTCGACTGTGATTTACCAGTTTCGACTGTGTTTTACCAGTTTCGGCTGTGTTTTACCCACGATAAGTGGTGATTGACCCGTTTTACGGTGATTTACCAGTTTCGGCTGTGATTTATCAGTTTCGGCTGTGATTTACCCACGATAAGTGGCGATTTACCTGTTTCACGGCGATTACGCCGGTTACGACCGGATCGACGGAATAGACGTGGTTCAACCGTGCCCCACGCCACCAGCTGGCCAACACCTATCGCGAAGGCTACACCGGACCCATAACGCAGGCCGAGATTTCGGTGGGAAGAGCTACTACGAAGACCGTAATTATACATGAAGAATTTAACAAGTCATATGAAATAAATTCAACCCCAGATTGTGAAACAAAATAAAAGAAAATACCAAATAAAGACAAAGACCTATTTGATGTTAAATTTCGGTGTTTTATTTAACTGACCCTGGACACCGTGAGCATACCCCGGCTGGAAAACCTAAAACACCCTCACATTTTGGCGCCCTCAAACAACTCATACCGATTTACGTTTCTATAAAAATTATTTAGTGCAATGAAATCATCTTTCGCAAAATTATATTATTTTTTCTCGATAAGTGGAGTTGGTGCAAATACATAATATTCAACCGATAAACATAAGGCTTTATGATCTACATGATATTTAAGATCATTTCTAATACATATTAAATCTAATATTCTAATTAGATAATTCTTAATATAATTAAATTGATATAGATCTAAAGAGGATAATGAAACAACTACTAATGATTCAACATCTTTTTTGACATTAAAAGGAACTAACAATTTGTCTTCTTCAAGATAACTCCAGATGACTTCACCAATATTAAAATTATAAATGGTGATTGATTAGTCGTTAATTCACCCACCAAAGAAGATTTGCGTTTTGTTCCGTAACCCTAACAAAATAGGTATAAAAGATTTATTTATACGTATCTACCTAACTATACACACAAAATACTGATCATTATTGTTTAATAAAATATCTATGTTTATCTTCTGTAAAAGATTTCTGAGTTTCTTGAAATAAAAATTAATTATTAATTTAATATCGCAATTTTTCAACTTTAATTTCTTTCGTTTTGATTCTGATCTACAAAATTGTAGAATCCAGAAAATAAAAAGAAATCTAGGTTGGTAGATACATTTCAATACCCTTTTTTTCTTAATGCACTTGTCAAGCACCAGATACAACAACAAGACACAAGGACGAAGAACCAAATCAAGAAAAAATCTAAATCCCTCAACAAAAAAAAAACAAATAAAAACAAAACACATGCAGTTCATTTGGCCTCATTTTAATTTCGATCTGTCTGTAGGAAAGAAAAAACTAAAAACCCATATTGAGGTATCTCTTTCCTTGCTAATAAAGGATACAGAAAAACGAAAAAAAACAACAGCTTGCGATATTAAGTGTGTTCCACAACGAGTTTCAAACAGTTTGAAACCGCCAGATTTAATGCAAAACCGTTCCACAAGTAAAATTTTGTATTGGCCCGCACTAAATCTGGCGGTCTGAAACTGTTTGAAAAAATTTAGGAAACAGAGTTATTGTCAAGCGAAATGTTAGAAATGTTCATTCGATGCAACTTGCAACTTTCAATATTAAACAAAGCTTTTCTCGCTAAGGACAAAACATGTATGAAGTGCAGGCAATTTCAAATCGGGTCCCTTTTCTTTCTATGATTTCTTTCTTTATTATTAGTTAGTCGATGCCATTATACATAATATCATAATAATATAAAATATTTCTATTTACACAAACGTATCGATTTTACACTTTCACTCATTAAAAATGTTATATTTTTGGTTCATATTTCAAATTAAGAAAAGTTCTACCGGAGGGACTTTATATCATTCAAAACGGATATGTCTAGATAAAAGACTTTTTCTTGAAAGACATGGAAATGAATATTCTAATTTCAAAGAAATAGTGGCTGGGGTACCACAAGGAAGTGTATTAGGTCCAGTTCTGTACCTTTAATTTACACGCGATATATCTCAAACAGAAGACACTATCGTAGCCATGTTTGCTGATGATACTGCAATGATAGCAGCACGTGAAAAAGAAATGCGAAATAGTAAGAAGTAAATTAAGAGATATGAACTGGTTACTCGGTAACACGGTTGCCGTTGCCGCTGTGCGACTTTATTCGCATTTTGACCCTTTTTATTGCCTCATGCAACCATGAGACGACTTTTTAAGAACTTAATCTTCTTATCCTTTTTTAGACATCTTGCGACTTTTCTGACCCCATCTTTAAAAAAATGTTTGTTCATACATTTTAAAAAAATAAAAAATAAATTCGGTGGCCCAATAGCTCGTGGAGAACTAGGGCCTAGTGACTTACAACTCTCAACCATTCCTGTGTGCATGTTGCTTGGCAGGAATGGAGGAGACCTACAATTTTTGCTGAGTACGAACTCTGGGACTCTTGGAGAATTTGCCAGTTCCTCGCAAGAGGCAGCACCTCGGGAAAAACATTTCTGTTTGTAGGTGGCAGCAGCTGGGAATCGATCCCAGGCCATTAATATGACAGTCCAACGGACTAACCCTCTTGCCACGAGGTGAACAATGTTAAGATCTCATTTTTTTGGAGAAAAAAACTTAAAAATTTTCCATTATAAGGAAAACACATCGATTTGAAATCGGCTTGGGTCATCGCACATGCTCAGTGGCATTAAGTCAAAATCTTGCTACCTCCCTTAAAAATCCAATAAAATTTTGTCTATTCTGCATATAAAGACAAACATAGTAGACATTTTTTTAAACTTTTTGGTTTAGCCACGTTATAAATATTAAAAATTTAGCGAGCTCGATACAGTACTCACCCCGAACGTTTTGCTGCGAATTGCATCGAGCGTGGTCACCGGGAAACTGCCAAAGAGATGTTAAGAGCGATTTGGGCTACGCAGGTTGTAAAGCTGCGTCGAAGGTTCTGTTTCTTGCAGTTGTTGTTGTTGTTGGTTCGCAAGTTGGGAGCAAACCATGCTCACTGTGTCCGCGTTGGAATGCAGTGGTATTTGGATCGACCTTTTGGAGTTGATTATGGGATCCCATGTTTTTGACAGCTTGAAACTGTCGTCCCGATTGAAATTTAGGTGTCGTTTGATTTCAATCGCTTCGCGCACTAGACGAGGGATGAAGTGAGGTTCATTAGCTAGAACCTTGGCTTTGTCGAAGTGAATCCAATGGTGTTCATCTGGGTTGTCAAGAATATGCTCACTATGGCGGACTTCTCCCTTTGGTTTTTGCTAACATGCTCTTTCAGGCGTGTAGCAATGCTCCTCTGAGTCTGTCCTACATATGAAGATCCACAGCTACATGGTACCGCATATACTCCAGGTGTTTGGAGGGGGAATTGATCTTTTGGTGATCTAAGGTAATTTATCACCTTTTTGGGTGGTAAAAATATCGATTTTACACCATATCGCTTCAAGATTTTCCCTACCCTGTCTGTTACACCTCTTACATAAGGCAGGAAAGCTTTCTTGTCTAAAAGGCTATCTTCCCTTTCTTGCGACGAAACTGGCTTCCAAGATCTTTGCTTTTTTGAATAGCCATTCGCTTTAAGGACATTGTCCAGCAAAGAAAGCTCAGTGGCAAGGTGGTCGCTGTCACATATCGTGTGGGCACGCTGTATAAGTGTAGAGACCACTGATGTCAAATTTGCCGGATGGTGGTGGAAAGTAGCGCGTAGGTATCTGTTTGTGTGTGTGCTCTTTCGAAAAACTGTGTCTGCCAACGTTCCATTTTGTTTCCGCATCACTTTCACATCCAAAAATGCGATGGACTCTTCTTTCTCTTTTTCCATCGTAAACTTCATTTTTGGGTGCTTAGAATTCAGATGTTGAAGGAAATTCAAAATGGCCGAGTTTTTCATGATGCAGAACGTATCATCCACATATCTCAGCCAAACTTTGGGTTTTTCTTTTGAGCTGTTCAGAGCTTTTTTTCTCAAATTGCTCCATCCAAATATCTGCAATTAATGGAGCCAAAGATAAACCCATTTTACCAAAATGAATATTTTGGTTGAAGACAAGAACACGTATTTGCCTGTTAATTACGACCCCACAGCGCGTGTTTTAAGGAAAGTAACCAAACTCATCAATAAAAATAAAAAGCTTTTGCCACCTAAGCGCCTCATTACTACATGTACACAGCCACCAAAATTGTATGGTCTGCCAAAAATCCATAAAGAGGGGAATCCGATGCGACCAATTGTGAGTCAAATAAATGCCCCTTGTTATTTGATATCAAAGCATTTAGTTGACGTTTTTAAACCTTTGGTTGGCTCTACGGAACACCACATAAAAGATTCATCCCATTTTGTGTCGATTTTGAGTGGTTTAAAACTCGAAGATGACGAAAAAATGGTGAGTTTCGATATTGAGTCACTTTTTTCGAATGTCCCTGTGCAGGAGGTACTTACTATCATCCGTGAGCTTATCGCATCTTCGGGCATCGATGACAATTACTTGCCTCTTTTGGAGTTTTGCCTTACATCGGGGTATTTCTGTTTCAACCAACAGTTTTATCTGCATAAAGATGGCGTTTCTATGGGTTTACCTTTGGCTCCATTAATTGCAGGTATTCGGATGGAGCTATTTGAGAAAAGAGCTCTGAACAGCTCAAAAGAAAAAGTTTGGCTGAGATATCTGGATGATACGTTCTGCAATATGAAAAACTCGGCCATTTTGAATTTCCTTCAACATCTGAATTCACAGCACCCAAAAATGAAGTTTACGATGGAAAAAGAGAAAGAAGAGTCCATCGCATATTTGGATGTGAAAGTGATGCGGAAACAAAATGGAACGTTGGCACACACAGTTTTTTCAAAAAAGCACACACACAAACAGATACCTACACGCTACTTCAAACCACCATCCGGCAAATTTGACATCAGTGGTCTCTACACTTATACAGCGTGCCCACAGGATATGTGACAGCGACCACCTTGCCACTGAACTTTCTTTGCTGGACAATGTCCTTAAAGCGAATGGCTATTCAAAAAAGTAAAGATCTTGGAAGCCAGTTTCGTCGCAAGAAAGGGAAGATAGCCTTTTAGACAAGAAAGCTTTCCTGCCTTATGTAAGAGGTGTAACAGACAGGGTAGGGAAAATCTTGAAGCGATATGGTGTAAAATCGATATTTTTACCACCCAAAAAGGTGATAAATTACCTTAAATCGCCAAAAGATCAACTCCCCCTCCAAACACCTGGAGTATATGCGGTACCTTGTAGCTGTTGATCTTTATATGTAGGACAGACTCAGAGGAGCATTGCTACACGCCTGAAAGAGCATATCAGCGCTGTTAGCAAAAACCAAAGGGAGAAGTCCGCCATATGTGAGCATATTCTCGACAACCCAGATGACCACCATTGGATTCACTTCGACAAAGCCAAGGTTCTAGCTAATGAACCTCACTACATCCCTCGTCTAGTGCGCGAAGCGATTGAAATCAAACGACACCTAAATTTCAATCGGGACGACAGTTTCAAGCTGTCAAAAACATGGGATCCCATAATCAACTCCAAAAGGTCGATCCAAATACCACTGCACACCAACGCGGATACACAACAACAACAACAACTGCAAGAAACAAAAGCTTCGACGCAGCGTTACAACCTGCGTAGCCAAAATCGCTCTTAACATCTCTTTGGCAGTTTCCCGGTGATCACGCTCGATGCAATTCGCAGCGAAACGTTCGGGGTGAGTCGTATTGAACTCGCTAAATACTAAATATTTATAACGTGGCTAATCCGAAAAGTTGAAAAAAAAGTCTATTGTAAATAACCGCGAAAACCTTAAAAGTTATACAAACATAGTAACTGTCCAGTAATAAGGTTTTGCTATCCAACCATTTTTACTTATGACACGTTTTGGATTCATGCAAAAAAAAGTATTTGAGATAGTATCGTTACGATTATAGGGAACACAAAAAATTTTGTTCCACAATTCTATCCCAAAACTACTGAAACGATTTTCTTCAAATTTTTGAAGTTGTTTTTTGAAATTTCCTAGAAATTTCATTTCAAACAAGTTTCAAGGAAAAACTTGTCCATCTCAAATTCGGCTCAACTATTTTTATAAAAAAAATATAACCATGGTGTACTTTGCGGTAAAAATTTCGTTTACAAAAAACTGTTATTATCGATACCTACCTGCCATATACCTTTTTTTTGTTTTTTGATTTTCTCAATAATGGCTCCACCGATTAAAATCAATATTTTTATTTAAAGGAAAAAAATATTAATATTGTATATGAAAACTTTGAAAAAAAGTAATAATGAATTTTTAAAAAAATATCTGTTTTTTATGAAGGTCAATGCATATTTCGAAAACGTGCGATGAATTTTTCTAAATTTGGGATTTTAATGTATGTATAAAAACAAATTGACATACCAACCATTGTTTTAAGATTAGTAAAAATTTTATTTAAAAAATATATTAATACATATTTTCTCAAGTATGCATGTTATCAAATGGCATTCTTTTTTAGCTCTAAGCTATTTTAAGAGATGTTTGTACAGTAAGAAGAACGATTTTGATACTTTTTGTCTCATCATTTTCTGTAATTACTTGCATATTTTTTTAATTTCCTTACTTCCAAGCAACTTGAACATAACAGCGAGTATGTGCGAATCAGTCGTTAATTTTATTTCTATGGCGATTGATACAAATATGATAAGGGTAACTCAAGGCTATGAACATGTTTTTAATAGGTATATGTATAAAGTTTTAAGAAAATCGGTTAATGGTTCGATGTAAAGTGAACCGTGGATGCGAAGAAGCACATTAATTTTTGGACCTAATGTTTGTAAGAACACTACAGATTTAAATGTGTGTGAAGTTGAAGAAAACTGCAAAAAATTGTTTACTTTCTTTGCAATTAAGGTATTAGTATTCTGATTTTTTGATTGTTTTTTTTTGTTGTTTTGCAATTAATTTCCTAGTGCGACTTTTTTTCCTCGTGACCCGTTTTAATTCAACCTTTTCAAATTCCTCAGCAGCAATACTGCTCGGTAAATGTTCAAAGCTTAGTATTGAAAATAAATTGATTTTATACAGACAGGCTCTTAAGCCTGTTTGGACTTATGGTATACAACTTTGGGTTTGTACCTGCGATACAAACTTAAACAACTTGCAAACGTTTGAGAATAAATTGCTTAGGCCATTTGTAAATGCTCCGTGGTATATAAGAAACGAAGATCTTCACAGGGATCTCGGGATTCCTACGGTTCGGGACGAAATACCAAGTTTCATGTGAAAACATAGAAATCGACTATAAGAACATGCTAATTCAACGATTATTGACATTCTTAACAAGTCGAATTTAGTACGCCGTTTGCGAAGAACAAAACCTTCCGACTTGGTGCGGTGAAAAGAAAACCACTTTAAAATCCCAGATTAAGCAGCAACTTTTTCCGGAAAGTAACCTGCAACACGTTACTTAACTTCGTTAAAAATAAATTGCTAGATAAGTTTCAACTTAGTTGCAATCGGGAAGTGGAGGTGGTTTTAGTGTAGTAAGAATCTCACACACCTATGAGTACGCGTTTTTCGGTCCTCATAGAGCGTTATACAGGTTTTGCACCTACCCTCGGGAAAATAAATACAAACAAAAATCGAATTATTAGATGTGTAAATTCTATGCCTTTTATGTATTTCAAAATGCTGTGGTATTCTTTCTTTGAATAAATATGTTTATGTTTTATTCTTGTAAACAATTTGTAAAACAAAATAAAAATGTTCATGTAAACATATATAAGTATACATAATATGCATAATGTACGTTATGCTATCTCTTTTGAAATTATTATTTTTAATATGAAACTTCTCAAAGAAAAGTAAAAACAAATGCATGTGCATGCTCTAAATTGAGGACAATTTGTTGTCAGGATGGTCGATCTGTAAGGTTCATATAGGTACTGAATGACCATACAAATTATTTGAAATGTAAAATTATGTTCATCTCCTAGACTGCACTTGCATATTCGCTTATTTATTTTATACCAATTACTGTTATATAAAAAAATATAACATGCCATCAATCGAATGATCGCGCATTTTTTTGTAGCATAACATTCATATTCATATTCAATTACCTACTAAGTAAGCACTTTCTGTACAATGTACAATCTAAGAACGCAGTTGTAATAAAGCCAATATACTCGAAATATCGTTTCATTTCTTCATTTATTGAGTAACTCTGGTCATCTTATAGAATAAAACTAACCCAAAGCCAAAATCATTGTTTGTTCTCAAGATATTTGAGACGAAAAAAAAATACACAGTTTTTGGTAAAATTTCTTGTAGTTCTTTTTTTGAAAAAAAAAAGCAATTTACTTAATTACAAATTCTATCAATAATTCATTATAAGCCAATGTATAGAATAAAATTACCCCGAAGTCAATACCAGTTTTTGTTTTTAAGATATTGGAGCCGAAAACTGTTCTTCAACAATTTTCAACAGTTTTTTCTATTTAAAAAAACTGGCAGCTGATATGTTGGCATATTTTACTATTGTTTACGTCAAAGTGAGCAGAATAAAATTAACCTGAGGTCGATAACATCATTTGTTCTCGAGATATTCGAGACTAAAAAAATCTATTTAAACCATTCTTAATATTATTAATTTGAAACAAGCCCAAAGCAGAAAAAGAATCAACTACTAACATTTCTAAGTCTTTATTGATATTAAAAGAGACCAAAGTATAATCTTCTTCCATTTAGCACTAGTCGATATCACCAATGTTAAAGTCGCCAAGTATACAAGGAATTTGGTTATGTGTTAATTGATTTACTATTGCTTGAGCATATACGTGTTCGGTATATAAATCTATTCCACTCATTGGACGGATATAACTTACAATAAAAAATAAATCTTTAATTTCAGCAGAATCTTCAGAACTTACACAAAAACAAAGTTGCTCAATACCATCTGCATCATTCTTCAATTTATATTGAGTACTGTTGAAAGTTGTTCGGATGGCAACCAAAACACCACCTCCTCGATCCAATCCTGTTGAACGAACAATAGTTGAATGATCTTTGCGATATACATTGTACAAGGAATCAAAGAGTTTGCACGATATACAATTTGAATTAAGCCATGTTTCAACGATGATTATGACATCAAACTCTTGAAGCGAAGAAGATAGAAAAAGCTCGTTTGTTTTCGTACGTAAACCACCAGCATTTTGAAAATACACACGAATTCCAGATAAATTCGCTTTAATCTTTGGATCCACTATTTTATCTGGGAGTTTCCTTCCTTTTTCCGAAAATTTTAAATTTCTTTAATTGGACATATTAAGGCAAGACTGATGCATCCAAAGCAGCCTCGAAATGGCTTGCGGGGATCCCTAACTTGAAATTCACAAAACGGAGTGAAGTCGAATCTACTTATTTTTTTATAAGTTTTGTACAGCGCATGGTATTCTTTGCGATATTTAACTTAGCCGCCGCATATTTCATAACATTTTCCTCCATCACATTACTATCCAAGCGGGAAAGATGTAAAAATCTTAGACGAGGTACAGATTGCAATGTAAATTCGCCTTCTACAACAGCAGCAGTCCCAAAGATTATCTTTTGTAAACGATGAGATTTAGAATTTTTAAAATGCTTCGAAACATTGGCAACAGCACTCTTATTAGTCGTAGTACCAGAGGCTCCATTGGCAACACTATCACTAAAAACAGCATTCTCCGCAGCAGCAACACAATCATTATCAACAAGAGCAGCAGCAACACCAGCAAAATGTACACCTTTAACACCAGATAAAAAAACATTATTAGAAACGTTGTCACGCATAGCAACATAATCTCCCGCAGCAGTATCAAGACCAACAGCAACACCATCACCCACAGCAGCAACACCATCAACCACAGCAGCAGCAGCATCACCATTACCAACCACAACAACAACCTCTTTCTCAGTAGCTTCATCATCAGCAACAACAACAATATCATGCATAGCAATAGCAGCAGCTGTATCATCATGATGAACAACAACAACTTCATTTTCTAAACCAGTTTTGTTGGGTATTAAGCTTACATCAACATCAGTTTCAGTACTGTCAGTACCAGCGGATAGAGAAGATGAAATAGTAAGTGGCACATCAACTGTAGCATTAGAAGTCGGAGCTTTCACACTATGCACATCAGCTATAGCAAAATCATCACTCTGTGATTTAGAAGAATGTGGCTTGCTTGCTGTTTTTGTGTTTATGCTCAGCTTGGACGTGGATATCAGTTTTTTGCTTTTAAAGAGATGTTTGTTGTTAACACTTTTAAAGGCGGGAGATGAAGCGGGGCTGTTTTTATGCAAAGCTGTAATTGTTTATTGTTGTCGTTTTGCACTATAGCAGGCGATTTTGACTGAAAACGTGTTATACGCGGGGGGACAGTATAGAACTGTCTGTGTCTGTAAAGAGAAAAAGAACTGAACTAATCCAAACAACAATCAGCAGATTTTTACTCGCTGGGAAAATTATGTCATTTCGTTTTATTTCTCTCCCACCCCTACTTCTATCTTTTGCAATAATATTCAACTCAAAATAAAGGGACAAAGGTCACGTACATAAATAACAACTTTTACAGCAATATTTACCTTCAGATACAACAAAAATAAAAACTCACACGCACGTAAAATCTCAAATCTCATGGCCAAGCTTTGAACAGCGTTCATGTCGTAATCAAAAGTTGTATTTTTTCGACATGTAGTCGGCAAGACATGGATTTTCTGAATCCATTGGCTTTTTTCTCGACAGGTTTATAGTCCGAGCATGGCTCATGTCTAGTGGAGCCGGCATGTAAGAATTCCAAAAATAGGTATATGGATAAGTACAGTATGGATGTGTTCCCCTTTTGACGAAACAAAATGCTACTTTTTGTTTGTTTTTGACATTAGCTTCAGTTCTGTGCCCCTCCGAGTGTCTTTGCATCATTTTTTATATTATTTTTTTACTGAGTTTTTCTAAATTGTTGTGTTCAGTGAGCATCAATGGTAAAAAATGCATTTCAATAAAAACGTTAAGCGCATAGTATAATGCACTTATAATAAAATAATAAATGCTTGATAGCATTTTGAATATTTTGCGGGACATTATATGAAATTACGGGACAAACTTCTGCGGCGGTACACTTGTGGGACAAGAGCCGTTTTGCGGAACAGACCCACGCCTGGTGGACGTCTCACATCCCTAAGTCAGATCTTAATAGAGGCTAACAATTTGCTTCAAATTCAAATATTTGTTGTGATTACCTCATCCGGGAACCTGCCGTACAATATTTTTTTTTCAAAGTTTCTCAAGAATTTTATTCAAGGAATTTGTTTGAAATTAGTACCTGTTTTTGTTCTAACACTTGTACTCTTAAAAATACCAATATAATTTGATTCCGAAATTTTTAAAGTTTTTTTTTTGTTATAAAAGTAAGTATGTATTGTATACAGCTCTTCCAATGTCGGTTGGCGTTTGCAGTCAAAATTTTTGCCATAGGTAAATCAAATAAAATTTTTAATTCTGCCCTACCTAATTCTATTGCTGCCCTACTTTAAATTCGACTCTAGCTATGGCCCTGAACTTTAGTCAAGATTTTGATCAGTAGAAGAGTAGGAATTTTGTTCAAGATTATAATTATTGATTATTGCTTGTACAAAATAAAGTTAAAAAGTTGAGTCTACTTGCCCTGGTCTCCCCTACTTTTTTATGAAATTGTCCCTCCCGCTGAAACAGGGGAGAAAGGCCCCCTCTCCCATACTAAATAATGCTTGCATTTAACTGTTCTACAAAACACCGTTATTATTCATTGGCACATAAGTTATCGTCTTCTCCCCGTCCCATTGGTTGACGTGAAACTTGTTATATAACATAAAAATGATATTTAGCTCTTATATCTATCTAACTACTGGGCAAATCTGTGTAAAGGAAAAAGCTATGTATCATTTATCATTTAACAGATAGGGTAGCAGAAAAATAAGTCAAGACAGTACCTTTTCTTTTCATCATCGTTTCTTATACTTCTTTTTTATATAAACGTATTGTCTCACTTGGCCTATAGAAAAACTAAAATCTTATATACTTAAATATCTACTCTTGTAATTGGTAGAGCATCCCAGTCTAATAAAATCTTCTTCTTTCTTATCCTACCGCAACCGAGCCGAATAGTTCTTATATTCTTTAATACCTATTAGGTATACATATACAAAAGCTTCTTTATACAAATGAAGTCTTGAGCAATAGAAGAAAATACTTAAAGAAAACTTTCTACCCGAGCACGTAGCAACAAGAATTGCGACACCACTCCATACACACATTCACGTAACTCAGTTTCATCCATATAGTTCTCTCTTCTCTCGTTAAAGCTTTAAATTTACGTTTATATTATACCTAAAACAATCCCAATCTCCTTTACATTTATTCTCCTTCCTATGTTACGTCATAAGATGTTTAAGAATTCTTTGCCGCTTTTTTCTTTGTCACATGTAAATAACAATCCCATCACCGAATTCACACCGCAACGCAATGTTTATATGGTGTATACAATTGTACATACGTATATGTATAGCTTAGTCAAACCGATGATTCAGTATTAGTATTATGTTGCTTCTTGGTTGAAATGTTATTGTGAATGAGAAGACGTTTGCGCGATTGTGCGTTTTCAACCACCATCGTCTTACTCATTGATACTTTTGAAATAAAGATACCCGCATGCTTACCTCCTGTATTTCTTGGAACAGTTCTTTATTTCTATAGTATGGGTTTTTTTTTAAAGAAATACCCGGACGTATAGGTACATTATTAAAATACAGGGGTGGCCAAAATTAAAACATATTTGTACTTCGTACACTTACTGTTGCATAACAGTAGAAATAGTGAAGGAAATTACATTTTTTGCGTCTGTTTCCGCCTTGTCCAGGCGCGGATACAGGGGGAGGGCAGTGGGTGCAACTGTCCCCCCTCCTGAGCAGGAACGACCAAGCATAAATTTATCATCAAATTTTTCATCAAAAAATTCTTTTTCGTTCCACGTTTATAAAATTTTTTCTTGGCAGAAATAATTTAAAGATATTAAGACCAACGATTTATCTCGCCTCTCCCAGATTTGAAGTGGAGAAAAATTCCCATATGCAAAATTAGCCTTCAAATCGAGCGATTGTAAAGCTTATAACGTCGGTTTTATAACGTCCAATCTTCAAATTTAAGGTCTTTAATTAAAAGATAAATTTCAGGCTACATTCCCATGTAATATTTTTTGAGAATAGTCAAATTATTTCATACTAGAGAGCAGATTGAATCCCATATCGATCTGATTTAACTTTTCAAAATACAAATGTGAATGAAAAATGATAGTTTCTAAAAACAGTGCTCCAAAAAGTTAATGTCCCGACCCTTCTCTACAAATATGTAAGTGTAAGTGTAAGTAACGCGGAAGGCAGCAGTGGCACTTATCTACATTTTCAACAAAATAGTACAATTTAATTAGTTTTAAAATTCCAACTTTGCTTAGACGTTCGATATAGTGAAATAATAAAACTAGGCCTGTTCAGTGTTCATTCTTTCGAGATTGTTCACTTTTTCAAACGAAAGTTTGTAAAGGCGTTCTAAAGATGAATCTGATCCAAAATGCGAATTTTGTTCGTTGTGAATGGTTTTTATATTTATAAGTTAGGAAAAACCGAAAAAATTCCACAGTGTTCTTAAGTAATGTTAAATGCCTGCGAGTTATTTTTATAAAAAATCCGATTTATAGAAAATTTTGTGTGTTTACTATTGTCGATAGTTAACTATTTTGAGATTCACTAAATCGAGCCTACTGTATTCGTTAAGATTTTTTTCACTTTCGTAGATGAGTTTTTGAAACTTCCGTACTATTCATCCACAAATTAAACAAAATTAATTTCTTAGAATATTTCAAAAACTACAGGTTCTTGCCCATTTACTTGGTTTCATGTTCATTTTTTTGTTGCCTCTATTTGATTGTTCACGACAGGGTGCCAGCCAATTTAGCTTCCAAGCACATTTGACGTTAGCGCACACATTCTCTGGCTTTGGAATATTTATTTGTTCCGTCAACTCCATTTTCTTACGGTGCGGAGAAATTGCACTGTAGATGATATTTTCAAACATGCGACTTTAGCAAACTGACTGCATTAGGTATCGAACCCAGAGCTATTGCAGTAAAGCTTTTATTTGCTTTTTTGAATAGAAGATTTGTTCAGGGAATATTCTGCAAATACATTTCTGACTCAGATGCCTTTGTCTTGTCTTTGGCCACATAATCTTTTCCCAGCAATGGCTGAAAATTATGCTCGAACTCAATATGTGGGAATAGGGACATACCGGTGCGCTGTTATTCTTTCCAAAATTCTAGGTGGTGATTCGAATATCTAGAAGGAGATCAAAAAGGCTGTTATAACACCCTGTTACTGCCACAAACTGCATAACTACATTTCAAGAAGTTTCAAAGTACCCGCTGCCCGATGCAGCGATGAGTAGTATGAAAAGTACTGTAGTACCTCGTGGCATGATGGTTAGCGCTTTTGACTGTCATGCCGAAGTTCTGGGTTCGATTCCCAACCGCTGCCACCTAAAAAATAGAAATTTTTTCCCGTGCACTGCCTCTTGAAAGGAACTGACAAATCCTCCAAGAGTATATTTGTTATGAATAGGTGCTTTTCATATAGCCGTTCGGAATAGGCAAAAAATTATAGGTCCCCTCCATTCCTGCCAACAATACGCACACAGGAATGGTTAAGAGTTATAAGTCACTAGGCCCTGGTTCTCCAGGAGCTGTTGCGCCACCAAATTTAATGAAAAGTACTCCAATTGTCTGTAGATCTTATCAAGATTATGGAAACTCTGGAAACAATTTCGCATTAGTGTGACCAAAAATGTACTATAATTGCCCCCCCTTGAACGAAATCCTGGATCCGCGCCTGGCCTTGTAACATTTTTTATGATGAAAGTATGATCTCAAGAAATTAAAACATAGGTACCTAGACAAATATTCAATAATTTTCATGTGTATAGGGTCTCGTGGTTCTTTTTAAAGAAAAAGTATCAATTTTCAAGCGTAAATGTTTGCGGCCACTTCGATTGATCTCCTTATTAAATTTCGAATTACCCTCCGCTTTTTGTTTGGAATATACATATACTAGTGATAAATGTTTGATAATACAAGAGAATCAATAAAATTTATTAAAAATACTTTTCAGGTGATCATTTGTTGCGGATACCCATCGACTTTTTCCTTAGTAGTCGCATGGAAGTAAATTGAGGGGATTCGGTTTTTGAATGCCGCCAGATCCGCACTTGAGGACAACGTCGAATATAAAAAAAAACGATAGCAATCAAAATCGGAAGTAGGATTTTATTTCACTTCGATTTCCAATTATACAGTGGTTTCGACATCTACTGCGATGCAGAGAGGTACGGTGGTCGGCTATTCGTATGCTCCTGTTATTAACCTCCTCTGCCCAGGTTGCGTCGAGAGATAATCCCATGTTTATGTTAATTTCTCCTAAGGAAAATAAAAATTTAAGTTAGATGTTAAATAGGGGTAGTTAACTGACAGCAAATCACGTAACGAAATTGATTTGAATAACAGATTTAGATCCGAGTTTGCAGGATCGTAATGATGAGGTCAATGACCTTCGTTGGAGTCCCAAAGTGTCCAGTCTCAAGAGTCGAGATAGCAAGGAGGCAGGTCAAACAAATAATGCGAGATATGCGAGTACCACCGAAAGTCGGATTGGAAAGAAGTGCCTTCTTCTTCTTGATAGCGGTAAAGTTCCTGAAAAAAGGCAGTGGTTAATAAGACTCATTCGAAGCAAGTTGGCCGAGCACCGATGAATATCCATCAATCGTGGTGGTATCGATTTTCAAGGCTAAAGAGACCGTATGAACATGAAATACTTACCTGGTCGAATATGGGTTTATGCAAAGGTGGTTAATTTAAGTTAATTTCATGTTGTTGCTAATCCCTGGCCATCTGAGATATCCTTGAGGAATCTACGCCGACTAAGAAGCTATCTATAAGGGGCACGTAGGCAGGCAGGAAAGGGGAAACCCCATTGTTCAATTGGAGCAGTCTTGGCTTGTTTTCGTGTTGGTCACTTAACTTTCATATAAGTATATCCGCGACGGATAATAACCGGGGCGGGAAAACAATAATTTTATGTAACGAGTTTCAATTAATTATGAAATTAGCGCGTGGAGGTTTTTTATAAGAGGACGCGATCGAAACTTGAATTTGAACAGGTAGAAGAAAATAGGAAAGGGATAACAGTAGGGGTTGGATGCTTTTATTCAAAGAAAAGGAGGAAGTGAAATAGGCATATAGCTAGCATAAGGAAGTAAGAAAAGCTAAAGCAGAAGGGTTCTGGAGAAAGAAATAGGTAGTTTATGGCTTTTGATAAGCTTTTAGTAACAGAAGAAGAAGCTAATTAAAAAAGAGAGAGAAGTAGAATGTTTTTTTGGTAGAATAAATATTTAGATTAAAGCTAAGGTGAGTTCACAATAGATTTTATGGCAGGGAGTAGGTTCAGGTATGAGATGGTTTTTTAATTTGAGCTTTTATATGATAGTTACGATAGTAGTAGTTACTCTATTTAAAATAGGCACAAATACAGATAAATACCTATTATCTGTATCACCTGGGTCATTGAACCTCATTAAGGAATTCCCTCAATCAGGTGGATTTCAGGCGATGACAAAGAAAATGTGCAACGGTAGCAAAAGATGATACAGTATCATCTTCTTTACCGACATCATCACCTTCTTGGTCATTGTCATTGCGAATCGAACCCACGTAGAATCGACGTCGGAGCTGGAAGTTCAAATAAAGTGCAATTTTAAAAACCTAGTTTATATTTGAAAAACCTATTAACAAAAGACAGTGTTTTGTGAGTTAATCGAGGAGAATATAATTACTCATCCTTAGAAGCTAAAATTCGGTTGTTTTAAATAATAGTAATAAGTTGTTTGGGTGAGTACAAAAAAAGGAGTAGTAGATAGTACAGTGACATAGTACATATTAATTTTATAGTGAAGGCGAATATAGGAGGTTGGCGACATACGCAAAGGTCGTGACTGCACGTCGATCGTGGTGGAAAGTGGGCGATCAGCCCGTTAAATAATCCTTACACAGCCGAGAATCTATATAAGGAAAACCTCAAAGGGCTGCATATCAAAGGGATCAGAAGTCCGTGAAAAACGCGGACGACAAGTAACCGATAATTATGTATAAGAAGATTATAGTCTCTTATTAAGAGTAAGATTACAGATTATAAAAACACAGAAGAAAAAGGATATGTATATACGTACACGGAAAGAATTGAAAATTCACCAATTGAAAAATTTGCAGTCGCAATTTACGAATCAAGTTTTATCCGTAAATCAAGGCATTTTAATCCCAAATTGATACAAAAACTGGTAATTTAACATTCAAAACGTAGCATTTTGCAAAATGTGTGTTTTCGTGATTTGCAATTAAAATTCCTGATTTAAGCTTGTGCTTTTCATAGCAAAATACAACTTTTTTGGCGTTATTTATTCTCGAAAAGAATAATTTCACAAACAGCATTGAAAAAAATTGATTTGCGATAAATATGTAGTAATTTACATTGCTCAATCACAGATTTACGTTTTTTTTTTTTGTCGTAATTTGCAACTCAATGAGAATAACTGCAAATCTCCAACAAAACATTCTTAAATCACGACTTTCTTATCGCAATTTACTTCTCGAAGAAGTAAAGCACCACAACATGGTATGTATCTAATGATTAATGTAATGCAAATTAGCCTAGTGGTTGCATGCTCGCTCCGCTCAGTCGATCTCGTACTGTGGAAGTGTGTAGACGTTTTCGGCTTCCCAGTTTATTCAAAGTAAATATATCGGAGTGACGTAGTAAAGTTTAATTTTAACCAAGCGATTCCCAATTGTGTTAATAGCACAGAGGAAGAGGTGGCAGACCCACAACCTGAGGATCACGGGTTCGAGTCCCAGTCGGGGAAAAATTATTTAGCTGCTTTTTTCCATAATCGAGAAGTCGAAAACTTCATCGAGTGGGAAAAACAGCAAATGGCATCGAACAACACGGCGGGGACATCGAAAGGTGTCCCAGCAACAACAATAAAGCCAGCTATGGTACCACCAACCAATGCTACTTCAGATGCCGTAGCAACAACAACAAACAAGCAAACGATGGCACCACCAGCCATACCGTCGTATAGTGCCGTAGCATCAACGGCAAAACCACCAACGGCACCAACAGCCGATGTGAAAAACAAGAGAAGGGAGAGGATTAGCTGTGCGCCAAACCTCGTTAAGCGCCGCTCCACGACCACCTCAGCCCAGCTGCCAGCTGGGGTGAAGGAGACGGCGCGCTCAGCCAAAACTATAGCAGCAGCCAAAATACAAGAACAACTTGATACCTCGCCATCCGACAATGACATCGAGTATATGTCAGAGGGTGGTGAGGGATTATACACAACAGGGGACAGTAACAGCAACCTGATTGTGGATATTACTTCACCAGATGCGTCCTCCGAAGAAGAATGTGAGGGGCAATTGGACGAGCAGGCCATCATTTCATTTCATTTCATTTATTCAATTTTAACGCTGTACATAATTAAGAATCATATTCCATCAGCCAAAAAATTGATGCCATTAGGGGGGAGATGGAACGACTCAATGCCATCGTGACCCCTCTGATAAAAGCTCTAAAAAATAAACAAGAAGCTCGGCGCGAAAGAGAAAGGCAGGAGCGCGAGCAGACGAAAGTGAAACAGGCGCCACAGAAAGCAGCGCCATATCAAGAGCTGCCACCAAAAAAGCAGCAGCCAGAGAAAAATCTGCAAGGACAAGCATTGAAATTGCCACAACAGAACGAAAATAAGCAGCAACAACAACAGCTGCCAACGGAACAAACACAGCAACAACCAAAGGAGCAAAGGCCAAATCAGAAAACAACACAGCAGCAGCAGAAACAACAACCACAGGAGCGGAGCCAGCAGAAGCGGAACGAGCAGCAGCGAGGAGAACACCAGCAGCAGCCACAGCCGCCCCAAAATAAAAAAGAAAAGGTGCCACCAATTAACACATATAAAATGGAGCTACAGGAAACCATAGACCTGTGTAAGTCGGCCATAGGCCAAAACTTTTTTATTAAAAGATTAAGTAAAGATAGACATGCTATCCACTGCTCCACAGTGGAGCAGCACAAAATTATAAAAGAATTGTTGAAACAATCCACGACTGAGTTCTTCAGTTTTACCCCCAAAGTGGATAAATACCAAACGGTCCTCTTGAAGGGCATAGATTCCTGCACGGAACCACAGGCGCTCTTAAATGAGCTCCGTCAAAAAGCGAGCGACGATCTCGACTTTATCGGGGTCAAGCCGTTCGCTACAGTCAGAGCCAGACGGGAGAAGCGGTCTTTGCCGTTCTTCCTAGTCCAGCTATCGCCCAGCAGCAAACTGGATAGGTTGAGAAGTATCTCCGTTCTCAACTACCAGGTTGTAACTTGGGATAAATTAAAGAGAGGCGGCGACATGCTTCAATGCAAGCGCTGCCAGAGGTTTGGCCACGCTGCAGCAAACTGCGAAATGCAGTCACGCTGCGTTAAGTGTGGTGAGGACCACATTAAGGGAGAGTGCAAGCTCGGAGAGGAAAGGGTCGAAGATATGACCCAGCTTAAATGTGCACTTTGCGGAAAGGAGGGGCACCCTGCTTATTATCGGGGTTGCTCAGCTTTTCAGCAAATAAGAAACAACAAAGCGGCTAAGCAGACAGCGGTAGAGATACGCCCATCAACGCGTGCTCCTACAGCAACGCCCGTTAATCCCCAAATTTCCTACGCCCAAATGGCGGCAGGAAGGGGAAAAACGGTGCAGCCTGCAGCTAAGGCAGCCCAACCGGCCCTAGTGCCAAAGGCGCCGGACGCTCAGGCCGAAATAAGAAGCATGTTGCTGGCAATTCAAGGCCAGTTAACAGGACTTCACAACCAGATAAAGGAGCAGGCGACTAGGGTAGACTATATCTACTCTGTTTTGCCTAGCTTAACGCAAATTAGAGGTTAAAGGCGCGCTGTCGGAGAGGCCTCTTAGGATCCTTGCTGTGAATGTAAATTCACTGATTAGGACCGAACGTAGAGCAAATCTTTTCCAATTGTTGAAAGACCAAAGTCCAGATGTGTTTATGGCCAGCGAAACTAAGCTGAACCAGAAACATAAATTGACTAACAACAATTACAATATCGTTAGAAGAGATCGACCCAACTCCACTCAAGGGGGGGGGCGTCGCAATCTTCATACGAAAAGGCATTAATCATAAAGTTATATATAATAGTGATCTGCGCAGATTTCGGCTGTTAGAGGCGTGCATCGTATGCATTCCTCTCCAACAGGGGAAGCGAATGTATGTGATCGCGGCTTATGCACCGGAATCACCTCAGCCAACTGATTTTATGACAGAGCTTGAAAAACTTTTCGAATGTCTACACTTGAGCTTGGAAGAAAATTACTTTCTCATGGCCGGTGATTTGAATGCCAAACACCAAGATTGGGGAAATCAAATTCAAAATCAAAGAGGTATTCATCTTTTCAATTGGATGAGTCGATACAACACTGAGTGTGGTGTCGACCTGCTGGCTACGGATCGGCCATCGTTTCCAAGAAGCGGTGCCTATCTGGATCTATTGCTAATAGACGCAAGACTGACAATTACTGACACTGTGGGTCAAAGACCAAGAAACTGCTTACGAACGATCGAGTACGACAGTGATCACTGCGGACTCGCCGCCGTAATACAGCTTCCGAACGAGCTCGTGGAGTTGGATGAGTATGTACCTGTGCATACTTACAATTACAGTAAGGTGCGCTGGCCACGCTTTACCAACGCCTTATCGAGCGAAATCAGATCGAACAACATATCCCCACCAAATGACAGGAATTTGACAAATAACGAAATAAACCAATACCTAGAACAAATGGATGAGACAATCAAACGAATAATGAACACAACAATACCGAAATACAAGCAACGGGACGCAACCGACATGTATCGAAACGCAACCATTAATGCACTACACAGAAAAAAAAGTGGACTGCTGACAAGACTCAAACCGACGGTTTACTGACCCTCACCATCTGGAGATAAGGACACTGAAGTCGTCGATCAAGAACATCAACCAACTAATTAAAGAGAACTATCGATTGTCAATTAATTTGTATTGGGATAACAGAATTCGGGCCGTTAATGCTAGCGACCCGAGCATGTTTCCCCAAATTAACAAGATATTTAGAAGGAATGATCAGAACGATCTTCCGTGTCTCAAGCTTCAGAGAACGACAGACAACAGAGACGTACTTCTGACAGCAGGAATTAATCCAGAGGACGCCGTCTTGGACGATGACCTCTTTACTGTCGAAGATCCGCAGGAGAAAGTGGAGGCTGTGGGGGCTGCTTTCCAGCAAGTGTACAAGGTGAATGCATGCATTCGCCCGAATCACGACCTGGAAAACAGAGCCTTGCTCCATCACTTCTACCTTCGGAATGACATCACGCAATGGCGATCAGAGAACCTTGGTTTCACCGGGTTCAATGAAGATCATTTGGCAAACGCCATAATCGCCGAGCGAAATGGGCCCAGTTCCCTGTTAATTACGAAGGTGGAGCTCCAGCTCATCTTCGATTCATTAAAGAAGAAGAAGTCAGCAGGAGTCGATGGCATATCCAACGTTGTACTTCGACATTTACTTCAAGAAGCAGTAGACATTTATACCACTCTGTTTAACAACGCTCTGAATAATGCATATTATCCAGTGCGTTGGAAGACAGCTGTGGTGCATCCTCTCCCGAAAAAGGGAAAGGACAACTCCAATCCGGCGAATCTCCGGTCGATAAGTCTTCTTCCGAGTATCAGCAAGGTATTCGAAAAAGTTATCAATAGAGCTCTGTCTAAGTGGGCAGAGGACAGCAATATCATACCGGACAATCAGTTCGGTTTTAAGGCGGGACATGACACTATTCATGCCGCGTCGAAACTTGTTTCTGATGTCCAATGGAACAAATCTAAGAAGCAGTGTACGGGTGCCTGTCTGGTTGATTTGGAGAAGGCCTTCGACACCGTATGGTTAGAGGGTCTTTATCTAAAGCTGACCAGACTTGGCATTAGTAAACCACTATTATATATGCTTTATGATATGCTCAATGACAGAAAGTTTGTTGTCAAAAGTGGCAATGTAACTTCTGCCACAACCTTTAATATTAAAAATGGTCTTCAGCAGGGAGCGGTCAACTCGCCGATTCTATTCAGCATTTACACCAGCGATCTGATAAGTAGTCTAACTCAGGCAATTGCGTATGCCGACGATCTAATTGCGTACAGAACAGCTCCAAAAATCGAGGTCATCAGGATTCTTCTGCAGCGTGACTTCGAGAAGATTCAGCGATATTGCGATGACTGGAAGTTGAAAATCAACTTCCAGAAATCAGAAACTATCTTGTTTGGACTCCGTTGCTTAGAGCCACAAGGGATACGAGAAAGAACTGGCGCAAGCTGGTGATCGTAGGGCCAAATGGACATCCACTGGTTAGTAAAAGTGTAGTAAAGTACCTTGGCGTCTTCGACGCTGCCTTGGATTGCACAGAACACCAGAGTCGGAGTACAAACACTACTATTCCAACCTGGCTCTATACAACGGGGCCAACATAAACAGGATAGATAATTTCTTGCTGAAGCTTATTCGAGGTCACATTGCAAGAGCGATGTCCTCGTCTAACAGCTTATTTTTCGGGGCTTATTACCCCAACAACGAATACTACGAGAGTGTGCGTCTAAGCGGCTTTATTCCGCCCGATGCATTCCTCCACCTAGACAGTCGAGGGCTGATCCAGGATAGAGCGGCGGTTCCGCTAATCTACCACGTCGGCCGTAGAACTGTAGATCAGCGGCTCCTTTACAGTCGAGACGTCCTCGCACAAGACGGAGCTGAGCACCTTCGGTTCAGTAGGACTGTGTCCGAACGGGACCGAAGAGATAGGGTAAAGCAGGAGAACCAGTTCTGGTGGTTGAAAAACGAAGACGAAGTGCCTTCAGACATTTAATAGTTGACCTTGCTATTTTCTCTTGTATGGCCGACTTACATAGGTTTAGGTAGTTAGTTTTAAGTAAGGACAGTCAGGGTGGCACCAAAAAAAAAAAAAAAAAAAAAAAAAAAATATATAAAATCAACAAAAATACAAAAAAATTATAAAAACCGGAAAATGCTTGCTGTGGCTGTTCTAGTTTGTAAGTAGCTTATAAGTAGGTTGTAATTAGTTTAAGATTAGTTGTAAGTAGTTTTAAGTAGTTTTAATTAGCTTTAATCTAGTTTTATGTAGTTTGTAAGTTTTATATTAAAACCAAAAAATAAAAGACATAGATACCGAGTTTTTTTGTGAAATTCTTCTCGGTAAAAAATAAAACCGACCTGGATTTAGTATTAAGATAGTTCTGAGGCCGAAAGGCATTAGCATTAAGTTATTCTAGTTTAACTTAGAGCGCCCGACTGGGGCCAGTAAGTTAGTTTTAAGATATTGATAAGTAGGCTAGTTTTTATGAATTTTTGTCTAGCTTTAAGATAGTTCTAAGATAATTGAAAAATAAAAATGAATTTATAATAAAAAAAAAAATGCTCGCTCCGCAACTCGAGGGATGTGAGTTCAAATCCAAGTAGAGTCAGTCAAGCGTAAAGTATTCATTTCAAATGAATTAAATTAAATGTGTATACCTACCTGCAATGGAGAAGGGTAGAAGTTAAGATTGATCTTTCGAAGTCGCAATATCATGAAATAAAAGTGGTAATCGCGACAAATCTTTTTTGCAAATTTACAAATTGGTGACTGATGAATATTTGGATCAAATTGCGATTTATTGTTCGCAATTTTTGATACTTAAGAGGGTTGATTTAAGATTTTTGAGTATCAATATCTTCATTTTGCTCAGTTTTGCAAATTGCAAACAAATAGTCGTAAATTACGAAATCTCGAGCCAAGGTATAAATCGGGATTCATTTTTCGTAATTTGCAGCTCATTTTTCGTGATCTGATCCAAGAATTCTTTCCGTGTACCGGTAAATATTGTTACCTATCCAAAATCCAGCAATTTTGCCCTCACCGTAACATAAAGAAAGATTTATAAATCTAATATAAAACAAAAAAAAGGTGACACTATATACCCACATACAACATATAACAAAGAAGCGATTTTTAAGCGCCATAGTAGCTCCTCAAGCGAATCTGCGCAGCTAAGAGGCCACGAGTCGTGGTCCAGAGGAGGCCCCTGGTTCCTGAATTATTTTTAAGATAAATTGACGTGATAATTTTTATTTTTTTGTTTATATTATCTAGATTTCTTTGTCTTATTTTTAACTTGTTTTCAGAATTATCCTTCTTTTCTTTTGTTTTGTGATGAAGATGAAGTGAGACAGAACAAATAGTGTTTCAGCTCCGTTGGCCTTTTGCGGATATAGGCTCCTGTAAGGCCCATTATTGAGAGGCAAAATTTTGCAAAAAAACAAAAAAAACCTCTAAAATACCCACATAGAACTCTCTGTAGGTAGGAGAAAGGGAAGTAGAGTCGGGTAGGGCCGGAAAGAAAAGTTCCGGTAGCGAAGACGGGGATTTTAGGAGCTTAGTCATATTGCAGGCAGAAATTTGGAAAAACGGATGTGTTTCTTGTTTTTTTTTGCCGAAAGAAGTACCGCTTAAGCCGACACAAAGAAAAACCAACAATTTCACCGTTTAAGTGTTAGATATTTTTTGTTGGATTTCTTTTTCTAAAGTAACTTTGTTTCAATTATTATTATCTTGTTTGTTTGTAAACTCATGCGAAGAGTAATTACCTAACTTATAAGTTTCGTTCATTACGCATATTTGCAAGGCATCTTATTAATATTTTACAAGCCGCTAAAGTCATAGTACTTAATGTTTTTTTTATTGTTTTAAGGTTTAAATGTAGGTTTAGGAAGTAAATAAAGTTTTTGTAAGTCACGTCTATGTGGATGAAATTTATAGTTTTGCTATTGAGCTCCTAGAAAGCCCGATGGCTTGGTAAATTAATTTTCAGGGGGTGCGGTACGGTGGCCAAAGGCCTCTTCGGTGACGTAAGTATGGGACGATAGGGAAAGAAAATAATCCTCGGCTCAGGTTAGGGGGATTCGTAATTCAAGGCCAACCGAATCCCAGGTAGGGAGGGACAAGGCCGCGTTGCGTCGACAGCAGCAGCGCACTCCAGGTGTCAGTCATGGTGTGGTGGTGAAGATTTTTTGTTGGCATGTTTTTTTTTATTTTTTTGGAATAGGAGAGGTCTAGCTACGAGGGCAAGAGCCCCCCCTACATCCGGCTAGCTGAGCTGAGCGGTGCAAGCATGCCATCGCCTCCATAGCGGACATTCTACCCCTACCTCATCCCATCCTGCGGTGTCCTATACCTCTTCCTACTTCTCTTTTTCTCTTTTCATTTCAATCCTCTTTTCAGATTCCCATATACTACTACCAAACACCTCCCTTTGCCTTATTTCACATTCATTTTGTAAACTGAATTATTACTTTGGCGTATTGTCATTACTGAAAAATGCAACAAAAAAACTAATGGGAAACGTATGTTTTAAAAAAATCTCATTTAATTCAATTGGCACAGCAAAAGCCTCAAATTTCATTCGCTCCCCTAAAAAAGAATGAAATTGAACTTGGGTCAAAGGAAAATCCGCAAAAATGAATGGAAGGCGGTCTAGCAACCAATAACTACGAGACTTTTGTCGTTGAAAAGGTATTTGCATGTGCTTTAATACCCACTATGGCAGCTTACTTCAAATCACTATGTTTAAAATGTTATTCACTAACCCAGGTTTGTTGTTAGTGCATTCCAGTATAGAAAAAATTTATGGAAACTGATCTAATGAATACCAATGAGATGTACAGTATTCCCCGGCTAATTCCAGCTCGCTTAATTGATTATCCCGTTTTATTGATTTAAAAAAAAACTGCAGTTAACAAAAAAAAAGCATGTAAGTGTTTCGGTTAATTAGACTCCCCGGTTAATTGATCCAAAAATCAGACAAAATGGCCGGTATAATCAAGCGGGGAACACTGTATATCGTTGAAAAGGTACTTTTATGAACAGGAATATTTATTCTTACAACTTATAAAAAATCACCGTGTGGAAAAAGTTATTCGCTGTTTTAGTGCAGAAAAAAAATGAATGTGCCATGGGTTATAATTAGCGAATAAGTTTTTCACACAGTGATTTGAAATAAGCTGTCTTACTAACTATTGTAGTGCATAAGAATACCTTTTCATAACGACATATGACTTGTTGTTATTGGGTGAGCTAGCATTCACAAATTTTTTCCCATACTACACAAAAACATTTTTTTCGCACTAAAATTCACCACATTATAATACTAGTTAAGTTAGCAATTTGTTCATACAGTTCTTTGAACTAGACTGCTATGAAAGACATTTAGGCCTATTTTGCCACATCTGTTATTCTGCTATGAATTTTCTGTTATGAATCATAAAAAATTTTCATTATAAAAGATCTTTTATAATTGGTATTAAGATATTCGAACTTTTATAAAACTCTGTTATGAAACTTCGAAAACGAAATCAGTTAACGAACAGACCTAGAATCTGTTACCAAAATCAGCTGTTGTAAATAAAATGAAAAATAACAAAATGGGTGGCCAACATGTATTTACATTCGTTTTTTGATATTGAATCGGTATTTGATACGGTTGTATTTTATTTGTAGTAAGTGAATGTGTTTAATAGAATTGCTGCATTAAATATATTCAATGCAAAAAGCAGTATGAGATGCACATCGGGGAGACCAAAGTGATTACTTTTTTATCTTCGTCCCACATCAAAAGTGTTTTGTGCTTTCGCCTGCAAAAAAAATACCCATTTTAATTTGTTCATTATTTTTTTTTTAAAATATGTGATAATAAATTTTAAGACTTGTCTAATTTTAAAACAATTTGTTGATGAAATAAAAGAAAAATTGCCATTTCAACTATACACCTTCCTGTTTATTGAAATCTTTTATGATAAAAGCCAGAGAGGTTTATCTTTTATTCTTTTATATTTCATAACAGATTTAATAACAGATTTTGGCATGCTGAATACCAAAAACGTGATTTGTAAAAGATTTTGCTATGAGTTCGAAAGTTTGGCAGGTCATAACAGATTTCTTAGCAGATTAAATAACAGAATTACGCATGCATAATACCAAAATTTAAATTCATAAAAGATTTTTTTACAGTTTAAAATTTTGTATTGAAATTCAAAGCAGAGTAACAATATTGTGGCTATACTAAATACACTTTATTTATACATACTATAATCCACCATAACACAACTTTATTAAGCAAATAACTTTTGCTGTCAGAAAAATTGTCCCACGACAAACAGAAACAGGGTATGCTCATGTGGTGTGTGACGTCACCATCATCTGCTTACACTCAGAGAACAGCAAACAAAATTTCTTCATTTGATTGTTTTAAATAGTTTTTCTATTTTTATAGATTTTTGTCCCTCAAAAATAAATCGTTTTATTATTTAACTCCTAGATATACTTACACTAAAAAAGGAAAGAATAATAAAAGATGGCAAAAGGTGATTAGTACGTCACAAGAACACCATGATGGCGAATTGGATGTATCTTATGAGCATTCCTTGTTTCTGTTTATCGTGATTTGTTCCCTCATCCATAATGATTCTCATACACTTCGCAATTGCGAGGGAAACAATACCTTTTTTATATGCAGGAATGTGAGGTAAATTCAGTTAAATTAATGGTGGCTGTTCTGATATTCGATCGGAATATGAATACGTACGGATTGAAAACGGCCAACAAAGAGATACCGGAATTGGAAACGTCATAAATTTTGCTGTACATCTATGATGCGTAGGCGTTCGGAAAAACGAACAGAATGACGTTTTCAATTGGGGGTTTCTTTTTGTCCATTTTTATCGCTTTTCTACATTGGTGAAACCGAAAGATTTTAAATGTCTGATCAAATTTTGAAGGAGTTTATCTAAAAGCAATTTTAGGGTTTGTTAATTGAATTGGCCACCAAACAGCAATATTGAAAACGCGAAATAGCGAAAGGTAAGCCCTTACAAAATTTCAGCTAAGTGACGTTTAATAAACCATCGAAGCAGATGGTTTTGCGAAGGAGTAATCAGCAGACTCTTTTTTGTATTGTAGTTGGTATCAACATTTTGTTCTATTGGTTTGGTATCAACAGATTTACATTTTCGATAATTTTTTTTTCTATGCACAATAATTTAGTAGGTTCTAAGGAATAAAAAGCAAAAATCTCTTGATATAGTTTATTTTAATATGGGTGATTCTACAAAAAGTGGAATAAAATGATGATAATTTTGAAATAAAACTTTTGGTAGGAAATTGTCGTACAAACTAACTACTAGTAAAGTTTTTCAACAGGGACGCTACAAAAGTAGAGCGACAGGGACAGCAAACGACGCCATATTTCTTGCCGCTCTTTTGACATTTCTCTTCAGTAAGGTTTTCCATATCATGATGGAAAGATATACGAGCCAACAACGAGTCGAAATTATTAAAATTTATTACCGAAATTCGGAGTCAGTGGCCTCATCGTTTAGAGCGCTACGTCCAATTAATGGTCGTCATAATCGTCCTAGCAGATCAACAATTGAGCGCCTAGTGGTATAATTTGAAAAAAAATTACAAAATGTTCCCGTGCCAGTGAGACAAAGAAGTGCCCGTAGTGTCGAGAATATTGCTGCCGCTGAGGCTTCAGTTGCAGAAAGCCCAAATGTGTCTCTCACACGACGTTCTCAAGTGTTGGGCATCTCTGTTACGTCGTTGTGGCAAATTTTGCGAAAGGATCTTGGTCTACATCCTAAGAAGATTGAATTGACGCAAGAACTGAAGCCGCTTGACCACCAGAAGCGTCGTATGTTCGTGAACTGGACTGAGCAACAACTTGAAAATGATTCGGATTTTCATAGAAAAATCATCTTCAGCGATGAGGCTCATTTCTGGCTGAATTTCTTCTACAAAATTTGCAGTATTGGCCAGGCAGCAATCCACACGTACTCCATGAGTCATCATTGCATCCCGAAAAAATTACGGTTTGGTGTCGGTTATGGGCTGGCGGCTTCATTGGGTCTTACTTCTTCCGTGATGATCAAGACCGGCACGTTACTATAAATGGGGATCGCTACCGTTCAATGATAACCGAACGGACATTCCATGACCTCTCGCACAAATGCCTTTTTAACAAATGAAATAGCAAACAAACGTATGATACAAAAATAATTTTACTGTCACCAGATTTAATGCTTCACGCTGCTAGATCTGAAATGTTGATAGTTTTCGAAGTTTAGAATATTTTTGACTGTTTCAATCTGTCAGAGGACTGATAAGAAATTCGAAAATTCAATGTTTTTTTGTAATAAAATATAATGGTACTAAATATTCATTTATATCATCAAAAGGTCTATTATTTAACGTTAATAATTGAAAGTTAATTTTGGTTTTGGAACTTGAATAAGAGAACTGTGAGAATTTTTTCTTTCGAAAACGAAAATTAGATCTTGGACACCTTTTTGAAATTAAGCAACATTTGGGACACTTTCTGAAATAAACAATTGTTATTTCAAATTAATTAGAATTTGTAGGAATAATATTGTATTTGTGGTATAAAAGTGTGCATGCAATGAAAGAATATTTACTAAATTAATATTTACCTAGGAATTTTGCGATTCAATCACCCTTTCAACTTTAAATGTCTTAAGAGGCACTGTATTGAACCAAGAAGAATGTTTTCCACTGTTTTTAAACATTCTAATGGGGCATATTCGTAGTCATATTATAAACTCGAGTCCAACTAAGCTAGAGTCTAAAGTTAACCCCAAGTTAGACACAGCTACTATTCTTAGAGAATTTGGCAGCTCTCTTTAATTAGAAACAGGTCTAATGTATATTCTATTACAATTCTACGACAATTTCCTTTCAATAAAGGAAAACAGCTGTTGGATCTTATGTTTGTTTGTTATTGTTGAGTATATCGAAAGAATATTAAATAGAAAAAAAGTTAAGAATTAGAATTTATAAATACATTTTTATATAAACATTATAATATAATATGAAAAACAGAAAATACCAAAAAATCGAACAAAAAATCAAAGTGCTGTCAAGACTTGAAGGCTTCCAGATATTGGCAGGCCTCTCTTCGATGGTTGGTCTTTAATAATGAGCAAATTAATTATAAATTTAGCAGTCTCTTTGTCGAATAGATACCTTTCGTTAAAATCATAATCGGCTATTTCGAAGGGGTCGATGTGTGTCAAATATCGCTTTGGTTTCCTGGTGGATGGCAGGGTTGCCAGGTCTTGAACAAGTTCGATAGCCCAATTTAGAAATTTGTATAGCCCGAAATCGGAGCCGAAAAAGTAGCCCAAAAACAATTAAAAATATTTTCATAACTTTAATCGCAATTTATTTATATTTAAAAAACAACGAAAAATAAAATACTTTTTTTCTTCATAAAAGAAAGAAGAATTTAAATGCAAATTCTATGAACAAAAGAGAAGCTGAATGATTTTAGAGTGAAGTTTGCTGCGGTTGATTGGAAATGTCAAAAGAAATCAGAATAATATCCCCTTTATAACACGACTATTCTTTGCGTCTGTTTATTTTCAAATTTCCATATCTGATTTCACCTTCACATCACACCCATTTGAAAGAGTTGGACGCAAAGAATCATTGTGTAATAGTGGACTATTCAGTGAAAAAAACGTGGTGGCAAATTGTGGAATTTATTATTTATTTATATGAAAAAAAAAATATCGCCCAAGATTAGATTTGGGCTATTAGTAGCCCAATTATGATAGGGCTGTCATACTGAAATTACTGTCGGCAATTTCGGAAAAAAATAGAGCCATTTCCGATAAGTAGCCCAATATGGCAAGCCTGGTACCATTTCAATATCCACCAAGATATCAAAATCTTCATCTATAATAAAATCGGTGGACTTTTTTATTTTGTACCTTAAACCAAAAATCAAATCACATGCAATTCACAATTATGAATTTCATTTTCATTCAAGTTTTTTTACATTTGGCAGAGTTAAAACCAACTTAAACAGACTTTTTGCCGTGTTTATTTTTAGACTCCAGTTTTTCGTAAAAACATGGGTCTAAATTTTGTATGAATAACATAAACTCTAGTTCAGCTTAGCAGAGACAAAATTATAACTTATCAGAGAACTATGAAAACGGCCAAATATATTTATGTAACTATGCCCTCATTATTAGAGTCGTTTGCTCTTGATATCGATTCTCGAAAAAATCAATTTTGGTGTTGAAAATTTCAATTTTGTAACCAAAATTATTCGTTAACAAGTCATAACGAAACATTTTTACAAACTAAACTAAGATTTCAAAATCAAAATAAATTTTTTGATGATCGACTTTCGACAAAAATCGTTTATCGAAAGCAAACGACACTCGTTATAAAGCCCTATGATATACATATTTGAACAATTGAGCATGCACCTATTTGAAGTACTACTTTTTTGTTATTTTAATATTCCTACATAATACAAATTTTAATTCAGTGATGCGTTCTTATTTAAATTCGTAAGGGCAGACGTGAATCCAGTATTTCGTTCAGAGGGGGCAATTTTGGTGTAATTTTGGTCACATTAATGCGAAATTGTTTCCAGAGTTTCCATAATCTTGATAAGATCTACAGACAATTGGAGTACTTTTCATATTTACTACTCAAAATTTGATGAACGCAATTACCTCTTTTATATCAGCACAGTGCCAGTTTTACTGCGATAGCTCTGTGTTCGATAATGCAGTTTGGTAAAGTCACATGTTTGAAAATATCATTCGAAGTGCAATTTCACCGCACCGTAAGAAAATCGAGTTGACGGAACAAATAAGTATACAGAAGCCAGAGATTATGTGCGTTAACGCCAAATGTGCTTGCAAGCAGAACTGACTTGCAGCGTGTCGTTAACAACCAAACAGAGGCAACAAAAAAATGAACATGAAACCAAGTAAATGGTCGAAAACCTGTAGTTTCTAAAATATTCGACGAACTATCTTGTTTGATTTGTGGATGAATAGTACGGAAGTTCCTAAAACTCATCCAGGAAAGTGAATAAAAATCTTCACGAATACAGTAGACGCTCGATTTAGTGAATTTCAAACTAGATAACTATCCACATCAATAGTAAACACACGAAATTTTTTATAAAAATAACTCGCAAGCATTTAACATAACTTGAGAACACTGGGTAATTGTTTCGGTTTTTCTTAACTTAAAAATATAAAAAACATATTCACATCGAACAAAATTAGCATTTTGGATCAAATTCATCTTTAGAATGCCTTTAAAATTTTCCGCTTGAAAAAGTAAACAATCTCGAAAGCATGAATACTAACAGGCCTGGTTTCTTTTACTTCACGATCGTCTACTGTATCAGATAATATCAATTACCAAGAAACCAATCCTTGGCTGTCATCCGGCTTTGCCTACAAACTGAAACACGCACAACATAGACAGTTGGGCTGAATCCACCACTTGGTTTTTGCACAAATTGACAGCTGGGCTAAATTCACAACATATTTATTCGCACACATAGACAGTTGGGCTACATCCACCACGAATATGTCGGTTATTTTTGAAAATCTGCAGTTATTTCCAAATTTACTTTGGCTACTTTGGCTTGTTTCTTGTTTGTATAACGCTCCTGTTACCCCTCTGAAGGGAGGTAAAAATCCTATTGGAGTATTACTGCTTCCTTCAATATTTTCTTGTGAAAATTATATCAGCGTGATAAAAGCGATGTACCAATGTTTTTTTAATCTCTCTATTTTGCTTCTGTGAAATGACTAAGGAGATTTCACTTCAATAGTCATCCAGTAAAATTATTATATAATTTGTATATTATACCACGTTTTCAGTAGAGCCCAATTGAGGTAATTTTGCAAATTACAAAAAAAGTTCTTATATCTGTAATTTGGTATTTCTTTTGACAGCTCATTTCATATTTTGGAATTTCAACTGCCTGTTAATCGCTGTTTGTTGTTGATTTTTTGTTTCAGCTTTGACATTTTCGTACAAAATCTTTTTCAGAGCTCTTCAAAATGTTACCAATTGGGTGTGTTCGTTAGGTTTTGACTTAATTTCCTGCATAGTTCCGTGCAAATTTAGTTAAAATTATCTCATTTCGAAATCTGAATTTGTGTGGGAAATGAGATGATTTTGTATCAAATTTGAAAATTTTCAATGAAATTTCCTCATTTGGTCTAATGAAAACGTAGTATCAAGACTCTCCCAAACCAACGCGAATGCCGATTAATTTGCAGCGAATCATTCACAATAGTTCAAAATATGATAAATACACAACGCTAAACAACAACAAAAATTCATCGTCGCTCCGCATCCGCGTTGGCTTGGGAGAGCTTTTAGTTTGTGTTACTTCATTTCTATATTGCCTGTATTAGTAAACATGGTCACGCTAAAAGCTATAACTAGCCATTTTATAATTTTAATTCAGTTTGGCACCCGAGCATATTTGTTTGATTTCTCATTACTGTAAGCCAAAATGTTTTAGATTTGTATTTATTGATTAATCTATTATATCTAACTATTTATTTATTCAACGATAGGTGTTTGTATCTATCTATTAATTGAACGGGGTTTATGTTTTGATCCATAGTTCCGCACTTTTAGCTCACTGATTTGGTGGTTTAATTGAGGATGGTTCAAGCATGTAATTGACTATTATAACTTACATGGAACCTTAATCATCATTAAACTCCAGTAGATCCACAGAAATTAATGAATTAGAAACTGTGAACCACGGATCATTGTTTAGCCCCGACGTCGTTTTTTTCGTCCAAGCCCATTCAGACAAAGAAAAAAACACAACTTCGTTTGGTTTTTATTTGTTGAGCACGTCCCGTGGTCAGAATTATTCACCACGGTCTGTCAATAAGATGTCAAAACAAAACAAAATACAGGGTGTCTTTTTTTTAGAAAGAAATTGTATGGGAGCGGGGGATTATTTCTCCACTTTAAGATAAGAGTAATGACTTTCTTAAAAAAAAAAATCAACGGCACCACTAACTTTCAAAGTTATGCTCTTTATTTTTGTTTAAATTAACTTTTTGAATCTTAAGACACAATTTATTTAAAATAAAAATAAATAAAACATAATATAAATATAATAAAAATTAATTAAAAACCTACAAGGTCATGCTATAATTTCTTAAAAACCATTTTCGAATCAATTTTTCAAATTATTCATAATGATTTTTTTTTTAAAATAATTATCAAACTTAAAACTTAAAGAAAGTTAGTATTTTTGTTAAAACTATATCGTTTTTTTTACATTATGAAGTATAATTTCAGTAATAAGTATTCAATACTCCTATTAAACACTCAAAACCAAATGCTTAGATGTCATGAAGTTTAAAAAAAAATCAAAAATAGCTAGTGCTGTTTTATTATCTTCAAAAGAGATCCGTATCTGGATTAATTTTTAACACGTGCTACAAGAACGATTTTGAAAATTCCTCATTATTTCTTTTTTGTACTAAAAGTAAATCCAGATCAATACCCAACTTCCGACAGAAGATAGTAAAACCCACAGTATATCTACTTTAGTACCTATAAAGTGGAAATTGAGACTTTGGTGGAGTTTAAACAACAAATTGAATTTCCGGTATCAAATGCAGAAAAAACTATTTTTTATATTTCGTATTCTTCTTTACTATCTTTTTCCTTAGAATATATCCAACAATAATTTTTAAATTATTCTGGATGGAGAAAGGGCCACCTTGTATAATATGCAAGATACATTGAAGATGAACGGAAATCTGAGTGATTGAAGACATTTTAAGGATTAATTTTTTTGTATTTTATAATGACTGTGGATAAATATTAACTAACAATTATAATTGTATGTGAAAGGACGTGCTCTACTGTTGTTAGTTTTAACGTTTATTTGCATCCAACATTTTTCTTCCATTTTTCGTAGAATCACCCTTTAGTTAAAAACTATAACTTATTATATACAATATTTCATACCAACTACCCACTCGGGCTTAAATGATCTGCCGGGCCTGGCTGTCAAAACAAATACATCTCAGTGGGTTACATTGTTGTTGCAATTCGGGTTACATTGTTGTTGCAATTCACTTCTATTCATCGACACGAAGTGAGATTACGAATACAACAATGTAAACAAATGGGTTTTGGAGGGTAAAACGTACGAAAGATTGGCTTCTTGGTAATTGATATTCTCTGTACTGTATTATCATTATAAACGTATGTTATGGCTAAAAAAGATGTGCGATATATTTGCATACTCAACCACACTCGAAATACATAAGAGAGTTAAAAGATGGGACAAGCTCTAGAGTGTTAAACTCGCAAGTGGACACATTCATGAAATTAGCTTACCAGAGGGGAAGACATCCGAAAGTTATTCTCGAGGGTTTTCTAGTGATAATACTGTCAAATGGATACACATCTTTTTAGTATAAAATTGTTTGGTACCTATTTCTCAATAATTTTTAAACAAAAAAGTAGTTTGTCATTTAAAATTTATTGAAATATCTTAATCTTGTTCATCTGAGCATTTGAAGCAAAGTTAGAATTTTTACAACTAATTAAATTAACCTCTTTTTGAAAATGAAAAAGTGCCACTGCTGCCTTCCGCGTTACATTTCACTATAAAAAAGACACTTACACTTTTGTAGTAGATGAAGGTTGGGACATTAGCTTTTTGGAGCATTCTTTTTCGGAATTGTGTCATTTCTCATTCATATTTGCATTTTGAAAAGTGAAATCTTATTCAATCTGCTCTCTAGTATAAAAAAAATTGACTATTTTCAAAAAAATTGCATAGGAATGTAGCCTGACATTTATCTTTTAATTAAAGAACTTAAATTTGAAGATTGGACGTTATAAAACCTACGTTATGAGCTTTACAATCGTTCGATCTGAAGGCTATTTTTGCATATCGGAATTTTTCTCCACTCCACATCTGGGAGAGGAGATATAAATCGTTTGTTTTAGTATCTTTTAATAATTTCGTGAAATTAAAAATCAGGAAAATAAAAACGTTAGTCTTCTTTTCACTGCCAAGAAAAAATTATATGAACGTAGAACGAAAAAGCAATTTTTGATGACATTTTAATGAACTAATAGTTCATGCTTGGTTCGTTCCTGCTCAGGGTGGGGGGGGGGTACAATTGCACCCATTGCCGCCCCCCTGTATCCGCGCCTGCGCACCTTTTTTGACACCTTTTTTGACAATTTCTCAAAATTTTCAGAGGTAACACTCAGTTACTTATTATTTTTTGATTTTTGATGAACATTTGGGTAGGCAGAGAATTTTTGCGGATGACCACGCGTTTGTGTATTGGCATATTGACAATGGAGATGGATACAGAAATAATGTATGTATCTATGTTGCATTGGTTTTAGGTACTTGTGCGCGATGTTAGTTTAACATAGCAAGAAGCAAGGTCATTTGGTATGTTATCTGTAATATGTGTAATTTGTATGTTTGTATTAATGAAAAATTACACGGCTGTTCTTGTCTTATGGCTGTGCTCAAAATATCCATGTTTCTCCAGTTATAAGCTCATAACTTGATTTCTAATGGTCGAATCTTCAAGATTAAGAGGCCTCCGGACAAATTTTTGAGAAATATGAAAAATTGGCAAAATGAATTCCCAAGGATCTCAACCACGAAACCATGTATTGCCAAAATTCAAATTACATTTGAAAGATAGACATTTTGACTTCAAAACGGGCAGGCTTCAATTTTGATTTTGGATTTTGTTTTTTGTTTTGCTTTAGAAATATAGTGAGACGTTTTGTTAAAATCACGTAAGACTAACCATTTCGAAACAGGAATTATTGTTCTAATAAACAAATTCACAGAAAAAAACAGCACAAAAACTTAAATTTTGTTAGAAATAACCTATTTTTTAAAGCTCTTTTTCCAACAAAAAATCGTTATTTTCAAATATATCGAATTTTTAGTAAATTATTTGCCACATGATGGCTTTTATTCGAAAATGTTGGAAATGTCATGTTGGAGATCGAATCAAACACGAGTCATAGGCAGCATTATTGAATGGAAATGGGGAGATGTACATTGATGATAAAATAAAATGAAAAAAGTTTTTGTGTGGGTTATGCTAAGCGAGCGCTCTACCATCTGGCTACATTCCCTTATTTCGTGGGTATAAGTAATTTCAAAAAGAAATAAAGAAAAAATCTGTAGGTCAAGTAAAACTGATTTTTGTTTGTGTGCGAAGGTCGTTCGTTGACATAATCAAGATTACAATTTCAAACTACTGACAAAATTGTTCTGACCGCGAACAAGCAAAAATATGAGGATTTTATTTTCAAATGTTTTCTTGTTATGAAAATGATGATGATGATGAGGCAGAAGGCACTATGTTTATTTTGTGCAAGAAGCTAAGCTTATGCTTGCAGGATGTTTTATTAATTTTATTTATGACACATATGTAGAATAAAAGAGATATTTTTCGGCAAAGATTTTTTTTTGAAAAAAAAAAAAATAGGCATATATGTGCTATTTCTTATTTTTAAGGTAGTTTGTAATGCGAAATCAAGTGACATAATAATCGATTCTTCTGATTATTGTTATTCATGACAAATGAACCATTGGTGCCAAGTTTCACCAATGGACCATTATTTCCAATTGGGTTTTGGTAACTTTATACTGAAAATACAGTCATCCTAACATAAAAATGACAATAACTACTTTTTTCTCGGAGGTCGTATTGACTTGGTTTTGGTGTCATTTGATTTAGCATTAAAAATTACCTTAAAAACATGTGTCATGCAACAGGGTTAATTTTTCAGTTTGATACATTAAATCTTCCCCCACCCTCTACCGCTTAAAAAAGAACCCTTCCATGCCAAATATTTATATAAACACTTTTGTTTTTTCATACTCATGGTTTATGGTTAATGGTTTAAGAAACGTTTTATGATGGTACTACCTTTTTTGTTTTATTTATCCTATTTTACCTGTACTATATGAGTTTTTATCAAAATGAATCTGCAAACCCCCGCTTTTAATTTTCATGTGTACTATAAGTACCTATATTTGTTTTTCTATCTATACTGAAACACTGTAGTTATTATTTAAAAATCTTTTTACTTTGGTTTTTGTTAACATTATGGTGTTTTCAAAATTGTTATGAATCCTTTAAATTCTAAGACACAATATTACCATCGCTTTCCGCCCGTTAAGGTAATTAGAAAAAAAAGTTTTGGTAGATAGGTAGGTAGAGATGGCAGTCGCTAGCCCTGGCCTCGCAACTCAATTAGCGCTGGAGTGGCCGTTTTGATACCAATTACTTGTGTTAACCTAGTAGGGGTTTAATACGGAATTATCTGGCTTTATAGACTTTAACGGACCATTGTTAGAGCCATTTAGTCGCATTCAGAAAGATAATCAGACCTTTGATTTTCTTCTCAGAAAGCTCTTTTGGGTCATCGAGGAAGGCCTTTCGAAAGGAAGACAATCTAAAATTGGCTAAAGCAGGGCAGTTGCAAAGAAAATGAACTACTGTTTCTTTTTCTTGAGGGTTCCCACAGCTACGACAGTGGGAGTTGTAGGGGACTCCCAGCTTCCTTGCATGCTCCCCTATGGCCCAGTGTCCGGTGCATATTGTTGTGAACCTAGCTATATCGCGCCTGGGTCTGCATATAAGATCGTTAGAACGAGTTGGATGGGCATATCATTCTTGATATGACACAGTTTGTAAGACTACTCCATCTGTGGTTAGATTCATCGAGAAAAATCGAGAAAATATTCCCATCAGTGAAGATTATAGTGTCGTAGTCCTTCGTAACAATGTCATTTTTCCAATCCTCTCTGGTTGGAAAAACGGCTTTGAAATCCCCGCCTAGGCCAAGAGGGGGAATACAGTAGTCGGTGTTCGTTAGAAAAATATCCTGAGGAATCAATTTTGTTATATTTCCATGACCATAAGGTTTTGAAAACCAACAATTAGATTCTTTTAGTCTTACAGCACTGCATGCCGCTAGATATTTTATATAAAGGTCGAGTGGTAGAAGGTGCAGGATAACGCTAAGGGCATCTGTTGGACAGGTTCGAAGGGCTCCTGTAGTGCCAACGCTAGCCGTTCTTTGTACCTTCTTAAGTTTTTCAATACTATATGGTTTGCTAAGTGCAGGCCACCAAACAATCGATCCGTATGATAAAATCGGTCGAACCACGGCAGTGTACGTCCACAAGATCATCTTCGACTGTAGGCCCCACATCTTATCAAATGTTTTTCTGCAGGCATAGAAAGCTATGCAGGCTTTCTTAACCCGTTCTTCAATATTTACCTTCCAATTCAATTTGGGGTCAAGAATAACTCCGAGGTATTTGTCCGTTAAGTCGAGGTGGGGTGAAGGTAGGTATTTTAGTCTTGGTAGTAAAGAGCATCAGTTCCGCTTTACTCTGATTAACCCCTAGTCCACTACTTGTGGCCCAGTTGCTAACTTTTTTCAGAGCCGACTCAGTGATTTCGCTAATCACTGTGGTAAACTTTCCTGAGACCAATAAAACCAAATCATCAGCATACGCTACTGCTTTCACACCACTACATCTTAGCTTGACAAGAATTTTGTCCATGACTAAAAGCCATAGAAGAGGGGAGAGGACCCCACCTTGGGGTGTTCCTCTAATAACATATTTAGTAGCTGTAGTGTTTCCTAACGATGCTTGAATCCTTCTGTCACTGAGCATAGAAACAATCCATTCAGATATGAAGCCCTCTATCCCGAAGTGAGCAAGTGATTCGCAAATGGATTCAGTTAGGACATTATTGAAGGCACCTTCCACGTCTAGGAAGGTTGCGAGGGTATATTCCTTATAGTGAAGTGTCTTCTCGATTGTACGCACCACTTCATGCAGGGCAGTCTCCGTAGACTTGCCTTTGAGGTATGCATGTTGTAATTCATCAAGAGGACGACCATCTAGTATAACTCTAATGTGAGTGTCAAGAATGCGCTCTAGTGTCTTAAGTACAAAAGATGTCAGGCTAATTGGTCTGAAGTTCTTCGCGGATTCATGACCTCTCTTACCGACTTTCGGAATAAAGACCACTCTTACATGTTTCCATGACTCAGGTACATGATTGAGATAGAGGCAACCTTTGAAAATCATTTCAAGCCATGGCACTGCCAAGTCTTGCAGTTTCTGTAGCATAATAGGTATTATGCCATCGAGGCCTGGTGATTTATAAGAGGAGAAAGTATTAATGGCCCATGAAGTACTATCTCCAGTTATAACGGAATTGATTTGCTCCCTATGAGCTAAATTGGTGTTGGTATTACTAAGCGTTTCGGGGTTGCTGTTCACGCAACCCGGGAAATGCGTTGTCATCAGCAGTTCCAAGGATTCAGCTGGAGAGGCTGTCCAGAGATCGTCAGATTTTTTTCAAGAACGAAGGATTGCAATGTTCCTTCGATAACACTTTACTAAGCCTGGCAGAATCTTTAATATTTTCTATGGAGTGACAGTATTCTCTCCATCCCAGTTTCTTGGATGCTGCTATGGCTCGTTTGTATTCTTTGAGAATGTCTTTATACGGTTGGAAGAACTTCTCCTTCTTACAGATATTGAAGATTTTTCTGGTCATTTTTCTTAGCGCCGATAGATCTTCATTCCACCAAGGAGGGAAATTTTTACGGCTATGCTTAACCGGACAAGAGACTTTGAAGGCAGTGTTAATAGCTGCCTCGAAAGTCTTTACCTTAGATTCAAGAACTTCAACAGATTCTACACTAATTAATGGTAAATTGCCTAGTTTGGATTTTGCGATCTGACTGAATTTCTTCCAGTCAGTTTTTTTAGGATTTCCATATAGGGGAGGGGTTTCTACCTTGAAACCTATATTGAAGAGGATCTATCTGTGATCCGAAAAGGAATTTTTAAGGGACACTCTCCAATTTTCCACCACCAGATTACAGTTGTTTGTAACAGTGATATCAAGTACATCTTCCCCAACGACGTAATTTTCCGAGATTGGAAAAACGAAGGTGGGTGTGTCACCTCTGTTACAAACAATTAGGTTATTATCAATAATAAAATCAAAAAGAGACTCACCTCGTTCGTTGATTTCGGAACTACCCCAGAGAGAATACCGTGCGTTCGCATCGCATCCAATCAGAAGCTTCGTCTTTTGGAGTTTTGCTGCTTCAATCAGTCTCTTCACCTCCTCAGGCGGTGATTCCCGGTTGTGGTCGCAGTAGCCAGGTGCTACCAGTAGTCCTTTTGTCTCTTTGTTTTCCAGCCTGACAACTGTCAAATCAGGAGTGCTAAAATTGGGAAACAAAAAAGCTTTTAAGTGTTTTTTAGCTAAGATACAAGTTCTAGGATTACCTTGTTCTGGATTTACTGGTTTGTATATAAGGTCGTATTGGGTGTCTTGGAGGCCTCTCACTCTGAGGCCATTAAGCCATGGCTCTTGGATAATGCAAATGTCAATGTTTTCCTCACTGAGAAAAACTCTTAGATTATCCGAAGCACATTTAGAGTACTTCAGATTAATCTGTATGACCTTTAGCGCGTTTTTAATTCGGTGAAGGGCCTGCATCGTTAGGGACTGCCGATCCGTCGACAACAGCGCTGAACTCAGCCTTATCATCTGTTTTATCAGCATCTGGTCCTTGACTCTGCAGGGTTTTGATTTTGGCATGCCTGATGCCAAAAAGAAGCTTGAAGTCTGATTTTATGAGGGCCCTTCTGCTTTCCTCGCTGATCTTCAAGAGGTATGAGGTACTGGTCTTTTGCGGCTCCTCCACCTTTATTACTACCCAGTCATGCATGGGGACCAGTGGGTTCAACCTTTGAAGACCCCGAATCAGCTCCTGCCCGTTCGGTTTTATGCCCATGAGGGGCAACCAAATGCGAGCCTTAGGTTGCCTAGGGATCTCCTTAGCTCGGATAAGCTTGAGCTTCAAACCCTCCCAGTCATTGCTGGTTTTAATATAACCTTTTGTCTTGCTTCATAAAGTTCAATAAAAACGCATTTTTGAAATTATTTTTCTTGCCTAATAAATGGTAAGAAAATGCGTTTTTGTTGAACTTCATGAAGAATGGTAATATTAAATCAATAAATAAGTTCAAAATATTTTAGTGTTTTCTCAGGTTCGTTAATAAAACTTATTCACTTTATTTAAATTTTCCACTTGTTTACTTTACAAAATAAAGCACTTTACTTTTGCAACCACAAATCAATTTATTGCTCACCACTGAAATTAATTCAACATTTTACTTTTATTACCACCAACTGTACTCATTCACAATTAAAAATTAACTGCCCCTCTGCCATTCAGACATGTGCTTTTATACTTTTCACAAGGTTCCTGAAAATGCTGGAAGGTTCTAGCATTCGCTTCTAGAGCTTTGCATAGGGGAAATTTCCCATACATTTCCTTTCCATAGCTTTCATTGTGACGTTTAGTATTGGAAGTTTGAAAGCTCTCCGTAGGTTGGTTTGTGTCATGTCTAATCCCGAATTTGGTGCATCTTTTATTCGAGAGTGGTTATAGTTCATGCGAGAGTCGTTATAATACAAATGTGACAGCCATTACACTGCCCCCTCCTAAAGATTGATCGTCCAGAGCAAATCCATCACATCCTTCACCATTATAACGGTGTAAACGGTCACTGCGAACTACTTTCATTTTGCCTCTAAGTCCTCTATGAATGCGATAGACGACATCATTTATTGGTGTTACAACAGTACACGGGCCTTCCCAATTTTGTTGAAGTCTTGGTGGAAGTCCCTTCCGACGTTGGGGATTATAAAACCACACAAGCTCTCCCGCTTGGAATCCGTTCGTTGTTGCTTTTGTGTCGTATCGTGTTTTCATCCGATCACTTGATAGCTTAATATTTGCCCTTGTGATTTAGTGAATGTCAAGAAGCTTTTCTTTCATTACCGTAACATCCAAATTTTATTTCACTTGGCAGTCGTATTGTGTTCCCGAGCAGGATTTCTGATGGCGTATGTCCTGTTGAGCTATGTACTAGACTTCGATAGGCCATCAAGAATAATGAAATATGCCGACCCCAGTATCGTTGGTTGTCGCTTACTACTTTGGAAAGGTGTTCCTTAAGGGTCCTGTTGAAACGTTCAACCATTTCATCAGATTTTGGGTGGAGTGGTGTTGTCCTCGTCTTTTTAATGCCAAGGAGTGTACCAACTTCCTGAAAGATTTTGGAACCGAAGTTTCTTCCTTTATTTGAATGGAGTTCCATCGGTACACCAAACCTGCTTAACCAGTTGAAAACGATCTAATCCACGACTGTTTTGGTTTCCTGGTTTGGGATGGCAAATGCCTCAAGCCACTTGCTGAAGTAGTCCATTACTAGCAGGATGTATAGGTTTCCACTTTCGGTTTCTGGAAAAGGTCCTGCATCACATATGATTTGCCGTCTGTGGACTCCCATTTACGTCTCCGCACTCCTTCTTGCACCTGAATACGCCTTAAGAGTTGGACTTCTATCGGAGATGTCACCCCATTCTGGTTTCTCCTGGTGTTCTTTCCATGCAAGAATGGGTTCAATATCCGAGTCTTCTTGTTGGGCGGTCCTCAGTTCTTCATTACTCCAACCGTAAATGGGATCGATTCTTAATCGCTGGATGGTAGGTACTTCCTTTTCTTCTTAACGTGTGGAATGCTTGCAGTCCGGTTTGCAGGGTCTCCGAGACAGGGCATCTGCGTTTGAGTTCAACCTTCCTTTTCGATGTTGAATCTGGTAGCAATCTCTTGATCTACCTTGCCACTTGACCTTCTGGCTGATACAAACTTTTTGCGATCCCAGCAAAACCCTTAACAAAACGACGAGAGTACGTGGCGAGACCAAGAAAGCTCTGAAGTTGATGTTTATCTTGTGGAGTTGGACAATTCTGAACAGTGTCCACTTTCTCAGTATCAGTCTTTACTCCTTGGGACGAGATGATATGTCCCAAGTATTTTACCTCAGACTTGAAGAATGCACACTTGTCCGGATTTAATTTCAACTTTCCTTCTCGAAGCCTCTGGAACACGGCCTTAAGGTTTCCACAATGCTCATCAAATTTCTTATCATAAACGATCACATTGTCCAGATAGACCAGGCATGACTTCCAAGTAAGTCCTTGTAAAACGCACTCCATCAAACGCTCAAATGTTGCCGAAGCGTTGCATAATCCGAAAAGCATTACTTTGAATTGCCACAGACCATTTCTTGTGGAGAAAGCCAACTTTTTTCGATCTTCTGGATGGATTTCTACCAGCCAGTAGCCACTCTTCAAGTCCAATGTTGAGAACCATTCAGCTCCTTCCATCGCACCCAAAGTATGGTGGATTCTTGGCAGTGGGTAGCTTTTCTTTTTTTGTAACATTATTTAACCTCCGAAAGTCCACACAGAATCGAGTACTTCCATCCATCTTTTTGACAAGGACGACTGGGGATGCCGAAGAGCTTTTAGAATTTTCGATTAGCCCATCTTTCTTCATCGTAGATATCATGTCTTCAACTTCGACTTGTTTGACTAATGGGAGACGTCTCGCTGGTTGTCGAATTGGTCTCGCGTCTCCCGTGTCGATTCGATGCTGCACCAGTTGTCTTCGACCGTACTGCCCACTGGGTGGAGAGAGTATATCAGCATATTCGTGAAGGAGGCTTCCAGCAACACCAAGCTGTCGTTCACTTAAATTAGATGACTTCAAAATTTTTGCATATATAGAGTTCAATTTCCTCGGGTCCACAGATTGCTGAGTGTCCACTTCTGTGATCTTAGTTACTGCAGACACTGATTCACTTTTTCCAACAACTTCTCCTCTTCTGAGCTTGACTTCGTACGGTTTGACGTTAGTATCCGTACGGGCACCATGTTGTTGTTTGGTGCCACAAGAGTCGTCCCTAGGATGATGTTTTGGGAACACTGCTCAGAGTCTGGCTTCACCATAAGGTATTGATGGCTACACAAATCACCATCTATTTTTGTCCAAACGAACACTTCCGAAGAAAGCGGCAGGCATTTATCTTTATTTATGACAGTCCTCAGATTTAATGTGCTTTCATTGCCATAAACCATAGGAATCTCCACATTTCGGTACTTAAGAACTTGCTTCCCGATATCAAGGATTACTCCGTGCTCTTTCATAAAGTCGATTGCAACGAAGCACTCGTCACATATATCTGCTACCAGAATCAGATGTGAAAGCTCCAGCTATGCAAAACGGATCGTAAAACGAACCTCCCCGTACACTCTGGCTGCCTCTCCTGTTGCAGTGTTCAGACGGTAGATGTTGGTGTTATGCAGCCATGTCATCTTCATCAAGTCTCTTCGAACAATGGAGGCAGTGGCACCAGTGTCGATCGTAGCCACATGTTTCTTGCCGTTTAATGTTGCCTCTACAGTCCGACATTTATTATTTCGTTTAGTCTGCGAGACCTGAATAGTGATTCTGGGGCCATCGATACCAGAAACCAGTTTCTGCCCCTCGAAGTTGGTTCTTACTCGTTTTTCCGGTTGGGAAACAGGTAGAGTTGGAGTATTGGTGTTATAAGTTCCATTTCTGCGTCCACAATGATGACATGCAGGTCTTCTAGGTGGTAGTCTGCACTGGACATTTGAAATGTCCGGTCTTGTTACAATTTCAGCATCGAGCAGGTCTATCTCGCTGGTTCCTTTGCAACGCTGTTCTCTGGAATGAACACTCCTCAATTTCTAGTTCTCTTACTCAATGGACTACTTGAGCCAGCAGTTCGAATTGCTCGCTGAAGGTTGATATCAGATACAGCACGGACAAAGGCTTCTGTTGCGAATTGGTTGATGATTTCATCCCCTGCAGCTGGATATGCCAGATGTGCTAAGGCTTCTTACATATGGCCATCTCCAAAGCGTTTGTCAATGGCCTTAACAAGAGCACTGAAGTTGCCATTATTATCTGCTGGTAGGGTTTGTAGCAGTTCAGCAGCAGTTCCTCTAAGGGCAAGCGTCAGAGCTATATATTTGTCCTCCTCGTCCCAGCCATCCGATGCTGCGGCTTCTTCAAACTGTTTCTTGTAGATTGGCCAAGAAGTTTGTCCATCGAAGGTTGGTGGATGCATTTCCTTTCTCTATGGACAGTCGCCAGCATTTTCTCGAATCTTCATTCTCCTTACTTTATCCAATTCCTTTGTATTGCATTCGTTTTTATCTTCGAACTTTGCTTCTATTGTCGATAATTGTTCATTGACACGCTCGTCAAGGGCAATAAACTTACCTTCGAGAAGATTTCGAAGATTCCTTTGTTCTTGGCCTTGTTATTCTAGAAGATTCTTTTGTTCATAGATTTGTTGTTCTAGAAGATTTTTTTGTTCTTGGCTTTGTTATTCGAATCGTTCGAGAAGATTATCTCGCTGGTTCAGCTCTACCTTAAGTTCAACGAAATTTAAATAATTTAGAGTTTTACCCATTGAATTTTCTTATTTTCACAGTCACGTTTACTTTTTGTAATTATTGTCTGTTAAAGCACAATAAATTATCTAATCACAAATAGATTAAGTTTAATCCCACTTCTGACACCAATATAGTATATTTTCAGGTTTGTTAATAAAACTTATTCAATTCATTTAAATTCTCCACTTGTTTACTTTACAAAATAAAACACTTTACTTTTACAACCAGAAAACAATTTATTGTTCATCACTGAAATTAGTTCAACACTTTACTTTTATTACTACCAACTTTACTCATTCACAATTAAAAATTAACTGCCCCTCTGCCGGTCAGACATGTGCTTTTATACTTTTCACAAGTTTCCCGAAAAGCTGGAAGGTTCTATTATTTGCTTCTAGAGCTTTGCATAGGGGAAATTTCCCATACATTTCCCATTCATTATGACGGAAGTTCGAAAGCTCTCCGTAGGTTGGTTTGTGTCATGTCTAATCCCGAATTCGGTGTTTTTTTTATTCGAGAGTGGTTATAGTTCATTCGAGAGTCGTTAAAGTACAAATGTGACAGTCGTTATAATAAGTTAATGTCAACATAATCTACGTGAGATTGGTCACCGAAAGAACCATATGTTAAGTTATCAAATTTATAATTATTAAGAACTAAAGAAATATGTTCTCAGATTTCAATTATAGAAAACAGATTTTGTGAAGTTCATAAGAACTGATTAGTATGAGTTATTGGTAATGAATAAGATTTCTTTGTTTAATTTAGTATAAATAGGGCACAAATATGTGCAATGTTTTTATGTTCATTTGGATAGCGACATTGTGCAGATGTTCATTTGGATATCGATATTGTTCAGTTGTTCTTTGTGACTTGTTTAGGTTAGTTTAAGATAAATAAAGTTTTTAAAACTTAAAAAATGTGTTAAGCATTTTAATTGGCGACCGTGACAGGACCTAAAAGTTAAAGTATAGGCAGACAAAAATTAAGTATGCTCTTTAATTGAAAGGCTTCCGCGAAAAATAATATACGCGAAAAATAGAAATAAGTATCTTTCAAAGAAAGGAGAAAAAATAGTGAAAAGTATCCTAAGAAAGGACAAAAGAAAGAATAGTGAAAAGTATCCTAAGAAAGGAGAAAAGAAAGAATAGTGAAAAGTATCCTAAGAAAAGAAGAAAAGAAGGAATAGTGAAAAGCATCCAAAAGAAGAAAAGATAGAATAATGGAAAGTATCCTAAGAAAGGAAGCAAGATTTCAATATATATTTAAGTGTAAAGTGAAATTAAAAATAAATGAATAATAACGGTGAAAATAATAAGAGGTTTAATAACCAAAAAGAAAGTGAAGAACAAAGAAATAAAAATAAACAATTCATTAAAAGGGTTGAAAAAATTAAGGAAATATTTAAAAAGGTGAAAGAAGATTTGTAAAACAATAACATTTAAATCAAATTAAAAAATTTAACAATAATTTAAAAGAAAAGTGACGAAATTATTAGATAAATCAAAACATTTGTAAAATACTAAAGGAGCAAATAAAAGAGAAACTAAACGAGACGAAAAACATCGTTCGAGAAAATCAAAGCAATCCTAAACACATCTACATCCGGAGGATATATGTAAGCTTATATTTTTAGAAAATAATGTTTGATATAGTTGAATAGAGTATAAGTTTAAAATTTTGTTTTGATCAATAGATTTAAGAAAATTATTTCAGCAAGATTGAAGAAATGAAATTGTAAACGTTTTTGATAAGTAGATTGAAGAAGATTATTTCGATAAGATTGAAAAATTTTAAGAAAGACATCCTGGACGACTTAATTAAAAATTTTGAAACACTGACAATAGAACCGAAAATGCCCAATATTACAGAGGAATCAGTAGCCAAGTTGATAGCAACCAGCACAGCATCCTTGCAAGCAGAGATAGTATCTCTGAAAGCAACGCTAGAGACATTGACAAATGCAAATGTAGTAAAAGACTACTCAGTTCAAACAATTTCAGAGGAAATAACATGTATTGAAACACTTGATGTAATCAAGTCCCTGCCAGAATTTGCGGGTATAAACCCTAATTCATACGTTAGTTGGCGCGAATCTGCCAACAATTCTATATAACTGTACCTTAAAGGAAGCCGCAAATATTTTGCTGCTCTAATTATCCTTAGAAACAAGATTACGAGTAATGCCAACGATATTCTAACAAACCATGGCACCGTATTAAATTATGATGCAATAATTTCAAGACTTGACTTCGCTTATGCCGATAAGCACCCCGCTCATTTAATTGAACAAGAAATGAGTGTTCTGCGACAAGGTAACTTGTCCATAATCGAATTTTACATTGAGATAAATAAGAAACTGACACTATTAATCAGCAAAACAATAATGACCCATGGAACAGATACAACTTTGACAAAAGAATTGAATAAAATGAACAGGAAAAATGCTTTACGAATTTTCATGACTGGTCTCAACGGTCAATTATCTAACATAATGTTTTCAATTTCACCTGAAGACCTACCCTCTGCCTTAGCTAAAGCACAAGAGTTAGAGTCGAATAATGTAAGAGCAAACTTCGCTCTTCAATTCAATCGCGCCCATGCCAGTAATTTGAATCAAAATCCACTAAACATCCACTCAAACAATAATTTGAGATTTCTTCCAAGGAATCAAAATCAGATCCAAACTAGGAACAACAGATCAGAGCCAATGAACTTGGGCAGTTCAGCTCATCGACCGATAACTTGGCAGGAGCAAAGGAATTTTGAGCAACAGAAGCGAAATTTCCATCCAGTTGCTCAGAATAATGATCATTTCCGTCAATACGCTAGACCGGTGTATAAAAAATAACTATCAACCCCAAAATTCATTCCAAGGCGACAAAAGACCCCATGAGAGTGCACAACGTAGCGCACAACCCTCAATTAAATTGGAACGAGTCAACAATATAAATGAAGAAGCTGTTTTAGACGAGCGCCTGGATTACCATTCATATTCAGGAACGGACCCTACGGAAGGAGAATAAAACTTTTAATAGATACAGGTGCTACCAGTTGCTACTGTAGGCCTAACACTTTAAAGTACAGAGAAAAGTTAGTAATAAATAAACGAGTTAAGACAATAAATGGCTTCACAACAATTACGCATTACTATAATGTTTTATGAAATAGATAATTTAGAATCAGATTTACTGATAGGATGTAATTTACTAAAAACTTGTGGAGTAAAAATATATTTTGAAAAAAAATTACTAATTTACGGGAATAAATTAGAAAAACTGTTTATACCAGAAGATAAAGGTGGATATTAAAATTCAATACAAAAAACAAAGAAAATATTAAAGAGTTAAGTGAAAATATTAAAAAAACAATTGAAGAACTTCATTCGAGAATAGATGTACAATTGCCATTCAGAACGGATGTAAGAGCCGAGATTCATACAACTGTTGGAACCTGTATGGAGTAAACAGTATCCATACCCACTGTCGGCAAATAATTTTGTTAACAAAGAATTAAAGAAGTTACGAGTATTAAAGGAAGGAATAATAAGGGCTTAAAAGAGTCCATATAACTCACCAGTGTGGGTTGCTTCAAAAAAAGGAACGAATGAAGACGGGACACAGAAAATGAGGTTAGTTATAGATTATAAAAAGTTAAATGAGAAAACAGTCTCTGATAAGTATCCTATTCCCGATACTAATGTTATTTTATCAAATCTAGCGAAAGCAAGATATTTTACCACATTAGATTTAGAATCTGGATTCCACCAAATAAAAATGAAATCCGAGGACATAGAAAAGACAAGCTTTTCTGTGAATAATGGTAAGTATGAGTTTGTAAGAATGCCTTTTGGATTGAAAAATGCGCCGGGCATATTTCAAAGAGCCATGGATGACATATTAAGAGAATATGTCGGAAAAATATGTCATGTGTATATTGATGATATAATTGTATACTCTGAAAGCTTAGAGCAACATTCTAAAGATATGGAGAAGATAATAAACGTTTTGCGGGAAGCAAATATGAAAATTTCCCTCGAGAAATCGAAATTTTACGAGAAAGAAGTTGAATTTTTAGGGTATAGAGTAGGCTATAATATAATTAAAACAGACCCCAATAAGATAGAAACAATAAAGAATTATCTTATTCCTAGAACGCTTAGACAACTAAGAAGTTTCTTAGGACTAACTGGATATTACAGGAAATTCATTAAAAACTATGCAGGAATAGCGAAACCTTTGACAAAGTATTTAGCGGGAGAAAATGGAAAAGTATCCCAATACATATCAAAGAAAACAGAAATATGCTTAGAAGAGGAAGCAACGCAAGCTTTCGAAAATCTTAAGAGACATTTAATGAATGAAGTTGAGTTAGCTCAGCCAAATTTCAATAAGAAATTTGTTTTAATGACTGATGCTTCAAACGACGCAATTAGCAGAGTGTTATCACAGGAAGATAAACCTATTACGTTTATATCAAAAACATTGAACAGTACCGAAAAAAATTATGCAACTAATGAAAAAGAACTATATGCAATTGTGTAGGCTTTAAAAAATCTTCGGAACTACCTTTATGGAGTTTCCAATCTAGAAATCCATACTGACCATCAACCTTTAACCTTTGCGGTTTCTCCAAGAAACCCAAACACAAAAATGAAAAGGTGGCACTCAGTAATAGAAGAATACGCTCCAAAAATTATTTATAAACCAGGTAAAACAAATGTGGTAGCTGACGCACTATCACGACAAAATTTAAACCAAATAACTGATAGTTCCTCGACGGAAAATACAGTGCATTCTGCAGAAAGTAGTGATAATGAACAAATTCAAAATACGAATAAGCCATTAAATGATTTTCCGCAACAAATACTGTTAGCTTCAGGTAATTTTACAGCACATGAGAGAATTCAAAGTTTTCCTAATAAGACACGTCATATCATAGAATATGATACACCAGATAACTTAATGGTTATACTAAAAGAATTTTTGCAGCCAGGAGTAATAGCAATTTACTGTACCCCAGAAGATCTTTACGATATAAAATCCGCGCTATTAAAAACTTTCAGCAACAAATTTCTTGTTATTAAATTATTCCCTAATGACATAATAAGTAGAGAAGATCAAGCAGATATTGTAAAACAAACGCATTGTAGAGCTCATAGAAATTATAGAGGAAATATGAAGCAAATTCATGATGTGTACTATTGGCCACATATGCGCAAACAATTTAAGGAATATGCCAGAAATTGCGAAATTTGTAACAAAACAAACTACGATCGCCATCCACAATTAGTTTCTAATTGGAGAGGCTCCAATTCCGAAACAAGAGGGGGAATTCCTCCACATCGATATTTTTTCCGCGGAACAACAAAAATATCTCACATGTATTGACGCGTATTCAAAATATTTATTGATTAAACCTCTTGAAAATAAACTTAATTTAGAAAACAAAGTCTTAGAATTTCTTCAAACTTTTCCTAATTGCAGGAAGATAACTTAAGATAATGAAAGAGGATTTAGATCAGCAGTATTTAAGAACTTAATAGACATATTAGGCATTCAGCTTTATTTTTGTGACCCAGGTCATACCCTTACAAATGGTCAAGTGGAAAGAGTACATTCAACTTTAATTGAATTAACCAAATGTTTAAAAAAGGAATATGAGATAATTGATACAACGGAAGCGTTACTAAGGGCGGCTCAACAATATAATCAATCCATACACTCAATAACAAATGCAAAACCGTTTGATATTCTATTTAACGAAGTGAAGTCGCAGCTAAATTCGAGCAAGTCCAACAGAAAATGTTAGACAGATTTAATTATAAAAGAAAGATTAAGAACTACAAACCTAAGCAAATTATTTATGAAAAAATCTTACAATTTAGAAATAAAAATAAAATGATGAATAGGTATAGGAAACAAAAAGTAGAATTAGATTTAGGAAAAAAGATACAAACTAGAAGACGAATTATACATAAGGATAATATTAAAAGTTAGATATTTACATTACAGGGAAATGGCATTGGTGGTAACATTATTAATTGGAATATTATCTCTAACATATGCAAAGGCTGATATAGTGGATTATACAAGAGAAAATTATTTGTTGTTAGAAAATGGCAACGCAGCTCTTTACACAGATTTTATAAACATTTATCATATTACCCATCTCTCATACTTTGAAATAGTAATATTGGAAACTACCGCTGAAAATGAGAGAAATCTTTACTTTAATTCATCCCCAAAAGATACTGAAGATAGCAGTCTCGACATTACAAAGGACACTGAGTGTGATTATTAAAACACTTCTAGCACAGTTACGTACAACAAATAGATACAAACGAGGGATTAATGAAATAGGTACAATTTGGAAATGGATATCAGGATCTCCTGACCATGACGATTAAGTCCTCATAGACAATAAAATATCTGAACTAATTACGAACAATAATAAACAGTTTGTAACAAACTCTGAGATTTTTAGCGCAATTCAAAAATTATCTGAATCTCTACACGAGAAAGAAAATGACGTGCAATTAAGATTGGTTACGGAACGGAATAAATTAATTGTAATCGAATTACAAAATATCATTCAAACTATCGCTTTTGCTAAAACAGGAACCCTCAATCCTGCAATTTTAAACTTACAAGACATTAAAGAAATTACAAGACATGAACATGGTAGTATGACAATAACCGACTTAATGAATGTTTCAGAATTTAAAATCTTACAGAATAATGAAGTTATAGTAATCCTAATTAAATATCCAATAATTGTTAAAAATTGTAAACTATTTGAGACTAGGGCCATAAGCCAACCAGATGGTAAATTAGAAATTGAAAAAGAAATTGCTAAATGTGAAAATGAATTTTTAAATATTAAGAAATGTAAAATAGAATTAAGATATAGCTTCTGTAAACTAATTAACGATACAACATGTTTATCTAATTTATTAAATAATGAGAAAGCTGTTTGTAACAAAATTAAAGAAAGGAATTTAAATATAAAAATAATAAAAGATGGATCAATTTTATTATCAGGGAAACATATTGTAAATGATGTAATAATAAATGGAACATATTTAATTAATTTTCAAAATAAAACAGTAATAGATGGAAAAATTTATGAAAATCCCACATCTATGATCCAAAACTATTTGAGAACATATACATTAGATAAGCTTGAGATAAAAAATTATTATGAATCTTATAATAAAGAATTAAAATTTGAAAATATTTACTTTAAAGAATCATTACAACGAGAGGCAATCAATAGCCCAATTTTTATATCTTTTGTATTAATACTAATAGTAATAAGCGCAACAATATGTATCATACATCTGATTAAAGCTAGATCAGTTTGATTACAGCAACAACAAGAAATCCGATTTAGTAATCTTATACAACGAATGACGCAGCTTACAGAAGAAGTGGGCCGTTCTTCTCTAAACGAAGGGGGGAGTTAATGTCAACATAATCTACGTGAGATTCGTCACCGAAAGAACCATATGTTAAGTTATCAAATTTATAATTATTAAGAACTAAAGAAATATGTTCTCAGATTTCAATTATAGAAAACAGATTTTGTGAATTTGTTCATTTGTGAATTTTGTTCATAAGAACTGATTAGTATGAGTAATTGCTAATGAATAAGATTTCTTTTTAATTAATTTCAATTTAGTATAAATAGGGCACAAATATGTGCAATGTTTTTATGTTCATTTGGATAGCGATATTGTGCAGATGTTCATTTGGATATCGATATTGTTCAGTTGTTCATTGTGACTTGTTTAAGTTAGTTTAAGATTAAATAAAGTTTTTTAAAACTTAAAAAATGTTTTAAGCATTTTAATTTAATATAAAGAATTAAATAAAAAAAGTTATACCTAAATTTTGTTTGTAGTTAGTTACTTTTAGGCCATTTCCGCTGATAGGATTATAACAAATAATATCAAGCCCCAAGCACCGGACGCAACATGGTAAAAAAATATGAAAAAAACACGCTAGTTATTAATTTCTTAAGGCAGCAATTGCGTGTTACGATTAATCAAACAACTAAATTGGCTTCAATAATTTCTGTAGACCCCAATAGTTTTCAAAATTCAGCCTTTTAATAAAAGCAATAATAAATTTATTTTACCTATTAGTAACTAGTAACAGACAGTTGGTGTAATAACAAATTAACTAGACTGAAAAAGGTTAGGTAGGTTAAGCTTTATATTTTCAGTTTTATCAAAAACAAGAAGAATTGTTAGCATCTGGTTTTCGGTATTATTTAAAATTGTTATGCGCATTAAAAAGTTCAATCAAAAACATGCGAGATTACATAAAATGAAAAAAAAAAACATTAAAAGAAAAATTCATTATTTTTACCAAAATTTTGTGCTACAAAACATTTTTTTCAAAACTTATCAATATAAAAAACCTTAAGAAAATAATATTGAAGAATAGACTTAAGGCCTAAGAGGAGCTAAAGGCTTTTTCTCCAGATATTATCACAGGTTTTCAATAATTGTTTTCTTCTTGTTTTTACTCACTTTTGTAGATAACTGTTCCTCCACTCTGAACGGGGAGATATCCGTCTCCCTCCCATTAAATTTGTTGGAGTCAACCTACACGCTTTAGAGATTTGAAGAATTTATGCCAAGTACACTGTATTTGTTATTACACTTACTATTGATAATTACATTACTTGATGCTATAAATCTTGTATTGATACATTTTTAAAGGCTGTCACTTGAAAACTCTTTAAAATCGTAGAGCAATATTTTCATTAAAAACAGTTTCAAGTTTTAAATCGATAACTACTGGAAAAAGCGAAAAAATGTCAGGCTTTACAAAAAACCATAGCATGATGTTGTATATGGGTTGCGATTTTTTTCAACATGAAGTCAAATTCTGAAAACCATATTCTTAAAAGTCTTTCAGTTCTTGAGAGTTTTTAATTTTTCTTTTTATATCTTTTGTATTAATACTAATAGTAATAAGCGCAACAATATGTATCATACATCTGATTAAAGCTAGATCAGTTTGATTACAGCAACAACAAGAAATCCGATTTAGTAATCTTATACAACGAATGACGCAGCTTACAGAAGAAGTGGGCCGTTCTTCTCTAAACGAAGGGGGGAGTTAATGTCAACATAATCTACGTGAGATTCGTCACCGAAAGAACCATATGTTAAGTTATCAAATTTATAATTATTAAGAACTAAAGAAATATGTTCTCAGATTTCAATTATAGAAAACAGATTTTGTGAAGTTCATAAGAACTGATTAGTATGAGTAATTGCTAATGAATAAGATTTCTTTTGAATTAATTTCAATTTAGTATAAATAGGGCACAAATATGTGCAATGTTTTTATGTTCATTTGGATAGCGATATTGTGCAGATGTTCATTTGGATATCGATATTGTTCAGTTGTTCATTGTGACTTGTTTAAGTTAGTTTAAGATTAAATAAAGTTTTTTAAAACTTAAAAAATGTGTTAAGCATTTTAATTTAATATAAAGAATTAAATAAAAAAAGTTATACCTAAATTTTGTTTGTAGTTAGTTACTTTTAGGCCATTTCCGCTGATAGGATTATAACAAATAATATCAAGCCCCAAGCACCGGACGCAACATGGTAAAAAAATATGAAAAAAACACGCTAGTTATTAATTTCTTAAGGCAGCAATTGCGTGTTACGATTAATCAAACAACTAAATTGGCTTCAATAATTTCTGTAGACCCCAATAGTTTTCAAAATTCAGCCTTTTAATAAAAGCAATAATAAATTTATTTTACCTATTAGTAACTAGTAACAGACAGTTGGTGTAATAACAAATTAACTAGACTGAAAAAGGTTAGGTAGGTTAAGCTTTATATTTTCAGTTTTATCAAAAACAAGAAGAATTGTTAGCATCTGGTTTTCGGTATTATTTAAAATTGTTATGCGCATTAAAAAGTTCAATCAAAAACATGCGAGATTACATAAAATGAAAAAAAAAAACATTAAAAGAAAAATTCATTATTTTTACCAAAATTTTGTGCTACAAAACATTTTTTTCAAAACTTATCAATATAAAAAACCTTAAGAAAATAATATTGAAGAATAGACTTAAGGCCTAAGAGGAGCTAAAGGCTTTTTCTCCAGATATTATCACAGGTTTTCAATAATTGTTTTCTTCTTGTTTTTACTCACTTTTGTAGATAACTGTTCCTCCACTCTGAACGGGGAGATATCCGTCTCCCTCCCATTAAATTTGTTGGAGCCAACCTACACGCTTTAGAGATTTGAAGAATTTATGCCAAGTACACTGTATTTGTTATTACACTTACTATTGATAATTACATTACTTGATGCTATAAATCTTGTATTGATACATTTTTAAAGGCTGTCACTTGAAAACTCTTTAAAATCGTAGAGCAATATTTTCATTAAAAACAGTTTCAAGTTTTAAATCGATAACTACTGGAAAAAGCGAAAAAATGTCAGGCTTTACAAAAAACCATAGCATGATGTTGTATATGGGTTGCGATTTTTTTCAACATGAAGTCAAATTCTGAAAACCATATTCTTAAAAGTCTTTCAGTTCTTGAGAGTTTTTAATTTTTCTTGTAGAACTTTCATATTTTCACTTATTGAGTATTTTCCCCCTCAAGGACTTATTAAAGACTGCAATTGCGTATTACACTTAATTTAACGACTAAATTGGCTTTAATTTGAGCTTAAAATTGTTTATTAAGACCCAATATTTTCCTTAATACACCCGTTCAAGAGAAAGAAATGGTAAAATTTATAATAACAAGTAGTATAGTAACAGATGGTATACTATAATAACAAATTAACTACGCTGAAAATGGTGAGGTGGATTTAATCGTTTTGAAATTGCATCTAGTTGTTAGAATTTGATAAAATTATTGAGATTTTATTATTAAAACATTAAATATTTTAATCAAAAATAGTGCAATAGTATGAAACATATATTCAAAAAATTATTGTTCTTATCAAAATTTTGTGTCAATCAAAATAACGTTATGTTAAAAGAAAATTCAAGAATAGAAATCTGATCTAAAAGCAGCTAAGGGATTCTTCTCCAGATATAACCACTGCTCTTCAATATTTGTTTTTCTGTTTGAAGTCACTTTTTAAGATAATTGCCCTTCTGCCTGAACGGGGAGATAAAAAATCGATTTTTGGCTCAAATTGATGCAAGTTTAATTAATTTCAAATCGTAGAACAATGTTTTCATTAAAAGCTAATCCCTTAGGTATAAAATCGACAGTTACTTGAAAAAGCGTGAAAATTTCGCGGGTTTTTAAATTTGTTACCATTTGGATTATTTATTAGGCCAACATCGCAAACAAGTTTACAAAAAACCAGAACTGCCAGATCTGACTATCACCTCAAATAAAAATCTCTTCCAAACACACACAAAATAAAAACACCCTTAAGTTAATTATTCGCAAATTGAATCCATTACCAACCAAAGCAATATCCTAAAATCTAAAATCACTTAGTTCAAGATCTTTTTGAAAATACTACCCCATTTCAACAAGTGCATGACCTTCATATACTTTAAAGTGTTTGTGTCTGTATTACGGTAAAATAAGAAATATTAAATATCTAGGTGTATGAAAGACAAAAAATACGACAGTAAAAATAATATCATCCTTGTGAAAAAAAATTTCAACACAAGTTTTCCTCCCTACTAAAAAAACAAAAAAATAATAAGAAAGCAAAAAAGATATATAATATGTATTTAACAACTTTATTACCTAACGAGAAAAAAATGAGATAGACAAAATTTCACAAATAGCGCTTCGCGCACCACAATCCAAAAGCAAAAAACTCAATATCCCTTACAAACACACTCCAATACATTTACCTACATACACCTTACTCTCTATGCCTAAGCGAAATAATAAAAAATGACAAAAATCGTACACATTGGAGCAAGTAAGTAGTGCAAGCTTTGTATATAAACTTTATAGTAATATCCATAAATATATAATATAAAGATGGGAATCCTCGGCTGTCAAACGGATTTGCCTACAAGCTCCGACCGTGGTGAATGTCATAAAGTTGCACTAGTACATTTACCACAATAACACTAATGCAACAGTCGATCTCGATCTGTGGAAGTGTGCGCACGTTATCGGCTTTCACAGTGTTATTTACTTAAAATCGGAGTGACTTTTCAAACTTTTAATTTAACCCAGCTATTTTCATTAGTGCAATAGCACAGAGGTAGAGGTGGCCGACCGAGAATCCAGGGGTAGTGGGTTCGAATCCCAGTCGGGCAACGATTATTATTTGGCTGCTTTTTTCCACAATCGCGAAGTCGAAAACTTCATTGAGTGGGAGGAGCAGCAAATGTCATCCAATAACATAGCGGGGACATCGAAAGGTGTCCCAGCAACAACAATAAAGCCAGCTATGGCACCACCAGCCAAAGCTACGGTCAATGCCGTAGAAACAACAACAACAACAACCAAGCAAGCGATGGCACCACCAGCCATACCATCAACCAGTTAAACAGAGATGGTTTGACGAGGATTGTCAAAAAGCTAGAGAGAAATCGTTCTCATTCTTAAAGCTGTTGAGGAAATACAACACATCTTTTTTCAAAAAGATGTACGCAGATGCCAATAAAAAATTTAAACAACTTTGTTATGAGAAAAGAAAATGTCTAGATCAAAGAAACATAAATATCCTGAATACATCTAGATCTTCGGAAGAATTTTGGAAAGCCGCCAAATTAATCAACGGGAGAACCAATTTCATTGCTACATCACTGAGCGCGTCAGAACTGCGTGTTTATTTTAGGAAATTGCTCAATGCACCACAATTTTCACCGCTTCCACAGTACGCAGCGCCAAATTTTAAAGATGAGATCCTGGATGCACCATTTTCGATTGATGAAATTAAAAATGTGATTGAAAAATCCAAAATTGGAAAGGCTCCGGGGGATGATCGTGTCCCAGTAGAGTTTTTTATAAATTGCTCAACGGAATTCTTGTACGTATTGACAGAGGAGTTCAATAGAATTTTCGAGAGTGCAGACGTCCCAGAAAGCTTTAAAAGATCAATAATATTCCCCCTACACAAAAAAGGCCCCCATGATGTACCGGAAAATTATTGGGGCATTTCCTTTTTTTTAGCACTCTGATTTTTAAAAGGCTAACACATTGGATTGAGGAGAAGAAAATTCTAAATGAATTTCAGGCAGGATTTAAAAGAAACTATTCTACTATAGACCAAATAAAGGGTGATTTTTTAGCTGGTTTGGTTTTGGCAACACTGGTTTTGACAGCTGACGTGTGCTTAGTACCTTGTGTCACTGTCAAACAGCTTCAGTTTGGTTTGCAATTTAACTATGGATCGTCTTACAAATGAACAACGCTTGCAAATTATTGAATTTTACTATCAAAATTCGTGCTCGGTTCGAAATGTTCAAATTCGAAAAATTGTGTTCAGCGATGAGGCTCATTTTTGGTTGAATGGGTACGTAAATAAGCATAATTGCCGCATTTGGAGTGAAGATCAGCCAGAAGCATTGCAACAGCCACCAATGCATCCCGAAAAAGCCACTGTTTGGTGCGGTTTATGGGCCGGCGGCATTATTGGGCCATATTTCTTCAAAGATGATGCGAATCGCAGCGTTACTGTCAATGGTGAACGCTACCGAGCGATGATAACAAACTTTTTTTTGCCCGAAATGGAAGTTCTTGACTTGCATGATATGTGGTTTCAACAAGACGGTGCCACATGCCACACAGCACGCGAAACAATGGCGCAATTGCGAGGCTAGTTTGGTGAACAGTTAATTTCACGTTTCGGGCCGGTCAATTGGCCGCCTAGATCGTGCGATTTGACACCATTAGATTATTTTTTGTGGGGGTTGTCAAGGCTAATGTCTATAGGGACAAGCCCGCTTCGATTGACGCACTGGAAGCCAACATCCATGCATTCATTCGTGAGATACCGGCCGATATGTGTGAAAGAGTATGCCAAAATTGGACTCAGCGGATGGGCTACCTGAGACGCAGCCGCGGTCAACATTTGCATGAAATTATCTTTAAACATTAAATTGCAAGGTTCAAACTATCGATTCAAATAAATATTTCATTCATTTTTTCAAATTTTTTGTATTTTTTTTTTTAAAGTTCTAAACCTCTTAAAAAATCACCCGTTATTTAGTCTTTTAAACATTGCGGAGAGGTTTAAAAGAAGAAAAAGGAGGCTTTACGCCTTTTTCGTTGATTTTAGAGCAGCGTTCGATTCAATCGCTCGAGAAGCACTTTTCTATAAGCTCTATAAACTGGGTATATCAGGTAAAATTGTTGCCTTACTGAAAGCGTTGTATGACAATAACGTTGCCTATGTATGGGATGGGGAGTCAAAATCTGAAGAGTTTTCAACACAAATGGGAGTGAAGCAAGGTTGTGTCTTGAGCACTTTACTGTTCATTCTGTTCATCAATGACATTGTGGAGGAGATAGGAGGAGGAATCAATTTTGGAAATAACCGGATACCTGGCCTTATATTCGCAGATGATATGGTTTTCCTATCAGAATCTGTAGATGGAATGCAGCGAATGATGAACCGTTTAGAAAGCTACTGCGAAACTGGAACCTGTCCGTTAATTTGCAGAAGTCTAAAATTATGATATTTAGAGATGGAGGCGGCAGGTATGCCAACAACGAAAAGTGGATGTATAGGGGAGAATATGTTGAAATTGTTCGAGAGTACAAATACTTAGGCGTTATAGTTACATCAAATCTCAATATAAGAAAACATTTTAAATCCAAGCTATCGGAAGCGAAAAGAGCTGTTTCTTCAGTGTGGGCACGTTGTATCGACAACAAATTCATTGAACATAGCTCAAAGCTTAAAATTTTCCACGCGACTGCAGCATCTATAATGCTTTATGGTGCACAAGTTTGGGGATTTTGCCAATACGATGAGGTGGAAAGGTTCCTCAGATATTTCTTAAAACGCATTTTTCGGCTGCCACTCTGTACGCCAAACTATATGCTGCATTTGGAAACAACTGAGCCTCCATTATTTGTAAGGACACTAAAACTGCATTTTGATTACATTATGAAGGTGATGGAAATGGACGAAGCAAGACTTCCGAAGCGATTGCTTAAGAAAATGTTGTCAACAAGGGGTAATTTAGTCGAGAGGTGGGAGGAGCTAGCTCTGGGCTTAGGAGAAAGCGTACAGTTTTCACCTGATATAAGCATTCCAGATTTGAGAGAGAAATTCAATTCGATTTTAGAGAAAGTAAGCCACTTTGCACATGAAAATTTTAAACAAGAAGCACAATCTTCTCAATATAGAATGATATACAGCCATCTCAATTTGGATCTTCGAGAGCAAACATACTTACTCAACCGCTGCCCTATAAGTATGATAAATGTAATATTTAAAGTTAGAGGCGAATTATTAAATTTGAACTACATTCCACATCGACCCGATCTGCCGATCCTACGTGACCTATGCAACCTCAAGGAAAGGGAGGATGTATATCATTTTATTGCCGTATGTCCTATATTGAGGGAGTTTCGTGTGAGGTACTTTGGAGTTGCTTCGATGGTATGAGACGACGCTTTGGAAGTCCTGAACAGAAAATTAGGCTGGGAAACACTATATAAATTTACGTCAACCGCACTTTTATATAGACAACGTATTCGCGAAGGAGACTTTTAAATAAACAAATAAATTCATTATATAATTAAGCTTAAGCAAATTGTCAATCTGGTAGATGGCCATTGGCCAAACCATATTTAACTTTAGATTACCGAATTTTTGTAAAAAATCTCAAATTTATTTTTCAAATAAAGTTTCTCTAACTAACTAACTAACTAACCATCAACCAGTGCCGTAGCAACAACGGCACACCCACCAACGGCAACAACAGCCGATACTAAAAATAAGAGGAGAAAGAAGATAAGCTGTGCATCGAACTTGGTTAAGCGCCGCTCCACCACCACCTCAGCCCAGCTACCAGCCGGGGTGAAGGAGACGGCGCGCACACCCAAAACAACAGCAGCAGCAAAAATACACCAACAACTGGATACCTCGCCATCCGATGACGACATAGAATACATGTCCGAAGGTGGCGAGGGACTATATACAACGGGTGACTCCAAAAGCAACTTGCTTGTGGATGTAACCACACCAGAGGCGTCCTCCGAAGAGGAAAATGAGGAGCACTAGATGAAAAAGCCATCAGTCAGAAAATAGATGCCATTCGGGGGGAGATGGAACGACTCAATGCCATTGTGACCCCGCTTATAGAAGCTCTGAAAAGAAAGCAAGAAGCTCGAAGAGAAAAAGAGAGGCAGGAGCGCGAGCTTAAAAAAGCAACACAGATGCCACAAAAAGCAGCGCCAATAGTCATGCAAATAAAAACAGCGCAGACAGAGCAAAGGCAAGCTCAGCAACAACAACAGCAACTGCCACAGCAGAACCGACAAGAGCAGCAACGACAGCATCTGCCAACTGAACAGCACCAACCGAAGGTGCAACGCACGAAAACACAACAACAGCAGCAGCAACAAAAACCACAGGAGCAGAGCCAGGAGCAGCAGCAGGGAGTACACCAGCAGAAGCCACAGCCGCCCCAAAATAAAGATAAAAAAGAGAAAGTGCCACCAATTAATGCATACAAAATGGAACTTCAGGAAACCATAGACCTATGTAAGTCGGCCATAGGCCAAAACCTTTTTATTAAAAGGTTAAGTAAAGATAGGCATGCTATCCACTGCTCCACAGTGGCACAGCACAAAATCATTAAAGAAATATTAAAGAAATCCACGACTAAGTTCTTCAGTTTTACCCCCAAAGTGGATAAATATCAAACGGTCCTCTTAAAGGGCATAGATTCCTGCACGGAACTACAGGTGCTCTTAAATGAGCTCCGTCAAAAAGCGAGCGACGATCTCGACTTTATCGGGGTCAAGCCGTTCGCTATAGTCAGAACCAGACGGGAGAAGCGGTCTTTGCCGTTCTTCCTGGTTCAACTATCGCCCAGCAGCAAACTGGATAGTTTGAGGAGAATCTCCGTCCTCAACTACCAGGTTGTAACTTGGGACAAATTAAAGAGACGCGGTGACATGCTTCAATGCATGCGCTGCCAAAGGTTTGGCCACGCTGCAGCAAACTGCGAAATGCAGTCACGCTGCGTTAAGTGTGGTGAGGACCACATTAAGGGAGAGTGCAAGCTCGGAGAGGAAAGGGTCGAAGATATGACCCAGCTTAAATGTGCACTTTGCGGAAAGGAGGGGCACCCTGCTTATTATCGGGGCTGCTCAGCTTTTCAGCAAATTCGTAACAATAAAGCGGCTAAGCAGACAGCGGTAGAGATACGCCCATCAACGCTTGCTCCTACAGCATCGCTCGTTAATCCCCAAATTTCCTACGCCCAAATGGCGGCAGGAAGGGGAAAAATGGTATAGCCTGCAGCTAAGGCAGCCCAACCGGCCCCAGTGCCAAAGGCGCCGGACGCACACGCCGAAATAAGAAGCATGTTGCTGGCAATTCAAGGCCAGTTGACAGGACTTCACAATCAGATAAAGGAGCAGGCGACTAGGGTAGACTATCTCTACTCTGTTTTGCCTAGCATAACGCAAATTAGAGGTTAAAGGCGCGCTGTCGGAGAGGCCTCTTAGGATCCTTGCTGTGAATGTAAATTCACTGATAAGGACCGAACGTAGAGCTAATCTTTTCCAATTGTTGAAAGACCAAAGTCCAGATGTGTTTATGGGCAGCGAAACTAAGCTGAACCAGAAACATAAGTTGACTAACAATAATTACAATATCGTTAGAAGAGATCGACCCAACTCCACTCAAGGGGGGGGGGCGTCGCAATCTTCATACGAAAAGGCATAAAACATAAAGTTATATATAATACTGATCTGCGTAGATTTCGGCTGTTGGAGGCGTGCATCATATGCATTCCTCTCCAACAGGGGAAGCGAATGTATGTGATCGCGGCTTATGCACCGGCATCACCTCAGCCAACTGATTTTATGACAGAGCTTGAAAAACTTTTCGAATGTCTACACTTGAGCTTGGAAGAAAATTACTTTCTCATGGCCGGTGATTTGAATGCCAAACACCAAGATTGGGGAAATCAAATTCAGAATCAAAGAGGTATTCATCTTTTCAATTGGATGAGTCGATACAACACTGAGTATGGTGTCGACCTGCTGGCTACGGATCGGCCATCGTTTCCAAGAAGTGGTGCCTATCTGGATCTATTGCTAATAGACGCAAGACTGACAATTACTGACCTGTGCGTCAAAGACCAAGAAACTGTTTACGAACGATCGAGTACGACAGTGATCACTGCGGACTCGCTGCCGTAGTACAGCTTCCGAACGAGCTCGTAGAGTTGGAAGAGTATGTACCTGTGCATACTTACAATTACAGTAAGGTGCGCTGGCCACGCTTCACCAACGCCTTATCGAGTGAAATCAATTCGAACAATATATCCCCACCAAATGACAGGAATTTGAAAAGTAACGAAATAGACCAATACTTAGAACAAATGGACGAGACAATCAAACGAACAATGGACAGAACAATACCGAAATACAAACAACGGGACGCAACAGACATGTACCGAAATGCGACCATTGACGCATTACACAGACAAAAAAGCGGACTGCTGACAAAACCCAAACTCTTGTACAGACGGTTTACTGACCCTCACGATCTGGAGATTGGGACACTGAAGTCGTCGATCAAGAACATCAACCAACTAATTAAAGAGAACTATCGGTTGTCAATTAATTTGTATTGGGATAACAAAATTCGGGCCGTTAATGCTAGCGACCCGAGCATGTTTCCGCAAATTAACAAGATATTTAGAAGGAATGATCAGAACGATCTTCCGTGTCTCAAGCTTCAGAGAACGACAGACAACAGAGACGTACTTCTGACAGCAGGAATTAATCCAGAGGACGCCGTCTTGGACGATGACCTCTTTATTGTCGAAGATCCGCAGGAGAAAGTGGAGGCTGTGGGGGCTGCTTTCCAGCAAGTGTACAAGGTGCTTGCATTCGCCCCAATCATGACCTGGAAAACAGGGCCTTGCTCCACCACTTCTACCTTCGGAATGACATAACGCAATGGCGATCAGAGAACCTTGGTTTCACCGGGTTCAATGAAGATCATTTGGCAAACGCCATAATCGCCGAGCGAAATGGGCCCAGGTCCCTGTTAATTACGAAGGTGGAGCTCCAGCTCATCTTCGATTCATTAAAGAAGTAGAAGTCAGCAGGAGTCGATGGCATATCCAACGTTGTACTTCGACATTTACCTCAAGAAGCAGTAGACATTTATACCACTCTGTATAACAACGCTCTGAATAATGCATATTATCCAGTGCGTTGGAAGACAGCTGTGGTGCATCCTCTCCCGAAAAAGGGAAAGGACAACTCCAATCCGGCAAATCTCCGGTCAATAAGTCTTCTTCCGAGTATCAGCAAGGTATTCGAAAAAGTTATCAATAAAGCTCTGTCTTAGTTGGCAGAGGACAATAATATCATACCGGACAATCATTTCGGTTTTAAGGCGGGACATGACACCATTCATGCCGCGTCGAAACTTGTTTCTGATGTCCAATGGAACAAATCTAAGAAGCAGTGTACGGGTGCCTGTCTGGTTGATTTGGAGAAGGCCTTCGACATCGTGTGGTTAGAAGGTCTTTATCTTAAGCTGACCAGACTTGGCATTAGTAAACCACTATTGTATATGCTTTATGATATGCTCAATGACAGAAAGTTTGTTGTCAAAAGTGGCAATGTAACTTCTGCCACAACCTTTAATATTAAAAATGGTCTTCAGCAGGGAGCAGTCAACAGCCCGATTCTATTCAGCATTTACACCAGCGATCTGATAAGTAGTCTAACTCAGGCAATAGCGTATGCCGACGATCGCGTACAGAACAGCTGCAAAAGTCGAGGACATCAGGATTCTTTTCCAGAGTGACTTGGATGAGATTCAGCGATATTGCGATGACTGGAAGTTGAAAATCAACTTTCAGAAATCAGAAACTATCTTGTTTAGGACTCCGTTGCGTGGAGCCACAAGGGATACGAGAAAGAACTGGTGGAAGCTGGTGATCGTAGGGCCAAATGGACATCCACTGGCGAGTAAAAGTGTAGTAAAGTACCTTGGTATCTGGATGGATCAGTATTTGTATTTCGACAGACATATAAATGCTGCTCTGGCCAGGGCTAGGGGAGCTTTTGCCCTGACGAAACGGTTGTTTTATAGCAGCTGGCTTGACAACAGGGTGAAGGTGATTTGCTACATGGCCCTTATCCGGCCGATGATTGCCTATGGATGCCCGGTTTGGTTCAACGTTGCCCCATCTCAAATGGAAAAGATTCGGGTGTTTGAGAGGCAGTGTCTACGACGCTGCCTTGGATTGCACAGAACACCAGAGTCGGAGTACAAACACTACTATTCCAACCTGGCTCTATACAACGGGGCCAACATAAACAGGATAGATAATTTCTTGCTGAAGCTTATTCGAGGTCACATTGCAAGAGCGATGTCCTCGTCTAACAGCTTATTTTTCGGGGCTTATTACCCTTAATACGAATACTATGAGAGTGTGCGTCTAAGCGGCTTTATTCCGCCCGATGCATTCCTCCACCTAGACAGTCGAGGGCTGATCCAGGATAGAGCGGCGGTTCCGCTAATCTACCACGTCGGCCGTAGAACTGTAGATCGGCGGCTCCTTTACAGTCGAGACGTCCTCGCACAAGACGGAGCTGAGCACCTTCGGTTCAGTAGGACTGTGTCCGAACGGGACCGAAGAGATAGGGTAAGGCAGGAGAACTAGTTCTGGTGGTTGAAAAACGAAGATGAAGTTCCTTCAGACATTTAATAGTTGACCTTGCTATTTCCTTTTGTATGGCCGACTTGCATAGGCTTAGGTAGTTAGTTTTAAGTAGGAACAGTCAGGGTGCCACCAAAAAAAAAAAAAAAAAAAAAAAAAAAAAAAAAAAAAAAAAAAAAAAAAAAATATATGAAATCAACAAAAATAAAAAAAAAATAAAAAAAAATATATAAAAACGGAAAATGCTTGCTGTGGCTGTTCTAGTTTGTAGGTAGTCTGTAAGTAGCTTATAAGTAGGTTGTAATTAGTTCATAATTAGTTGTAAATAGTTTTAACTAGCTTTAATTAGTTTTAATTAGTTTTAATTAGCTTTAATTTAGTTTTATGTAGTTTGTAAGTTTTATATAAAACCAAAAAATAAAGACATAGATACCGAGTTTTTTGTAAATTCTTCTCGGTAAAAAATAAAACCGACCAGGATTTAGTATTAAGATAGTTCTTAGGCCGAAAGGCATTAGCATTAAGTTATTATAGTTTAACTTAGAGCGCCTGACTGGGGCCAGTAAGTGAGTTTTAAGATATCGATAAGTAGGCTAGGTTTTATGAATTTTTGTCTAGCTTTAAGATAGTTTTAAGAAAATGGAAAATAAAAATGAATTTCAAAAAAAAAAAAAAAAAAAACACTAATGCAACTTAAGGATTTTCACCACAAATCGTCGGTTTTTTTTAAATTTGTCAATTATTTTAAAAAACCAATGGACATGTTCATAAAGTATAAAAGCAGGTGAAGTGAATTTTTAAGTGCTCACTTCCCTTTATATAATTTTTTTTTTAAATTGCATTGGCTACCTAAATTCAAAGCGTTCTAAGATAATAAAAGACATATTGGTAGTAATAAATAATTGAATAAATAAATGTATGTTAATTGAACCATAGTGGGAGGAAATTTGTTTGTGAAATATGAAATTTCATAGTAAATATGTTAGCCCTTTTACACCGAACTCAAAACGCGGTTTTCTCGAAAATATTGGCTTTGAAGAAAAACCTAATCGAAAACACAAGGTTTCACATACATTTTTTTGAGCTTCAGGTTTTCGTAAAACACAAGTTTAATATAAAACCAGTCGAAAACTTGAACAAAACAAACGTACCTTTTAAAAAGTTCAGTGCCTAGTAAAATGTCAAAAAAGAAACTGATTGGATGCTTTTATATGGATCATATTTATATAAATAATCACCATTTTACATACATAAAAGTGAAGAAAACAGCAAAATGAAAAGATAATTGTAAGTGGTTGGTGAAAGAAAAACTTTAATGTCAAACGAAAACGTATAGTGTAATGTTTTGTGTGAATGGTTTTTGAAAAGTTTTTGCCGAAAACTGGTTTTGGGGTTTGTTGTGAAAATCCTATTATTCCTTAAATTTTTATTTCTTACTGGAATACTTCCACAGTTTTATGATCTCCACAGAAACGAACTATCAAAATTAGTCTGGATATTAATAGCTACGTTTTTTGCATGTCCATATGGACTTTGGGGAAAAAAACGTCATCGGGACATTTTTACATTTGCCTTGGTCTGCCATTTTATATAACCAGCAAACATTTAACATTTAATTATTATTTGTACAGTGTAATTTGTTTTTACTTGTTTACAGCACAGTGATTTAAGATTTTGTTTCACTCATTGAACAAAAAAAAAAGACTGGAAAACTATGCACCAAGCACCAAATTCTTTTAGTTCGCTTTCACCATGGTGAGCACTCTCCCGTCTGACGGGAGAAGTTAACGAAAACTAAACGAAGAGTACCACTTCGCAATTATGTGCGCGTCATATGGATTACTTGTTTTCGCCCGGTTTCCTACGACCACTACGTTGGCTATTCTAGTTCTACCTTAATTCTGAATTAATATTGTTGTTATTGTATTTGACTAGTAAATTGCTTTGTTTTGCTGTCGTTTTTTTAGACAGAATTATTTTGAGTTACAAAAAACAAAACTAATACTATAATATGTATTGAATTTTCTTTTTGGTTAAAGGTTCTCCCAAACCAACGCGAATGCGGAGTGATTCGCAGCGAATCATTCACAACAGCAAAAAATATGACAAATACATAACGCTAAACAACAACAAAAATTCGTCGTTGCTCCGCATTCGCGTTGGTTTGGGAGAGCCTTAATTATGTAACTAGGTAAAAAAATTGCACATTTTATCAAAATATGTTCAAATTTTAATCAATGGTTCATTAAATTTAATTCACCAAACCGGTGAATTAAAATTGAATTAACTTAGGTTAAATGATGGTTAAGGCCAAGTAAGTGATAGTGGAGAATCAGGGCCAGTTTGTTCACATTAGATTAAATTTGAAGTAAGTAAGTCACAGAATCTGGTTAAATGCATCTAACTTACCAATATTGGCCAATTAGCGATTTCTATAGTTAACAACTCAATTTAATTGGAACTGCAAACCATTTGGCTGCAATTCGTTTTAAAAAATTATATTTAGGTAAACATATTGATGGTGCAGTCGTACCTTTCAATAATATTCCATTAAAAAAAGTGTGTTTGCACCCTCAAAACAAGAATTTTTTTGAACACATCCCCTGAGGTGAATTCAGAAATGTCACGAAGTTTATGAATTCTTGAATTCAATGGAAAGTTGGTTGCCGGAAATTTTTGATACAATTAAAAATATTAGCTACTTAAAATTTCTGGCACAACTAAATATTTGTTGTTATTATTTAACAAAAAACGAAAAAATTAATAACAAATATAAAAAGATAAATAAAACAACGATGCAGAATGGCAGACGCACTAAAATAAAAAAAAACATGATATCAAGTTTGGAAAAAAATTGGTCTGTCAAAACAAATCAAATTCACCGCGTTAAGTTGTTGTTGCAATTCACATCTATTCATCGACACGGAGTCGGATTACAAAAATAACAATGTAAACAAATGGGTTTTGGAGGGTGAAACGTACGAAAGTTTCCCATCTTTACATTGTTTATTTATGGTAATATCATCAGCCCCTGGTCTTTGTATAAGTTAACGCAAGAAATGTTAACCTCAGCACATATGTAAATGTCCCACATCCAGATTCGCTTCCCACGACTCATAGGAATCACCAGGTGACTACGTGAAGGAATGTGATGACGAGGTGTCTGGAGACAGCACATGCAACGGCAAAGTGCAATCTCAGGTTGGATAGATTAAGTTACTTTTTCAGTTAGATTTTAGGAAACAAATTTTGTTAAGTTAGTTCTTAAGTAGCACTCAAATAAAGAGGTTCATCCTCACTAAAATAAAAAGTTTGTTTTTTTTTTAATAAATTTAAATTAAAATAAATTTAATTGGCGCCCAACGTGGTTGGCCTGAGAAAGTGTTAAAAAGTGAAACGTGAAACCGACCTAAAGTAGTTCGTCGCGTTCCAAGACCTAGAACATTGAAAGTGATTTGACTTAAAACTTAAAATCGACCTAAAGAAGTTCGTCGGGTTTTAGGACTTAGTTCACTTCAAGTGGTAAAGAAAAAAAAGAAAATCAAACAAAAACTCTAACGTGAAAATAGACCTCAAGAAGCTCGCCACGTTTCGAAGAGTGAATTACCAGTGTTCGTGTCACTTCTTCGGCCAAACCCAAGAAGAATAAATTTGCTATAGTCTGTAGACATAGTAAACCACGAGGGAGTGTGAGACAAGGAAGTGCCCGAGTACCAGCTGTAGCTAAAAAAAGGATCAACACTTAACTCACCAGCGTGGGATCATGTTCTTCATTTTTATGTAAGTTAGACTTAAGTTAAAAAAATAAAAAATAAAAGATTAATAGGTAAAAGAAAAAAATTCAATTTTGAATAAATTTTTAAATTTTTTTTGAAAGAAAAATATTTTAAAGAAAACAGAAAAAGGGTCAGAAATTTCAATTGTGAATCAATTTTAAATTTTTTTTTATTTTTACGAAAAGTTTTATAGTGTAATAAATTTGTAATAATTTTCAAACTAAATATCTCAAATATTCAAACATAATCATGGTGACTACAAGATCAAATACCGATAGTACTGCATCTGAAACCAATTCTGCCGGTAACCCTTCACAAAATCCGCAAAATCCTATTCCAACAAATGCTAGTACAGGTGCAAATAATTCCCCGCCATACTCGGCATCCACAAGTTAGAGTATCCAATCTACACCAGAATTGGACATACTCATCACGAGTATCGTCAATCGAGTCCTAAGGGAACAAAGCCAGCCTACTCAAAATAATCCCACCCGAAATATCGAAAGAGACCAAGGTATTGACGCACAATTTGGAACAGACATATCGGAAATGGATAGAATCCCCGATATTGTCAAGTGCCTAAAAATTTTCTCAGGTGACAAAGCTGAATTTGGATCCTGGAGAAAAAGCGTTGAGAGAATTCTCGGAATATATGAACCTTTTAAAGGCACTCCCAAATACTTTGCTATTTTAAGCGTTATACGCAATAAAATTGTGGGAGAAGTGGATATCGCTTTAGAATCTTATAATATCCCTTTAAATTGGGAAAGTATATCCCAATGTTTGATTATGCACTATGCAGACAAACGGGATATTAATACGTTGGAATTCCAAATGGCTTCTCTTGTTCAAGGAAGCAAAACGGTCCACGAGTTTTATCAATTAGTTTACTCACATCTCTCACTTATTCTCAATAAAATATCTTGTAGGGATATGGGCGTTGAAGCAACCAAGGTTCTTACGGAAATTTATAGGTCAAAAGCCCTTGGTACCTTTATAAGAGGGTTAAGAGGAGACTTACCTAGATTACTATCAATAAAAGAACCAATTGATCTCCCTCATGCCCTGAACTTATGTTTAAAGTTAGAGAATCAAAACACTAGATCTAATCATATTCAACACCAAATAGCACCAAGAAAACCACAACCACAACCCTTTATACCCCGAAGAAACCCAAATATGATTGGCAGAACTTATTCCTCTGTAGCACCTAAACCAGTTCCGCAGCAATACTCAACATACCCTAATCCTCATCCTCCCAGATACCCAACAACGTCAAACGTATTAAATCAAACCCCAAATTATGGACAACCTCCAAATTATTCAAACCTAGGCTACCAGAACTGGAGCACATATAATAATCAATTAAGACCCATGCGTCCGCAACAACAGAATCTTCAAAAAGGTAATCAGCCTAATATGGCTAACATCAAACCAGAACCGAATCCCAGTCTTAACACTAGGAAAGTAAATAACGTGGTTACAAAACAAAATCAACCACATTTTCACATAGAATCTGTTCCGGAAGATACTCCTTATGAACAAAACCAGAGTGGATTCATCGAAAATCCAGATGAGGAATTACAAGGTTACATAAATACTTTAAATCAATATGATGAAAATGGAACTTCATTTGAACATGACTACTCTACGGACTTTGCAGATATCCATTTTTTAGGCTAGCAGACTCTTCGCTTCCATTTTTTGAATGTAAGACGAAGAGTGGGAACATTTTAAAATTCCTGATAGACACCGGGTCTAGCAGAAATTACATTCAGCCCCAACTCGTTACAACTCCTCTAGATAATAAACAAAACTTTCTTGCAAAATCAATCGCAGGAGATGTTTCAATAACCCAACACACCTTTATTAATTTATTCGGTCAGAACATTCATTTAAAATTCTACATCTTACCAAATTTAAAATCGTTCCATGGTATACTTGGCAACGACACACACAGGTAAATTTTCCCAAAAACATGGCCAAAATTATTTCTTGTGTTTATTCCATTTATTATTGCATGATTGTACCAAAATAAGATAATTTTCATAAAATTTACCATTTTCAAGTAAATTTACACGAAAATTTATTAAAAAGAAGAAAAAAATGAAAGAAGTTGTTTTTTTTTTTAACATTGCACCATAGGGTTTGTTTCATTTGACATTTAATAATACAATATTTATACATTTAATATATTGGAAAAACAGTTGAGTTCTAGGTATTATAAATAAATAAATAAATAGGCATAGATAACAATAATATACATAAATAAACAAAAATAAACATGCGTGTGTATGTGCGTACATCATTCAGTGACTTGTGAAACTGCAACTAAGTCTCCTTGCTCGATCTCTGGTTCTATTAGAAACTGAAGTACCTCAGACGGAAATGCATTTCCCGTTTTAGGGCTTAGTTTTCTCAAACCACTTACAAATGGGTCAGAAGAAACCAACAGGTTATGAAACACATCTTCCATATTTTGCTGCCTCGAAAATTTTCTTGAGAAACTTTCTCGAAAACGTTTTATGTCTTTGTTCCGTGATTCCTGGGCTTCTTCGCCGAGCTGTCCAATCGGAAGAATGGCTTCTGATATAATTTCAGGGCTGTGTATTAATATTTTGTGTACACTTGTAGGCATATTATACCATGGGTACAGTTGCACAAACATATTTGCTGTATCAATACAATACTCCTTAAATCGACCAATTTGTATTGGATATCCACTGGATATTGTTAGCAAAACAACCCTAAATCGACAAATGATGTTTTCATTTATGTTGGTTATATCCGAAGAAGTAGCAGAGTCATGGAAAAATCGACGGGCAGTGTTGCCATCGTTCGTACTACCATAACCTGGTTATGGTTTGTCGACTAAAAGTCCCATTCGAATTCTGAATGCTTCTTGAATCCTTTTCTTGTTTTCTTCGACTTTCCTCTTGTTTTCTTCACCACGAGCTTGCCATTGTCTTATAGGCAGTTTGTAGGAGACATGGATTAAACATTCAAAAAACCTTATCCAAGCATGCAAGGAGGATAACCCAAACCTCAGCTTTGACTTGTCTTGAACTTGTTTGTTCAACACCAAATCTATCTTATTGAAGTCTTTTGATGTTAGACCACAAAGATAACACCTTTGAGTTGAAGAGGTTTCAGTTATAGCATTGCAGATCTTACCGTCTATCATTGTAAGAAGCATTTTATGCTTTACTGAAATACTTCCGTTAATATGATCTACTAAAGTTTCATTTAGAAGAGATATTTGGTTTTCGATGTAATCGAATTCTCTTACAGTTACATCGGTTGCTTCGTGGACGAATTGAAGTCGTATTGGTCTACAGAACCTTGTGGATGATGGATGAGGATTTTGCCACAGTATAATTTTTCTATGTGATTCTGGGTCACCTGACACTAGCTGGATAGGAACAAAAGAGGTTAAGAAAATATTAGCATCTGAAATGTTTGGATCTGAAAAACGTTGTTTATATTCACACATGCCTGAGCTTCCATCACAACCCCATTTGGAAATCAGGTGAATGTTAGACTTTTCATTAATATGCAATGTTTCTATAACATCTCTTATTCCATGAAACAAACGTCGAATTGTGGGATCCAATAAACTTTGAAGAGGTGATTCTGCGATTGATTCAGTTATAACCAAGTTTTCAGGATAACATTTTTTCTTTGCTTCTAAAACAGCAGCATAGTTTGGATACATATGGTTATTGTGTTTTATTGCAGAATCTCTAATAACATTGTATTGGAACTTAGTTAATTTCCCTTCAATAACTATAGAGAGAGCTTCTTCTGCTGTGTATGGAATAATTTCCTGGTTCATTTTTTTCAAAGCTTTTTGGTATTTTTCGGCGCGTGAAGGAGTTGAAAAAATTATATTTTTCATCACATTTGATGAATCTAGTTTTCCTTTTTCTCTAAGTTGCATCTGCGCAGCATAGCTTAATTCTTCGGCATTATAATTAGAACGCAAATCTTCTGTTTTACGTCTCTTTGATCTTTCGCTTAGGTCCGAAAAATCTATTTGAGGCCGTCCAACAAAGCCATGGGCTCGGCATGGAAACGAAATTTCATATTGAAGCCAATTTGTATTTTGTTTTAAGAAGTTGTTGTAATTTCTGGAGGCACTCAGCCATCTTCTTTTATGTTCATAAGCAAAATCAGTTAAATTTTTCTTTGTTTGCTCTGAAATATCAATATTGGTCTCATTTTCAACCTTTTCTACCAAAAAGTTAATTTTGTCTATAATGTTACGAGACGTACAGCTTCTAAAAAATTCAGAAAGCTGATTTCTTGAAAGAAAAATGAAACTTGATTGCGATCCTGTGTCAATAAAAAAAAAATCAAATTAAAAAAAAAAAAAAAATCAATGACCTCAACACCTTTTAAAGTCAATATTTTAAAAAGTCGCAAAAAGTCGCAATGTTTTAGGATTGCTTCCTATAAAGGAAACATTTACCTAACTTTTAACACTATTTTCAATACAAAACAATGCAAATCAACTTAACTTTTTCATTATTTAAGATGATTTTTTTTTTTTTTTACCGCACAAACACATTATCTTAAAAAGCTTAAAAATTTACTTTAGACTTAAAATATTGCAAAAAAGTGCCATTATTCTTTTTTTACATACCACTAGCAACAGAATCCATATTAAATTATTTTACAAAGCGCCAACAAAAAATAAATAAAAAACAAAGCAAACTACTTCTTACCACGAACCAAACTAGCTACTGCACTCGTTAATTTAAAGTTTCTACTTTGAAAGCATCTACTGATTAAACAGTTACAATTTGCATCGTATGATTAATCAGGTTCAAAGCTCATGTTATTTGTAAACAACTTGGCATTAAAAAAAAACAACAAATCTTAAATTTTTTTTTTGTAGTTTTGGCCATGAATTTGGGAAAATTTACCTGTGTGCGACAGCTTAAAAGAATTATCAGCCGTCATACATACAAAAGAGAATTTTATGACAATCCTCAATAAGACTAAGGTAAAAATTAAACAACAAAACTCTATGACTATCAATTCTATTGATACAAAGTTCGAACATATGTCAGATACTCAGAAAGAAGCCCTTATCACAACTATCAAACATTTTCCCTCACTTTTTGCCGATCCCGACGAAAAATTAACTTTCACGACAAAGGTTCTTGGAGAAATTCGTACTTTCACAGACACTCCGATTTATACGAGGTGTTACCCCTATCCTACTTCTCTTAAAGAAGAAATCGAAAACCAGCTTAGGAAACTTCTAGAAGACGGAATTATTAGACCTTCTCGGTCACCATACAATTCGCCTGTCTGGATTGTGCCCAAGAAACCTGATGCTGCAGGTAACAAACAATATAGATTAGTAATCGATTATAGGAAGCTGAACGCTAATACTATCGCAGATCGTTACCCAATCCAAGACATTAACAAAGTACTCGCACAACTAGGCAAAAACCGAATGTTTTCCGTTCTCGATCTAAAAAACAGATTCCATCAAATACCTCTTAAGGAATCTGATATAGAGAAGACCGCCTTCTCAATAAACAATGGAAAGTTTGAATTTGTTAGGCTCCCATTTGGCCTAAAAAACGCGCCGTCAATTTTCCAACGCGCACTCGACGACATCCTCCGCGAACACATAGGAAAGATTTGCTTCGTCTATATAGACGATATTATAGTGTTTAGTAAAAGTGAATCAGAACATTTAAAACATTTGGAAATTATTTTTCAGACGTTATTTGAAGCGAACATGAAAATTCATCTGGAGAAATGTGACTTTTTTAAGAACAAGGTTGAATTCCTAGGTTTTATTATTTCCTCCAAAAGAATTTTAGCTAATCCGGCTAAAGTAGATGCAATTTCAAAATTTCCAGCTCCAAATACCCTTAAGGAGCTACGTTCATTTCTAGGTATGTCAGGATACTACCGTCGCTTCATTAAAGACTATGCGAAGCTCGCTAAGCCCCTGACATCCCTTTTAAGAGGGGAAGGAGGACGTTTGTCCAAAGTAAATTCCGATAAAATAAAAACTAATCTCGACGATAATGCTAGAGATGCCTTCCTGAAAATAAAAAACTCCTTAACTTCGCAAGATATTATTCTCGCATACCCAGACTTTACGAAAGATTTTGAGCTAACTACTGACGCGTCAAATTACGCGATAGGTGCAGTTTTGTCACAAGGTGACAAACCGATAACATTCATTTCGAGAACACTAAATACCACCGAAGAGCATTACGCAACTAACGAGAAGGAGATGCTTGCCATAATATGGGCACTCACTTCTCTAAGAAACTACCTATACGGTACTGCTCGTGTCAAAATATTTACAGACCATCAGCCATTGACTTTCGCTCTCAGTAATAAGAACCACAATTCTAAGATGAAGCGATGGAAGTCAATTTTGGAAGAGTACAACTATGAGATCAAGTATAAACCCGGAAAAACTAATATAGTCGCTGATGCGCTATCTAGGCCACCAAGATGCTGTCAAATAAATGTGTTAACAACAACTCTACATAGCCACGAAAGCTCGAATCAAAACCTTATCCAAATGGCGAATCAACCCATAAACGTGTTCAAGAACCAAATCTTTCTTAATGTCGGTAATACTTCTGAATATAAATTCGAAATCATTTTCCCAACATATCATCGTCATACTATTGTTGAACCAAATTTTACCTCAGAAAAACTTGCCGAAATTCTTAAAAAATATCTCAACCCTTCTGTAATAAATGGAATCAAAGCTGAGGAAGCGATTCTCGGAAAAATCCAAGAAATATTTCCTTCACATTTTAGCCTCTATAAAGTACTATTCTCAAGAAACATGGTAACAGACCTAACAGATGAAAATTTACAAGAAACCGAAATTCTTAAAGAGCACAATCGCGCTCACCGAAATAGCAGAGAAAACAAAATTCAGTTACTACAAAGGTTTTATTTTCCAAAAATGCAGGAAAAAATAAAGAACATTACGGATAAATGTCAAATTTGCAAGGAACAAAAATACGATCGACACCCCAACAATATACCCTTACAACCTACCCCTATACCCTTATATCCTGGACAGATCTTACATATTGATCTATATTTCACTGACAATAAAGTTGTACTGACTGCCATAGATAAATTTTCCAAGTATGCTTTAGCAAGAATCGTAACGTCTAGAGCTACAGAACATATCAAGCAACCGTTAAGAGAGATTATATTATCTTTCGGTGTCCCAGAATGGATTGTGGTTGATAATGATCATTAAGCTCCAATTCCATTCTATTCATGGTTGAGAATTTTTTCAACATTAAAGTGCTTAAAGCCCCTCCATACGTAAGTTCTGTGAATGGTCAAATTGAAAGATTTCATTCAACACTTTCTGAACTATTACGTTGTATGAAAGCCGAACAAAACTTTAGTTCATTCTCCGAAATGCTCGACAAGTCCATTTACGAATATAATAAATCCGTTCACACCACCACAAACAAAAAACCTATCGAAGTATTTTTTGCACGAAATAAAATTAATAACCCCGAACAGTTACAAGAAGAGAGACAAATTGTCACTCAAGCAATCAAAGATAAGCAAACTGCTGATCTTAGTTATCATAATAAGAAAAAGAAAGCTTTTAAAAATTTTGCAATAGGAGATACCATTTATGTAAAAATTAACAAAAGACTAGGCAACAAACTCACTCCTAAATATAAAAAAGAAGTAGTAGCCGAAAACAAAAATTCCACAATAGTAATCAGGTCTGGAAAAATTGTCCATAAGAATCTAATTAAAAATCAAAATTCTTCTTTATAGGTTACTACCGCTATGCGCAGCGGATATACAAATATTGGATTACTCAAAGTCTCAATTGGTTAAGATAAATGTTGGAACCTCGAAAATACAGACAGGATCTTTCAAAATAATCCACATAATTGATATTGAACATTACGAAAACCTGACAAGGAATATAGAAAATACCCTGATAGAAACCACACGAAATCACCCCCTTTATCCTTACATTTCCCATGAAATAGATAAAATAAAGACCTACCTGGCAGGATTGAAAGTTGAAAATAAGAAAAAGAAAAGATCACTTGATTTCCTAGGTACCGCCTGGAAATGGATCGCCGGTAGTCCGGATCATCATGATCATGAAATTTTAACAGAAAAAATGAACAACGTACTCGAAAACAATAATAGGCGAATGATAATAAACCGTATGACCATAGGAAAAATTAATGAAATCACCAATGTAACAAACGAAATATTTAAAATTGTAAAAAACGAAGTAAAGAATAAAGACACTGAAACATTAAAATTAAAATATGAACTAGATTTAGTAAAACAAGAATTAATAAATATAGCATACGCCATTCATTGGGCAAAAGTTAATGTAGTGAATTCTTTTATACTGTCAAATTCTGAAATAAAGCTAACAGAAGAATTTTTTAGAAAACAAAATACACCTTTCATAAATATTGACGAGGCACTTGATTTTTGTAATATTAAAATTGCCTCTAATGGTAAGAACTTAATTTATATAATTGATATACCAACAACAGACCCAGATATTTGTACTATGCTTATAATAAAAGCAGTAAAGATGGGAATAAAGATAAACGAAATTCCTTTTAAAAAAATTTTAAAATGTAAAAATAAAACATATGGTATAAAACAAAATTGTTTAGTAATAAGCGAACATTCTATTTGTAATAGTAGAAATATTGTAGATATAAGTAACTCTACGTGTATCCCCAACCTGTTGAAAAGCAAAATACCCACCTGTACTACTATCGATAACCGAAACACACCATCCATTGAAGAAATCTCGGACGGCATATTATTCCTTAACCAATTCAACGACTCGGTAATAATTAACAATGAGGCTATTCGATTAGATGGAACGTATATCATAAAACACTCAAACACCACAATCATTGTGAATGGGAAGATTTTCAAAACCAGCGAGATAACTAAACATCAACCTTTACCAGCTTTGTTGCAACCTAGATCATCAGTGCAAGAGTTCAAAGAGGTACTTTCCCTAGGAATGATAAAAGAATTACAGATGAATGGCACGGAACAGATTGATCTACTGGAAAGGAAAAATGCATTAAATATTGGGATTAACGTATTCCTGGTAATAATACTCCTCATAATAATAACAACTTTCCTTTATGGTAAAACAAAGAAAAACACCAACCAAGAATTCTCACCTAAAAACGAGCAAGGATCCATTACCATAGGAATTAAGGATTTGCCAAATCTAATAAAGCCATCAACGTCGAACGAGGGCGTTCGAATTTAAGCAGGGAGGAGTTAACGCAAGAAATGTTAACCTCAGCACATATGTAAATGTCCCACATCCAGATTCGCTTCCCACGACTCATAGGAATCACCAGGTGACTACGTGAAGGAATGTGATGACGAGGTGTCTGGAGACAGCACATGCAACGGCAAAGTGCAATCTCAGGTTGGATAGATTAAGTTACTTTTTCAGTTAGATTTTTTTAGGAAACAAATTTTGTTAAGTTAGTTCTTAAGTAGCACTCAAATAAAGAGGTTCATCCTCACTAAAATAAAAAGTTTGTTTTTTTTTTTTAATAAATTTAAATTAAAATAAATTTAATTTATATAAACTTTATAGTAATATCATCTATCATCAACATCGATGTTTCACCAGCCCCTGGTGGTGGAACACCTTGCCTGCTCTCAACATCAAGTGTTGAGGGAAACATTTGAATGTTTCTTGTTTGGGTTTGCTTCTTCTACTTTTGGGATTACATGTTTATAAGTTCAGTCGTAAGAATGCATTGGATATGGGAGGATCGCCTCTCAGCACTCCAAAAATGAAAACAAATGTTGATGGATTTTTTAGGTTGGTAAGTCACGCTACGCCGCACGCTTCCGACCGTTCGTGTTGTTGGTTGATACACAGACGGTGGGGTGGGTAGTTTTTTATTTTTAAGTGTCATTTTCATTCTTGTGGTTTTTCGTGTGGTTTTTTACTTTCTTTTTTTTCGATCTGCGGCTTGAGAATAATATAGTTAGGTATTCCTATGTACATATGTATGTAGTATCGTAGTTTGTAAGTATGCGGGAAAAGTTTGTAATTTGAAAAACTTCTCCGTTTTGATTTTGGCTTTGTATATAAACCTTATAGTATTATCATGGAGCTGTTTTTAATTACGCGGTGTGTCACCGATGGTGGCGCAAGTGAATACCCATGTTGAGAAAAAAATCTTCAACATGTTTAAGATTTTGACAGGAGAATTGGAAACATTTTTTATTTTCAAGGTGTAGCTGCTCAACAGCCGCAAGTTTTGGTGTTGTTGTTGGTTAGTGGATATGAATTGTCTTTCTTTTTTGCTACATATGAATTTTGTAAGGCAATGGTGGTGGTTTTTTTCTTCTTCAATATGAATGAAGGTTTCAAGAAAAAATCTTCTTTTTCTGATTTCTCTGTTTTTACGTTTGAGGTACAGATAATATACTCGTATATACATGTATTTTGTTTTGTTATGATGTAAAATAAAGCAATAGTAGACTTAGTAGTGGTTGTTGTTTTTGTTATTTTATGCTGTCTTTTTTTGTGCTGATACTTTTGCAGGTACATTTATTCATTCTTCTCGATTTTCTAATAATGGCTTGAATTTTCGTTTTGTAAGTTTCGAAAATTTGTGTGCGGTACACAAACATATGTGCCTACGTAGGTAAGGAAATTTTAATGACGAAGGAAAAGTTTGTTAAAATGATAAATTTTTCTGTTTTGAATTTTGGGGATGGAGAATATTTATTTTGCTTGTTTTATTTATTTATCTATTTTTTATCTATTAATCCAGTTAATACAAACAAAAACATAGGTAGTTTGTTGAATTAAAAACAAAAATAGATACGTAATTAACAATTGAGAAAATAAAAGAATTAAAAAAGGTAAATAATTGTCATTCCGTAGCACTTACCTACATAATTTGCTAGAGGAGAATGGTATAACTATATATTTTTAAGGAACATATGAATTTTAATTATTTTTCCGAGAAAAAAAAATAATCATTTAAGCAAATGAGGTATACAGTTTTTTGTAAAAAAAAGTTTATTGGTGAGAAAAAAACTGTCCTTAAATAAAAAATGTCCGTGCTGCAAACAAAATTTATGTAGGTAGGTCTTCAGTTTACAGTTTTCAAAAAAATTATGCTATGCAAAAGCAAATACAAATGCCAAGAGCTGTTCTTAGCAAGGAAAAATTCGTTGCTAAGAACAGTTTAAAGGTCCCATGCGAAAAAAGTCCATGAACATGTTTTCGCACGTAAACGAAAAATTGAGATAAAATACCTACAAATTATGTTTTTGCATACCTATTTGGTTTTCATTTTTATGCAAAAAAAACATTGCTTACATGGAATTACGAAACAATTACCCGGCAATTGTTTTGCGTGCTGGGAAACAGCGTGGTTAGTAAAAAATATTTTTTTTTGTATGGTCAGTTTAAACTTAAAAAAAATATATACATATGGTATGCATCTCACAGCATTATTTGCATTCGAATGGTTCTTCTATCGTAAAATAATTATTTTACATTTTTAAGCCTATAATTCATTAATTAAGGGTAAATTTATAAGGCCAAGGCAAACATTGTTCGCCAAAGCGATTAGTATAGTATTCAAAAATATTATACAAAATTATGCATGGATTTAAGTAGATAAATTAAAAAAAAAAAAGTGTTTTTATAAGAAGGTTTTTTTTTTATAATACAAATTCTATATACTACTGAAATAAATCAGCCAAGTAGAAGACTTAGCATTAAAGGATTGGACCTGTTGAATTATTGATTCAAAATTCAAGCCGAACGAAACACCAATTAGTAGGACTAAGAGCTATGAAAAAGCTATTTTGAATTAAAAGTGTTTTTAGTTATTTGAAATAATATCTTTTATTTTATATGAAAAATCACGATGTAAATCTCTTCTATCAAACCAAAATTATGCATAGAATATGTGGAAAAATTTGATTTTTTTTCTGCATGGGTACTGTAAACTGTGCTTTTAAAGTCAAAAATTATTTCTACTCCCATAAGAAATACTTCCCATTACATAACTTTCTCAGTGTTAGTTTCAATTTGCCGATGAATTAGCTTCCTATTGAACAATCCTCATACGTCACTTGTTTCAGTCGATATAAGTCTTCGTTCGGTCTGCGAAAAGATCAATTTATTGAAAGACGATTTTTCGCCTGGTCCTGACGGTATCCCTGCCAATAGTTCAATAGTTTGTTTGTCAAATCTATAGTTTCCCTCTTCAGCATGGTTTTTTAAAGGGTAGGTCCACGACCACTAATCTGGCTCAATTTGTTTCCATGACCCTTTGTGCTTTGGAAAAAGGCTTTGATGTTCATGTTGTCACCACGGACTTCAGTAAGGCATTCGATAAAATATCTCACCAAATTATCTACATTAAGTTGAAAGCCTTTGGTTTCCTTCATCTTTTATTTTATGGATTAAATCCTACTTAGAGAACCGGCTTTATAGGGTAATTTTCAGATGCTCCGAGTCTGAACTTATCTATGCCACCTCAGGCCTCTAACGATTCTTCCTTGCTTCAAAAAGACTTAAATTCTTTTCTTACTTGGTGTGAAAAAAATTTCTTTGAACTCAATGTGAGTAAATGTCAATCCATGAACTTTTCTAGAAAAAGCCTCCGGTGATTTGCTACATGGCCCTTATCTGGCCGATGATTGTCTATGGATGCCCGGTTTGGTTCAACGTTTCCCCATCTCAAATGGAAAAGATTCGGGTGTTTGAGAGACAGTGTCTTCGACGCTGCCTTGAATTGCACAGAACACCAGAGTCGGAGTACAAACACTACTATTCCAACCTGGCTCTATACAACGGGGCCAACATAAACAGGATAGATAATTTCTGGCTGAAGCTAATTCGAGGTCACATTGCAAGAGCGATGTCCTCGTCTAACAGCTTAATTTTCGGGGCTTATTACCCTAAATACGAATACTACGAGAGTGTGCGTCTAAGCGGCTTTATTCCGCCCGATGCATTCCTCCACCTAGACAGTCGAGGGCTGATGCAGGATAGAGCGGCGGTTCCGCTAATCTACCTCGTCGGCCGTAGAACTGTGGATCGGTGGCTCCTTTACAGTCGAGACGTCCTCGCACAAGACGGAGCTGAGCACCTTCGGTTCAGTAGGACTGTGTCCGAACGGGACCGAAGAGATAGGGTAAGGCAGGAGAACCAGTTCTGGTGGTTGAAAAACGAAGATGAAGTTCCTTCAGACATTTAATAGTTGACCTTGCTATTTTCATTTGTATGGCCGACTTGCATAGGTTTAGGTAGTTAGTTTAAAGTAGGGATAGTCAGAGTGGCACAAAAAAAAAAAAAATTATAAAATCCACAAAAATACAAAAAAATTATAAAACCGGAAAATACTTGCTGTGGCTGTTCTAGTTTGTAGGTAGTCTGTAAGTAGCTTATAAGTAGGTTGTAATTAGTTTATAATTAGTTGTGAATAGTTTTAAGTAGCTTTAAGTAGTTTTAATTAGCTTTAATGAGCTTTAATTTAGTTTTATGTATTTTGTAACTTTTATATAAAACCAAAAAATAAAGACAATGATACCGAGTTTTTTGTAAATTCTTCTCGGTAAAAAATAAAACCGACCTGGATTTAGTATTAAGATAAAATTGAAAAATAAAAATGAATTATATATAAAAAAAAGCGCGCTTAATCGGTGATTGGAAGGACGTGAGTTCAAACCTCGGAAAAGTCATGTAAGTAGTTTCATTTTTTCAAGTAAAATAAAATTCTTCACATTTCAGAACAAAGAAAAACGCAGACCTAGGGCCCTCATACGGAGAAAATAAATAAACAAAATAAAATAAATAAAAATTTAAATTAAAAGCAAGACATTTTTTTATGCATACTGCATTGAGTGGCTCTTTTAAGACCTTAATGCAAAGTGTATATATGGCCCTTAAAAGGTCTTATTATACAAGCCATTTGCTATCATATAATAACTTGTTTAGTTGAGCAATATTTTGTCTCTTTAAGGCCTTATTACACTGTTGATGGGAAGCAATTGAATTGTATAGTACTTGTGATAAGAAGTTTTAAGGGAATCAAATAGCTTGTTTAATGTCAGCCAAAATGATTTGTGTAAGGCCTGTTTTAGTTACTATACAAGCCAGAAAATAACTTGTATTGAAACTTAAACAAGTTAAAATGTTAGTTGGGTACTGAAATAAATCAGTCAAGTAGAAGACTAAGCATTAAAGGATTGGACCTGCTGAATTTTGTATTCAAAATTCCAATTTGTTGGACTAAAGGCCATAAAGAAGCTATTTTGAGTCAAAAGTGTTTTTAGTTATTTAAAATAATATCTTTTATTTTACATGAAAAAACACGATGTATATCTCTACTATCAAACCAAAATTATGAACACAATATGTTGAAAAATTTGATTTTTTTTTCTGCATTTGTACTGTAAACTATGCTTTTAAAGTCAAAAATTATTTCTACTCCCATAAGAAATACTTCCCATTACATAACTTCCTCAGTGTTAGTTTCAATTTGCCAATGAATTCACATTAACGTTATAAATGTAAGTCTATCTTCATCGGCGGTGGGTCTACGGCTACGACCATGATTACCTTGCCAAAATGCCGACAAGCCTCATTTTTGAACCTAAGCGGTTCTACAAATTTATAAATATCAATAGAAAATCGGATGGCTAACCCTCCTCTTTTAATTTTTGTGACTTATCATCTGCTGATACCCATGTAATAGTTAACCTCTTTGCCAATTTTTTCGGACAGTCTTACATTGATGATACAAATGAGCCTGACCTTGAATATTTTAGGTTCCTATTTAACAAACCTCATACGTCACTTGTTTCTGTAGATATAAGTCTTCGTTCGGTCTGCGAAAAGATCAATTTATGGAAAGACGATTTTTCTCCTAGTATCCCTGCGGTATCCCTGTCATTTTTCTCAAAAAATGTGTCAATGTACTTACTGAACCCCATTCATTTCTTTTCCGCCTCTCGCTTTCGCAACCAGTGTTTCCTATTTTATGGAAAAACTCGTTCCTATTCCCAATTCATAAAAAAGGTAGTAGAAACGACATCTCAAACTATCGTCCGATAGCTAAACCCTCATCAATACCCAATACGCATTGTTTACGACTCTCTCTACTTTCATTGTAAATCAATAGTTTCTCCCCTTCAGCATGATTTCTTAGAGGTTAGGTCCACGACCACTAATCATGCTCAATTTGTTTGATGTTGATGTTGTCACCACTGACTTCAGTAAGGCATTCGATAAAATACCTCACCAAATTATATACATTAAATTGAAAGCCTTTGGTTTTCCTTCATCTTTTATTGTATTGGTTTAATCCTACTTAGAGAACCGGCTTTATAGGGTAATTTTCAGATGCTCCGAGTCTAAACCTATCTATGCCACCTCAGGCATTCCTCAGGGAAGCCATCTAGGTCCACTCCTTTTTGTCCTTGTTATTAATGATGTTGAAAGCGTAACTTCTTATTCTGACCTTTCTATTCATGCCGACGACATAAAAATTATAAAAGTGATTTATAACCCTAACGATTCTTCCTTGCTTCAAAAAGACTTAAATTCCTTTCTTACTTGGTGTGAAAAAAATTTCTTTGAACTCTTTTCTAGAAAGCGCCTCCCCTTATCCGCCCGAACTTAGTTTCATCTATCTATCTATCTATCTATCTATCTATCTTGGCATTATTTGTGATAACGAACTCAATTTCCGTATGCACATTGACCATATTATTGCTAAAGCCAATTCTAGCTTAGGTTTTATAAAGCGTTGGTCGAAAGAATTCTCCAACCCTTACGTCACCAAGTCACTCTTAATCACGTATGCAAGACCCATTCTTGAATACGCTAGCCATCTTTGGTCACCTTACCAATCTACACACTCACATAGAATAGAATGTGTACAGCGAAGGTTCCTCCGTTTTGCTTTACGTAATCTCCCCTGGTCTGATCTCCATATCTTACCACCCTATGAAGATCGATTGCAATTAATTGACTTACACACTCTTGCCAATGCCGTGCTGTTGCCGACATTCTATTTGTCCACCAACAAATTACTGGTGCCATCGATTCTCCGGCACTTCTTCAACTCATCCTGATTAATACCAACCCACGTAACTTTCGATCCATCCCATTCTTCCGCCTGCCTACCCACCGCACAAATTATGGCCATAACAATCCAGTCATCAGAATGCTACGCCTAGCCAACAGTTAACAGGATATTTTTGATTTTAACCTTAGTTCATCCTCCCTCAGAAAAATTCTTTATTCCAATTACCCTTAAACCCTCTTTTACAAATAATAATTTAAGCTAGATTTATCGGATTGTTTAATTTATTCAATTTAACTATCTTAATATTCTTATTTGTAAGCATTTTATATTAATTTTTTTTATATTTTATGTTAATCAGCTTGAATTTAGCCAATAAATAAATAATGTCAATGGACAACCAATCAACCAGCGCATCGCCATCCTCAGCCAAGGTGCCTACATTCATGATTACTTCAATGTATTTAAATAATCATTTTTTTTAGTAGGTAGTACATATGTTTGTATATTGAATCTTTAATTTCTATACAAATAATTCCTTAGTTTCAATTTCAAGTTAAAGTTCTTAACAATAATTACCGCTTAATTACTCAACATAATGTTTATTGGCAAAGCAGGGACTGGGTTTAGAGAATATTTCCAAACCTTTCCATATTTTTATAAAGCATCACGATAAATTGCATGATACCTACACACCAATTGGATGGTATTTTTAAATAGTATGTATATGCCCTTTTCGAGTTTAAGTGTACTCGCATACATACCCATTAAATGTCTTAAAATGCCTCCTGAACAAAAATTCGTCTTTAAAAAAATAAATAGGTATGTCTTCATCGCAACTGCAAATAAATAGCTAAATCTGGGAACATATCTACAGTTAAAAAGATCAGGTTGAGGTATCTATTTAAGTTATTTGAGCATTTAACCATATATATGTATATATATATACATACCTACACAAATACGAAATTAAGTTATTTTATAATTTAATTTTATATTAAAGAATGAAAGCCCATGCCTAATGAATTAAGTACCTACCTAATTTATTCGTATCCTTAAGAAATTGTAATTATGTATGTTCCTATTCATTGAATTGAAAAAGATCATTCTCCTACAAAATACCACCTATTCATTCTTCTATTTCCTTTTCCAAATTGTAAACGGAAATATTTACCTATTAGATATTTTTTTCTATTTAAAAAAAGAACTCATTAACGTATGCATCTTTTAATTTTCAACGTTTTCTTAATAAATAATTATCAAATACAATACAACATATACATTAAATCTTCCATAATCAAAGTCAAAACGGAGAAGTTTTTCAAATTACAAACTTTTCCCGCATACTTACAAACTACGATACTACATACATATGTTCATAGGAATACCTAACTATATTATTCTCAAGCCGCTGATCGAAATGAAGAAGAAAGACTGTGTTCACATTGGATTGAAAAACTGGATTTTTTTTGACGTTTCAGTATTCACATCTCGCTCCCACTTCTTCAGTGAAGAAAGATGTGAATACGGAAACGTCAAAAAAAATCCAGTTTTTCAGTCCAATGTGAACACCGTCAAAAGTAAAAAAACAACACGAAAAACCTCAAGAATGAAAATGACACTTAAAAATAAAAAACTACCCACCCCACCGTCTGTGTATCAACCAACAACACGAACGGTCGGCGGCGCGCGAATTATTGAATGCGTGATTCAATTAAATAAAAAAAATCTTTATTTAAAATTTTTAATATGAACTTTATAAAATATAATATTTTTACATTAACTTTTCAAAATATAATATGACGATTGATGTTCGATCGATGGTGGTTGATATAAAGCTGCTTACTTCTTGTTGCGGAGTAGCATTTATATCCTTCCTTGGGTCATTCTTCTTTGGGTGATGATGATGATGATGCTTCTTTGTTGAAGGCATACTAACTGGAGATCGTGGGATCCACCTTGTTTTTGTTTATGTCTGGATCTGGACTCTATTCTTGATTTTTAATTAAATTTTGGTTGCTGCATCAGCAGTAGGTTAAATAGTGGTGGATCAACATTATTGGATAATGTTAACTCCCTTCTTTGTTAAGTATGTAACATCCCGTGACATCTCTTTTAGATCGCTACAAATACGTGCTACTTTTTCTGCATTTTCTGTGATTAATGATGACTGTTCGTTTATGTCTGCAGTGGTCTCTGTGTTGATGATTTCTTTCATGAACGGTTAATCTTTTTTTTAAATCTGGAATGGTTTCTGACGTTCCGATGCTTTCTTTTACTGATGAAGTTTTAATCTCTTCCAAGGGTATATTGTTGTTGGTTATTTTAATTTGTTTTGGTTTAAATATAATAAACAGAATTGTAATAATAATAATAATTATAATTAAACTTATTGGTATACTAGGTGTATTTTTTACGATACTCGTTAATTTTTGAATGGTATTTATATTTTCAAAATTGAACTTTAATTCCACATTTGTGCTTTCAAAATAGTTGTCAATATTATATTGATCCACAGAATGTGTTTTCATATAATTTATAATTTTTTGCGTGGGGTTATAATATGTTATATTGTCGATGATTACTATCTCTTTGAACAATATTAAATATGTTCCATTTATAATGGTATTGTTTACATTATGTATATTGGATACTAAGATAGTTCCATCTTTAATTATTTCTAAACTTGCTTGTTTTTCTTTTATTTTATTACATGTGGTTTTTCTTTTATTTAACAATTCTGACAAGCATGTTTGTTCCTGACTTAATTTACAAAATTTATAATTTATTTCAGTTTTACAGTTATTGATACTGACAAATGTATCTTGGCATTTTGCAATTTCTTTTTCAATTATTAATTTTCCGTCTTCTTGAGCTATAGCTCTAGTTTCATATATTTCACAATTTTTATTTATCACCGGGTATTTAATTAATACTACAATGACATCATGGGTCTGCATTATTTTAAATTCCGAAACATCAATTAAATCCGTAATAGACATAGTTCCATGTTCATGCTCACTTATTTCTTTTATATCCTTTTCATTAAGTATATCTTCTGGATTGCCTCGAATACATGGGAGTTAATAACTGCTTGTTTATTGTTATTGATTGTGAGTTCGTCTAACTTGTTTTCCACTAGAACTTGATCATCATGATCTGGATTTCCTGCGACCCATTTAATTACTTTCCCTATTATTTCAATACTTCTTTTATAATTCCTTACTCTTAACTGATTCAATAAGCTTCTAATTATATTTATGTCTGTGAGGGTGTCTGCGTCCTCTTCCACAGTTACTCCTTTATTTTGATATTCTAATGTTTTGAAATTTATATTTATTTCTAGTCTATCAATTATTTCGGTAAAAAACGTGAGATTTGTTACATGAAATATATTTCGGTATTCACTGTATATTGCCGTATTGCCGTTTTCTATAAGCATATAATTTTCTCTTGTGTAATCTATGATTTCTAACTTAGCTATCGGAATTATCCCTATGATTGAGAGTAGTAGAGTAAAGGTTTCCATTGTCTGCAATGAAAATATTTTTAATTCTTAATATTGTCTTTATGGACAATTTCGTTATTTATCTTTACGGTTTTCCCTAAGTCTTCTTGAATTTTTTGTTTAATGTACTTATGCTTTAGTTTAGGGAATTTATCTCCTATAGTTTTTATATAAACTGTATCATTTGGCTTATAATCCCTACATTTTCTTTTCTTATTATGGTTTTCTAACATTTTTTCCTGTGTGATAGCAAGTACAATTGCTAAATCATGTTTAACTTTATTAAACATTATTTCGTATGGTTTATTGTTTGTTGAAGAATGTATTGTCTTATTATATTGGATAGCTGCTCTTATTATAACTTCCAAATTACTTGTAAGTGCATATTCTTTCTTGATACATCTTGAAATTTCTATTAGTGTTGAATGCGCTCTCTCAATTTGTCCATTAGTCGTACTGTGACCTTTAGGAACATAAAATACTTTTATTTTTAACCTGTCCATTAAGGACCTGAATATAATTGATTTGAAAGTGCTTTCGTTATCTGCGCATATTGTTTCTACTTCTGGGAATACTTGTAATGATTCTAATATCTTATCATAGAGACAAGTTTTGTCCTCTAAATGTCTTATTAACATATATTTTGAATATGCATCTATAATTGTTAAGAATTTTAAATTTTCCGCATAGAATATATCCATATGCAGTTGCCTCCCCTCTTTGTTAGGTATTGGAGTCTCTCCGATTGGTACCTTCTGTGGATGCCTATCATATTTGTTTGTGTTACATATCTCACAATTCCGTACATATTCTTTGAACTCTTTCCTATAATTTGGCCAGTAATATTGTTTTTTTATTTGTTTAATGTTTTCTTCCCATCCTCTGTGGGCGCGTTTATGTGTATCTTCGATTATACTTATTTGATCGTCTTTATTAATAATATCATTAGCGAAAATTTCTGTATGCAAAAATTTATTATTGAAAGTTTCCTTTAACGTTGTTTTTATATCGTACAAATCTTCTGTGGTACAGTATTTACAAACTGTATATATTCTTTAAGAATCGGCACAAGCTCTTCTGCTTCTCTGTATTCAATCAAATGTCTTATTTTTCCTTTAAAATTTTCAATTTGCTCGTGTATTGTGTAGGTACCTTTAGTTATTACTACTTGTTGTTTAAATTCGTTTAAAACTTGATTGGTTGTATGTATTACAGTATTATCATTGCTTTCAGCTGAATGCGCGGTGTCATCTGTTGAACTAGCATCTGTCATCTGATTCAAGTTCTGCCTACTTAACGCATCTGCTACTACGTTCGTTTTTCCTGGCTTGTACACAATTTTTGGGGCATATTCTTCTATTATGCTGTGCCATCTTTTAAGTTTTGGATTAGGGTTTCGTTTTGAAACTGCGAACGTAAGAGGTTGGTGATCGGTGTGTATTTCTAAATCTTTTACACCATATAAGTAGTTCCTTAAGTTTTTTAGTGCATATACTATAGCGAATAGTTCTTTCTCGTTTGTCGCGTAATCGCGTTCTGTTTTACTAAGAGTTTTAGATATAAAGATAATAGGTTTGTTTTCTTGGGACAGAACCCCGCCTATTGCGTCATTGCTTGCATCCGTTGTCAAAACAAAAGTTTTACTAAAATCTGGTTGTGTTAATTCGATGTTTTCTTTTAAATGCGTTTTTAGTTTTTGAAATGCTTCTTGGCCTTCCGGGTCTAAATCTATCATAGTTTTCTTACTCATATGCTGGGATATCCTTCCGTTTTCACCATGAAGATATTTAGTTAGTGGTTTTGTTAACTGGGCATAGTTTTCTATGAACTTTCTATAGTACCCTGTCATACCTAAATAACTTCTCAATTGCCTGAGTGTTTTTGGTTCTGGGAATTCGTTTATACATTCAATCTTCTTAGGGTGTGTCGTGATAATATTTTCACTTATAATATAACCCAGAAATTCTACCTGAGTTTCATAAAATTTACTCTTCTCTAGTGAAATCTTCATATTTGCTTCCTTGAGTGTCTGTATAATTTGATTAAAGTGGTTTTGGTGTTCCTTCATATTATTCGAGAACACGATAATATCGTCAATATAGACGTGGCATATTCTTCCAATGAATGGTTTAAGGATATTGTCCATTGCCCTTTGAAAAATTGAAGGACCGTTCTTCAATCCAAATGGCATTCGGACATATTCGAATTTGCCGTTATTAACAGAAAACGAAGTTTTTTCGATATCCGTCTCTTTCATAAGTATCTGGTGGAAACCACTTTCTAAATCTATAGTGGAAAAGAATTTCGCTTTTCCTAAATTACTAAGGATAACATTAGTATCCGGAATAGGATACTTATCACTAACGGTATTTTCATTAAGTTTTTTAAAGTCTATGACTAAACGGTTTTTAGTTGTACCGTCGTCATTCAGGCCCTTTTTTTGAACTACCCATACTGGACTAATGTATGGACTTTTTGAGGGTCTAATAACTCCTTCGCTTAATAACTTTTTCACCTCGTTATTTACAAAGTTATTTGCTGACATCGGATATGGATACTGTTTCTTCCATATTGGTGTATCACATGTCGTATTAATTTCTGCCTTAACATCTGTGCGAAAAGGTAGTTTCATATCTACCTTTGAGTGCATTTCTTCAATATAATTTTTTGTTTCCCTAACTAATTTTGCTCTTAGTGATTGAACTTCCTCATCTGTAAGTATTTTATTAAGTTCTTCTACGTGGGGTTCACGTGTCTCATAAATGATGCTTTGTGCATTATTTTTTTCATTTGGATCGCAAGTACTTGAATCCTTATTAAATATAGATTGTGTGTCTGGCGCGCAGGTGCTTGACTGACAATTTTCTGCTTTACACATTTTTTTATTTTGTAGTTCAACCTCTTCGGGCTGTCTTTCATGCTCCATGAACATTCTTTCTTTTCTATCTCTGTATATTAAAAGATTATTTTTTAAATCTAATTGTGTCCCTGCTGATCTTAATAGGTTAAATCCTATTAATAAATCTGCTTCAAGATTTTCTATCTCATAAAATCTAACTGTTTTATGAAACATAAAAACTTCGTAATAATGTGATATAACAGTATATCCGTTAACTGTTTTCACTCTTTTCTTAGTTACTAATTCTTCTCTACCTTCTAAAATGTTTGGACTAGCGTAACAACTTGTTGCGCCGGTATCTATTAAGATTTTGAGGAACTTTCCATTTAATTTTCGGTATATGTGGGGAAGTCCCTTGTTTCGTCTAAAAAATGATCCTCTGCTAAATTGTCAAGTCTAACTTTATTTGGAGGCTGTGAGCTATGCTGTGCGCTTGGTTCCCTTTCCCTTTTAAACACAGGTCTTTGAGGTTGTTGTTGCGCAACGTAATTTCTTTGATAATTATTATTTTGATGGTATATTGATTAGGTTGTCGGAATGGGTTGTAATTGTTTTGTTGATGTATTTGTTTGAATCTACTAACATCATGATTGTTTAATGGTCTGTGTGCAGACGATCCTAGTTCCATTGATGTGGGTGGTTTTCTTTGTTGGAAATGAGGCATTATGTATTGCTTTTGAGCAAAGCGTAAATTATTAGAATTTTCTATTTTATTCTTATTAGAAAACTGTAATGCAAAGTTTGAACGTATGTTATTACTTTCTAATTCTTGTGCTTTTGATAATGCACTAGGTAAGTCTTCCGGTTGGAGACTGAATAATATAGTATTCAGTGGATTATTTAATCCTGTAATGAAAACTCTAAGAGCATTTCTTCTATTAGATTTGTTAATTTCTACTGTGAGCTCGTTTTTATTGCCATATGTCATTATGGTCTTATTAATGAGTAAAGTTAACTTCTCATTAACTTGGTTGTAATAGTCTACTACCGACAATGGACCCTGTCTTAATATGCTTAGCTCTTGTTCTATAATATATACTGGTCTTTTGTCCGCAAATGCGAAGTCTAACCGTGAAATAATGGCATCGAAGTTAAAAACAGTACCATGGTTTGTAAGTACTGCGTTAGCTGAATTTTGTTTCTAAGGATCGTGATGGCAGCGAAGTATCTTTTACTTCCTGGTATATAAAGTAACATGCTGTTATGTGCAGCTTCGCGCCAGCTAACATAATTCTCAGAATTCCCGCGGAATTCTGGTAAACTTTTGATTACCTCTAATGGTTCATTATCGACTATATTTGGATCTATTCGTTGTGTTTCGAAATCTATCACATATGTTTCATTTTTAACTTTGCTAAGATCTATTTTTAAACTGGCTATCTCATTTTGTAATTCGTTAAGACGTGCATTTAAGACTTGTGATACTGCCAGCTCTATAGCACCCTGAACTAAATCTGCATTTGCCATTTTTATATAATTATTCTTTCACTTCTTAATATTATTCACTTTTATGTTTAAACACTTTTCTTACTCTAATCCTGTTGTCTTCTAAGGTGGCTGGTTCTGGTCTGCTTCTATCGTCAGAGTTCCACTAGTGGTGTGCTGCTTCTATCATCAGAGTTTCCACTTATAACTTAAAAGTTTTTGTCACAGAATGTTATTTTTCTTTTCTCCTTCGATAGGATACTTGAATAATAGTTTTTCAACACGCGTTTTTATTTCACTTTACTTCCAATTTTCAAGTTACACGTTTTTGTTGAAATGGCGTTGATGCTCGTATGAAAACCGATTTGTTTTAGTTAACTTTGAACACGTGTTTTTTATTTTCACTTTATTTTTTTTCTTTTTCAAGTTACACGTTTGTTAATATTTTTTTCGATTTTATTCACGCGGAGCATCCCGGTTGAGCCCCCAATTATTGAATGCGTGATTCAATTAAATAAAAAAAATCTTTATTTAAAATTTTTAATATGAACTTTATAAAATATAATATTTTTACATTAACTTTTCAAAATATAATATGACGATTGATGTTCGATCGATGGTGGTTGATATAAAGCTGCTTGCTTCTTGTTGCGGAGTAGCATTTATATCCTTCCTTGGGTCATTCTTCTTTGGGTGATGATGATGATGATGCTTCTTTGTTGAAGGCATACTAACTGGAGATCGTGGGATCCACCTTGTTTTTGTTTCTGTCTGGATCTGGACTCTATTCTTGATTTTTAATTAAATTTTGGTTGCTGCATCAGCAGTAGGTTAAATAGTGGTGGATCAACATTATTGGATAATGTTAACTCGCGCGGCGCAGCGTGACTTACCAACCTAAAAAATCCATCAACATTTGTTTTCATTTTTGGAGTGCTGAGAAGCGATCCTCCCATATCCAATGCATTCTTACGACTGAACTTATAAACATGTAATCCCAAAACTAGAAGAAGAAAACCCAAACAAGAAACATTCAAATGTTTCCCTCAACACTTGATGTTGAGAGCAGGCAAGGTGTTCCACCACCAGGGGCTGGTCAAACATCGATGTTGATGATATTACTATAAAGTTTATATACAAAGATATCGTGGGAAGATTATGGTGTGCTGATGTGCACAATGTCGCATCGCGACGTATCAAGTGATGAGTGGTATTCGTCACAGTTACGTCTCAGACGTCACACTGCACTCCAATCCCGTTACCCCGGACACTCCCCTTTGCCTAACGGCACTTTCATTAAAATCCATAACGATATCCCACCATTTTTGCTGACTTGGCAAAACGTGTCTCATAAGACACACCCCCCTTTTTTCCCCTGCACATAACAAATGAATAAAATAATATTCATATTTCATTTAAAGTGATATTCATATTTCATTTGACTTAAATGAAATATGAATATTTTGTAAACAAGTGCATTCCTTTCCCAATCCATAACTTAGCTTAGAAATAAAGAATGATTCAAAAGGCAGTCTTAATCCTACGCTCTAATTGGAAAGTGCAGCCTCGCTTTGGACAGCGGCTTTCCTCGTAGATTTTAATTACATTAGAAAATTAATTATAAAATAAATAAACTAAGATATGTACTCATAAAATAAGAAAAGAAGAAATAAAAATTAATAAAGAATAAATAAAAAAATATAAATAAAAAAAAAAAGAAATAAATAATTTTTTTTTATGACAAACCGCGAGGCAAGTACGGTAATTGGCGCAGTTGGTCGTGCGTTTAAGCACAAGTTCGTGTAAGAACAAAACAACCAAAAAACGCGCGAAAAAGTGCATATTTCGTTAAAACAGTTCGATTAAGAACTATAAAACGAAAAAGTGAAAATAAAACAGTTCGATTAAGAACTATAAAACGAAAAAGTGAATATTTCGATTAAAAATTTAAACAGTTCGATTAAGAACTATAAAACGAAAAAGTGAATATTTCGATTAAAAATTAAAACAGTTCGATTAAGAACTATAAAACAAAAAGTGCATATTTGGTTAAAACAGTTCGATTAAGAACAATAAAACGAAAAAGTGAATATTTCGATTAAAAATTAAAACAGTTCGATTAAGAACTATAAAACGAAGAAGTGAAATTAAAACAGTTCAATCAAGAATTATAAAACGAAAAAGTGAATATTTCGATTAAAAATTAAAATAGTTCGAATAAGAACAAAGCTGACGACAGTTGAAATAAACATTGAAAAATAAACAAACAAAAATGCCGGAGACAAGAGCAGCAGAGGCAAGAGCGGCAGCAGCAGCAACAGCGGCGGCAGCAGACAACACAGCAGTAAGAACATCACTTTCATTAAACTTAGACCCTGTCAAATATTTAAATAGCATTCCCATCTTCAATGGAAATCTAGATAACATAAACAGCTTCATAGACTTACTAGATAGGGTACAGCCCTCATTAGCCAAATTTGATTCAGACAGTCAGTTTATTTTTCTAGATATCATAAAAAGTAGGCTAGTAGGGAAGGCTAGAGAAGCCATCGAAATAAATAATAACGTATCAAGCTGGGAGGATATAAAAAAAATCCTGTACCAGTATTTTAGCGATAAAAAGTCAGTCGAGGAACTTTACGACGAACTGAGAAGTACTCAATTCGTTGACAACTGCAAAAATTTCTATGATAGAATAAAGATATGTCTTAGGCGTCTAAATAATAAGACAAAACTCGAAAGAGGCATCATGGCACCAGTGGAAATAAAAAAGAATTGCGAAATGGCCTTACGCCTTTTCAAAAACAAAATCCCTGAACCTATGAAAGGAGTTTTATTTTGTAGAGTGCCAAAAAGCCTAGAAGAAGCCATGGATATCCTCCATGAGGCAGGATATGCTTACGTTAGGATTCCAAGACAAAGTAATTACTCAGGGCAACACAGAAATAATTATAACAACAATTACAATAACAACAACAGTAATTATAACCATCATAACCCCTTTAATAATACTAATAGATCTGGTCAGTCCAGAAACTCCAGTAATGTCTCAGGACAACACAGAAATAATTATAACAACAATTACAATAACAACAACAGTAATTATAACCATAACCCCTTTAATAATACTAATAGATCTGGTCAGTCCAGAAACTCCAGTAATGTCTCAGGACAACACATAAATAATAATAGTAACAATTACAATTTCAACAATAGGTATAATCAAAACAATGTAGGTAACAACTCTTATAACAACCCCACTTATTCCAATCGATCCGGACAGAATAGGAATAATTACTCAGGTAATTTTAGAAATCCAGCTGAACAAATGGATACATTATCAGCATCATATCAAAGAGAGGTTAATACTCTTGATGATATTTCGGATTTTCGGGAAGGCAACCAAAATGCCGACTTCCCTATATAATTATAATAACAAAAAGCAAATACAAACTAAGGTTACTCATAGACACAGGCTCGGAGACGAGTATCCTCAACCCAGGGATTTGCCACCCAAAATGGCAAACGAAATTAAAAAAACCAATAGAAATAAAAACAGCCGGAGGAATGCCAATATACGCTTATTCTAAAGTAACGATTCCACTGTTCGAAGAATTCGGCATGATAAATAAAACTGCTGAATTCCTCGAACACAAGTTTCACAGTATATACGATGGTTTAATCGGAAATAACATATTGTTCCCCATCGGAGCAGTAATAGACTTCAGCAAAAAAATATTAATAGTAAAGGAAACTAAAATTCCAATTTACTATAACAGCTACGAAGAAAAAACAGCAAATGAAAATTTCGTTAAAGAAATTTCAATACCATGCAACAATGAACAAAATATAACAGATGATGATTACGAAAAAGTCATTCCGATCATGGAAGTGTACCATACGGAAGTATGTAAAGATCCTATTTTGCAACAAATAAGAACAAGCCACTTAAATGAAGAAGAACGAAATGGAATCAACCTATTAGTTTCAAAATACTCTTCGGTCTTCTACCAAGAAGGGACTGACCTCACTTTTACAAATGCGATAAAGCATGAAATAAAAACAAAAAATGACGTCCCAATATATACAAAAAGCTATCGATATCCTGAAGTGCATAGGAGTGAAGTTAGATCTCAAATTAATGAGATGCTGCGTCAAGGCATTATACGGCCGAGCAGTTCACCTTACTCCGCACCAATATGGATAGTTCCGAAAAAGGACGATGCTTCACAAATAAAAAAATGGAGACTTGTAATCGATTATAGGAAACTAAACGATGTCTCCATCGATGATAAATTCCCAATTCCAAATATAGAAGATATATTTGACAAATTAGGAAGATCGTTATATTTCACAACCCTCGATCTGGCCAAAGGTTTTCACCAGATCGAAATCGCAGAAAACGATATCAAAAAAACGGCTTTTTCAACCGACAATGGACACTATGAGTTCGTTCGTATGCCATTCGGACTGAAAAATGCTCCTGCGACATTCCAACGCTTGATGAATTCGGTACTTCACGAGTTCATAGGGAGAATATGTCTTGTCTACTTAGACGACATCATCATATTCTCGACAAGCCTTGAAGAACACTTAGTTTCCATAAAAAAAATCTTTCAAAGACTCAAAGAAGTAAACCTAAAAATTCAATTAGATAAGAGTGAATTTCTCAAAAAAGAAACTGAATTCCTAGGCCACATAGTAACCACTACAGGAATTAAACCTAACCCTAACAAAATTGCAGCCATTCAAAATTATACACTACCTAAAACCATGAAACAAATTCGAGCATTCTTAGTCATCACAGGCTACTACCGTAAGTTCATAAAAGATTATGGAAAAGTAGCCAAGCCTATGACATCATTCCTAAAAAAAGATGCTAGAATTGACATTAAGGACAAAGATTATATTGAAAGCTTTGAAACATTAAAAACGTTAATTACTTCCACACCTATTCTTATATATCCAGATTTCGCAAAAAAATTTACGGTGACAACAGATGCATCAAATTATGCTATAGGTGGTGTTCTTAGCCAAGAAAACCATCCAATCTGTTACTTTAGCCGTACACTCAACCAACACGAAACAAAGTATTCTACTATAGAGAAAGAACTTCTCGCAATAGTCGATTCCACGAAATACTTCAGACCATACCTTTTTGGCAGAAAGTTCACGGTGCGAACCGACCATAGACCCCTTGTTTGGCTAAACTACAGAGGTGGAAAATTAAATTAGAAGAATACAACTTCGACATAGAATATGTCAAAGGGAAGGACAACCAGGTTGCCGATGGTTTGTCAAGAATAGAAGTCTACCATAATCAAAACGTAAATTACCATCCTGAAAAAAATTAATCACAATTCGATGAACAATCCATCATAGCTACAGTCCACAGCTCAAATGAAGACAGTAGTAAACACATACCGATTATTGAATCCCCTATAAACATTTATAAAACACAAATAATTTTAAACACTACAACAAACCCAAGTAATCACAAGGTATATCACCCTTTTAAAAAGAAAAGAATTGTAATTGAACTAAAAGTCTTTAATGAAAAATTAATCATTGAAATCTTAAAAAAATTCATTCCGCCTAAAGGAATAGTAGGAATTTTCACAAAAGACGATCATTTGTTTGCCCAATTTCAGGAAGTTTATATCAATTATTTTAGTAACAACAAACTCTTAAAGTTTATTAAGTGCAGTAAATTCTTGGGAGACCTCGAAGACGAAGAAAAACAATTACTGGTGATTTCGAAAACCCATGATTCACTAAATCATAGAGGAATTAATGAAACCTATGAAGAAATTAAAGATATATATTATTGCCCAAATCTCAAGGACAAAATCCAAAAGTTTATCAATAACTGCGAAATCTGCAATAAAGCTAAATATGAGAGAAAACCCAATAAAGTCCCATGGAAACTAACTGAAACCCTTATAAAATGTAACCAAATCATACATGTTGATATTTGGTATGCAAATATAAACTTAATGTACGTCACAATGATTGACAAATTTTCAAAACATGTCACAGCATACGAAATCAAACATAGAACTTGGACTTCTTTGTTACATACATTGGAAAATAGATTCGCTACTTTAGGAATTCCCGAGCGAATAGTAACAGACGGAGAAACAGGTTTTTCATCATTAAACATTAAAGAATTTCTAAAAAACAATAATGTTGACCTACACATAACCACCCCATATAATAAAACTGGCAATTCGGATATCGAAAGATTCCACTCTACTCTTAGCGAGCATATTAGAACTTTCACCGCCGATAAAAATAACACAGACACTCTTAGGCAAAATGTATTAAAAGCAATAACTATTTACAACAAAACAATCCACTCCACTACAAAAAAGAGACCAATAGATTTCTTAAACGGAACCATATCAAATGAGGAATACCCAAAAATTACAGAAATTGTCCAAAAAAATAAAGAAAATTATATAGATAAATTAAATAAAGACAGGAAAAATATTGATTTTACCGAAAACAAACAGCAATACTTAAAAATTAGAACAGGGAATAAGATCAAACCAATATACAAAAAAGCAACCACTAAATTGGTTGACCCAGATCATGTTAAAGATGAAAAAGGAAGTAAATTCTACAAAACACAAGTAAAACGTAACTATAAATACGAAAATACTTAAAATTTTCTTTCCCAGATATTATTTATCACCTTTCTGACTTTAACAACAGTTACTAACGGACAAAAACTAGAAGTACAAAACCTGAACTCAGGAAACGGGTTCATTACAAGTAGAAACGAATAGCGAAAACATAGTTAACACAGTAAACAAACAAATACAAATTAACAATAACTTAAATGAAAGCATAACTCATCTTAAAAACACTATAGAAGCGGACAGATTAGAATTAACAAAAGCTTTTGCAGAATTAACAGAGAATGAAAAACGATACATGTTAAAACAAATAAAATTAGACCAAATACTTAGATTAAATATGTTAGAAGAAAAAATTAATCAAATTATAGATAACATTTCTTTAGCCAAACATGGACTTATACATCCTAGCTTACTAACAACAACAGAAATTATTAACATGAAAATAGACTTCTTGAAGCTTAAGAATATTAAAGTAGGAGCACTTAAATACAAAACAAAAACATTGATTCTCGCAATAAAAATCCCAGATAGTTACGAACAAGTAGATTTAAAGTTTATAACCCCTATCCCAAATAAATTCAATCTTGAAGCTGTTTTTGAAGAATATTTTTTTATAGAAATAAATAGAAAAATGTACCATTATCTAAAAGATGTTCAATATAAAAACGAATTAAAACCTGTAAACAACTGTATCACAAATAAAAATTGTACTCTCAAAGAAAATCAGTTAACAGAAATCAAAAAACTTGATGAAAGTACTATAATATGTAAAAATATTAAAACTGAAAAAATTGTAAATGGATGTGATGACAGAGATATTAAACTAGAAGGAAATTACCTAATAATTATTAATAATTGTACTATTCACATTTTTAACGAATCAATATCTAATAAAAATGAAATATTTATAGAAAGATTTTATTACGAAGAATCTCAAAACCTTAATTTTACTAAAGCGTTAAATTTTGAAGAAGTTGCTCTTGAGAAAATTGTCAATCTTACACCAATTAAACTACTGAAAATTCATAAAAATGTACAATATGTAATTGGTTCAGCAACAATTATCCTTTCATTAATTGTAATTTTAATATTTGTAAGTATTGTAAGAAAACATAAAAAACTTATTATTTCAATCAAAAATATTAAAGAAGAAAATTGTAAAACCTTAGAAGAAAATTATAAAAAAGTTGATTCCTCGGAGAAGAATCTTAAGGGGGGAGGAGTTACGTCTCAGACGTCACACTGCACTCCAATCCCGTTACCCCGGACACTCTCCTTTGCCTAACGGCACTTTCATTAAAATCCATAACGGTATCCCACCATTTTTGCTGACTTGGCAAAACGTGACACACCCCGCTTTTTTCCCCTGCACATAACAAATGAATAAAATAATATTCATATTTCATTTAAAGTGATATTCATATTTCATTTGACTTAAATGAAATATGAATATTTTGTAAACAAGTGCATTCCTTTCCCAATCCATAACTTAGCTTAGAAATAAAGAATGATTCAAAAGGCAGTCTTAATCCTACGCTCTACTTGGAAAGTGCAGCCTCGCTTTGGACAGCGGCTTTCCTCGTAGATTTTAATTACATTAGAAAATTAATTATAAAATAAATAAACTAAGATATGTACTCATAAAATACGAAAAGAAGAAATAAAAATTAATAAAGAATAAATAAAAAAATATAAATAAAAAAAAAAGAAATAAATAATTTTTTTTTATGACAAACCGCGAGGCAAGTACGGTAATTTCACCTGACACGTGCATAAACTATGTGCACATAAACACACTACAAAATTCATCGTTTAGTTATTTTTAGTTCAGTTGATTTTATTTAGTTTCAATGAGATACGGATCGACAGTGCGAGGGAGAAGCGGTCCAGGAGAAAAGTTTTGTAGATAATTGAAATATGCTTAAACAATATTAGCCTCGTTAAAAATAACAACAAATACCCAGAAACAACTGTTTTTACTCTTATTTTTAAGGAGGTAGATTTTGTTTAGTAAAATTCAAAATAATTTTCTTTGGATACTCCTTATGGTAATATATTTGTGTACCAAGTTTGGACGTTTTCCACTTTCGCACTTTTACCGAAACTTTGAGTAAAGGACTTAGTAATCTCCGTGTATTTTGTATAGGAAATTTCAAAACTTCTTAAAACTATCATGAAGCTAGACAACAATTCATAAAAGACACATAACTATCTTACTGGCCCCAATTGGAGGCTTCAACCTCTAAAGTTAACTATATATATAATTCACTGCTGCCTTTCGAACTAGGAACTATCTTAATACTTAAATTCAGGTCGGATTTATTTTCACCAAGAAAAATTTACAAAAAAAGATTATAAACTTTCTCGTACATAGTTTATTTCTTGGGTTTTAACATAAATTTAGATTAAAGATAATTAAAACTACACAGCTTCCTCTTCAAAATTATTTATGTTAAAATTGTATTGTTATGCAAAGTACTCTTTGTTACCACTATACCTACACTTCTTGTTTGTACATAACTTTCGGAGTTCTTTATATACCTCCCTACTTATATACCAATTCTGTGGTTACATAATGTTAATAATCTTCTTAATAAATTACCACTACTTGCTGTGAATCTTTTCAAGTGAACGGTCGTCTTTTTATTCTGCTAAGATTAACAATTTACAGACTAGAATAGCCACAGCATGCATTTTCATTTTTTGTGTTTGTTTTTTGTTGTGTTTTTTAAATTTTTTTTTCTGTTTGAGCGATTTCCATAATATTTTTCACAGAATTTGTTTTAATTACCATGATCAATTTTAAGGGGGGGGGGGGTGAAGAAATTCACTAAGACGGGACTCAGTTATACGAGACCGAGACAGCTAGAGAGACGATACTGAAATTTATTCATATTGACGATACCGACGACGATACTTAAACAAACTTTCCTGGGTTTGATATGGACGACCCTATAAATAGTGAAAAATAACTTTTTTTAAACCATATCTTCCCCTCAAATATTTGTCTGGCTACAGCCTTGATTGCAACCAGATAAAGCTTGTCTATCCAGTAGTATTGCAAATGAAATACATGTACGAGGCAGTCGCTTAAAGGCCCAGACCACAGATTACAGTTCCTCTTTAGCAGAATGGAGATGCCACGTTTGTTCTAACGGGCTAAGAATTTTTTAACTGTTTGCTTCAATTAGCACTTTTCATTAATTTTTATTCGTATTTTCTTGGATAGCCATTTACTTGTTTTTTTTTTTTTCTTTTCTAGAACTTTAAATAAGGTTTATTGTGAAATACTCGTAATATTAATTTTTAAATATGAATACAATTTTCATAAAAAGAAAAAAGTTATACTCAATAACGCAAGTACATTTATGTTTTTGAATAAATCGATATCAAAATAGGATAAAACAATTTGTTCTTGCTTAGACCTTTAAATAAGGTTTAGATATTGTGAAAAATCTTGATTTGTTAAGAATATGAATCATATTTACCCAACAAAAAAATTATGCTCAATAACGTATTTATTTGAATAAATCGATATCAAAGTTGGATAAAACAAAAATTTTATGTGAATGTATGAATACCTCAGGTTCGTGGTTTGACCTCGGCTGTGAGATAGATTGACCTACCAAACTAATTTTTTTAAATATTTTTTTAAATACTACTACTCTATGGGGTTATCATGCCTTTTGAAGTTATTAGTAATAATATTTTTTGCATGATCATATAAATTGAAAAACTTATGATTCGAATTTAATTGCATACCAATACCAAACCAGATTTCGTTCAAGTAAACAACACGTAAAGCTTGTATAAGAGGAAAAACTACAATGCTTAGTTGTTTTAAATAAAGATAAACATCAACAAAATACACGGACCATAACGCGCGTTCTAGCTCCCACCTAACTTTTAGTACGAGATCAAATAAAATCTAACTGATTGCATATGAACGTGAAGCATACAGTCACCAGCACACGTCAACTCAAACGGAACTTAGAGACATAGCATAGTTTTCTGTATAAATACTTCCCCATATCCGGCATCAATTTGTTCCGACTACCACGTCTATGAAGTCTACTTTGCATTTTTTCTGGGATACATCATAACGATAGCATGACAACTTGTTACTTTGTCTCTCACAACTATTTACTGTAGATACAATAACGAAACTATCGAACCGTTAATAAAATGTTACCAGATTAGAAAACAAGAAATAGGGGACTTTAAAAAATTATAAATATTAAGAGGGTCAATTTTGCTAATAGTGGTAGGTATGAAAACAAAACAATTTGATTTTAAATAAGTATAAGTACGACAGCTGTTCTAATATTTAAATTCCATCTACTTAGATACGTATAGGTATGTATGTTTATCTTTTTTCATTTCCGTTAAAAATTTATAATCGAATCATAGCGAATCATCGTTTTACTTTTCATAAGGCCCTCTTAGTTCTTTGCAAGCCAGTTTCACATACTTCTAATGATTCAAAATTAGTCGAGAGTTGTATTAACGCGAAAGCTGTTTTAAAACATTATTGGCCAATGCGATAATCAAACACTAAGATTGCTTTCTCCTCCTACATTTTAGCAGACCTTTAAAATTTCACCAACTAATGGCCAATTAGCTTGATTCTTCCATAACGCCGCCTAGGACTTCACGAAAGTGAGGGCACCAACAAAAATCCAATAACACACATTACACACATTTTGTCTGTACGGTAATGGGAACGTTTTACTCTCTCGTGAGCGTTCTCTTATCTCTTCTGCTAAAAACTATACATTTTTGGTGTACACGAACAGCTTTGGGCTGATTCGGCAGAATTGGGTAGAATTTGGCTGTTTTATGTGAGAACAATCATACACTAACTAATAATATCAAATGCGCTGCATCACATTTCAGCCGAATTTTTACATGCAATTGCATTGATTATCTTTTTATACTAAACTGGCAATATTTATAAGGATCAGTAGTAATGCGATTTTCAGAAGCAGACGGATTTTCCACCGCTGGAAGTTCATGATCTGATTTTTTTTTTTAGCTGTTAATGGGAGGTTATCAGTTATCAAGTTTGCTGAAATTAGTTTAGTATAAAAAAAATTTAAGCAATTGTATGTAAAAATCAGCGCATTTCCAACTTAGAAGCGGACGGCTTTTTCACCGCAGGAAGTTCATGATGTTATTTTTTTCTTTTAGCTGTTGATGTAAGGTAAGGTATGCCAGTTATCAAGTTTGCTGAAATCAGTTTAGTTTCAACTCAGAAGCGGACGGCTTTTCCACCGCTGGAAGTTCATGATGTGATTTTTTTCTTTTAGCTGTTGATATAAGGTATCACTATGTCAGTTATCAAGCTTGCTGAAATCAGTTTAGAATACAAAAATAAACGCAATTGTCTCTAAAAATCGGTTGAAATGCGATGCAGCGCATTTTCAACTCAAAAGCGGAAAGCTTTTCCATCTTTTTAAGTTCACCTGACTGTTTGTTTTTTATAACTTAGTCCTCTATTACACGATGATTCTTTGCGTCTGACTCTTTTTCGAATTTTTCTTTGAAAATCATTCTGTGAGTCACGTGCTATTACACGGAGCTTCTCGATGCTTGATGCAAAACTGACAGTTCTCTTTACTGTCTTACGAAAATACGGAAAGTGCTAAAAAGAAACGTCAAAAAGAGTCTCGGCAAACTTGGCCCATGACGCACAGGGCAACTGGTCTTCCATTTCATCTCTATTCTCTTTTGCACTCATTATGTTCGAAAAGAGTCAGACACAAAGAATCATCGTGCAATAGGGCACTTTTTATATAAGCTATGACTGTACGAATGTACAGTTATCCTGATATTTCTTTTCTACAAGAAAAGATACAATGCACACATGCATTGAGTTTATGCACTGCTCCCTTAATATTAAAACCTAGCATTTTTCCGCTGCATAAAGTTTAGGTTAGGTTAGGATAGAAGGGGTGATAATACGGCGAGCCACATCATCTCACTCGGATCTCAGTGGATCCATTGCGCTCCCCAGAGTGAAAGAATGGTGGTGAGGAGGGATAGAGAGGGGTTAAGGAGAAAATTCAGTTGTGGAGGGCTTCCTTGACCAATCCTAAGTTCCAAATGAATTTTAGGATGTTTTTTAGTGGCAAGACGGAGATGTCACCCAGCTTGTCAAAGAAATATTCTTCTAGGGCTGCTTTTCTGGTTCTAGCTAGGCTGGGGTATTAAAACAAGAAGTGAAGGGAGCCCTCTTCCACCTCCTCATCATGAGCTGATGCCCATTCTTAGAGTTGTGGCCCATTAGGACGTCAACTATGAGTGATAGTTGAGGCCTGCTTAACTTGAGTAGGTATTCGGCCAAAGGTTATTTGAAACCCGACAGGTGTCGATAGATGACCATCTGACATTTGCAACTTCCAAGAAACTCTGGTGTATTCTACTTTTTTCTTGCTTCAGTGGCATGAGCACCAAGGCTTCGATTTGGCTCGGACCTAGAGATGGTTTTGGAGCCATCGACTGTAGACTGAATGACCATGTTTTCGTTCCGGAGTTCCCTGGTGGGGTATCTGTCATGGGTACTAGGTTGAAATCAATGTGCGGTGATACGTAGTCTGTTTGAATGTCAATGTCTGTAAAATTTATTATAGTTCTGTGACCGAAGAGGCCCCTTTTCCAATTATTACAATGTTGAAGTCTTAAAGCACTTCTTGCCGCCAACTCTTTCGTAAACAGATCGAGTGGGGTAAGTGAAAGGAAAGTTTCTAGGACGGGCGTTGGTGTGGTTTTTATAGTACTGGTTGTGCCGATACGCGCTAGTCTTTGAATTTTAGTCATGGTTTTAAATTGGTTTCCTTATCTAAGGCTGGCCACCAGACCATACATGCGTACGTTAGGATTTGCCTCATAATGGCTGTGTACATCTAATGAATGGTTCTAGGGCTGGGACCCCATCTTCTACCAAAAATTCGACTGCACGTTGAGGCTTTTTTCTCCCTTTCTTTAATGTTCTTTTTCTAGTTCAGTTTACGGTCAAGTACAACACCAAGGTATTTCGCAGTATCCGAAACTTGAAGCGGAGTTCGGTTGATGCTTGATATACTCGCGGGTATATGTTGGGAATATTGTTTTTCCTTGTAAACAGCACCAATTCTGTCCTTAGAAAGTTAACGCTAAGTCCACAACTGCTGGCCCAACTACTGAGGTTTTCGAGGGCTAATTGTAGGAGGTCGCATAAGTTTGGGACAAATTTTCCCGAGGCAATTAACACAATGTCATCGGCATATGCAACGACCTTGATGCCACTTAGATTAGGTTTAACCAATATCTGGCTGACTACAAGGAGCCAAAGTAGAGGAGATAGAAGTCCACCTTTCGGAGCCCTCCTCCATGTTCTAACTTTTAACTTCATATCACCCATTTCTTGTTTGAAGCATGAAGCATTGGGCCTCCCCCCCAACTCAAAGTTCAGCGGACTGGCATTTTTGTGTAACTGATTGCGATAGCCATCTGAAATCAGTTCTTTTCGCATTTTTTGCAATGTTTACATGAGAAACAGAAGTATATCCCCCCACTCAAAGTTCAGCTGACTGCATTTTTTCGTCTACCTACGACTTCATAAACGTGTCCACAAAGCTCACATTTTCTGAAATCAGTTTATTTTTTTACAATTTTGTACATGTTTGGGCGGCTGCCACAGGCACTCCTACCACTAGCGGGCAAACAGATTGCCTATTTATTAATCAGTGATATCAAATGAACCAATTGTACAAATATAGGCTTTCTGCTCTTGGTCATTGAAAGACGGTCGCTGGCTCCCAGACTATTCCACAGATTGACTGTGTCAGCCGGCTACTCTTCCATTCTAATATTGATAGTTATATATCCTGATGGTTAGTTTCTTGTAAGGCCTACACTCAGAGAAAAAAGGCTGGTTAAATTAAAGTAGTAGTTTATCCCAAAAACCACACCTTTGATTCTTGATTCAAGAATTTTATTCTAATAACCAGTTTAAATTCCGAAGTCAACCACAACAAGCTTGATTTAAGTATTGCAATTATTAACTTGATTAGTTATTTCATTAAGGGCATGTTTCACATTCTCTGATTAAAGTTTGAACTAAGCTACTTTGAACTTATTCGTCAATTAACAACCTTATTTGCGTTTCACAATATCTGAATAGGTCTAAGTAGTACACTGAAAAAAGAATGGTACATAAAATTAATTAACGGCATTAATAAACTTTTTATTCGTTGAATTAATGTAAGATTCATGAATTCAATGTACCATTAATAGAAAAATAAAGTTGGAATCAATAAACGTTGATTATGCTCGTTTATTAAAATCCCTTTCTCCGATTTTTTAAAAGGTTAGTTGCTTTTACTAATCTGTTCACTGTCCCAATGTACATGTTCGTTAAAACAGTGAATACCGTTCATTAAAATTAAAATTCATAATTTTTATTTTTTTATTAACGATTTATCAATTCTATTAATATGTTCGTTAAAACAATGAATACATTTATTAAAATCAATAACCGTTTACAGTTTTTAATGAACAGCCATTTATAAAAATATATATCTTTTTTAATTAATCTATTCACTGTGACAATAAACGTGATCGTAAAAGCAATGAATGCTATTTATTAAAATCTATAAACATTTATTATTTTTTATGAACAGCCATTTATAAAAAAGTTACATTTATTTTTAATTAATCTGTTCATTTTGCCAGTGAATGGCTTCGTTAAAACAATTAAAGCTATTTATTAAAATCAATAAACGTTTATTATTTGTAATGAACACCTATGCATACAAATGATGAAGATATTTTTAATTAATCTGTTCACCGTGCCAACGAATGCTTTCGTTCAAACAATGAATGCTATTTATTTACATCAATTAACATTTATTAATTTTAATAAACAGCCATTCATGAAAATGTTATATATATATTTCTAATTAATCTGTTCACTGTGCCAATGAATGTGTTCGTTAAGACAATGAATGCTATTTATAAAAATCAAGGAACGTTTATTATTTTAATGAACAGCCATTCATAAAAATGATATAGATATTTTTTATTAATCTGTTGACTGTGCCAAGGAATGCTTTCATTAAAACAATGAATGCCATTTATTAAAATCAATTAATGTTTATTATTTTTATGTACAGCTATTCATTAAACTATATAATATATTTTTAATTAATCTGTTCACTGTGCCAACGAATGCTTTCATTAAAACAATGAATGCCATTTATTGAAATCAGCAAACGTTTGTTATTTTTTATACAGCTATTCATTAAACTATATAATATATTTTTAATTAATCTGTTCACTGTGCCAATGAATGTGTTCGTTAAGACAATGAATGCTTTTTATTAAAATCAATTAACGTTTATTATTTTAATGATCAGCCATTCATAAAAATGATATAGATATTTTTAATTTATCTGTTCACTGTGCCAATGAATGCGTTCGTTAAGACAATGAATGCTATTATTAAAATCATTGAATGTTTATTATTTTAATGAACAGCCATGCATAAAAATAATATAGATATTTTTATTTAATCTGTTCACTGTGCCAATGAATGCTTGTGTTAAAACAATGAATGCTATTTATTTAAATCAATAAACGTTTATTAATTTTAATGAACAGCCATTCATGACAATTTTGTATATATGTTTTTAATTAATCTCTTTAGTGCCAATGAATGTGTTCGTTAAGACAATGAATGATATTTATTCAAATCAATGAACGTTAATTACTTTAATGAACAGCCATTCATAAAAATGATATTGATATTTTTAATTAATCTGTTCACTGTGCCAATGAATGTGTTCGTTAAGACAATGTGTTGGGGTGTGATTCGGGAAGAAAAAAATCAAGTGGAAATTAATGAGATCAGTAAAGTTTGGGTTTTTAGTATTTAATTGAATAGGTCTTACCTCTAAGATGGGTTGTATAAAAGTGAACGATTTTAGTAAGTTGAAAAAGGAAATGGGTTCGGTGGGAAATTTTATAGGAAATTCTATAACTTTCAAAGGAAGTTGACTTGAATGCCATCTAGGCTCTCATGAGATAATCTCACCAAAACATTGCCGGCCGCCTTGCAGGATTACCTGCAAAACAGCTTCGTATGTCAGGCCTCAGTTACTAGTTCAAATGGGGATGGAGAACCTTATTAAAGAGGGGTTCCACTCACTCTTTCGGAAAGGAAATGTTAGTAAGGGAAAAGGAAATACAATATTTCATCGGTAATATAATAACAAGTCTTAAGTTTCTTAAAAATTCAATTTTAAATCAATATCATTTTTTAAATACGTACAATTTTTGGAAAAATAAACTTATACTCAAAAAATATACATTATAATAATTAATCTAAAATTATTCCGTACTTGAAAGTGCATTTTCCTCCTCATCCTCTAGTAGGATGCAAAGCTTCACGATGGGACGTTTCAAAATACCGTTTTGTGTTCTAACATCCGCTACCCGTACTCTTCCATCTGAACCTGTGTAAAGTTTAACTATTCGGCCTAGGCGCCATTCATTAGGAGAAACATTCTCTTAGCGGATAGCAACGAGATCGTAAAGAGCTATATCGCGGTGTGAATATTTCCACTTATATCTTTTCTGGAGCTCTTTAAGGTACTCTTAGTTCCATGGAAAGCAGAAGTTTGTACCCTTTTCCATCGATCGCTTAGGCTAAGGGACATAAAACTCATATCGGGTACCGGTTAAGCCAAGAGGGGCCCTCCTCGAAGGAAATGACCGGGGGTCAATGGTAAAATGTCGTTCAGATTATCAGTCAAGGGAATGAGCGGTCGGGAATTCACACACGATTCGATTCGCGAGAGGAGCGTCGAAAACTCCTCAAAAGTAAATTTATTATCACCTGCAACTTTGCGAAAATGGGTTTTAAAACTTTTAACACCCGCTTCCCACAATCCGGCCATGTGTGAGGCACCGGGAGGTATAAATTTTCATTTAACTCCTTGATGTTGGTATTTTTCAGTAACATCTTGGGCAAATGTCTTTATAAAAAGCTTGAAATCATTCGCTAGGACCTTACTAGCACCGACAAAATTAGTTCCATTGTCGGAAAAGATAGTGCTTGGGAGGCCACGACGAGCAACGAAACGGGAGAAGGCTGCTAAAAAGGAAGCGGTGTAGAGATCACTTGTGGGCTCCAAGTGGATTGCCTTAGTCGCAAAACAGACAATAAACACAGGTAACCCATAGAGATGCGACAGTTACGTGCAACGAAGCTTTTTATTGAAAATGAACCAGCAAAATCGATGCCGGTATTCGTAAATGGAAGTGAAAGTTCAGTTCTTTCTTTGGGCAGTGCAGCCATTATTTGAGAGGCCATTTTTTGCTTATAAATTTTACAAACTGGGCATTTGTTAATTTTAAATTTTACAAGGTTCTTAAGTTTTGGAATCCATATATCGGATCGGATTAATCGTATTACAAACTGGTTTCCACCGTGAAGAGCGATATTGTGAACAAAGTCTACATAGAGATTTGTAAAAGTTGAGTAATAGGGTAAGATAATAGGGTACCTTTCATTATACGAAAGAGTAGAGGAGGCAAGTCTTCCATTCACTCTCATTATCTTGTCTGAATCTTAAAATGGATTGAGCGTCAAAATGCTACTTTTCTTCGAAATTGGTAGATTTTGGCAGAGAGCTGTGTACTCATTCGGAAAATAGAGATGTTGGGTTAAGCGAATTAGGAGGGTTTTCGTATATGAGATTTCTTGTTGAGTCAAAGTAAATCGGTATTATGATTGGGATTTGGTAATTTGCGTCTGGAATTTCGGGTAAATCTGAAAACATATGACATTACACGAATCATTCTATCATTCTTGCCCATGAAGAAAATCTTCTTAAAACTCCTTGAATATCTGGAAAAAGGATGGTTAGATAAGTTTGAATAGGGCGAGCTTCTAAATTATCTTCAACATGGATATTGGGACTAGAATTGGGCCATGAATTTTGCGGTTCAGATAACCAACTAGGACCATGCCACCATAATTGCTTATTAAGAAGTTCAAGTGGGGTCAAGCCTCTGGTTGCAAGATCTGCAGGGTTATCTGCAGACCAAACAGGTTGCCATTCAATGTTTCCAACATTTTGATGAATTTGAGAAACTCTGTTTCCAACAAAAGTTTTCCACGTATGTTGGGGTTTCTGTCAGTCCATAAGAACATATTTTGAATCGGGTACTTCAGTTGAGCCATAATTTTCTTAACGAGTTTTGAGAGTAGTACGGATGCTAAATCCGTGTAGCTGAATTGAAACTGAGAGATCATATCCAATCCATCGAGGGATTCGAATGCTTCGGATTTCGGGATGGGTTGCTACGAAATTTTTCCAAGCCTGACACGTTAGGGGCTTTAGAAGTGAGTCCCAGGACGTCCCATCTCGCCAAATTTGTTGCATAATAATCTTTGCGGTTATAATCATCGGGGCAAGCTAACCGGCTGGTCGAACAATTTTGCAATTACTGAAAGAGCTTTTCTTTATGTGATGTTGGAAGAATCTATTTCTTGGAACTGAGCAATAAGAGAGAATTCGAAATTGTCATTTGTGGCATTCCACTGAATACCTAACATTTTTGCACAAGATTTTTCTTCGAGTTGAAGAAATTCTTGACTTAAAAGATCCTCAGAGGGGAATGAAGCTAAAAGTTCGGAACAATTCGAAGTCCATTTTTGAAGTGTAAATCCACCTGATTTTAAAGCTACCAGAATTAACGACATGAGATCAGACTGTAAACTAGGGCCAGAGAAGAGAATGTCGTTTAAACTCTTACCACTTGAAGTTGGACTGGAAGTATTAAATACGATTGGGTTTTTTGTAGTAGTACTCTCAGGTTTTATCACAGCATGGTGTGGTAAGTAATAAGATCTTATTTCATTAACATTTTGAGCTTCGAGTGGAGGTACCCTCATGTGGTTGAGAGTTAAATATTCTTCTAGAACATTGTTGTATTCAGTGTGAAATTTTGGATTTTTAGATAAAGCGTTTTCTGTACGAAGATACTGTTTTAATGCTTTATCTCTTGATGAACCGATTGTTGAGATTTCATCTTTAAAAGGGAGCCTACAAATGTAACGACCTTCAGCATTGCGAGTTGTAGTTTCTGAGAACAGCTTTTCACATATTTCATCTTCAGGAGAAGATTTTGTATCTAAAATTTCTTCGAGTTCCCAAAATTTTGTAATTTCTTGATCGAGAGATTTTTCATTGAAGTATGATAAAAAGGTAGAAAAGCATTGCATGGGTCGTGGAGAGAGAGGTCCTGATAATACCCAGCTGAAGATAGTATGTGCGACCAAAGAACCAAAAATATTTGACTTGAGACCACTTCGAATAAGTGATGGGTTTATATCGGCACCAAGAACGAGATCCACTTTTGAGCTTGAGTGGAAGTTAGGATCTGCTAGCGGAAAATCGAGGGGTTGTGAAATTTCGGTTTGATTTATACAACAAGATGGTAATTGTCCAGTAAGGCGTTTTAAAACAATAGCATTGACATTGAGAGTGAAATCTGGCATTTTATTGGATTTGAGTTGAAGAGAACACAGTTTTGAAGTACTGGCAGTGAAAAATTCACCTCAGATCTAGGGTCAAGAAGTGCACGAAGAGTGAATTGTAAACCATGATGTTCAATGCTGACTAAAGCGGTAGCCAATATAATGCGGTTTTGGTTGCTGCTGTAGTATGAATGTACAGGTGATGATTCATAAAATTGGGGTTGAGTGGACTGTATAACTGAGTGGGTTGTGTTGAGATCTGAGTTGGATTTGTAATTCGAAAAGTGGGCCTGACTAATAGACAAAGGATAAAGGAGAGAGTGATGACGTTGTTTGCATTGGATGCAAGTATAGGTACTCCTACAATCCTTTTCTAAATGAGAGATGTTGCAAGATAATTCGAACAGTAATAATTGGATTTAACGGCTTTAATTCTATCATCAATTGTCATCTGTAAGAACTTGTTACAAAACCGTAAGGGATGGTTTTGATTGCAAAGCTTGCAAGTACAAGTTGTTTGCTTGTTATGATATGATTGGTGAGACACTTCCCGAGCAGGTTGACCTGAATAAGTTTTATTGAAAGTTGCTTTGGGTTTGGATTTGAGACGAATGTCTAAAACTGTTTCTAAAACTTGATAACGATTTGTGAAATAGGTATCCATTTCGGACCATGATGGTAATTTTCGTGGATTTTCTATGGATTGTTCCCATAGCGAGAGGGTTGTATCAGGCAGTTAACTTGAACATAAATAAACGAGAATAGAATCCCAATTAGAGGTATCTACTTTATGAGCTTTGAGAGCAGATAGAGCATCGTTTATTTCACGTTGAATAGATTTAATACATGAACTTGATTCTTGGAAAACGTGTGGCAAGTTGAATAAAGTTTTAAGCTGACTGTTCACTAAAATGCGCGTATTTTCAAATTCTTATGGGCTTCCCATGCGAGGTCAAAACTTTCAGATGTAAGGGGAAATTTACAAACTATGTTGTTTGCTTCACCTCGGGTCTTCGCTCTTAGATGATAAAGTTTTTGCACTGCACAGAATTTAGGGTGATTTGCATATACTGCAGTAAACATGTCCCTGAAGGAGGGCCACGTTTGATAAGTGCCATAAAATATTTTGGTATCACACGCAGGGACTTTTAGACATGTCATTTCACTTCGAGATTTATTTATAGCCTGAAATATATCCGAAACTTCAAGATCAGATGTGTCATCTTTCGATTTGTTTTCAGAAATTGTTGAAATCTTTTTTGTGAGATCAATCATATAATTCAAACAATCTACAAAAGTATCTGATGATGTTTTATATTTGGCTTTCGTTGATTTTAATTTATTTTCATCTTCCGTGCAGTCACAAAAACGAGTGCAAAACGCATAACTTTTCTTAACCTCACTCCAAAGATTGTTTAATTCCACTTTATGAGCTTCTAGGGAACTGAGTGTAAAACCTGTTGAAGGTTTTTCTTTAAAATCGGCACTAAATTCGACGAGTTGGTCGGAAGACAAAATAAACTCTTCGAGAGCAATCATGATGAGGTTAAAACGTTAGTTATTTTAATAAACCGAATGTACTATGAGTAATTAAATCGAAAGTAAAATAATATTTATTGTACAGGGAATAATTCTACAAATGAAGAGATATTTTATTCACTTAGGTATTTGAAAATGTAAATGAACGTAAATACTCGTAGAGCGTAATTTGTAAAATATTTAGAGGAGCACTCAATTTAAATGAATTTCAGAAATAGATTAATAATTTAACGAAAGGAATGGCGGAATGTTATCTGATCAGTGATCACCACAAAATGTGTGTATCTATAAAGCCCTTAACCAAGGGTTGTTTGAATGGATGCTAAGAGTATTTTAAAGAGTATATAATCAAACAAATCACTCACCAAGTCAATATTCTTATAACATATATAGATAAGGTATCGAAATTTAGATTTTTTTAACTTTAGTTTTCACAAATCTATTTTATTAACTTTGGTATATTTTTTTTTTACTTTTTCTGTTGAGAGAAATGCTTTTATATTTTTTGTTCAATGAATATTGATTTATAGCGATTAAAAGGGAAAATGTTCTTTATAAAAATTAAATTTTGTTAATTTTACATATGAAAATAATTAGGTAACGGGATATAGCCAATTATTTAAACTACCCCGGATCGTAGTTTGCGCGGGAAACCACGTGAGAGCAAATTTCGAGAACTTTTTTACCACTTTTTGATAAAATTTATAAATATTTTAGTGATTTAATATGATTTTGAAAAAATCTCTCTTGAGGTAGGTTAGGGATGATTTGTGTGTGTGTGCTGATTTTTTTTTTGATATTCCGATGATGTGGAATTTGATGTTTTGTGTGTATGTGTTGAATGAATGAGATGAAGGGACGAATTGTGAGATTGATGAATACGATGGGATTTTTGGATGTTGGGATGAAATCCAAATTTATCTTTGCAATCTCAAAGATTTATGCTCTAGCGATGGGATATGGGTTTGGATGAATTCTCCTTGATTATTTCTTATAATTTCTCTTGAGATGGGGTAGAAATTATTCGGCTCGCTTGGACCAAATGTTGGGGTGTGGTTCGGGAAGAAAAAATCAAGTGAAAATTAACGAGATCAGTAATGTTTGGGTTTTTAGTGTTTTATTGAAAAGGTCTTTTCTCTAGGATGGGTTGTATAAAAGTGAACGATTTTAGTAAGTTGAAAAAGGAAATGGGTTCTGTGGGAAATTTTATAGGAAATTCTATAACTTTCAAAGGAAGGTGACTTGAATGCCATCTAGGCTCTCATGAGATAATCTCACCTAAACACAATGAATGCTATTTATTAAAATCAATTAATGTTTATTATTTTAATCAACAGCTATTAATAAAAATGATATTGATATTTTTAATTAATCTGTTCATTGTGCCAATGAATGTGTTCTTTAAGACAATGAATGCTATTTATTAAAATCAATGAATGTTTATTATTTTGATGAACAGCCATTCATAAAAATGACATAGATATTTTTGATTAATCTGTTCACTGTGCCAATGAATGTCTTCGTTAAGATAATGAATGCTATTTATTAAAATCAATTAACGTTTATTATTTTTTATGAACAGCCATTTGTATTTCTGCCATTTATTATTCTGTTCACAATGGCAATGAACGTGAAAATTAAAACAATGAATGCTATTTACCAAAATCAATGAACGTTATAATTTTTTATGAATACAAAAATAAAAAAGTTATTTTCATTTTTAATGAACGATTAACAGCTTTTTTGTTTGTCTGCTCATTAGGCAATGAAAATGTCCGGAATGAGGTAATTTTGCAAATCATAGAAAAACTTTTTTCAACTGTAATTTTGTAATTTAGTTTGACAGCTCATTTCATTTTGGAATTTCAACTGGCTTTATTACTATGTTACCAACAAAGTGTAATCTGAGATTTCAGCTGCCAACTTACGAGATTTCAAATTGATGTTCACACTGCCAAAACCAAGATTTCGTCTCATAAAAACACAAACAGTTACCTGTGGATGCTAACGAGTTTGTGTTTCTCTCCGAATAAATGTGAAATACATTATCATGCTCTTTTTTTGCCTGATTGGCGTAAGAGTGAAGGGTCATAATCTGTATCAAAAAGCTTTTCTATAGTGAAAGCTGAAAATGGGTCTGCTCATAAAGAAGAGTTCGTATCGATACAAGATTTCAACGAAATCTCGCATTTCAAAATCTCAACACTATATGGGGAAATGTGAAGATTTGGGCTGAAATCTCTGAAATCCGAGATTTCGCTCCGGTGGGAAAATAGTATTGTTCGCTTTTTGTTGTTTATTTGTTTCTACTTTGACATTTTCATACCAACTGGGTGTGTTCGCTAGGTTTTGACTTAATCTCCTTCTTAGTTTCGTGCAAACTTGGTTGAAATTATTTCATTTGGAAATCTGAATTTGTATAGGAAATGAGATGATTTCGTATCGAATTTGGAACTTTTCAACGAAAATAATTTATTTGGTGTAATGAAAACGAAGTGTAATAGTTTCTTATTATTCTGTTCATTATGGCATCGAATGTGTTGGTTAAGACAATCAACTTCATTTATTAAAATCTATAAACGTTGATTGGGACAGTAAATGGCCATTAATTAAAATATAAATGTTTACTTATTAGTTAACGATAAAGCTTAACGAAACTATGCACAGAAAGAGTATTTCTATGAATCATGTTAATAAATTTAATAAACCATTCATTAATTTAATGAACCATTCATAATTTTTATAGACTGTTTATTATTTCAATGTATGGTTACTAAAAAATTTTACGAAGGGTTAATTTTGCGCCACTTTATAGTTTTAACTTGAGTGTTTCAGTGATCACACTTTTAAAGAGAGTGTTTCAAACCATAAATAAATTGTACAATGCTTTTATATCATTTACCTGTTTGATATAAGGAAATAACTTAATTGAAATTATAAACGATGTATCGAAAAAGAACTGCCATTCGAGAAAATTTCCATTTATTTTACCGACAGAAAAACAGGGATACTCCTGTCAATAGGTATGAGAAAAAGATTGATTTGTGTTATTAAGTATTTAATTTGCCACAAAAAATTTATTTTCTGATTAATATCTGAATATAAAAATAAAAATAAAATTACATTAGGAGAAGAAAAAAAGACAAATTCCACAAATTCTTAATATTGTGGAATCTTATAGCTTATAGGAGGCGCTGCTCCCCTTTGGCAAAATATAATGTACCCGGAATTGAAATAGTTTATTGTATATTTTCCTTAAAACTGTTAAATGAGCTTACTATTAAGCCTAAGCTACTATATAATCGACCCAATGAAACTTCATACTGCTTTTCATATTCTCGATTGGATTTTGGTACACTTACTAACTTACTAATTTTTTGATTCCAATCGAATAAAAAAACACCACTCTATAAAATGTTAACACATAATACATCAGATTTTACAAAATGGCAGTTTCAAGCATTTTCCACTTTTGACAAATAATCTAACGTAAGAATTTGTTTTATGAAATTTAAAACAGAAACCCGCTCCGAAAACATTACTTAAAACAGCCAATCGAAGGCTTTTGGGGTAATAGGAGTCAAAAAGAAGTAACTCCGAACTCCCAAACGAGAACGAAATAAGGATCGGATACAATCCTCAACATGATAAATGTAGTTATCTCTCTTAATTTGGTTCAAATTTCGTTAAGCATACGTATGCTGAGTCAGGATTTATATGGCTCATGCTTTCATGCACAATTCTGCAAATGTACAATTTAAAAAGAGACAAATAGACTATACGTCTATTTTTATCCTTCACATCTTCACAGAGTTTTGCATAGTAGTATGAATGTAATACTATTTCACAGTACACATATAATAGGTAATATCATTTGCGTTTTCATTTTTGTGCAGTTCTGCGCATATGTCAAAATTAGAGGAAAATGGTGGATCCCGTCATGTGTGACTGAAATTTGTTATGTGTGCGTTCCTTTGTTACTTGTTTAGCAAAATTTAACAGATTGTTTCGAGCTATTTAGTGTTAATGAATATTTTGCGGCCATATTGAGTTCCTTCTCACAGTTCTCATTTTCGACGACCTGCGCAGTAACCTTCTTTTTGTGTACTGCGATACAATTTGAAGTTGTTAATGTTACATAATTCATATAAATGTAACGAGTATATAAATCAATTTCGGAAAATATAGCAGAAAGTTTATAAAATATTAAAAAGAGTAAAGAGGGTCGTCCAGAAATATGCTATTCTCTACATTTTCCAGTGGAATTTAAAAAAAATCAACGTGGTAAATATTTGGAGCAAATAGTAATCGATGAAAAAGAATTTTCAATTACGTTTATTTTAGAAAGTTATGCTGTGATGGAATTTTTGTTGAAAAGTGCAGAAGAATGATTTAGCACCAGCCTACGTTAACATTTTTATCTACAATAATTCTGTTCATTATGCTAATGACCACGTCCGTTAAAACAATGAATGCTATTCATTAAAATCAATAAACGTTTATTTTTTTTATGAACAGACATTCATAAACATTTACTTTTATTTTTAAATAATCTGCTCACATTTTTTATGAATAGCCATTTTTAAAAACTATTTTTATAATTATTGAACAACTAATAGTTTTTCTTATTATTCTGTTCATTATATCAATGAACTTGTTCCTTAAAACAAGGAATGCTATTTATTTAAATCAACAAACGTTTATTATTTTTATAAATAGCCATTCATAAAAATCTGTTTTTTATTATTAATAAACGACTGAAGGTAAGACCGCGCTCGACGGAACTGCACTTCAGCGGGATTGAACTTCAAAATATTTTTTGTATAAAATTGTATGAGCTATATCGCTCTAAGCGACAACTGAACTTCCTTATGTGGTACTTAATGATAAAATTGATTTTCTGACCAACTTTGTCGCGGTCTGAAGTTATTCTGTTCAGTTCCGTTGCCACACAAAATATTTTGAAGTTCAGTTGCGGTGCAGTTCCGTAAAGTGCGATCTTACCTTAATAGTTTTTTTATAATTCTGTTCACTATGCCAATGAACGTGTTCGTTAAAACAATGAATGCTATTTATTAAAATCAATGAACGTTTATTTTTGTATGTACAGTTATTCATTAAACTATATAATATATTTTAAATTAAACTGTTCATTGTGCCAATTTGATGTTGTTAACGTTAATTCATATAAACGCAACGAGTATAAATCAATTTTGAAAGAAAAGCAGAAAGCTTTGTAACTTAAACGCATACCTTTATTTCATAAAAAATATGTTAAAATGAGTACATTCACATTAGGGTCGTTCAGAAGGCTATCTTCTACATTTCCAACGCAACTAAAAAAATTCAAGTTTTAATTATTTGAAACAAATAATCGATGACAAAAATTTCAATTAGGCAAGTGCTAAAACATCATTTGCCTGCACTTTTCAACAGAAATTCCTTCATAGCAAAGCTTAATAAAATGAAATGTGTTGAAGCAGAAACATTACTTAATTCATCAGCAGAAACGTTTAATCGTCATAAATATTTTTCTTTTAAATATTGTAAATAATTTGTAAATATTTTGTATTTCACGTTAATTTAACTTGCCATAAAATTTCAATTTTAAATTTAAATCTGGCGCTCAAATTATACCAATCGCCATAATTTTTATATTATTCAATTCGCCTTAAAACTTTAATTGAAAATATAACGTAATCTCTCTTTCGAAATTACATGAATTTTTGTATAAATACTTGTCTACGAAATAAAACTTTCTTCTTTTTATATCACAACCCTAAGGGGAAATTCTGGTCGTTTTACTAAAATAAAATCTCGTCGTTCGTTTCGCTAGCTTTAATCGTCTTTGTTCGAAAGCCATTTAAAGTCCTCTTTCGCTAATTTAAATAGTCAGCGAAATCAACCAGTAAGGTTTAAATTATAAATAAATTCGCTTTTTCGCTACCGTTGATAATCGATCAACGCATCAACCAGGATCTACCTATCCTTTCGATAAAGGAATTAATAGAGATCTCCGGGTTGACGGTCAAAGGTTCTTTGATCGTACATTTTTTGGCGCCCAACGTGGTTGAAGTGGTTACCATCACGAAATTCATATTTAATGTTCGCATTTTGGTATCCAACGTGTTAAATTCGTTATCCACAAAAAACTCTATGAAAGTTGGCGTAATTTGTGCCCAACCAACGTGTTAAAAGTGGTTATCCAACCAGAAATCTATATTAAAATCGTTTAAAATATTAAAAATATACATATTTATATTATTATTTTTATTTATACTATATAAACTTTTCGTGATTATACCGTGCATAAAGAAATATGTCCTATAGTGCAAAACATTGACATTGAACATATTATCTGTACATATTTCAGTAGTGCATGGTGTAGGTGAAGTGCTAAAAACCTCAAGAGGAAGGAGAGACAACTACAGGAGAGAACCCAGTCGATGTCCAGAAAATACCATCCACCATCCAAGAGGAATCAGAAGAAACCTACAGAACACCAGAGAGAAATTGTGGAAGCTAAGTACATTTCTCAGCAAGGTATGTGTGGTCTAAGTTTTACTCAAATGTGCGTTGCAGCTTCCAAGTCAAATTAAAAAACTAAAAAAGAATTTTTTAAATCAATTTAAAACGCACCTTCGATATAAAACAGACCCTATAAATTAATTATATTGCTCATAAATAATATATTTATAACCATTGAACAACATATTTCGTTTTGGCATTTAAAAAAAAAAAATTATCTTAATACTTAATTTTAAATAAATAAAATTTAAATCTTCGAACTTAAATACAAACCATAAATACTCTTCACATAAAATTGCCTATTCATCGTCGTTATCCGCCTATTGCATAGTGCTTTCGCTGGAAAAAATCATATACAATCCACAAAAGAGTAAACTTACGATCCACCTGCGTGTCCAATACACACCCACGCACAATCGTTAAAATATAAGAAGCTTTCGCTCTAATCTAGTTTTCGCCACCACCACACCATTGCTTATTTCGTCGTTTTCGCCTCAATTTTCTCGTATTCTCGCTCGATTCTTGCATTTGATTGCAGAATCACCTAAAATCCAAATCATTATCAACAAATACCTGATTTCAGTGCATCGATCCTCATTTCGCCCACACATCATTCGCTCTAAGCTCATGGGAGTTTATTTTTTCGTCGCGGGAGATCTTGCTGCATGATCATTGCACTGAAGGAAAGCTTTTTTGGTTGATTGGATTTTCGTCGTTGCCTATCAAAAACAAACAACTTTGGTTCGAATCCTATATTCACTTATTTAAATTACAAAACTTAATTTAAATAAAATATCATCGCCCATCGTAGGTTGTTGTACTAATATATACTTCTACTATATATCTACTATATCTACAATAACTTAATTTGCCGCTATCGTGGGAAAAAACATAATTGTTTTTAAAAATTAGTTCGTTTGGAACAGGGTTGCCGAATGCTGTTTTTATTTTCATTGGAATAAAATAAGCTTGTTGAGTTAAATAAATCAACTTCTTTGAATTCTATTGTTGGTATTTCAAAACATTTTCGATTTTTGGTAAAAAATATTTGCAATGGCAACCAAAACGGCTACTCTTGATGAATTAAAACAACAACGATCGTCTACTAAAGGAAGCATAACCCGTATAAAAAATAAAGTGGAATCAACTTCGAATGTACTAACGCCAACTGAACTTGAGTGTCGCCTAGGAATTTTGGAGTCTTACTTCAAACAAATTTTAGTTTACCAAACCCAGATAGAAGTCTTAGCCCCCAATGATACTTGTCGAGGTGAAATTGAAGATTTGTACATCACTGCGAAGTCAAAAATTGTTTCGCTTTTGGGAACTGGTAGGCGATGCAGTGTTGCAGATATGACGTTGAGTAGTGTCCCAACTTCAACTAATCGTCTCCCTAAACAACGTCTACCTAGGTTTAGTGGAAAATATTCTGAATATAAAAATTTTATAAATTCATTTAACAATTTAGTCGAAAATGATTCAAGCTTAACTAACTTAAAATAGAAAAATTAAGTTAAAATAAAAAAAAAACTAAGTTAAAATAGAAAAATTTAATTATTTGCTCTCGTGCTTGACTGATCAAGCTCTTGGTACAGTAAAGGCTTTTCAAGTCACAGAAGCAAATTACCCTAAGGCACTTCTTAGTTTGAAGGAGCGCTATGACAATGACTGCCTCATATTTTTGGAAAATATATCCGAACTAATTGAACTACCCAAGGTTCATAAATCATCTCCGGCTTCATTAAGAACTTTAGTGGACAATATTTCCACTTTATTTAGTTCACTATTATCGATAGGGTCGTTTGAGAATATTTGTAATGCAATAATAATACACATTGCCATGTCGAAGGTCGATCCAAAAACGCAGTCTAAATGGGATGAGCAACTGGACTATAGCAAGTTACCTGAATGGAAAGAGTGCGCAACTATTCTCAACAAACGGTGTCAGTTCCTGGAAGCTAGAGATAGTAAGCTGCTACGATCGGATTTCACTCACAAATCATCCCACAAACCAAGGCCTACTTTTGCCAACCATCGTCCTCAAACTTCACTTGCTGCTAATCAACATTCTTGTATCTTTTGTCGAGACAATACTCATTCGGTTACAAACTGCAAAGGTTTCACCGAGCTGTCGGTAATGGATCGTTATTATAAAGCGAAAAAATTAGGGCTTTGCTTAAACTGTTTAGGACAGGGTCACAATGTTTCGAAATGTCCCTCGACTTACATATGCAAAAGTTGCAAATAATCACATCATAGTCTTTTGCATAGGCCCCAAGCTACAGACAATGCTTCAAGTGTTGCAATTTTAAAAGGTACATCGTCACAGAATACATCAGCTGCATCACATTCCACATTGGAGAAGGAGCGTGTTCTTGCTCAAGTTATTTTGGCGACCGCCTTAGTTCTTGTCAAGGACTCATCAGGAGGTTTTCAGCTGGGTAGGGTTCTACTTGACTCTGGTTCTCGAGTTAATTTTGTTAATGAGAATTTCGCAAATTCACTTTGTCTTAAAAAACAAAGAAGGAACGTCGATATTGTGGGAATTGGAGATAAAGAAACACAAACAAAGTATCTAACTCAATCGACAATTCGCTCAAGATACAACAATTTTGAAATTTCTTTGGAATTTTTAGTCGCACCCTCCATCACAGGGTATCAACCGGAAGCAGCACTGAACAAACAATACGAATTTGGAGCTTGCAGATGAGAGTTTTAATCAGCCATCACGGATAGATATGTTGCTAGGTGCTGAAGCATTCTTTGATTTGCTCAGGTCAGGTCAAATTAGGTGAAGGACTTCCACTCTTACAAAAAACTGCTTTAGGTTGGATCGTATCGGGTAGATACAAAACAAAAATATTTGAAACGAATAAATCGTGCTTCGTAAATACAAAAGATAGTTCTTTGGACAAATATTTAGAGAAGTTCTGGGAACTTGAAGAGATTCAGGGTCATCAGTCGAAGTGGTCTGAAGAGCAAACCACATGTAAGGAAAATTTTAAGAACAACATTGAGGTTCTACCTAGCGGTCGGTTTATGGTTCAACTACCTCTCAAACGAGATCCCAGCTGTCTTGGAGCTTTCTATGACATTGCCTTCAGAAGATTTTTATCTCTTGAGCGTAGGTTATCAAAAAATTCATCTTTAAAATTGCAGTATGTAGACTTCATGAAACAATATGAATTGTTAGGTCATATGTCTGTCGTTTACAATCCCAATCTCGAAACCACTCACTATTATCTACCACATCAGTGTGTAATTAGGCCTGATAGCATGTCTACAAAATTACGCGTGGTATTTGACGCATCTTGCCGAACATCGTCGCAAATATCCTTAAACGGAATTCTTATGGTTGGTCCTACGATACAGGACGAACTTGTTATCATTTTGCTTCGCTTTAAAATTTATCGATACGCTTTAACAGCCGATATTATCAAGATGTATAGACAAATCCTAGTACATCCATCGCATAGGAGGTTGCAGTTTATCTTATGGAGAGAAGATGCCCAATGTAGTGTGTTTATGTGCACATAGTGTATGCACGGGTCAGGTGACGAATACCACTCGTCACTTGATACGTCGCGAAGCGACATTGTGCACATCAGCACACCATAATCTTCCCACGATATGCAATGAACAACGTGCATTGCATATCGTGTTTATATTATTCTTTTTTCGCATTTGATATTATTCTTTTTGCTGACTCCACAAATGTGTGAATATGGAGTCAGCATAGTTTTAAGTATGAACACATTATAACAAATAAAATTCATCATTATTAAATCAGCTCTCCGACAATACACAAGTCTTTTCTTTTATCTTAAAAACATATTACATGGCGACCGTGACAGTGATTCTGTCCATATAAAATTAAAAATAAGTTTTTTTTTTGTTGTTGTTGTTTTATTAACTTAATTCAATCCAAAAATGTCTTTATTTTAAATTATTAAAAAAAAAAAAAAAAAAAAAAAAACATAAAACACATCGGAACATTGTGCGTTTTAAAAATATCAAGCCGGCAAATCGCTTGTCCAATTATTTGTGAAGTGCGCATTTTGATTACAAATAAAAAGAGGAACCATCTTTGGATAGAAAATACCCTTTCATCCACCACCACGACGAACATGTTTGCCTCCTAAAATCAGTTGAAAAGTAAATAATGATATGATGTGCTCGGAAAGTGTAAAAGCGATACGAACATGTTTGCCTTTCATCTACCACTACCCACCACCTCGTATTCCTTCATCATTTTTAATTGGGAACGAACAAAACTTCCTTTTACGACAAAATAACTCGTGATATACATTCATTAGAAAGTGATCATTCGGAAGTTGACAGACCACTATCGCCATCTGTGTGGACCTCCGACCTCAGCTAAACTCAGAAAACGAAACAACAATAATCTTCAAATCATAGCTGCCCAGCAATCAAATGATGATGATCAAATCAATCCAGCCCAGCAATGGTAATATATTTTTATAATTCATCGTGAAAAAAAAATGTGTGTTAATTGTTATATATGAAGCTTAAATCTATTGAACTAATCTGTTTATTGTAAATCTATTGAACTAATCTGTTTATTGTACAAACCATCGAAAATCCAATATTTAATTACTTCTAAAAGAAATTTGATGCATTCTTCTGCCGTTCTGTTTTTTTTTTAAACAAAATATAGTCAATCGTCTCAAATACTCTTTGCAAGTCTAGAATAACTGTAACAAAGATTATATGGAATCTTTGCTCGGTATTGCTTCTTCTGTTTAAAGTCATTGAGGTTTAAACATTAATTTAAAATGGGAGGTAAAACCTCCAAAGTAAAGGATAGCACAGCAAATGTGTTAAATGTTGTTGACGTGATGGATACAACCCCACACTTAGAAACACAAACTATGCTCATTTCTTTATTGGTTGTCCTCACGGCAGTAAACTTAATTCTTAAATTTTATCTGTTGTATAAGCGTACACTTAAAAAACGCTACATAAGCCGAGCAAACGACTTAGATAAAATTTAAAATGGAATGGAAAATATTAGCAATAAAAATAAACGGTTTTAAAGACAATTTCCAAAAATCTTACAAATGTATTAACAAAAATACAACAATAAGAGTAGATACATTAAAAAACCATATTAAAACACTAATATCCCATTACAATAGTATTGTCAATGTTTTCAACGCATACAAAAATGAATTGACAGCTGATCATGAAAAAGATTGTAGGAAGCTTTTAAAAACACTTAACACTAAGTTAAAAAATATTAGCATTAAATGGGAAATTGAAATACATGTCCCAGATGAATTAGAGCTTCACGCTGAGTTTAATGGAAATCAAATAGAAAGTTTAGACGAATCAAAACCAGTAGTAAATACAGAATCTGACAGTGAAATTGAAACACTGGATGAATTCCCACAACCAATTATAAAAATCAAGGAAAACATGGCCCAAACTTTAGTAGAATTTCTTAAACTGGCCTCATCACTCTTACCTGAGTTTGATGGAAAGGCAGAAAATTTACAAAGCTTCAAAGATGCCCTTCTCCTTATTGATTCCTTAAAAGGAGCACACGAAGTATCAGCAATTAGTCTCATAAAGACCAAACTAAAGGGACATGCTAGAAATCTAATAAGTAATGAACAAACGATAGTTGAGATAGTTGAAAAACTAAATGCAAAAGTAAAAGGAGATTCAGTAGATGTAATTTCCGCGAAATTACTAAATCTACAACAAAAAAATAAGACAGCAAATCAATATGTCCAAGAAATAGAAAAATTGACGAAGTGTTTAGAAGGAGCCTATATCAACGATGGTTTAGCTTCTGATTTAGCTGCTAAATACAGCACAACGCTCGCTGTCAAGGCTATGACACAAAATTGTTCTATTGATAAGGTAAAACTTATAATGCAGGCTGGCACATTCAGCGATATGAATGAGGCCATGTCCAAATTCGTAAATAGTTGCACAGATGCAACCGGACATTCTAATACTGTTTTGTTTTACAAGCAAACCAATAATAGAGGCTATCGTGGAAATTACCACGGAAGAGGTAATCATCACAATAATCGCTACCGCAATAACCAAAACAATTACAGGGGAAATGGCCGATCTAGAGGCAACTTTAGAGGCCGTGGTAACTCGTACCGTGGCCATAATAATAATAACAACCACAATAATGTTCGAATTACTCAAAGTAACTCGGAAAACTGCCAAGACCCTTTAGGAAACAATTTATAAATACAAAGGTCCATGCTATCAATTTTAATCTCAATATTTTCGTGTCATTTATAAATGTATTTACTAAACATAAACTCACATTCCTTATAGACACAGGTGCAGATATTTCACTTCTAAAAGAAGATTCTGATTTTTACCAAGACGTCCAAAATGACAAGATTATAAGTATCCAAGGAATAGGCCAGGGAATAGTAAAATCCCAAGGTCTAGCCCCAATAGAGCTTCAAACAGATAAATACATCATCCCACACAATTTCCATATAGTAAATTCAAATTTTACAATACCATGTGATGGAATCATAGGTATGGATTTTATAAAACAATTTAACTGCAAATTAGACTTCAAACCAACTGAAGATTGGTTTATAATCAGACCCAATAATTTAAATTTTCCGATTTATGTTCCAATAACATATAGTTGTGGTAATAATTCACTACTTCTACCAGCAAGATCACAAGTAATAAGAAAAATTGAAATAAAAACAACAGAAGACCTCATTTTTATTCCCAACCAAGAAATAAAACATGGCATTTATGTTGCAAATGCAATAGCAACATCACAATTTGCATTAGTTCGTCTATTAAATACAACCGATACTAACCAACTGGCCAGTTTAAATAACTTAAAATATGAACCACTCTCAAACTATGATGTGGTCCACACTAATCGAAATAGTAGAACAGAATCAGTCCTAAATCAACTAAAGAAAAATTTTCCGCCCCAATTCAAAAAACAATTAACAGAAGTATGCACCGAATATAGTGATGTATTTGGATTGGAAACCGAATCCATAACCACAAATAATTTTTATAAGCAAAACTTGAGATTGAAAGATAGCGAACCAGTATATATAAAGAACTACCGAAGTCCTCACAGTCATGTTGAAGAAATTCAAAAACAAGTTAAAAAATTGATACACGACAAAATAATCGAACCGTCTGTATCTGAATATAATAGCCCGCTTTTACTAGTTCCCAAGAAAGCCCTACCGGGTTCCGAAGAAAAAAAATGGCGATTAGTAATCGACTATCGTCAATTGAATAAAAAACTTTTATCTGATAAATTTCCACTCCCAAGAATTGATGACATCCTTGATCAATTGGGTCGAGCAAAATATTTTTCATGCCTCGATTTAATGTCAGGTTTTCATCAAATCGAACTAGAAGAAAGTTCCAGCAATTTAACGTCTTTTTCAACGAGCAATGGCTCATATCGTTTTACGCGACTACCTTTTGGTTTAAAAATAGCGCCAAATTCATTCCAGAGAATGATGACCATAGCATTCTCTGGACTTGAACCTTCACAAGCATTTCTCTACATGGACGACCTTATGGTTATAGGCTGTTCCGAAAAACATATGCTTAAAAATCTAACAAATGTTTTTAACATATGTAGAAAATACAATTTAAAATTGCATCCACAAAAATGTTCATTTTTTATGCATGAAGTGACTTTTCTGGGTCATAAATGCACAGATAAAGGAGTATTGCCAGATGACAAAAAATATGACGTCATCAAAAATTATCCAGTCCCACACGACGTGGATAGCGCTAGACGATTCGTTGCATTCTGCAACTATTACAGACGATTTATTAAAAACTTCGCCGACTATTCACGGCACATAACGAGGTTATGTAAAAAGAATATTCCTTTTGTGTGGACAGATGATTGCCAAAAAGCATTTCAATATTTGAAAAATAAATTAGTTGAACCAACCCTATTACAATACCCAGATTTTAAAAAAGAATTTTGCATAATAACTGATGCAAGTAAACAAGCATGTGGAGCGGTTCTAACCCAAAACCATAACGGAATTCAACTCCCAATAGCTTATGCATCACGTTCATTCACAAAAGGTGAAAGCAATAAAAGCACAACAGAACAAGAGCTCACAGCCATTCACTGGGCAATAACACATTTTCGACCATATATATATGGCAAACACTTCATAGTTAAAACAGATCACAGACCACTCACGTATTTATTCTCCATGACAAACCCCAGCTCAAAGTTAACACGCATGAGGCTAGAATTAGAAGAGTATGACTTCACGGTTGAATACCTAAAGGGAAAAGACAATTTCGTGGCAGATGCCCTGTCTAGGATAACAATATCCGAGCTCAAAGACTTACAAGCTAGAGTCCTGAAAGTCACTACCAGGCACCAAAGTAAACAGAAAAAATCCTGCGCAGGAGAAAAACAAGTAGATCTGCATAAGCAATCTCTTGACATTGCTTCTAAGCCCAAAGTATTTGAAGTCATTTTTAATGACGAAGTACGAAAAGTAGTGACCTTGCGAATAACGGATTCCTTATGTTTATTTAAACGTGGGAACAAAATTATAGCAAGAATTGTAGTTAGAGATTTATATACCAATGGAACTCTCGATTTAGGTCAGTTCTTCCAAAGGCTCGAAAAAGAAGCCGGTATATTAAAAATCAAAAAACTAAAAGTGGCACCGTGCGAAAAGATATTTGAATTAATTTCAATTGAATCTTTCAAAAATATGGGCAACAAAATATTAAAATCATTACGACTAGCGCTACTCAAGCCGGTGACCCAAATAAAAAATGAAAAAGATCAAGAAGCAATACTGTTTACGTACCATGACGATCCAATTACAGGAGGTCATACAGGCATAACTAAAACGCTAGCAAAAATAAAAAGACACTTTTATTGGAAAAATATGACTCGTCATATTAAAGAACACATAAAAAGATGCCACAAATGCCTGACGTCGAAAACAACTAAACATACGAAAACACCACTGATAAAAACAGATACACCCACATATGCTTTTGACAAGGTAATAGTTGATACAATTGGTCCTTTACCTCGATCAGAGAATGGAAACGAGTATGCAGTCACTTTAATTTGTGACCTTACAAAATATTTAGTAGCCATTCCAGTTGCAAATAAAAACGCAAAAACGATTGCAAAAGCAATATTTGAATCTTTTATTCTGAAGTACGGTCCAATGAAGACGTTCATTACGGACATGGGAACAGAATACAAAAATTCTATTATAAACGACTTGTGCAAATATTTAAAAGTAGACAATATAACGTCTACAGCACATCACCACCAAACCGTTGGAACAGTAGAAAGGAGCCATAGAACTTTTAACGAATATATTCGTTCCTATATATCCGTTGACAAAACAGATTGGGATGTTTGGCTTCCATTCTTCGTTTACTGTTTCAACACGACACCATCTATGGCACATAATTATTGTCCATACGAACTTGTTTATGGTAAGCAAAGTAACTTACCAATAGAATTTAATTCAATAGATAGGATAGATCCTATATATAATGTAGATGACTATGCTAAGGAAGTAAAATTTAGATTAGAAACGGCATATAAGAGAGCTAAAATACTATTAGAAGTAAATAAAGCTAAAAATAAAGATTATTACGATAAAAAAATAGTTAGTCTCGATTTAAAGTTAGGAGATAAAGTTATGCTAAGAAACGAATCAGGTCATAAGTTGGATCCCGTTTATTTAGGCCCCTTCGAGGTCGTAGAAATTGAAAACAATAATAATATAATTATAAAAACAAATAAAAACAAAAAGCAGAAAGTACATAAGAATAGATTAAAAATATATAATACTTAAGAGTTTTAATGAAATAGAAACAACAAATTTGTTTTTTTAATAATGTTTAATATTTGTTCTCCTTCACTCAAATTTTTATTAAACATACATTTTTCGAGTTTTTTTTTTTATCAATATATGTACAAAAAATAATTTCTGTAAGCAAAAAAAAAAAAATAATAAGAAAAATAAAATAAATAAATAATAAATCAAATATTACTGACAAAAAAAAAAATGATGTAATAATTAAAATATATGAAATAAAAATATATTAATTTTTAATTTGTTAATCATTAAAATTTATGTACAATTAAATAACTCCATGTAATTACGTTATTTCCTAAAAGAAGGGAGGTGTAGTGTGTTTATGTGCACATAGTGTATGCACGGGTCAGGTGACGAATACCACTCGTCACTTGATACGTCGCGAAGCGACATTGTGCACATCAGCACACCATAATCTTCCAACGATATGCAATGAACAACGTGCATTGCATATCGTGTTTATATTATTCTTTTTTCGCATTTGATATTATTCTTTTTGCTGACTCCACAAATGTGTGAATATGGAGTCAGCATAGTTTTAAGTATGAACACATTATAACAAATAAAATTCATCATTATTAAATCAGCTCTCCGACAATACACAAGTCTTTTCTTTTATCTTAAAAACATATTACACCAAACTCCTATACAAACATACCAGCTTAATACCATAACATATGGTACGTCATCCGCACCGTTTTTGGCAATTCGTTGTCTTCAGTACTTGGCCGAGAAAAACCAAGAGCATTTGAGTCTTGGTGCTTCCGTTTTAAAGTCTGACTTTTACGTGGATGATATGTTGACTGGAGCTGACGACTTAGATACTCTAACCCAAAAACGAAACGAAGTCGTATCCATTTTGAATTCAGCTGGATTAGAACTTTCAAAATGGAATAGCAACCACCTTTCCTTAATCGAGGAAGCTAAACAAAAAGAGATCAGATTAACTGAATCCAATTTGACAAGTACGCTAGGTATCGCTTGGAATCCTGTGGCTGACGAATTCAGTTTTTCTTACAAACCAAATCGGACCTATACAAAATTCACTAAGAGATCTATTTTATCTCTTTCTTCGTCCCTTTTCGACCCAATGGGTTTGCTAAGTCCCATCATTATTCGAGCTTAGATCCTGCTTCAACAGCTTTGGATTGATAAAGTTGACTGGGATGCAGCAATTCCACAAAACATCGACAATGAGTGGCGTCAGTTTATGATCGACCTTCACTCACTTCAAAATCTCTCGGTACCTCGATTCGTGTTTGTAGCAAATAAAACAAGCTACCAAATACACGGCTTCGCAGACGCATCTATGAAGGCATACGGTTGTTGTATGTATTTGAGAAGCACAGTTACTTTTGGGTCGGTAGGAGTGAAGCTGTTAGTCGCCAAGTCCAGGGTTGCACCCGCTAAAAGAAAACAACTTCCTCGCTTGGAGCTGTGTGCTGCACATCTGTTATCCAAACTCTGGGTTAAAATTCAGAAGGTGATTGGTAGTAACTACTCAGAAGCATTCTTTTGGACTGATTCGGCAATTGTTTTGCATTGGATATCCACACACTCATCGAAGCTGAACACATTTGTCGGAAATAGGGTAGCAGAAATTCAGGAAACAACGAAGGAGGTGGTTTGGAAACATGTTCCAACCGACAATAATCCTGCAGATGTCGTTTCCCGAGGATGCACGGTAGAAGAGCTACAAAACTCGATTTGGTTCAAGGGTCCAGCATTTTTAGTTGAACAGGAGGAAAATTGGCCATCAACAACGGGAATACTTCCTTCTCCAGAGGACCTTTCGTTGGAGAAACGAAAAACAGTTATGAGTTGTCAACAACCAGGAAAAAAACTATTATTTGGAATTGATAGAGAGAGTGAGTTCATACACAAAACTCATCAGAATCTTTGCGTTCGTTGCAAGATACCTTAATTTACGTGTATGGAGAATCCCCTTTCCTGGTGAATTTCTGACAGTCAAAGAACTACAAATCATCGTTAACGTGATTCAACTGAATTACTTTGCTAAGGAAATCGAATATATAAAATCAAACGCACCGCTTAAAGGATCCATAAAATCTCTAAGTCCATTCATCGAGAAAAAGAATGGGCTTCTTTTGTTGAAAGTGGGTTTGCGATTGAAGCACGCAAACATACCAGAGGGAAGTAAGCATCCATTGTTACTACCAAAAGATTGTGTCTTCAGTAAAACGCTTGTCGAACATCTTCATTATTCGAATTACCATGCTGGTCCAAAAGCTCTTGTCGCACTGACCAGACAAAGATTTTGGCTGATTAATGTTCGAGAGTTAGCACGACGTGTAGTACGAAAATGTCCCCATTGTGCAAGGTATAGGCCAAAATTATTTGAGCAGGTTATGGGAGATTTGCCTGCCGAAAGATTGACCCCATCACGTCGATTTATTTGTTGTGGGGTGGACTTTTGCGGTCCGATATACACCTATTATAAAATTAGAGGCAAAGTTCCGTATAAAACCTATGTGGCAGTTTTTGTCTGCTTCTCGTCGAAGGCAGTTCATTTGGAAGCTGTGTCAGACCTTTCAGCCGATGCCTTTATAGGAGCATTGAAAAGGATGATAGGTCGTAGAGGTCTCCCAAGAGACATCCATTGTGACAATGCGACAAATTTTGTTGGCGCACAGTCAAAGCTAAAAGAATTACGCGATATGTTGTTTAAAAAATCTAATCAACAAAATATTATTGAATTTTGTTCTAATGCCACCATAAATTTTCATTTTATACCCCCCAGGGCACCCCACTTCGGTGGAATTTTGGAGGCAGCCGTTAAAGTTGCAAAGGGCCATCTCTATCGTAGTCTAGGAGGTGCAAAGCTGTCGTTCGAAGAGCTGTCAACTGCGTTGGTGGAGATCGAGGCCATAATGAGCTCCAGGCTAATTACTCCGATGTCTGCAGATCCCAATGATGTCCAAGCCCTAACACCAGCTCATCTGCTAATTGGATCATCACTTAAAGCAATATCTGAGCCAATAGAAGACGTCTCCGACATCAGCTACCTACAAAGATGGCGGCGAATAAATGCTGTCAAAACCCACTTCTGGAAGCAGTGGTCATCAGAGTATGTCCAAGAACTCCAAGGTCGTGCAAAGTGGGCGTCGTCCAGTCCAAACATCGAACTTGGTTCCCTCGTCATTATTCACGAGGACAACCTACCCCCTCAAAAGTGGCTCCTGGGAAGAGTCACAAAAAGCATCGAAGGTCCAGATGGTCCATTCAGAGTTGCGGAGGTAAAAACTTCACGAGGAGAATTCAGGCGACCCATTCGCAAACTCGCAGCGATTCCGTCTTGAAAGGAAGTCCTTTCAAAGGAGGCTGAATGTTGAAGCAGAAACATTACTTGATTCATCAGCAGAAACGTTTAATCGTCATAAATATTTTTCTTTTAAATATTGTAAATAATTTGTAAATATTTTGTATTTCACGTTAATTTTACTTGCCATAAATTTTCAATTTTAAATTTAAATCTGGCGCTCAAATTATACCAATCGCCATAATTTTTATATTATTCAATTCGCCTTAAAACTTTAATTGAAAATATAACGTAATCTCTCTTTCGAAATTACATGAATTTTTGTATAAATACTTGTCTACGAAATAAAACTTTCTTCTTTTTATATCACAACCCTAAGGGGAAATTCTGGTCGTTTTACTAAAATAAAATCTCGTCGTTCGTTTCGCTAGCTTTAATCGTCTTTGTTCGAAAGCCATTTAAAGTCCTCTTTCGCTAATTTAAATAGTCAGCGAAATCAACCAGTAAGGTTTAAATTATAAATAAATTCGCTTTTTCGCTACCGTTGATAATCGATCAACGCATCAACCAGGATCTACCTATCCTTTCGATAAAGGAATTAATAGAGATCTCCGGGTTGACGGTCAAAGGTTCTTTGATCGTACATTTTTTGGCGCCCAACGTGGTTGAAGTGGTTACCATCACGAAATTCATATTTAATGTTCGCATTTTGGTATCCAACGTGTTAAATTCGTTATCCACAAAAAACTCTATGAAAGTTGGCGTAATTTGTGCCCAACCAACGTGTTAAAAGTGGTTATCCAACCAGAAATCTATATTAAAATCGTTTAAAATATTAAAAATATACATATTTATATTATTATTTTTATTTATACTATATAAACTTTTCGTGATTATACCGTGCATAAAGAAATGTGTCCTATAGTGCAAAACATTGACATTGAACATATTATCTGTACATATTTCAGTAGTGCATGGTGTAGGTGAAGTGCTAAAAACCTCAAGAGGAAGGAGAGACAACTACAGGAGAGAACCCAGTCGATGTCCAGAAAATACCATCCACTCATCCAAGAGGAATCAGAAGAAACCTACAGAACACCAGAGAGAAATTGTGGAAGCTAAGTACATTTCTCAGCAAGGTATGTGTGGTCTAAGTTTTACTCAAATGTGCGTTGCAGCTTCCAAGTCAAATTAAAAAACTAAAAAAGAATTTTTTAAATCAATTTAAAACGCACCTTCGATATAAAACAGACCCTATAAATTAATTATATTGCTCATAAATAATATATTTATAACCATTGAACAACATATTTCGTTTTGGCATTTAAAAAAAAAAAATTATCTTAATACTTAATTTTAAATAAATAAAATTTAAATCTTCGAACTTAAATACAAACCATAAATACTCTTCACATAAAATTGCCTATTCATCGTCGTTATCCGCCTATTGCATAGTGCTTTCGCTGGAAAAAATCATATACAATCCACAAAAGAGTAAACTTACGATCCACCTGCGTGTCCAATACACACCCACGCACAATCGTTAAAATATAAGAAGCTTTCGCTCTAATCTAGTTTTCGCCACCACCACACCATTGCTTATTTCGTCGTTTTCGCCTCAATTTTCTCGTATTCTCGCTCGATTCTTGCATTTGATTGCAGAATCACCTAAAATCCAAATCATTATCAACAAATACCTGATTTCAGTGCATCGATCCTCATTTCGCCCACACATCATTCGCTCTAAGCTCATGGGAGTTTATTTTTTCGTCGCGGGAGATCTTGCTGCATGATCATTGCACTGAAGGAAAGCTTTTTTGGTTGATTGGATTTTCGTCGTTGCCTATCAAAAACAAACAACTTTGGTTCGAATCCTATATTCACTTATTTAAATTACAAAACTTAATTTAAATAAAATATCATCGCCCATCGTAGGTTGTTGTACTAATATATACTTCTACTATATATCTACTATATCTACAATAACTTAATTTGCCGCTATCGTGGGAAAAAACATAATTGTTTTTAAAAATTAGTTCGTTTGGAACAGGGTTGCCGAATGCTGTTTTTATTTTCATTGGAATAAAATAAGCTTGTTGAGTTAAATAAATCAACTTCTTTGAATTCTATTGTTGGTATTTCAAAACATTTTCGATTTTTGGTAAAAAATATTTGCAATGGCAACCAAAACGGCTACTCTTGATGAATTAAAACAACTACTATCGTCTACTAAAGGAAGCATAACCCTTATAAAAAATAAAGTGGAATCAACTTCGAATGTACTAACGCCAACTGAACTTGAGTGTCGCCTAGGAATTTTGGAGTCTTACTTCAAACAAATTTTAGTTTACCAAACCCAGATAGAAGTCTTAGCCCCCAATGATACTTGTCGAGGTGAAATTGAAGATTTGTACATCACTGCGAAGTCAAAAATTGTTTCGCTTTTGGGAACTGGTAGGCGATGCAGTGTTGCAGATATGACGTTGAGTAGTGTCCCAACTTCAACTAATCGTCTCCCTAAACAACGTCTACCTAGGTTTAGTGGAAAATATTCTGAATACAAAAATTTTATAAATTCATTTAACAATTTAGTCGAAAATGATTCAAGCTTAACTAACTTAAAATAGAAAAATTAAGTTAAAATAAAAAAAAAACTAAGTTAAAATAGAAAAATTTAATTATTTGCTCTCGTGCTTGACTGATCAAGCTCTTGGTACAGTAAAGGCTTTTCAAGTCACAGAAGCAAATTACCCTAAGGCACTTCTTAGTTTGAAGGAGCGCTATGACAATGACTGCCTCATATTTTTGGAAAATATATCCGAACTAATTGAACTACCCAAGGTTCATAAATCATCTCCGGCTTCATTAAGAACTTTAGTGGACAATATTTCCACTTTATTTAGTTCACTATTATCGATAGGGTCGTTTGAGAATATTTGTAATGCAATAATAATACACATTGCCATGTCGAAGGTCGATCCAAAAACGCAGTCTAAATGGGATGAGCAACTGGACTATAGCAAGTTACCTGAATGGAAAGAGTGCGCAACTATTCTCAACAAACGGTGTCAGTTCCTGGAAGCTAGAGATAGTAAGCTGCTACGATCGGATTTCACTCACAAATCATCCCACAAACCAAGGCCTACTTTTGCCAACCATCGTCCTCAAACTTCACTTGCTGCTAATCAACATTCTTGTATCTTTTGTCGAGACAATACTCATTCGGTTACAAACTGCAAAGGTTTCACCGAGCTGTCGGTAATGGATCGTTATTATAAAGCGAAAAAATTAGGGCTTTGCTTAAACTGTTTAGGACAGGGTCACAATGTTTCGAAATGTCCCTCGACTTACATATGCAAAAGTTGCAAATAATCACATCATAGTCTTTTGCATAGGCCCCAAGCTACAGACAATGCTTCAAGTGTTGCAATTTTAAAAGGTACATCGTCACAGAATACATCAGCTGCATCACATTCCACATTGGAGAAGGAGCGTGTTCTTGCTCAAGTTATTTTGGCGACCGCCTTAGTTCTTGTCAAGGACTCATCAGGAGGTTTTCAGCTGGGTAGGGTTCTACTTGACTCTGGTTCTCGAGTTAATTTTGTTAATGAGAATTTCGCAAATTCACTTTGTCTTAAAAAACAAAGAAGGAACGTCGATATTGTGGGAATTGGAGATAAAGAAACACAAACAAAGTATCTAACTCAATCGACAATTCGCTCAAGATACAACAATACTTTAAATAAAATAAGTATAGCAACTAAAATGTTATATCCGTTGATTTGTCGACGTTCATGCTTAAGTAATCATAACAAAATAACTATCTTTAAAGTCATTTTTCAAGCAATCTTTCTTTATGCATGTCCAGTCTGGGGAAGATGTGCAAAATCTCATATCATTAAATTACAAATTTCTCAGAATAAAACTTTGAAAATGATGTTAGACCTGCCCTGGCATTTTTCAACATCACTCCTACATGAAAGCAGCGGCGTATTAAAAATTTCAGAGAAAATTGAAAAACTCAATGTAAAATTTTTCCAAAATTGTAAAGATTCAGAAAATGTACTTATAAGAAACTTACAAATGTAAATCTTAACATATATAAATTCTGTGATATGACAGTCAAATTATTTATCGATGTTTTAATTTATTATTTAGTATATACCTACAACATTGTTATTTATCTATTTTGTTTTTCGTTATTCGATATTTATTAATTTATTAATCTATTTATTTATTTATTTATTTTTCTGCTTTGTTTTTATTTATTCACTTATTTATTTAGTAACTTGTCTATTTGTTACATGTTTTTTATTTATTTGTTAATTTATTTTTTTTTTGTTATTTATTTATTTATCTAATTTATTACCTATTTATTAATTTATTTATTTATTTATTTGTTTGTTTTTATTTATCATTTGTTTAATTTATTTATTTACTCATTTATTTATTTAATTGTTTATTTATTTAATTATTTATTTGTTTGTTTATAAATTTATTTATTTATTTAATAATTTGTTTTTCATTTATTGATGTTCAATTTCAAAATTAAAATGTTTATTTATTAAATAGTTAGCAATTTGAAAATTATTTTCTGGCTATTCCACTAGTTTTTAAGTTCTTTTATCTAGTCAACAGATTTCTAAAAATAGAAATCCTTAGCTTAAGAAATTCAGTTAAATGAAGGTTTTTTCGTAGTTTTCCTTCAATTGTTCTCTTACTCTCTATTCTTAATTATCATACCAAATTTTGTTATTTTTCAGTTGTAAGATATAAACTTAAATATCATATCTCTGTGCAAGCTGTGTATTCACTAATTTATATAAATTGTAATGCTTTATTCTTTAAAAAATATACCTACTACTACTACTACTACAACAATTTTGAAATTTCTTTGGAATTTTTAGTCGCACTCTCCATCACAGGGTATCAACCGGAAGCAGCACTGAACATAAACAATTGGAATCTACCTACGAATTTGGAGCTTGCAGATGAGAGTTTTAATCAGCCATCACGGATAGATATGTTGCTAGGTGCTGAAGCATTCTTTGATTTGCTCAGGTCAGGTCAAATTAGGTGAAGGACTTCCACTCTTACAAAAAACTGCTTTAGGTTGGATCGTATCGGGTAGATACGAAACAAAAATATTTGAAACGAATAAATCGTGCTTCGTAAATACAAAAGATAGTTCTTTGGACAAATATTTAGAGAAGTTCTGGGAACTTGAAGAGATTCAGGGTCATCAGTCGAAGTGGTCTGAAGAGCAAACCACATGTAAGGAAAATTTTAAGAACAACATTGAGGTTCTACCTAGCGGTCGGCTTATGGTTCAACTACCTCTCAAACGAGATCCCAGCTGTCTTGGAGCTTCCTATGACATCGCCTTCAGAAGATTTTTATCTCTTGAGCGTAGGTTATCAAAAAATTCATCTTTAAAATTGCAGTATGTAGACTTCATGAAACAATATGAATTGTTAGGTCATATGTCTGTCGTTTACAATCCCAATCTCGAAACCACTCACTATTATCTACCACATCAGTGTGTAATTAGGCCTGATAGCATGTCTACAAAATTACGCGTGGTATTTGACGCATCTTGCCGAACATCGTCGCAAATATCCTTAAACGGAATTCTTATGGTTGGTCCTACGATACAGGACGAACTTGTTATCATTTTGCTTCGCTTTAAAATTTATCGATACGCTTTAACAGCCGATATTATCAAGATGTATAGACAAATCCTAGTACATCCATCGCATAGGAGGTTGCAGTTTATCTTATGGAGAGAAGATGCCCAAACTCCTATACAAACATACCAGCTTAATACCATAACATATGGTACGTCATCCGCACCGTTTTTGGCAATTCGTTGTCTTCAGTACTTGGCCGAGAAAAACCAAGAGCATTTGAGTCTTGGTGCTTCCGTTTTAAAGTCTGACTTTTACGTGGATGATATGTTGACTGGAGCTGACGACTTAGATACTCTAACCCAAAAACGAAACGAAGTCGTATCCATTTTGAATTCAGCTGGATTAGAACTTTCAAAATGGAATAGCAACCACCTTTCCTTAATCGAGGAAGCTAAACAAAAAGAGATCAGATTAACTGAATCCAATTTGACAAGTACGCTAGGTATCGCTTGGAATCCTGTGGCTGACGAATTCAGTTTTTCTTACAAACCAAATCGGACCTATACAAAATTCACTAAGAGATCTATTTTATCTCTTTCTTCGTCCCTTTTCGACCCAATGGGTTTGCTAAGTCCCATCATTATTCGAGCTTAGATCCTGCTTCAACAGCTTTGGATTGATAAAGTTGACTGGGATGCAGCAATTCCACAAAACATCGACAATGAGTGGCGTCAGTTTATGATCGACCTTCACTCACTTCAAAATCTCTCGGTACCTCGATTCGTGTTTGTAGCAAATAAAACAAGCTACCAAATACACGGCTTCGCAGACGCATCTATGAAGGCATACGGTTGTTGTATGTATTTGAGAAGCACAGATACTTTTGGGTCGGTAGGAGTGAAGCTGTTAGTCGCCAAGTCCAGGGTTGCATCCGCTAAAAGAAAACAACTTCCTCGCTTGGAGCTGTGTGCTGCACATCTGTTATCCAAACTCTGGGTTAAAATTCAGAAGGTGATTGGTAGTAACTACTCAGAAGCATTCTTTTGGACTGATTCGGCAATTGTTTTGCATTGGATATCCACACACTCATCGAAGCTGAACACATTTGTCGGAAATAGGGTAGCAGAAATTCAGGAAACAACGAAGGAGGTGGTTTGGAAACATGTTCCAACCGACAATAATCCTGCAGATGTCGTTTCCCGAGGATGCACGGTAGAAGAGCTACAAAACTCGATTTGGTTCAAGGGTCCAGCATTTTTAGTTGAACAGGAGGAAAATTGGCCATCAACAACGGGAATACTTCCTTCTCCAGAGGACCTTTCGTTGGAGAAACGAAAAACAGTTATGAGTTGTCAACAACCAGGAAAAAAACTATTATTTGGAATTGATAGAGAGAGTGAGTTCATACACAAAACTCATCAGAATCTTTGCGTTCGTTGCAAGATACCTTAATTTACGTGTATGGAGAATCCCCTTTCCTGGTGAATTTCTGACAGTCAAAGAACTACAAATCATCGTTAACGTGATTCAACTGAATTACTTTGCTAAGGAAATCGAATATATAAAATCAAACGCACCGCTTAAAGGATCCATAAAATCTCTAAGTCCATTCATCGAGAAAAAGAATGGGCTTCTTTTGTTGAAAGTGGGTTTGCGATTGAAGCACGCAAACATACCAGAGGGAAGTAAGCATCCATTGTTACTACCAAAAGATTGTGTCTTCAGTAAAACGCTTGTCGAACATCTTCATTATTCGAATTACCATGCTGGTCCAAAAGCTCTTGTCGCACTGACCAGACAAAGATTTTGGCTGATTAATGTTCGAGAGTTAGCACGACGTGTAGTACGAAAATGTCCCCATTGTGCATGGTATAGGCCAAATTTATTTGAGCAGGTTATGGGAGATTTGCCTGCCGAAAGATTGACCCCATCACGTCGATTTATTTGTTGTGGGGTGGACTTTTGCGGTCCGATATACACCTATTATAAAATTAGAGGCAAAGTTCCGTATAAAACCTATGTGGCAGTTTTTGTCTGCTTCTCGTCGAAGGCAGTTCATTTGGAAGCTGTGTCAGACCTTTCAGCCGATGCCTTTATAGGAGCATTGAAAAGGATGATAGGTCGTAGAGGTCTCCCAAGAGACATCCATTGTGACAATGCGACAAATTTTGTTGGCGCACAGTCAAAGCTAAAAGAATTACGCGATATGTTGTTTAAAAAATCTAATCAACAAAATATTATTGAATTTTGTTCTAATGCCACCATAAATTTTCATTTTATACCCCCCAGGGCACCCCACTTCGGTGGAATTTTGGAGGCAGCCGTTAAAGTTGCAAAGGGCCATCTCTATCGTAGTCTAGGAGGTGCAAAGCTGTCGTTCGAAGAGCTGTCAACTGCGTTGGTGGAGATCGAGGCCATAATGAGCTCCAGGCTAATTACTCCGATGTCTGCAGATCCCAATGATGTCCAAGCCCTAACACCAGCTCATCTGCTAATTGGATCATCACTTAAAGCAATATCTGAGCCAATAGAAGACGTCTCCGACATCAGCTACCTACAAAGATGGCGGCGAATAAATGCTGTCAAAACCCGTTTCTGGAAGCAGTGGTCATCAGAGTATGTCCAAGAACTCCAAGGTCGTGCAAAGTGGGCGTCGTCCAGTCCAAACATCGAACTTGGTTCCCTCGTCATTATTCACGAGGACAACCTACCCCCTCAAAAGTGGCTCCTGGGAAGAGTCACAAAAAGCATCGAAGGTCCAGATGGTCCATTCAGAGTTGCGGAGGTAAAAACTTCACGAGGAGAATTCAGGCGACCCATTCGCAAACTCGCAGCGATTCCGTCTTGAAAGGAAGTCCTTTCAAAGGAGGCTGAATGTTGAAGCAGAAACATTACTTGATTCATCAGCAGAAACGTTTAATCACAAATATTTTTCTTTTAAATATTGTAAATAATTTGTAAATATTTTGTATTTCACGTTAATTTTACTTGCCATAAATTTTCAATTTTAAATTTAAATCTGGCGCTCAAATTATACCAATCGCCATAATTTTTATATTATTCAATTCGCCTTAAAACTTTAATTGAAAATATAACGTAATCTCTCTTTCGAAATTACATGAATTTTTGTATAAATACCTGTCTACGAAATAAAACTTTCTTCTTTTTATATCACAACCCTAAGGGAAAATTCTGGTCGTTTTACTAAAATAAAATCTCGTCGTTCATTTCGCTAGCTTTAATGGTCTTTGTTCGAAAGCCATTTAAAGTCCTCTTTCGCTAATTTAAATAGTCAGCGAAATCAACCAGTAAGGTTTAAATTATAAATAAATTCGCTTTTTCGCTACCGTTGATAATCGATCAACGCATCAACCAGGATCTACCTATCCTTTCGATAAGGGAATTAATAGAGATCTCCGGGTTGACGGTCAAAGGTTCTTTGATCGTACAAAATGTGTTTGAAAAAATAAAAAAAAAAAAAACAAACAAATTTTGAGCTATTCTCATTGAACATATTTGTCATCGGTTACTTGCTTCAAATATTTACCACGTTGGTTTTTGTTTAGTTCCACTGGAAAGTGTTGACGATATTAGGGGTATTCACGATCTGATGTAACTGGTCTTCTGTATCATTTTATTTCACTACAACAGCAAACTATACTGAATGTCAAAGTTTTACACTTTTACACTTTTGTTATACCCCTAACCCTATTTTAAAAGAAAAATGCACGATAGTACCTAAAGTTTTCACTTGTATATTTGATAACTCACCAAATGTCATTTATTAGGCTTGTTGCACCAGATCGAGAATCCCCTATTATAATTATGAGCCAAACTAATGTGAAACTCATTTTAACGTTTTTTACAAAATATCACGTTCTACAAAGTTCTTGTGCTTTTGTTTTGTCACTCACATAGAAACAAACCATACACAAAATGCTGTCAAATTAACAAAGCAATTTTGCCCAAACTTGATTAGCTTCAACTCTTAAACTTCTTCTGTTAAATATTCCTTCAAAAAAAATTGCTTTTGAAAGTGCTTTCCTCCAATAAAATTGCATACAAAGAGAACTTCACATTTCTGAAACTTGAAGTTTGCATTTGTTTGCCGTTTTGATAAAATTGCGTTAATTATCGGTTCTCTTCAAGAGTTATTGAATAGTTTTCATTAAATTGAAAGCTATCATATGTGTGTAATCTAATAAAAATAAAGTTGAAAATAATCAAAAAAGAGTTAAGTTTTTAATTTTCCCACAAGAATTGTTTTGAATTCGATTTGTATATAGTTACATTAAAAATACTGTGAAAGTGGGAACACTTTATTTGCTTCGTTGAACGAAAGATTTTTTTTCGTTGAATGATGTAGCCGGCAAAAGCCCACCAAGCCATTCAAAGTTTAAGTCTCAAGCTGTAAAGAAGATACCCTGAAATTGTAAGTAGAGATAAAAAGAAAGTTTTGAATTTGATTTAAATTCATTAAAAAAAGAGTATTTAATAAAAATTATTATGTTTTTAATACTGACTACGTTACTAATTAATGTAAGGTGGCATTAAGAAAATTTATTCGTTTGCTCTTACGCCGGCCGCCGCCACAGCCACTATAGCCGCCATAGTCGCCATTGCGTCGTTTTTTGTCTCCAGAACTTTTTGCGAGTACCTACACCTAATGTATTTGCTAATTGAAAATTTACATAAGCTTTCATTTCGTTTTGTTTCTAAAAATAATAACATTTTATGTGTCTATAGCGCTCTTCTTTCACCACGCTACCACCATGTTTACTCATCGTCGCCACAAAAACTACAGCCGCTGCCACAACGTAGTTTTTGGTCGCAATTAGAAGATTTATGCATTTTCCACTATGCCTGCTCCAGAACTTTATGTAAGCACTTCTAAAATTGATTTAATATATTTAGAGAATCTTTCATTTCGTTTTGTTTCTAAACAAAAATAATTTGTACATTCTAATATATTGTGCTCTTCTTTTATTTCACCACAGCTGCCCCTGCTGTGGTCGCAACAAAAATTAAAAGCCGCTGAATTGGCTGATAGCACCTCCTTGTTTCCATTACGATTCTGCCGCAATCATCTTACCACCATCATCATTTTGCCGCCACCAATTGGCTGTTTCCTAAACAAGGCATGTACCTACCTCCTTTTTTATTATTATTTAAATTAGGGCCCTACCACCTATAATCATGAACTCCAAATAAATAACATTCCAAGTATGGTTAATTATTTGGGATCCATAATATTATGGTTCATTTCACTGAAATACTTAGCTCGTTGCTAAATTTGATTACTGGTGAGGCCCATTGTATTTATTGATATTAAAACATACATAATTAAAAACATGGAATAAGAATCACCGATTAGGATCATTTTCATAATCATTTTGAAAACTTTTTTCTTTTTTGTCATTAACCGTCTATCGCAACCGAATAATTTCAGTTGAATAAATTAATTTTTTATATGATCTATCTTTAAACAGTCCACAATAACTGTTTGAAGTTATTTTAGTTTCTTTTTCTCTTCTGACTACAACATTTACGGTAGAGGGTTAAAAAAATTTGAATAGCATCCAGTTTTTTGTTTTTTTTTTTAATTATTGAGATTTTCATATACCAAAAAATGAAACTAGGATCACTGCCTCGAATCATTTTTAAAAAACATTTTGAAAACTTTAAGGTTTTTTTTCCATTAACCCCCTACCGTAACCGAAAGCAAATAAGAATAACATTTGAAAAAATTAAATTCTCAAAACTTTTTTTTATAATCTATCTTTAAACAATGCAAAATAAATCTTTCAAGTTTCTTCTTCTCTTCTGACCACAACATGTAGAGGGTTAACGAAATTGGATTAGGATCTAGATTTATTGAATTTTTTTTTTAGTATTGAGAGTTTCATATACCGAAGAATGAAATTAGGATCACTGTCTAGAATCAAAAAAACATTTTGAAAACATTTAGCTTTTTTTTCCATTAACCCCCTACTGCAACCGAAAGCAAATAAGTATTACATTTAAATTGTTTTTGTTAGTTACTCTCTACCGCAACCGAAACCAAATATAACTTAAATTTTCAACATTTTAACTTTTAAATTTTTGTATAATCTGTCTTAAAACTATACAAAATACTTATTTAAAGTTTGCGTTAGAGGGATAACAAAATTTGAATAGGATCATCTTAAACATTTTTTAATTTACTTTTTAGGCGCCAGGTATAGCTTTCATTGAAAACCATCATTGAAAATTTTGTGTTTCAATTTTGAGGCATTTAAACAAATAAAACTGATTGCATTTTGGTACCAAAATGAAGCTCATTATGTAAATATTTTTTAGCAAAAAAAAAAATTTTCATTTGGATTACCACTTTCTCATTAAATCAATTTTATTATTTCAATGATCAGCTGATTTTTGTTTCACAAAAGTGGAACATAATCGTTCCAATGATTTGTGTTCTTTTCTCTTTCTGTTCTCAGCTGTCATTATTTCTTTCAATGATCAACTTTTACCTCTAAAACTAAAATACTTGTTCTTGCGACTGGCTTGTGGTTGTGCGCTGTGCAGTGGCGAAAAGAAAAAAAATAATTGAAAACTGTGCTGTGAATTGTGAGTGTTATTTGTTTATATATCTTTTGTATTAGTTTTAATTTTATATGTTATATTAGTTTTGTTGTTAATGACTACCCGTTGCTAGTGGTAGAGATGAATTCTCTTCACCAACCTTGGCGTTATTTTTGCCCTGACCAGTCATCGATAGCAGCACGCGACTCATCCATTAATATAAACCACTCCGTCAAGAAAAGGCAAAACAACGAATTGTTTTCAACAAGAACTTTGGTCAGCACCTTCACAGGAAACATAACATCATTGCAAGAAGAATTCGCTCAAGGATTAATAACAAAGCCAGGGTGACGAACTCTAATGTCGACTGCGAATGCATCAATACTGAACTTTTTGCAAAAGTTGACATTTTGATGAATGTGGTCCTATGGTTACAAGGGGGCTGAATCCAACTAGAGTTCGCTGGTCATCGTCCGACCTCTGGTTTTCGATTTATAGGCCAATGTTTGAATCAAGTGGCAACCCTCTTCTCGTTCTTCTGACCGTGTTGCCACCTTGGTAACACTTCTTAAAAGGAAAGCTAGGACATGAACTCTTATTATACTAAAGCTCACCTCGTCAGGTCAAAATGAAAAGTATGCCCTCATATCGTGCACTAACGCCCCTACTATTTTTTGTTCATGTTTTCCAATTTCAATTTTATAGAAAAGAAGGAGTGGAAAAAATAAAACTTTTGGTGTGCAAATTTGACCTCGACGTTGTTAATTGAAAAAAGTTACTAAAAGTTCAAAGTTATTTTTATAAAACGAGAAATAACAGTTTTAGTAAGACATATAAATTTCATTTTAGTATATTTTTCCATGTTTTTCAATATACATTTTTGAGAAAAGGGGGGGTGAGGAAAAAAAAATGTTTTTTGTGCAAATTCGACCTTGACGTTGCTAATTGAAAATAGTTACTAAAAGCTAACAATTCTTTTTTTCCAACGAATAATAACAGTTTTAGTGAGACATGTAAATTTCATTTGGGTATATTTTTTCATTCTTTTTCAATATCAGTTATAGAGAAAAAGGGGGGTGGGAAAAAACTTTTGGTGTGCAAATTGACGTTGTTAATTGAAAAAAATTCAAAAATTATCTTTTTCCATCGAGATATTTCAATTTTGGTCAGGCACGAAATTGTCTTTTTGGTAGTTTTTTTTATGATTTTAATATTTAGTTCAAAAAAGTGGCGGGTAGGGAAATTTTAAATTTTAATATGCAAATTATCATTGGGTGCATATTGAATTCATAAATGGACAATTTTTCGAAATTTAATTTAATTTATCTATTACAAACACATATATTACATACTATGTATGTATTGTACCTAGAACGGAGTTAAGTACATATTTGTGCAATAATGCAGATTTCACATTTGCTTAAGTCTATAATGTAATTAATAATCATTTATCTGCTTTTTAATTAAAAAATGCAACATAACAATGAGTAGATGCAAAAAAAAAGTGTATGCCGCACACACAGGACTCGAACCCATGACAATTGGCTGCCAGCCGGATACTTTTTGTTTTTTTTTAACTCATTTTTATTTTTCAATTTTTTTAAAACTATCTTAAAGCTAGACAAAAATTCATAAAAACTAGCCTACTTATCAATATCTTAAAACTCACTTACTGGCCCTAGTCGGGCGCTCTAAGTTAAACTGTAATAACTTAATGCTAATGCCTTTCGGCCTAAGAATTATCTTAACACTAAATCCAGGTCGGTTTTATTTTTTACCGAGAAGAATTTACAAAAAACTCGGTATCATTGTCTTTATTTTTTTTTTTTTTTTGGGTTTTATATAAAACTTACAAACTACATAAAACTAAATTAAAGCTAATTAAAACTAAATAAAACTACTTAAAGCTGCTTAAAACTAACGGGTGATTTTTTAGCTGGTTTGGTTTTGGCAACACTGGTTTTGACATCTGACGTGTGTTTAGTACCTTGTGTCACTGTCAAACAGCTTCAGTTTGGTTTGCAATTTAACCATGGATCGTCTTACAAATGAACAACGCTTGCAAATTATTGAATTTTACTATCAAAATTCGTGCTCGGTTCGAAATCGAAAAATCGAAAAATTGTGTTCAGCGATGAGGCTCATTTTTGGTTGAATGGGTACGTAAATAAGCATAATTGCCGCATTTGGAGTGAAGATCAGCCAGAAGCATTGCAACAGCTACCAATGCATCCCGAAAAAGCCACTGTTTGGTGCGGTTTATGGGCCGGCGGCATTATTGGGCCATATTTCTTCAAAGATGATGCGAATCGCAGCGTTACTGTCAATGGTGAACGCTACCGAGCGATGATAACAAACTTTTTTTTGCCCGAAATGGAAGTTCTTGACTTGCATGATATGTGGTTTCAACAAGACGGTGCCACATGCCACACAGCACGCGAAACAATGGCGCAATTGCGAGGCGAGTTTGGTGAACAGTTAATTTCACGTTTCGGGCCGGTCAATTGGCCATCTAGATCGTGCGATTTGACACCATTAGATTATTTTTTGTGGGGGTATGTCAAGGCTAATGTTTATAGAGACAAGCCCGCTTCGATTGACGCACTGGAAGCCAACATCCATGCATTCATTCGTGAGATACCGGCCGATATGTGTGAAAGAGTATGCCAAAATTGGACTCAGCGGATGGGCTACCTGAGACGCAGCAGCGGTCAACATTTGCATGAAATTATCTTTAAACATTAAATTGCAAGGTTCAAACTATCGATTCAAATAAATATGTCATTCATTTTTTCGAATTTTTTGTTTTTTTTTTTTTTAAAGTTCTAAGCCTCTTAAAAAATCACCCGTTATTTACAACTAATTATAAACTAGATACAACCTACTTATAAGCTACATACAGATTACTTACAAACTAGAACAGCCACAGCAAGCATTTTCAGGTTTTATATTTTTTTTGTATTTTTGTGGATTTTATAATTTTTTTGTGTTTTTGTATGTTTTATATTTTTTTTTGTTTTGTTTTTGGTGCCACCTTGACTGTCCCTACTTAAAACTAACTACCTAAGCCTATGCAAGTCAGCCATACAAAAGGAAATAGCAAGGTCAACTATTAAATGTCTGAAGGAACTTCATCTTCGTTTTTCAACCACCAGAACTAGTTCTCCTGCTTTACCCTATCTCTTCGGTCCCGTTCGGACACAGTCCTACTGAACCGAAGGTGCTCAGCTCCGTCTTGTGCGAGGACGTCTCAAGTGTACAGGAGCCACCGATCCACAGTTCTACGGCCGACGTGGTAGATTAGCGGAACCGCCGCTCTATCCTGGATCAACCCTAGACTGTCTAGGTGGAGGAATGCATCGGGTGGAATAAAGCCGCTTAGACGCACACTCTCGTAGTATTCGTATTTATGGTAATAAGCAATAGGCAATCCAAGGCAGCGTCGAAGACACTGCCTTTCAAACACCCGAATCTTTTTCATTTGAGATGGGGCAACGTTGAACCAAACCGGGCATCCATAGGCAATCATCGGCCGGATAAGGGCCATGTAGCAAATCAGCTTCACCCTGCTGTCAAGCCGCTTGCTATAAAACAACCGTTTCGCTGGCCAGAGCAGCATTTATATGTCTGTCGAAATACAAATACTGATCCATCCAGATGCCAAGATACTTTACTACACTTTTACTCGCCAGTGGATGTCCATTTGGCCCTACGATCACCTGCTTCCACCAGTTCTTTCTCGTATCCCTTGTGGCTCCACGCAACGGAGTCCTAAACAAGATAGTTTCTGATTTCTGAAAGTTGATTTTCAATTTTCAGTCATCGCAATAACGCTGAATCTTCTCGAAGTCACACTACAAGAGAATCCTGATGACCTCGACTTTTGGAGCTGTTCTGTACGCAATTAGATCGTCAGCAGACGCAATTGCCCCAGCCGGATACTCTTCCCTTGCGCTATTGATAACCATAAATTCTGTTGGTTGGTTTCTTATGAAATCTACTTGGAATATTAAACAATAAATTTGGTCGAAATTTTAATTATTGATTTGTTAAGTAAGGGAGCATGTAACAAAAAAAATGTTGGCGTGCAAATTAAATTTCAAAAAAACCAATTATTTAAGCTCCTGTGCATTTAGATATTCGACTTGGTTACAAAGATATGAGCATTTAAAATTTCCATACAAAGTGCAATTTGTTTATATGTTTTTTTTTTTAAACAGGAGGTGTGAATTTAAAATTTTTTTGATTTTTGAAATGTGCAATTAGGAATACATCGCCTAAGATTTTTTTTTCGCGAAAATCTAAAGTGCGCCGGCTGTTTTCGAGGTGGTTGCAATTTGTTTATATTAAAAAAAAAAAAAACAGGAGGTGTGCAATTAAATTTTTTTTGATTTTTGAAATGTGCAATTAGGAATACATCGCCTAAGATTTTTTTTCGCGAAAATCGAAAGTGCGCCGGCTGACTTCGAGGTGGTGGTTAGGGCAGTTACTTTGTAAACACAACTTCTCAAAATTGTGAAATTTTTCATTCAACTTAGAATTTTGAAAAATGAAAAAATTAATGGGAAATTCAATCTGCCATCTTGTATGAAATTTTGTGTACCTCCCAAATAAATTTTACCCACAAATGTAGCGTCATATTTACCCTTTATTTTGAAGATTGGACAATAAGAACCGAAGTTATATGATTTCCAGTCGGTCGATTTGAAGGCTATTTGTGCATAATAGAAATTTTCTACACTGAATCTTGTCAGTCTGTGGCCGACGACGAACTGCTTCACTCTTTATCAGAAGAATAGAATGCTTTACAAGTGTAGGGAAATTTTTGTTTTCTACAACTGTTAGATTTACTTTGTGTGATACAGAAATATTCTACACTTGTAAGACTTACGTAATCCTACAAGTGGCTCTTGACTTGTAGACTTGTAGCTTTGTGTTATAGGCCCCTGGTCGTTCTATACAGCGCCTGCTTGTACTTGCGGCCATATTTCATGCAACCAGGGGTTTCGCTGTGGAAGTTGTGCGAGGCCAAGCACGTTATAGGCGGCATCTCTGATGGCTTCCTGGCAATTCTCCCCCTAGTTCTCGATGCTTGAATTTGGCGGTATAGGGCTATTTAAGAGGGTGCGAGAGACTTGATTGGAAAAGGTTATGACTTTACCAATCCGATGTTGAACTTCCTCAGAGATCAGAGTATTCCCCTGTTTTGGCTTCGGTCTGAAAAGGCGAAGCATTACCTTGGCTACAACCAGGTTGGCTCCTCGGTACGTTCGGATATCCTTGAAATTGGAGGAGTGCCTTGCGTCGTCGACTGCAATTTTGTTGATATCACTCACCCCCAAAATCTGCTATGGGCTCTTGGTCAGTGGCGGATCCAGGGGAGGGGGGAGCTATAGGGGCTGAAGCCCCCCCCCATGCCGATTCGTAAAATTAATTTAATATCAAAATACAAAACATTACGACATTTAAATTTTGAAATAGTTTTCAAACTCTAAATTTTTAAAAACACTTGATAAAACATGGAATGATCCCTGAAATCATCGGTATAATATTTGTGTTTCCAAACTGTACTTTTGAAACAAGATTGGGGTTAAAAAATTATCAAGAAAGTATTATTTTTCTAGGCCTCGAGAAAATTCGATGAAAAAACGAAGATGAAAGATACTAAGTATTTTGATACAAACCTCTATTATAACAAGCCCTACAAGGGGACCAAAAATCAGCCAGGGACCAATTAACGCCTAAAATATGTGTTTTTTGAAGCCCTAAGAGAATTGGATAGAAAAATAAGAATGGGGCTAGAAAATGTGGACTTTGTTCTTTTGGCAAACCATAAGGAAATCCGACGAGGTTTGGGCTTTACAATTTAACATGTAAGCTGTTGTTTTTCCCAAGCTTCGATTTTGAGGCTAGGATATTGAACGATGTTCAATGTAGTAGCTAAAGGACACAATCTGATATACCTATTAATTTTTGTGAGAAAATAAAAAATCGAAATTCAAATAGGTGTCTGTATTGAGTTAAAAATGTTACCTTCCACCTTGAAAACTCCTTTTCAGGTAATATTTTGAGTAGAGCATGCACTCAAAAAAAATTTCGTAAATTCACGTTGAAATATATTTATACGTTGACTTTTCGTTTTAAATACGAAACTTGGTAAAATAAACCAATTTTTCGCAGCCAATATGGAGATCAAAAAATTCAAAATTACTAAAAATTTGTAAGATTTATTATGTAAATTTGTAACTCTTTTTCTTACAAGTGTTTAGTGATGTGTAAAAAAAAATTGTATACTCTACTTAATATAAATATCTTTTTTCAGATAAAAGAGTCATACACATATTTAATTTGCGCATATCTTTACTAAAGATTTTGAAAACTATGTTTGTAGTTTTTCAAAATCATTAGTAAAAATATTTGTAAGTTTACTTATACAATCGTTAAAAGTCTAACGCATTTCGTAGATTAGGTATACAAACTATATTTTGAGTACATACGTAAAACAGTTGTTCTTCTCACAGAATGATTTGTAACAAAATGGGTCTTGACTTTTCTTAAAAGAAACGAAAGTCTTCAATAGAAAAACAAAAACTTTTCGTATTACCCACAAGTGCAGCTGAACGTTACTTTTCCGTTTTGACCACGAACTTCGTAATGCCATTATTCTGTTTTCGTACATTGTACGAATGTTTTGTATTTTATTCATGCATTTTTATTATTTACGATTTTTTTTATACTCTTTAGCATTCGTAAAATGCACAAATGATTTAAATTTTATTTCATCCATACGACGAAATTTTTTGTAGAATCCGGAGTTGGAGCTCCGTTATTTACTCGGAACGTCGTCACTTGCTTTTGGTCGCGCCCGCCGTCGTATCTTGTAAGATTGGAAAATTATATAAAGAAGTTAAGAATGTATTAATTCAATAATAATACAAAGTTAATAGCAACAAAATAAAAAAACTTGGAAAGTTAATTAAACGAAGCTAAAAAAAGAATAAGCTTGCACTTGACGTTGTTTTACCACTCTTGTTTTCATTATTTAAGTTATAAATATAAGTACATATAAAATAATTGACGATTGTTAATATATTAGTGCCTTTTCTTAACAGTTTTTTTATGATGTTAAAATAAAACAACTATTTGCGTGATTTTTGTGTGTTTAAGATATGGTTTACTTTGCATTTATTCAAACGATTGCATATACAAATAATATGAAACCCCATATACCTTTCTAATAGATTTTACATTTGGTAGTCCTATAGATTCAAGTGTGTCACGGATTGTTTTATTTGTGGCTTTAATTTGTATTCGATATCTAGCTATTATGAATGTTCATTTTAAATTAGTTCATAATTTGAGGGAGAGAGATACGTATATGTGCACTTTTGGTAGCAATTGTGATCAGCATTTTTCTTTTTTAAGAAATTTTAGCCGGCATGTTAATTCTTCCATGTCAGAAAAACATTCTGCTCCAGTTAGCTTAGAAACAATTTTTGTAACAAATGCAACAACAGAATAAATTGCAAATTACATATGTACCAAAATTGATTTCTAATTATAATTGGCACATTTGGATTTTTGGTTTTCGAAAGTTGTTTCGCTAATTTGATGCACGTCATTATTTATTATTTATACTTTTTAGATTGAATTTCAACTTCAAATATGGCGAGAAAAACGAAGCCGTGGATGGTTTGGGCGACTTTTGCACCCTGATCATAGACAAAATATTTCTAAGCCATTTCAAAATAGCCAGCAATCCTGATAGAATGAATAAATAAAAAAAAATAAATACATTTTGTGGCGCAACAGCTCATGCAGAACCAGGGCCTAGTGACTAACAACTCTCAACCATTCCTGTGTGCGTATGTTGGCAGGAATGGAGGGGACCTACAATTTTTTGCCGAGTCCGAACGGCTAGGTGAGAAGCACTTATTCATTACAAGTAATACTCTTGGAGGATTTGTCACTTCCTCGCAAGAGGCAGTACCTCGGAAAAAAACATTTCTGTTTTTAGTTGGCAGTGGCCGGGAATCGAACCCAGACCTTTGGCATGACAGTCCTACGCACTAACCATCATGCCACGAGGTACTACAGAATATAGAATGAATAACTCGATAAATTATTTAAGAACAGGGATCATTTTTCAGACGGTAAGCTCTTACATTTAACAAGTTGTTAGGTGTTTATTTTAAAGTATTTCTTTTTTTCCTTCATTTTAATACAAATAGATGCAATTTGCGCAATAGTGTTTAAACTGATACAGTCTCTCAAGAATCCAGAAAGGATTTGAAGCTTTAATACTTGTCTGCGCAAATGAAGCAGAATATAAGGAGCTGTATTCTGCCAAAGTTTGGAGAGAACGGAGCATTTATTTCTTTGATTGGCTCTCTAGAAGAACCAAAAATGTTTGTTGTAGATTCTGACAATATAACATATCAATTCCCAAAATTTTCAAAGGCACTGGACATATTCTTTAAGGCATATTACGTTTTTAATATTTCTTGCCCTGAGGCATGCGAAAGCATGTGGAATTTCATGAATGCCCAATTCTACAAAATTCCTGGTGGAACCTATAAAAACAAGGCCAACCGTATATGCGTTTCTTAGTGAAATAATACGTAAGTAAACTTTTTTTCTTTTAAACATATTATGCAAAATGATCATTTTTGTGTAGTTGCAAAAGAAGAAACAAACTTGTCTTCTGATACAATATAAAACATAGATATAACCCAACATAAATTTATGTATTTTTGGTCTCCAAGTATTTGAAGTGTATTTTGAAATACGCACACATATAAAAAAGGAATTATTGTAATTTAAATTATTTATTGTAATGAAAAACTTTGTCAGAACTTCTTTATATTTTTTTGTCACGATGCGTTTCGGAAAACTCCATTTTCTGACGCGGTTTATTTGTTTATTTAAATTATAATAAGAATTCTTTTTAATTTTACGATGTTTTTTGAGAGACTAATGAAGATTTTAAAATTTTTCTTTATAATTAATTTTAAAATAAAAAGTGTAAAAACTAACCAAAGTTTTGTATTTTAATTTTTTGGTTTTATCCTTCTAGCGAAAGTGCGAAATTTTTTTTTTCATTCTGTGTGTAGTCCACGGTTACAAAACGGCGCAAAAACTCCTCCATATTGCGATTAAGCAACGCCAAACCTTCCTGTGAAGTTGTTACACGATTGCGTTTGTGGTCGACTGTGAGCAAACGCGGCACCCATCTTGCGGAAAGCTTTCTCATGCCCAAGTGAGATCATTCAAAATTGAAACCACTGAGCCATGCGAGATCCCTACGGCTTCCACAATCTCTCGCACTTTCAATCTTCGGTCGGCCAACACCATATCGTGAATTTTTTCGATTGTTTCGGGTGTAGAGACCTCAACTGGGCGTTCAGGAAGTTCGGCATCTTCAGTGCTTGTACGGCCACAACGAAATTCAGTAAACCACTTTTTTACCATTGAAATCGATGGTGCAGAGGCCCCATAGTATTTATCAAGCCTAGCCTTGGTCTCGGTAATGGTTTTTTTTCGCAAGAAATAATGCTTAATAAGCACACGAAATTCACTTTTTTCCATTTTCTCCCCAAATTAGTGAGTAGTCTGATAAAAATAGCTGTCAAACACAAACTAACTGACGCAGCAAGTTTAAATTTTGACAGGAGTCAACTGAAAGATGCCTGTTGACAGGAGCAGTGTTGCTGTTGACTTGTTTACTTATTTTTTACAGATATACGAAAATACTAGTCTTTTACTTTCAAAATAAAGTTCGTGCAACTTAACAATGTATGTTTATAAAATATACATGAACCATTCATGGAGCAAACGAACGAATGTTTTCGCAGTATCGACGATATTTTTAGTTCTATTTACCATTTATTTATTTTTGGGTGTGCTATTTTGTTTATTACAATGTCCTCGAAATTGAAACTTAAGACTTGCAGCTCGAAGATATTTTGACGGTTTGATAGTCAAAATTAAATAAATTTAAAGCACTACATAAATTAAATAAATTGATAAATTGATAAATAATCATTATATATCTATGGTATGATATGGAAGGATCATTAAAACAAAATTTTGATTCCATTCAAAACTCTTCCCAGAATTTTGCGAAGTATCTTTTGTATATTAAAATGAAAATTGGAAACGAGAAATATTCAAAAAAAAAACCAAATTGAAAAATCCATTTTATTTGAAAAAATGAAAAAAAAAATCTTTGAAAAAGTTAAGTTAAATTTGTACTCAGAGAATAGCTGTTTTATGTGATATTCTCTACAAAAATGTTATGCTATAGCTAGCATTTAAGCTGTTGTTTGGTGGGAAATGTGGGAGCTAAAATTCAGCAGTATCTGGGGGTGCGTAGATGTATAAATTTTACAAAAAATATTCAGTACATATAAACAGAAAGATATTTGAATTTCTCAAAACTTTTTGTACAGTGTGACGTTGAAGACATTTCCATGGAGTCTGATCAAAACAACATAAGTCCAAAATTATTGTTTTGAGAAAAAATGCATTTTAAAGTTTAAAAAATTCCTCTAAATCTGGTTTTGGTTATTTAAAAAATATTTTGATGCAGTATTTCTGTATATAATGATATTTTCATAAATATAATAACATATTCCAAAATTTTTGTTTGTTTGACCAAACGATGCTTTTTTAATGTTTGGAGATAATATCACAGAAATAATGGGGCATATTCATAAATGTTGTATAAACTGTTGCTACGCTAAGCAAATCTGGAGTTCATCATAAGGAAACTTTATCAGGTAAACTCCAAATTTGTTTAGCAACAGATTAAATAACATTTATGAATATGCCCCAGTATGTATAGGCACTTAGTTTTTTTAAAGACATACTCATTTATTAAACTTTTATAACAAAACAGTATCAAATTTTACTGCATTGGCATTGTTATCGATAGTGCAGCTTTATAAAGTCACATGTTCAAAACACCATCTACGGTGCTTCTGTGCAGTGAAAAAATTGAGTTGATGAATTAAATATTGAAAAGCCAGAGAGCATAATCGAAAACTCCAAGTGCGTTTGCAATGATATTGACTGACGTTGATCAAACTTGATCAAACCGATTTTGTACAAGTGAGACGATTGTATATTTACCACAATAGCAACATCTGCGTCAAAAAATGACGATCTATAAACGATCAAACTGACTTTGATTTGACGTCTTCGAAATCGGCTCCAATGAAGTTTAGGTGCTTCACAATTATCAACTTCTTAGCATTAGTGGTTCCTGGAGATAAAGGAGTTCAAAAATCACTAAAGTGTAAGGCACCCCATACACGATTTAATTTGTTTGTCAATTCCGTTGTAAACATCAATTTAGATGTTTCGTAACGTAACACACAGTATAAACATACTTATTAGAAAACTACTGCTTCAACTGTATAAATTCAGACAATACTCAGACAAAAGAAACAAACACATGTCGTGTTCGATTGGATGTTTGGAGTACTCCTTTTCTACTTCTTTTTCCTTGTTAGCTCGTTGTAAATTTGGTGTGGAGTGAAAATGCCTTCGGTATGACAGTACATCAAATGACTTGCCTACACACAGCTCAACAAAGTTGAAAACTTTCACATCAATTTGAAAAAAAATTCAAAATCTTTTGATTTTCTTCCAACTGAATCATCAACCTTTAAACTAATGAAATGACATGCCCGCACACGGATCGATTTGATCAACTTGACATTAAATTGACAACGAAGTTGAATCGTGCATGGAGTACTTAACTGTCTGACTCATCACTCACTCATCCAAATTATGGTGCACTTCTCAAGTAGAGTCTTGACCTCTTGAGATCTCTGAAAAAATACAAAATTTGAGTTTTTCCATTTATCCGCCAATTCTCACCGAACCCGTAGCATGATAATATATGTTTGGCAGGTTTAATTTGTGATGTTCAATTACCGACAGTTTAAAAGACTTTAAAAACATGACCTGTGAACCCAGCAAAATATAAAAATAAATATTAAAGAAAAAATTTTTTTCATAACTTTGAGTTATTTCGATATAAAAACTTGAAACTTGGCATATCTATTTTTTATCTTATAACTTTTCATGGCTTATTTGTTTCACAGATGTTTTGAACATAAACCTGCCTCTTTTTTTAAGAAAGCGATTCGTTTTTAACAATAAACCGTCGTTACCAAGCAGCAACGAATTAACTTTACGCTTAAGAAATAAGTGCGATGGAGTTGTGTTGTTTTGACCAGATTATTATTTGAAAAATTGAAATGTTTTGTTTGGTCAAAACATCACAAGTTGAAGTTGTGTCGTTTTGACCAAACGTAATATAAAAAATAAGACTGAAGAGTTGTTAGGGCCATAGAATATCTTGTCATTCAGGTCAAATAAGACTTAAGCTCTTAGGACCAAACGAAAATAGATTTTATGCTCAATTTCGAAAAAAATGGACCTATGTTGTTTTGACCAGACTGCATAGATATATTTATGCATGTATAAAGGTTAAAGTGCTTTTTTTCAGAATGGCCACTAAAGCACACCAATTACAGCTGCTCCATTTTCAATCATAAAAGTTTTCATTACATATTTTTTTTTTTCATGAAAAATTTGTTTTACTACCGACTGGCCTACATTCTAGGAAAAGAAAATAAGGATTGCGAGATTGCGTTTTTTTTTTTAAATGATATGTCTTAAATAGGAGCCTAAAGGCCCCTCTATAGCCTAAATCCTAAATCCGCTACTGCTCCCGGTCTAAGGCTATGATTACATGGCATGTAAAATGCAACATTAGCATGCGCAGTGACGTCATTTTAACGTCACATACGCTTTCAAATTTGTTTTTCAATACAAATTGTATAGGAAAATGTTGGGAGAAAGTTTTGTAATTTTTAACTTAATAACCGTTAAACCTGGAAGAATTGTATAGGAATATGTTTGGAGAAACTTTTGGAATTTTTTAACTTATTAACCGTTGAATTTGAAAGAAATGGGTTGACATTTTTGAATAGAAAATTGAATGTTCTAAAAAAAGATTTGATAAAAATTAGATAGGAGTTACCGTTTAAAAGATATTCAGTGCTTAACCCAAAGTTGTTGAGATGTCTATCTTTACTTTAAATGAACTAGACTTAACATTTGAACTTTATATAATAGTACTGGCCTTCAAAACATGCTTTTCAATAGGTTTAAAGTGTCCTTAAGTCTTTTTTTTAGTTAAAAATATTCCATAGGATCACGTTTTTGAGATATTTCCGTTAGAAAACCACAAACCCGTTTGTTCACAGTTTTTTCAGATAATGTCGCATAATAATCTAAGAGCCAGTGGTGGGCAGAATTGCGGTATTTCAGTACTATTCATATTAAGTGGAGGCTTTCTATTAAACTTGCTGAGTATGGAATGGGCATTCCAAGTCCAAAGTTTAAGTAAAAAAAACGACCTTGAGAACAGGTACTGGTGAGGTTTTCGAGATCGATTTTTTCTAATAAAATCGAATTTAGAAAATAAAATATCAGAGAGACAGAGACTTAAAATAATTTTACTTGCTGAATTGATTACTTTTATTTTCAAATATAAAAGATCCAGGCGGAATGCATTACTCCAAGAAAAAGTGCATGTTTTATTTGAGAAAAGTAGCTTATTTTTGTTTGGAATTTTTCTACCTCTTTTTTTAAATTCCGTTACTCATAGAGGTATTCATCCTTTGTCGCTTTTCCTATTTTTGAATAGCAAAAACCATAAAGTCCAACACATCGAAGAGATAGACGTACTGGTCAAGATTTTGAGGTCGTTTTTATGCTATTGTGGACATTGGCGGATACAAGGGGGGAGGGGGGGTCATGGGGGTCATGACTCCCCTGGGACTTTTGCCAGATATGAAAATACAAGACAAATGGATTTAATCATAAACAAAAAAATTCACTTCTCAAAGGGTATTTAAAGGGTTAAAAAATAAAAAAATACGTATCGTCAGTTTTCGGACAAAACCTAGTAAGTCAAATTGAAAAATTGCTTTGAAGATACAAAACACCGATTTAAAAGGTAATAAATAGAACTTTTAGATAATTAAAGGTTTTAAAACTAGTTGATAGAGCCAAAAGAGACCATGACACAGTAACTAGATACGGTCTTCGAAATGTTGACCAAAAGAACATTGAAATGTCATTTAAATACTTGCTAGGATTTGACAGAAAGCCGACGATATGAAAATCGTTTGTGAAAAGTCGTAAAAGTAATTCTTCAACCAGAAAAACAAGAACAGTTTTCATTTCAAGAATAATACAGAATTTAACTTTTCGTTTACTATAGTTTTACCGTAAAAATAATTTTGAAATTGATGATTTTGTGAATATTTCTGACACCATAAACCGAATCAGATTATAAATTCCATGGCACCTCATATATGTTCTTTGAAAGGTTACTAAGTAGTCACAAAATGTCAGGTAGTAATAGTTGATAATTTGGCAGTCATAAAATTTTCAGAAATGTATACTGAATCATATAAAAATTTTGAAAATTCATTTAAAAAAATGTATGTCACCAATGAATCTATAAGGTCTAGGTCAAAGTTTTTTTCATGATTCAGCATTAATTTTTGAAAATTCTATGTCTGCCAAATTATCTACTGTTACTACCTGACTATTTATGACCACTTAGTTACCTTTCGAAAAGCACACATATGAGATGCCATATACATAATAACAATTTAGTGACCTTTGAAATAGCATATTTGTTTCTAAAGATAACCTAAATAAGGTACCTAAAGATTTTGTTCAATGGCCTTGAATAATTAAAAAAAAAAACTTAAAAATCTCACTAAAAGAAATCCACAACCAATTACTGTAGCTAGTTGACCTTTTACAAGCGGCCTTTTGAAGTTGTACCCAAAACTTACAAATGAAAAACTCGCATTCGAGATCTCGCAAATAAAAAGCCCGCTAATAATGCAGCCACTCAATTTTGAGTAGGCATTCGATATTTTTATATTCGAGATTTTGGTTGATATTTGCAAAATTGTAAGGTGAAATTTTGAAATTGCGATGTTATATTATTACTTATTTGTGAGATATCATTTTTTAAGATCTAAAAAATAATAGATAGATAGATTTTGGTTTCTTGCTAATTTCTGAGATGAAATGCGAAAAATCGGGCGGTACTTGGAAAAACTTTTACAATTGATTAAAAGTTTTCTTAATCCAACTCAACAAATTTATAAAATTACATTTTTTGGACTTATTACCCCGCCTGTAAAAATGTCAAGTTTCTGTCAATCTAGACAAGGAAAACTTATCAAATACTAGTGAGGCCCTTGCTAGACAAAAACATGTTGGATAAGTTCTTTTATCCCATCACAAATATCTAATATATAACAAAAAAAAAAATATTTTGTACCCATCATACATAGTAAAAAAAATTAAAGTACCTATATAACTTTTAATTTTCAACAACACACAACAGTATTCCGAAAAGCAAGCTATTAAAACATTTTACTTCGTTTTCTGGAGATTGTAATTGCTTACACTTTACCACTAACTTGGCTGCAAATTTTGGGAATACAAAGTTTTTTGTTTGGTAATTTTGACGTTTCATGAAATTGTTTTGTTCGGGGGATGTTATTAAGAAAACTCATAAGCAACAAAAGTTGCTTCTAGTTGCCAGGCAAAATAGATTTTGTAGAGTATATACGAACTTATTGTGAAAGAGTTGAGATTTTAAGGGCAAAAATAAACTTTTCCTAAACAATATTTTTAGTACCTCATGGTATAATGGCTTGTGCGTTGGACTGGTCATGCCGAAGGTCTGGCTTCAATTCATTAATTAATTTATTTATTTTTCAAAAAATATTTGCAATGGAAATTAAATGCACGACTGTAATGCATTTACTTGCTCTGATGTTAAAGTTGCTTAGAATTAAGAACTTTTAAAATATGTCAGTATGAAATGAATAAAACAAAGGCATTTAAATTGTTTTTTTTTTTTTTTAATTGTTTAATCAACTTGTCAAATAGCTTAAGGCTCAAAATCAAGTATACCATTATAGCTTTTCCTTAACGGTTGTATAGCAAGTACCGTTATTTTTGGAGCTAAAAAAATATCGAATTCCTCTCTGAAGAATTAAGAAAAACCTTAAATTCAAAATTTAAAGAAAATCGCTTCAATGGCTTAGGCTGTTGGTCAAGGAATATCAAAGAATAGACAGACAGACAACCAGACAGAATTGTGCCACCCACTTTTTTGTGTTGTTTCATCGTAATGTCATGTTTGATTGTTACATCGAAAACTTATATCTGCACGGATACAAAACTTGCCTTATATCGTAAGTAAAATTTAATTTGGGATGCAATACTTTATGGAAATTTTAAAAAACGTGACCCCCCCAGGGGCAAAGTCTGGATCCGCCCTTGATTGTGGACCCCAGTGCTCCCAGAGGTACTTAAACTTTGAATTTAGAATGCCCATTTCATGGTCAGCAAGTTTAATAGAATGCCTCCACTTAATATGAATCGTACTGAAATAACGCAATTCTACCGACCACTGACTATGCAACATAACCTGAAAAACTGCGAAAAAACGAATTTTTGATTTTCTAACGGGTATATTACAAAAACGTGATCCGCTACGATACTTCTGATTTCAAAATGCTGCTGCCGCCTTCGATTCGGCTGTGAATGTTGATGTTGTTGCTAATGTTGTTGTTGTTTCTTATGCTGCTGCTATCTCTGATGGGACTATGATGAGCAATGATGTTATCCATGATGACGGTGGTGGTGTTGTTATTAAAGCTATACAAGTGGATGGTGCTGATGCTGCAGTCGCTGCCGACGACGTTATACCTTGTGGTACCTGGTCAAAAATATTAAGTTCTAAAATCCCTCGTGAAGGTGTTGACTCTGTTGACTCAGAGGTACAGAAAAGTTTGTCAGTTACTCACAACAATAAAATTATCATCGGCACTAAGTTCCAATGCAATGACCTTAAAATAGTGAGAAATTTAAAACGGTTTCATATCGGATGCTTTCATCCCTCCACCACCACTGATGGCATTGTTAACTATCCACCAATCTTGGCATTGATCCAACTGAAATTTCGTGCTTCAAACTTGTGAAACATCAAGAATCTGAACAAAATTTGAGATTCATCAACTTCAAACTTGGCGTCTCTGCAGAATGTTCAAAGAAAATCTATGTTGATACTTTTAGGCCTAGTGGCGTCAAAATTCGTCCCTTCGTGCTCAAGCCAAAAAACTAGTAAGGTTAGAGGGATCTCTTATGCCCTCAAACTCTGATCCACAATTAATTCATCATAACATTCTGCCGAATAAGTGCCATAAATCTTCTCTGAATATATATTATCATAATGCAAGTGGTATTCGCACGAAAGTATCTGAACTTTTTAATAACTCGAGTCATCTTGATTATGATGTTATTATTATCGTCGAAACCTGGTTATTGGAGCAATTATGTATCTCTGTTAACTTATTTTCAACCCATAATGTTATATTATTCTTTATTGTCAGTTATATTGGACCTAGAAGTTCTTTTGAAGTATATGAACAACATTTTATGAATATCGAATTTGTTAATAATACTTGCTCTGAATTTGATTTTGTATATTGCCTTGGAGATTTTAGTTTGTCAAATATTATATGGAATTGGTTGGTTAATGATAATGATGTTAATATGTAGCTTGTAATATGACAAAAGATTTTGAATTTTATTTCGTTGATTCCCTTTATTCACTTAATCTTAGTCAAATTAATAGAATTCCTAACTCATTAAATAATATTTTAGACTTAGTTTTCTAATGATTATTTTAACTCTAATGTCTCAGTAGTTCCGTTTTCACTTTTAAATGAATCTATTCATCATAAAGAATTATTTATCGAAATTGAATTGTACATTTTTTCTAGTAATGAATCTGACCAATGTTCAAAATGTTTTAATTTTAAAAAGGCAAATTTCATTGAGCATAACAATTTTCTCTTTACTATTAACTGGTCTAATGAATTTTTAAATCTAAACCTTGAGCAAATGTACATGCGATTTACCTCAATCATATTTGAAAGCTTTTCTAAATATATACCTCTGGCTCGAAAGCCATAATCAAATCTACTACCAAAGCTTCCGTGGTACAAAAAGCACCTGATCAACCTTAGAATTGTCAAACGTAAAGCTTTTAACAAATACAAGCAATCAAATAGTAATCCAGATTATGCTTATTTCAAAAAATTGCGAAAAGACTTTTTTGTTCTTAATAAGTTCCTTCATAGGGGTTATATAATGAATATTGAAAGAAACCATCAGGTCTAACAGTTACTCGTTCTGGTCATTTATCAATACGAAGAGAAAATCTTCTGGTTACCCAAAAACCATGTCGTTTAGGAACACCGAATCTTCGAACATTACCTCTACACTGGACTTATTCACCGATTTTTTCCAATCCGTTTACTCGATACCCGGTGACGATAATTTTACATGTATGTCCAATATACCAAGTAAGGTTGATATTAGTGTATTACAGTTAAGTAGTAACCAAGTTCTGCTGGAGCTTCAATCAATAAAGCCTAAAACAATCTCCGGTGCCGAAGGTATACCAGCTTTATTTCTAAGGAATTGCTCGACATCGCTTTGCTTTCCTTTGCTTAGCTTATTCCCTTTCGGAAGGAAACTTTCTTAATGAGTGGAAAATCTCTTACCTTGTGCCAATTCATAAATCTTGGTCTAAGAATCTAATAAAAAATTACAGAGGTATCTCCAAACTATCAGCAATCCCTAAGTTGTTCGAGAGTGTTGTGAAAGCCAAACTAGAATTCTTGACTAGGGAATCTATATCCGAACTGCAGCATGGTTTTGTGTCAGGGCGCTCTACCACAACAAACATGACTCTATTTTCAGCTTTTGTCATAAAATCCATTGAAAAAAAGAATGAAGTAGATGCAATTTACACAGATTTTAGTAAGGCTTTTGACTCGGTAAACCACTCCATTCTATTGCGTATACTAGAACTATTTGGATTCCCCTCTTCATTTTTGAATTGGATATCATCATACCTCATTGGTAGGTCTCAAAAAGTTATTATAAATAATTCTTTTTCGAGATCTATTGAATGTAGTTCGGGTGTACCTCAGGGTAGCCATTTGGGTCCCCTTCTTTTTAATATTTTTATTAATGATATTACATCTGTAATAAAATATTCACAGTGCCTTCTTTATACTGATGATCTTAAACTATTTTTAGAAATTAACAGTGTAGAAGATTGTTATTTCATACAATCTGATATTAATCAAGTCTCTGATAGGTGCAATTTAAATTTCTAAAAGTTAAACACAAAAAATGTAGCGCTATATCTTTTTTTAAGTCTAATACTCACATAAGCTTTGATTATATGATTGAGTCTAACTCACTCTCGCGTGTGGACAAAATTATGGATTTAGGACTTTCTCTTTGAAAACACATGTCGATTATGTGGTTGGAAGAGCAAATTCACTTGTAGGATTTATCAAGCGAAATTGTGGTGATTTTAGTGATCCCTACGCGTTGTTTATCCCTTTATACGGCTCTTGTAAGATCTATACTTGAATATGCAGACGTTTTATGGGATCCGATTCTTAAGACTTTCTCTCTTCATATTGAGAAAATCCAGAGACGTTTTACGAGATTTGTATTTTATATAATGAAATAGAGTTTTATTCTGGATTATAAAGCAAGATGTTTATTCCTTGGAATTAAATCTCTTGAATCAAGACGAACTATTCATGAAATAATGCTTGTGAGGGATATTTTATGTTATCATATAAGATGCCCTGCCTTACTTTTTATAATTCCAATTTAGTCACCGTTAAGATCTTTACGTTCCAGAAATTTGCTTTTTGAGCAATATCACAGAACAAGCTATGGTAGTAATGGTAGTAATGAACCAATGGTAGTAATGAACCAGTGTGTAGATCAATAAGGCATTTCAATGAAGTTTGCCAATTTATTAAACTAAGCAGCTCTAAAGATTTGTTTAAAGCTAATCTAGTCCTAATATAAACTTTTTAATCATATATATATATATATGTACATTAAGGAAATACATGTAAATATTTTAAGATATTTTTATTTCACAATCGAGCTTAAGGCACATAAAACCTAAAGAAAAGCATGTTTTGATAATCAGTGCTATTAAATAAAATTTAAATGTTTAGCCTAATTCATTTTAAATATAGTTAAATATCTTCTAAACAATAACTCCTATCTCATTTCTGAACAAAATATTTTTTTAGAACATTCAATTTTTTATTAAAAAATGTCAATTAATTTTTTCCAAACTCAACGGTTAATAAGTTATAAAATTCCAAATTTCTTTCCAACATTTTTCCCTACAATTTGTATGCAAAAAAAAAACAAAAATGGCAATGAGGGACCTCTTAACGTTCATATTTTGAGCTCATTTTTTTAGAGGATTGATTTTTGGTCCCAAGCTACCAACTTTTCATAGTATCAAGGAAACCAAAGCAAGTTCGTTAAAATTTGACCTACATGCGGCATTTAACATGCCGTGTTCTCCTAGCTTAATAAACATGGACAAAACGTCGTAAACACCAAAGAGAATTTGTTTTGCTTAAGCTGAAACCCTAAAACAAACCAACAAATACACTTCATCATTTAAATTCAACTTGTAACAACTCACAAATGCGAGCCCTTGTGAGCACATTTTTCATTACATTCTCACACATTTCACGCGGTATTTCTTTATTTTCATCACGAATATTTTTTTTGATTTGCTCAAGCACTTCTGGTTTGTTTGCATAAACCTTGCTTTTCAGATACCCCCACAAAAAGTAGTCCGGAGGATGTCTACTTGTTATTTGAAGACCAAGCTCCTAAGCAAGGACTCGAATTGAGGTCGATGGATTGTTTTGAACACTTTCTTGAGCAGCAGTAATGTTTTCAGCCGATCTTGCAGTATGTTGTGGTCCATGCTTGGGCCTATCACCGTTTCCCTCACCTTTTTTTCACCCTTTTTCTTCGAAAACATTCCTTACACGATAAATAGTGCGTTCTGTTGTTTCATCCAAACATTTCACGTAACTTTCTCATCGTCACAGTAATCGATGATTGATTTTGATAAAATGTTTTAACGATTAAAACACGTTGGTTTATGATCGCATTGATTAAATTAAAAAAAATTCTTACAACTAAAATTATTTTTACATTACATATTTCCTTGACCTTGACATCTTGAAAAAAAATACCATACGAATGAATGTGATCTGATTTTCGATAACATTATTTTCAGATGAACCATATATTATTGATAGGATATTTAATATCTGTACCCAGGTAAGGTTAACCTTCGGATGACAACAGGGGTGTTCCGTAACCACAAACACTTTTCTTTTAACTTTAATTTTGGTTTTACTCTCTACCGTTCTTCTAGGTATTTGTCGTTTTATGTGTCAGGTGTCAGTTTATGATGAGAAGTTCCAGCAGTGGACTATATTTTTTGAGCAAGATGGAATAGAGTGAGCACTGGGGTGACACATCACCCCATGTTGTCCTTCACGTATGCGAAAAAACTGTATGAAGCTACCCACTAGAATTATATGAAGGGGTGATCAAATCCCCCTAACTTCAGAAGCAGTAAAGATATGTAACTTCGTCGTCAAATTGAGGCCAAAAAGTCAAATTTGCATGCTTGTAATGCAAATGTGCTGCATATTTTAATTTTTTTTATTATTTTACCGTTTTCTGCTCCATTGCTGATTATTCAGACATCTTTCGACAATCAACTTCACGTCAATGCATATTTCTGCCTTTAAAGCCGCTTTAGGATGAAAAAATATAAAACCACATTTCTATCATCGAAAAAGAAGTATGTCTTACCTATTGAGTGTTACGTGAAAAATGCGGGTAACAATCATTTGATCGAGTTAATTATAAGATGTCAAAATTTGGTTTGAATGGGAAAACTGTTTTTGTGCCAGAGGCTCAGGGCCCCGAAGACGAGAAGGTATGTATATAAATTAAAGTACATAAACATAAGATAATAATTAAATAGGGAATCATACGAGTGCAAATTTAGTAATCAATAGCAAAAAAAACATAAAGAATAATGAATTTGTATCAGGCTTACCAAAGATGAATGAATTATCAGGATGTTGTGCGCACAGCATACTTGGCAGGTATTCCTTTTTGTTGGACCTGTTTTTTATTTAAAGAGAAAAACCGGAGAGTATTATGATCGGATTTCATATACCTTAAAAATAATTATTAATGAATTTCGATTTCATAGGTTGATATTATTATTTTTTATGTTAACTTCTTTTTCTGAAAACTGATAGTTTAATTAAAGTAAATATTCTGTTTCTGTGTAATAGAATATGAAGGAAATTTGAACTTTTAACTTGAATTAAAGTAAATATTTGAATTATAATTCCATAAACAATTTAGTGAAGTGCATTTATAAAATTTAGTATAGGCGACCCAGCAGTCTGTAACACCCCAAATTTTATTTTGTATTCGGAGAATTGGTTGAAGATTATAACCCTAATTTTCGAACTTTCGAAATCTACCGTTTGGCTGCCATCTTGGATTTTGTTTAATTTATAAAATATCTCGGTTGTTAGCTGTTCTACAAAAAAAAAGTGTATTATGCAAAACTATCATTTATGTTAATAACTATTTTTCGAAAATTTTTATATTTAAAAAAATTAATTTCACATCGGAAATTAAAAAAAAAGGAAATTGATTTGAAATAGCTTTTATGACCTTTAGTCCTGCAAATTGGCGTTTCTTCAGGCAAACTCACTTGGGGTCATTAGTGATATAGTGGGGGCCTTTATCATACGCTAACTGAATTAAGTTCAGTTTAAATTAAATCAATGATAAAACCTATAGATTTAAATGCTAATTATACTCTATTTGTGATCGCTTTGTTCCCAGAAAGGTTAAAACCTCAAATAATACTCCACCATGGTATGATAAAGTATTGATAAACTTAAAGAATAAAAAAAAGCAAAGCGCATCGCAAATAGAGTTCTTCTGGTAACTTAGAAGATTTTGAGACATTTAAGGGGTTACATCAGAATTTCTGTGACTATGACCAAATTTGCTAAGATAGAAATATCTTTAAAAATGGTTCAATTATCAAATCAAGTCCTCGTCATTTTTATAAATGTATTAACTACAAAAGAAATGTTAGTAATTTTCCATCGAAAATGCGCTTTGAAGTTAAAAGGTACTCAGACTCAAACAAAGTATGTGAAATGTTTGCATTATTTTTTGAAGCGGTTTATACTAAACCAATTATCTTCGATAATGACGAATCTAGTCAAATGGCAGGCAACGTTGTAAGCCTTTCTCAAATTTCAATTAGTCTTAAAGAATTGGTACTTGAATTAAAAATTTTAGATGCTAACAAAGGTTGAACCTGATGATATTACCACCCTTTTCTTAAAAACGACTGCTGACACGTTGGCAATACCCCTTTTGGAACTATTTTCATACTTTTTGAATTGTTATCTATTAAGAAAATATTTATAAGGACTCTTTTATAAAAAAAAAATAAAAAATAAAATAAAAAAATCAGTTAATAAAAAAAAAAAAAAATCCCCACATTTTCACTCAATTTGTGTTGTTTTCTTTTTTTCCCCACTGTTTTACTTGAATTTAACTCAAATAACTTCAAAAATTGACTTTCAACCTTTTTAAAATAAAATACGAACTATGTTAACCAACTTAACTAAAACTTCTTATTTCAGGAGCAAATTCTAAAACACCCTGCCTTGGAAATTTCCTTTAAGATAAAAAAATTGTGGTGATATCTTTATTAGTTTAAGAGATATGATTTTTGCAACCAAAAAAGTCAATTGTGGCCGTATTTCTGGAAAAACACCACATTCCAAAGATTCATTATCTTTGGAATGTGGTGTTTTTCCAGAAATACGGCCACAATTGACTTTTTTGGTTGCAAAAATCATATCTCTTAAACTAATAAAGATATCACCACAATTTTTTTATCTAAAAGGAAATTTCCAAGGCAGGGTGTTTTAGAATTTGCTCCTGAAATAAGAAGTTTTAGTTAGGTTGGTTAACATAGTTCGCATTTTATTTTAAAAAGGTTGAAAGTCAATTTTTGAAGTTATTTGAGTTAAATTCAAGTAAAACAGTGGGGAAAAAAAGAAAACAACACAAATTGAGTGAAAATGTGGGTTATTTTTTTTTTTATTAACTGATTTTTTTATTTTATTTTTTATTTTTTTTTTATAAAAGAGTCCTTATAAATATTTTCTTAATAGATAACAATTCAAAAAGTAGAAAAATAAAATAAAAGGAACAAAAATTTACATACAAACATTAAATTTTTTGGAAACTATCATCTAAGTCCGGGGAAAGGCGTAACAAACTTATCATTTCTGGTGAGTATTGGGCTTTCAGATCTTTTTTGGTTCTTACATGCCTCAAAGAAGAAATAAGTGGATCGGAAGAGATTGCTAGTTTGTTAAATAAGTCTTCATTCTGCTGAGTTCTAGAAATTTTGCACGTGTTTTGACATCTGTATTTCTTGTTTGGTTTTGGACTCTTGGGCTTCTTCTGACAATTCGCCAAGTGGAAGAGATTGGTATTCGGTTATATTTTGACAATGGACCAAAATTTTATGAAGAGCAGGTGTTAGTAGTTTTTCAAGGTACTTTTGTTTCAATAATTCTGCGGTTTTTTTGGTGTACTTTCCAAATTTAACTGTATTCACTTCTTCCCTGCAATTCAAAACATTAGGTATTATTTTGGTCCTATAGTTATAACCTCTTCATTGACCCCAATTATTTGAGCAGTTGCCTCCGATTGTTCAAAAAATCTCCATGAGGTGTTTCTATCATTGCTATTTCCAAATTCTTGCTTTGGTTTATTCACATCAAGTCCAAGCTCATCGTGAAAACGCTTTTGAATCTCTCGTTTTCTTGTTATTGCTGCCTCTTTGATCCCAATAGATTCATCAAATTCCTCTCCCTCTTGCCGAAGTGTATAAGCAGGTTTCAAAATAAATTCCATGCACCTGATTCAAGCATGCAGTGGAGAGATTCGATTTTTTCTTAGGATAGTTGGCGTTCACTTATTACGGCAGAAATAAACTCGTCAGTGCTATTAATTTTGAAAAAAAAAGTTCAAACAAAATATTGTAAATATCCATTTTAAATAATTTTTTCCTTATACAACTGCTCGATCACTCGTTCAAATTTGAAATGATAATTCCATCCCAATGTTTTATTTTTTATACCTTAAAACTAAATACCTGTACTAAAAATATTCAGTTTTATGACACTCCAATAAGGTAATGTGTTTACCTTCCTAAAAATAGTCTAATCCAGTTAGGAACCCTTATCCATGAAAGTACCTGACAATAATTAATCATGCCCGAAATCAAAAACATCATACTTAAAAGTTTTATTAGGTGTTGCACGAAATAAGTTATAAAACCGTTTAAAAGGCTAAGCATAAAATATATATGTTTTCCATCTAAATTACAAAACCATTTTATACCTGCAAAACAAAGAAATAATATTTTCCATGTTTTTTTTTGCACTTGAAAAAAAAAAACTCAGAAAAAATTAATGACTTTTTTAAATCAAATCTCTCTAGCTCAGTGTTATGCAACTTTATGCAGCTGAGTTTTTGATTGTAAATAAAGAGACATATGAGGATTCATTATCCGTCTATTTTGGCTTGACAACTTTTAAAAATTTGTTTCTACTCAATGTAAAGTTGAAAAATGCCTTAAAAGTGGTGTTTCAAAAAACATTAAATGTACTACCTTAAAAAATTTATAATTTTTTTTATTTCTGATCATAGCCATTAACACATAAATCAAATTAAAATAACAAAACAAAATTTAACTTATATTCTTTTCCTAGTTTCTACACTCAAAGTTAAAAAAAAGTGTTTTTTCTCACCTTAGGTTAGGTTAGGTTAGGTTAGAAGGGGTGATGATACGGCGGGCCGCATCATCTCACTCGGATCTCAGTGGATCCATTGCGCTCCCCAGAGTGAAAGGTGGGTGGTGAAGAGGGATAGGGAGGGGTTTGATGAGGAGTATTAGTTGTAGGGGGCCTCCCTGAACCATCCTGAGTTCTGAATGAATTTTAGGATGTTTTTCAGTGGCAGTACAGAGATGTCGCCCAGTTCATCGAAGAAATATTCTCCTAGGGCTGCTTTCCTGGTTCTAGCTAGGCTGGGGCATTCACATAAGAAGTGAAGGGAGCCCTCTTCCGCCTCTTTATCATGACACCCTCTACATAAGTCAGATGAGCTGATGCCCATTCTTTTCATATGGGTTCCCATAGAGTTATGCCCCGTTAGGACGCCAACGATGAGTGATAATTGAGGCCTGCCTAGCTTGAGTAGGTATTCAGTTTTTTTCTTCGAAATGTTCGGCCAAAGGTTCCTTGAAACCCGACAGGTGTCGATAGATGACCATCTGACATTTGCAGCTTCCAAGAAACAGTGGTGTATTCTACTTTTTTCTTCCTCCAGTGGCATGAGCACCGAGGCTACGATTAGGCTCGGATCAAGAGATGATCCGCTTTTGGCCAGTTCATCTGCCATTTCATTTCCGTGAATATCCCTATGTCCTGGGACCCATTTTAGGGTAACTGTGTTCGTTGCGTTGAGTATTCTTAACTCATTTCGGCAACGATCGATCAGTTTGGACTTTATGGTGATTGAGGAAATGGCTTTAATTGCCGCCTGGCTATCTATGAAAATGTCAATATTTTTATTGACTAATTTACGTTAAGCAAGATGTTTCGCGGCCTCACAAACTGCCAGCACTTTCGCTTGGAATACACTGCAAAAATTTGGAAGCTTCATTGATCTATATATGGGTGGGTTTTCTGAATAGATACCTGACCCAACACCCTCCAAGGTTTTGGAGCCGTCGGTGAAGACCGAAACATGGTTTGTATTTATGACCCTGTTTTCGTTCCAGAGTTCCCTGGTGGGGATGTCTGTCATGGTTACTGGGTTGAAATCAATGTGCGGCGAAACATAGTCCGTTTGAATGTCAATGTCTGTAAAGTTCATTATAGTTCTGTGACCGAAGAGGCCCCTTTTCCAATTGTTACATTGTTGCAGTCGTAAAGCACTTTTTGCCGCCAACTCTTTCGTAAACAGATCGAGTGGGGCAAGTGAAAGGAAAGTTTCTAGGGCGGCCGTTGGCGTGGTTCTTATAGCACTGGTTGTTCCGATACACGATAGTCTTTGAATTTTAGTCATGGTTTTTAGATTGGTTTCCTTATCTAAGGCTGGCCACCAGACCATACATGCGTACGTTAGGATTGGCCTTATAATGGCTGTGTACATCCAATGAACGGTTCTAGGGCTGGGACCCCATCTTCTACCAAAAATTCGACTGCACGTATAGAATGCTACTGAGGCTTTTTTCTCTCTTTCTTTAATATTCTTTTTCCAGTTTAATTTACGGTCAAGTACAACACCAAGGTATTTGGCGGTATCCGAAACTTGAAGTGGAGTTCCGTTGATGGTTGGCGGGTTTATGTTGGGAATTTTGTGTTTCCTTGTAAACAACACCAATTCTGTCTTTTGAGGGTTAACACTAAGTCCGCAACTACTGGCCCAATTACTGAGCTTGTTAAGGGCTAATTGTAGGAGGTCGCATAAGGTTGGGACAAATCTTCCCGAGGCCATTAACACAATGTCATCGGCGTATGCAACGACCTTGATGCCATTCAGATTAAGTTTAACCAATATCTGGTTGACTACAAGGAGCCAGAGCAGAGCAGATAGAACTCCACCTTGCGGAGTCCCCTTGCATGTTCTAACTTTTAACTTCGTATCACCCATTTCTACATTTATGAGTCTTGTTTGAAGCATGGAGTCAATCCAGTTTATCAGTAAAGGATCGATGCTGATCGAGATGAGGGCTTGTCGAATTGCATTATTTTCAACATTGTTAAATGCCCCCTCTATGTCAAGGAATGCTACCAGTGTGAATTCCTTGAATTGGATCGATTTTTCGATTGTGCCGACCACTTCATGAAGCGCTGTTTCAACAGATTTGCCCTTCATATATGCATGTTGGGCCTGTGAGAGCATGCCGTCATTAAGTTTTAGGCGAATGTGAGTCTCCACTAGTCTTTCTAAAGTCTTGAGAAGAAAAGAGGATAGGCTTATAGGCCTAAAATCCTTAGGTTCGGTGTGGGTGGGCTTGCCAGCTTTCGGAATAAAGATGACATTGACTTCTCTCCATTTAGAAGGAACGTAGGTGATGTTAATACAACCCCTAAAAATGTCCACTAGAATTGGAACAATTATGTCTTTAGAGCTTTGGAGCATAATAGGAATTATTCCATCAGGCCCTGCAGACTTGTATGCTGAGAATGAGTCTATGGCCCAAGCCACCTTTCTGCTATCTATAATTTGGTTACCTATGTTAGAGATTACACTTATGTCAGGGCCTCTATCCGCAGACGATGAATCAGTAGTACATCCTGGGAAGTGAGTGCTCAAAAGTGACTCTAGGGTCTCAGAGCAGGAATCTGTCCAGGTTTTATCAGGTCTTTTTAGAAAACCCGGAGGAGTGTAAACCTTTGACATAACTTTCCTGAGCCTAGCAACGTCATTTGTTGACTCAATGTCTGTTCAAAATTTTTGCCAGGCTGCCCTTTTCGCGTAAGTTGTTCGGTTTTTGTACTAATTTTTGCTGATCTTGAAAAGATCCCAGTCAGCAGGTACATTACTATGTTTTGCTCTATTGAAAAGCCTCCTTGAGTTTTTCCTAAGGACAGATAACTCTTTCGACCACCATACGGGGTTGAGTTTACCTTTACCTTTTGAAATGGGGCAAGAACTTTCATAAGCATTATTAATAGCCAATGTTAGTTCATTGATATGTTTTTCAATATCTGAGCGATTTGTCAATGTCTGATTTTCATATTGACCCAAAGATGTGGCCATTCTTATCTTGAAGGCATCCCAGTTTGTCTTTCTGGGGTTTCTGTAGGGTTTTGGATTTTCTGTTTTGTGTTCGATATGGAATGTTATCATTCTATGGTCAGAGAATGTTACATTACTTGAGACCTTCCAGTCACTGACTACGATAGAATCGGAGTTGTGGAAAGCGTCACATCGAGCACTTCTTCTCTGTTTCTAGTAACGAAGGTTGGCTCGTTACCTTTATTTAAGATCAACAAATTTTTCTCTATAATATATTCGAAAAGTGACTCACCTCTTTTATTTATGTCTGAGCTCCCCCACTGTATGTGATGAGCGTTCGCGTCACAACAAACCAGGAGGTCCCAACCGTTCTTACCAGTCACTGTAATGAGGTCATCAAGAGCATCTGGCGGCGGAGGCCTCGGTGAATCACCTGGCATGTAGACGGAGGCTAGGATCAGGGGCGGAGCCCCTTTTCTTTCGCACTTCACCGCCGACATGTCTGCACTACTGTGGGAAGATAAGAGGAAAAGATTTATAGATTTTTTCGCCACTATACATGTCCGATAGTTACCTTCTGTAGGCCCTTTCTTGGAGTAGAGGATATACTCTTTGGACCTTAGTCCGCAGATCCTCCCGCTGTTGATCCAGGGCTCCTGAATAAGGGCGATGTCAATATTATCTCTTGTCAACAATGAGGTCAGGGTGGCCGAGGCCAACTTACTGTGCTGGAGGTTTAGTTGGAGCACCTTCATCATTTTTAAAAATTTTACTTTGTAGGTTGGCCGACATCGGACGCACCTTGACCTCACTGATGCCAACCATCAACTTGAAACCATTTGACGGAAGCATGGCCATTGTATCATGGTTTAACATGACAATGGCTTCCTGTCCTGTTTTTGAGGGAGCTTCTATATTCAGAACCTTCCAATCGCTACTAGGGAATCCTGAGTTTTGACCCCTAAGGAGGTTTTCCAGGAGTTCCTTTGATACGCGAGGGCCCGGGACGTTAATTCGGACTTTGGGTCTGGTCGGGAGTTCACTTTTAGGAGCAACTTTAAGAGTTACCCCCTCAAGTAAACCTTTCATCTCACCAATCTTAGTTCGAAGCCATTTTAGTGTGGGTTCATCCCTACACGTCATGATTTTGAACCCCTTGACTGTCGACAGCGGCCCGAATCTCGGCACGAAACCAGTGGAAGCGAGAATCTCGGTGTTAATACATTCGAGGATCTTTACCTCCACCTGAGCCCACTGCTCACTAGTTAGGTGACTTTCGGAGCTCCCCCCATTTATGACAGCCACCTGAAGGCTTTGTGTCACTACGTCCGCTAGCGTACTATTGTTGGCGCTGTGTACAGCCTTGTGTTTTTTATTTGCGGACGTTATGGGAGGCGTCGAGTCATTATGCCTCATCCTCTTTCTTTGACTGCCAGTGTGTTCGGCCCTTGGGTGCTTTGGGCCATTTATCGGCCTCACTATAGGGCTACTGACCGCCAGTTTGGGAGGAGAGACACTTTTGTTTTTCCTTCTTATTTCAGAGGTCTAAGTGTCGATAGTGGTCTTGCTGTTGGGGTCCATTTTGTTAAGAAGTTTTTGAGCCCAGCTCAAGTGCTTCCAGTCTCTTAGCTTTAGCAGTTTTGGATCACCCTTGCCATACCTACGTACGGCCCTCTTGGCGTTTTCTATCCTTTTGAGATCTGGATTCGGATCCCCTCCCTTGTTCTGCTTATTTGGAAGCTCCTTGTTAACCTGAGTCGGTTTTGGCCCATCGATTGACGGGCAGCGACCTTCGGAAAAGGATGCCATCACGGTCTTGGAAGACCCTGCGCCATCCGCGCAGACTTCGGTTGGTTTACCTCCACCAGACCTTTTATAGGGAGTCGAAGTAGTCTTGGCTATCGGCAATGCCAGGATATTTGCCGCAGACTTGCCTTGAGGGGGTACCTGCCCTTTACCTTTCACAGGATTCTCGGCCACAGTGACGTCTGCGTCCGAGCTGTCCGAGCTGGCGAAGGACTGGTAGTCATCATCATTGAGGATGCGGTTTTCCTCATCAGACGCCATCACTCCATCGTCAGTCCCAACAGCCTCGTCCTCAGAGTTCGGAAAGTCCATGAGGTATTCAGAGAACATCCCATGGACCTTACTGGCATGACCACTGCTACAGGCAGAGGTGCAGTCTACTGCTTTTGTTGTTGTTGTTGTTGTTGTTGTTGTTATATGTGTCACTGGCGACTTAGCCTTAGCCAAGCCCTCGCCGGCAGCCGTGACTTCTGCCGACACTTGAACGTATATCCCCGTTCGATTTTTTGTTTCAATATCGATTTTATTCATTTCCATACTTTGTTTTTTCTTTTTGATGTATTACCTATAATGGTTAATTTGTTTTTGTTAGATATAGTAAAACATCTCTATTGGTTTTTCTTTGTTGTTCGATCCTGCAGCCGGATTGCTGGAGGAACGAACGTAAGCCCCCCCACCACATCAAGGTGAAAACCACCACCTTAAATACTTGGCAACTTAAGTTCGGCTTGTAGAGCCAGTCTACAAGCCGAACCGTTCATTGAAATGAAATAATTTTTTCGATTACTTGAGCTCCAATCATTTGTTAATTCAGAAAATGTAAAAGTTTTGCATTATAAACCCACCCGAAAAATGAATTTCGCAAGCAATTTTGCCTAAACGGGCCACTGTGCGGCGTGAATCATATTGAACTCCTATTTTTAAAAGTGGTGCAGGTCTGATTCAAAAAATTAATCGCAATATTGTTGGATATTCCAAAAATTTTTGAAAAACTTTTATCTGATAGATTGTGTGTAGGGTCACAGCCAGTGTTAAGTGAACATCAACATGGTTTCTTTAAAGGGAGGTCTACTGCAACCAATCTTTCTGACAACACTGCTTTTATTTTAACTGAAATGGAAAACAAATGGAAAACAGAAACCAAGTTGACGCAATCTACATCGATTTCAGTAAGGCTTTTGACAGAGTTGATATTGGACTGTTAACTTTAAGGTTGCAGAAAATTGGAGTACGAGGTAATTTATTAAAGTGGATTTTTTCGTATCTGTCAGACAGAAAGCAGTATGTGAAATTTTGTGGTCTTTCGCAATAAATGTTACTTCAGGTGTCCCCCAAGATAGCCACCTTGGTCTCCTGTTCTTTTTGTTATATACTAATCTTCTCTTTTGGAAGAAGAAAAAATGTATGTCTTATTAACTATATTATTGAGGACAAAAACATTGAAAGAAGTGAAGTTATAAAGGACTTGGGCATACTTGTCGACTTTCACCTCACTTTAAAGCATTAAATTGACAAAGTTTGTTCTAATAGCAACAGCATGTTAGGATTTGTGAAGCGTAGGTCAAAACAATTTAGTGACCCTTACAAAGCAATATATTGTTCCTTAGTTTGTCCTCTTCTTGAGTACTCTAGCATTCTTTGGTCACCTTTATTTAATGTTGACAATAGAAAACTAGAATCCGTACAAAAAACAATTCCTTTTATTTGTACTAAGAAACTTAAATTGGAATCGCTAGAATTTTGTGTTGCCACCATACGATAGCCGTTTAAAACTAATAAATTTGTTAAATCTTGCAAACCGTAAGATGCTTTCTGAAGCCCTCTATGTTTATGATATTTTAAATTGTAACATTGCTTCAACCACTATCTTTTAAAATATGTTTAAGGAATTCTCGTTGTCTAAGGCTTATCAAATTAAAAAAAAAAAAAACAATACACAAAACAAGCTATGCAAATCATGAACCGTTTAAGCATTGAAGTATATAATATTAAATAAATGCACTGACTTTTACAATTTTAATATGAGTAGAGAAACTTTCAAAGAAACTATATTGTCTCGAATGATGCATGAATCTTCTTTGTAAATACTATTATTTATATTTTTATTTCCTTACTTAATTTAAATATTTCTTAAATCAACTTAAATTTGTATTTAAATAATGTATTTTTAACAATTTATTTTTTTCTAAATGATGTAAATCTGATATTGACAAAAACATAAAATTAAAACTAAAAGTGAATTCTTTGACAAAAATCCACAGTAAACTATTGTTAGTTAGTTTATGGTAGTAGGAATATAGTATTTGCATTATAAAAAAATGTTCTTTGTATATCTAAGGAAAGTTTGTCAGTCAATAAATTTTCAAGAATCTTGCCATGTAACTTTTTTCTGAATAAATTAAAAAGATTTGAATATTTGTTTTTTAGTTTTATACATCAAATTGAAGATCACGACTTTAAATCTCTAAGCCTAATACCAATTTCAAGCTTTTTTCTTTTTCTTTTCTGTTTAAGTTTGTGTTTAATTAGTACCACCGCATTTTTATTTAATTGAATTTAGCAGAACAATTTTTGGCTAGACCAGTGGGACCATGGCAGGAATTCCCAGTTTTTTTTTTTTGCATTTCGTATGTATTTTTATTCCAGATTTAGCAGTTCACCAAATAGTGGGTATAACACACCGCACCGCTAGCTTCGCTTTGAAGTTAGCAGTGCACGTCCTTTTCTCTGAAACCGGGCTTGCTATAAATCTAAAAAGAGGCTCTAAGTTTGCAGTTTAATTTGCATTTCAAGAATAGGGTAACCCCAAATTTTGATGTCCTTAAATAAAAAAAAAAAATCATATTGCAGTGCTTAGTCTTTTTCTCAAGCTGAAAAATTGCAGTAAGGTTCCAAATTTACAGTTAAAATTGAACTTCAAGAAAAAATAGGGTCCAAATTTTAAGTCCTTTTTCGAAAAAATTAAATAAACTAATTTTTCAATGTTAACTTCACTGTGAAGTTAGCAGAAAAGTATCTTCTCAGGAACGGAGCTAGCTCGAAAATTGCAGTTACGTCCCAAATAAGCATTTTTCTTAAAGTTTTATACAGGAAACTTCAAATTTGGAGGTAATTGCAATTTTATAGCTATCTCCGTTACGGGGAAATAGACTGTTCTGCTAATTTCAAAGTAAAGGTAACAGTGCAAACTGAATATTTCGACTTTTTGTCCAGTTTGGACTTTAAAATTTGAACTGGGTTTTTCTTGAAGTGCATAAGAAACTACAAATTTAGAGTCAAATTGGAAATTTTTATCTAGCTCCGTTACTGATAAATACGACTGTAGAACAATGCAAAATTAATTTGTCAATTTTTTTTGTCAGATTTCGACTTTAAACCCCTGCGGGTAAGGGGAAAGAATATACCTGAGGTAGGCATGTCTGGAGGCGACTAAAATCCAAACTCTGTATACTGAGATTGATGCATACAAAACTATGCAATGAACAAAACAATAAGAAGTAGTACCCCAGATGGCAGTCTAAATTTACTTGAAAATCCACCCTCTTCGGAGGTTGGCTCTATGCATATTGGGGATAGCCAATTATTGCATTTAATGAATCCCTTCCTAAAAAGTACAAGGGTATCTCGATCACCACCATCTAAATCGAGTTCAAAATATTCTAAATTCTGGCAAAGGAGTCTTGTGCCAAATTCGAGTCCACCCGTCACCCTTGCTCGTGCCAAATTCGACAAAGACTTGATCAAGTAATGGAACTTTATCAAGAGAAAAGAAAATGAGATATTGAAAAGCAAAAAACCTCCATTAAACTCAAAAGCTAGCTTGCCATAAGTCAATAATTGTAGATATAAAACGGTCAAAGAAGAACTAGCACGTGAATATAGAAGTTCTCATAGAAAAGATTATGTTAATCGTGTAAAGCTGGCTCTTCACATGAGGCAGTCTCATCTTTTTAAATATTGATTGCACTAAAAGTGCGACAGTTAAAGAAAAACCTGTTAAGGAACGGCCCCCACCACCGTTAAATGTTGTCGGTATTGTGGAGTATAACAAGTTGCAAGCAATACTAAAGGCATTATTACCAACAGATTTTAAGATTATTTCACTTAATAACAGCAAATGGAAAGTTTGTGCGAAAGACCCCGAAAGTTATCTTCTTCTGTTGCGAAAACTAAACGAAGAAAAAGTAGAATGGTATACCTATGAATATAAGTCGGAAAGACTTTCGTGTTGTGGCAAGAGGTCTACACGCATCATGTTCAAAAGTCGATATCATTTCTAGTCTAAAAGATCACAACCCCAAAAACATATATGCTATGAACATCGTCAGAAGAGAGAAACAGAAAAAAGAGGATGAAGTGACAGTGGTACAACGTGGTCTCCCACTATTTATACTTTCGTTCGATAAGACCGGGACCATTCCTAGCCTTTGAGCAGCTAGGGCGAGCTCAGAGATCCCGCTTTTTTGTTACTAAAAATTTTTTACAGAACATATAAAAAATCAAATAACAAACCGTGTCACTTTTACCGTATTTAGGCACCAGTTATAGCTATCTTTGTAAATTTGGTTCTTCTGTTTAGAAATACTGATAAGTTTTGAGCTTTATTTATCCATCAAAATAATAAAATAAACAATTTTTCTTTCTTAATGCCTCAAAATTAAAGAAGACAATTGTCAGTAATGAGCTAAGATTGAACCAGTACCAATTATTTCGGTAGGTCTTGTGCGAATAACCTGCAAGAAATATCCATTTGAAATATCGGTCTATATCGATTTTCTTCAAGGTTAAAATACGTATATTTCTTACTTGTTCACTAAATATTGGACTTTTTGAAATCTTGACTCGAAAAAAAAAATCAGCTGCTTTGAAAAAAAATCGAGAAAAATATCGATTTTTATCTACTTGTTGAAATAATATCCCGACTCTTGACGGTGTTCATACCAGCTTCACGGGAGAAAACTCATTTTGACGTCTCTCTCTTGTATCTCATTCCAATTTTTTTAAAAAGAAAGAGATGGAGAGGTGAGGCAGAAATTTTCTAAAAAATATAAAACTTCTGCTTCACTAGGCCTTCCCATTCTTTCCAAGAGATGGAGTGTGGTAAAAGTAAGAGACGTCAAAATGAATCGCTCTACATGAAGCTGGTATGAACGCTGCTCTGCTTGGAATTTTTGCACGAAATCAGCACAAGCCTGAATCATAAATTCTCGTCTGACACGCTGTGCAAAATAAGTGTCTTATATATTGTTAAATGACCGCAGCTTTTGACGCAAATTTTGCTTTTGTCAAGTATGAAATTGTCCTGTTTGCAGAAAATTGGTTAAGTCAAATTCAGTCAATTTACTTGCAAACGAATTTTACATTTGCAATAACGCCTTCTGGCTTTTCAATATCTTGTTCGTCAACTCGATTGTTTACTGTTCAGCTATACCGCAGATGATGCTTTTGAACATAATATCGTTCCCAATTCATTTGAGTTCGGTCAATATAATAGCAATAATAATAGCACAATTTTTCCTACATAAGTTCACCTTCACTATATGGTGTCGCCTTTCATTGCACCTGAGGAAGTTGTTTCTCTGCCACACCCTAAGCACGGCCCGGGATAAGACTGAAAAACTAGATGAAATTTATAAAATTAAAACAATCTGAGAAAAAGCACAAGGTTAATCTCTCAGTGTAAACGCCAGCCATCACACCCAAACTTATTGCAAAAAGAGCCAAGGTGTGTAAAATGCACTGGAAAACATCTAACCGTTGACTGCAACGGAAAAAGTGAAAGTCCACCGACGTGTACTAACTGTAATGGAAATCACCCGGCAAACTCAATGGGCTGTAAGGTAGCTAAAGAATTACAAAAGCGACGATCAAATTGAAGATCACGACTTTTAAAGCGGTTCTCTGAGCATAATACCAATTTCAAGCTTTTTTTTTTTCTTTTCTGTTTAAGTTTGTGTTTAATTAGTACCACCGCATTTTTATTTAATTGAAAATAGCAGAACAATTTTAAGCTAGACCAGTGGGACCATGGCAGGTATTCGCAGTTTTTTTTTTGCATTTCGTGTGTATTTTTATTCCAGATTTAGCAGTTCACCAAATAGTGGGCATAACACACCGCACCGCTAGCTTCACTTTGAAGTTAGCAGTGTACGTCCTTTTCTCTGAAACCGGGCTTGCTATGAATTTAAAAAGAGGCTCTGAATTTGCAGTTTAATTTGCATTTCAAGAAAAGGATAATCCCAAATTTTGAAGTCCTTACATAAAAAAAATTTCATACTGCACAGCTTACATCACTGTGCAGTTAGCAGAATAGTCCTTTTCTCAAGCTGAAAATTTGCAGTAAGGCTCCAATTTTGCAGTTAAATTTAAATTTTAAGAAAAATTACGGTCCAAATTTTCAATGTTAACTTCACTGTGAAGTTAGCAGAACAGTTGTCTTCTCAGTAACGGAGCTAGCTCGAAAGTTGCAGTCACGCCCCAAATAAGCAGTTTTCTTGAAGTACATAGAAAACTTCAAATTTGGGTAACTGCAATTTTATAGCTATCTCCGTTACAGGGAAAGCGATTGTTCTGCTAACTTCACAGTGAAGGTAACAGTGCAAACTGAATATTTCGATTTTGTTGTCCTGTTTGGATTTCATAATTTGAACTGGGTTTTTCTTGAAGTGCATAAGAAACTGCAAATTTAGAGTCCCATTAGAAATTTGTGTCTAGCTCCATTACTGAAAAAAAGGACTGTTCTGCTAGCTTCACAGTGAAAGTTAACAGTGCAAAATGAATTTGTGAATTTTTTTTTGTCAGATTTGGACTTTAACCCCCTGTGGTTAAGGGGAAAGAATAAACCCGGCATGTCTGAGTTACGTCCCAGACGTCCCATGACACCTCCCACAATCCCCTGGCCTAACGGCATATCAAAATCATAACAGGTTCTCACGCCATTTTTGCTTATACAGCAAAACTGTTCCCCAACGGACACACCCCCTTCCCGTTTGTATTCCCCACAATATAAAAACACGCCGAAACCCGAAACCTATAAAGCAAATCGTGGGAAAGTTCAATTCTACTATTTGCAAAGTAAGCAAATAATATCATAGAGAATAAGCCTCATGTTAAATTATAAAATTATTATAAGTCAGTCTAAAACATACAATCTAACTGGAAAGTGCAGCCATGCTTAGGACAGCGGCTTTCCTTTTAGAATTTAATAAAATAAAATAAATATAATAAAACAAAAAAGAAACAATTGTGTTTTTTTTTAAATTAGACTCAAACCACAATACTTAATTGGCGCAGTCGGTTTCCGAATAAGGAAAAAGTAACCTACCGTCCGAAAAAGGAAAAATAACCCACCTTCCGAATAAGGAAAAGGAAAAAAAGTGAATAAAAGAAAAATAACTTAATTCCGAACAAGGAAAAGTGAAAAAGTAACCTACCGAAACCGAACCTAAGAAAAAATAAAATACCTTCCGAACAAGTGAAAAAGTGAAAGTGAACTTTAAATAAAAGAACCTCAATAAAAATTAAGTGAAATTGACTATAAATAAACTACTCCAAAATTAACAAAAAAAGAAATACCCAATTTGATCTCCAATGAAGAGACAGAATGTCGCAAAATAATCTTGAACAATGCGTGACAATGCTCACACAATTATTGGTGACCAACAGTCAACCAGTCACCATCAGAGCGAAAATTGAAAAGGAAATAAGATACCTTACACCCTATGAAGGAAAACCAGGAACTTTACCGTCATTCTCAGCATCAGTTAACAAAATATTAGAAGGCTATACAAGTGCAGAGGAGCAACAACAACTTTACGAAGTCATCTTTAACACTAAAATCACCGGAACAGCAAAAAATTACCTTCTGATCGACATACCATCAACCTGGACCAAATGCATAGACAAACTGAGGAAACACTTTCGACCGGCAAAAGATGATTTAACCGTCACCAGACAAATAGGACTATTAAGGGTAAGGTCTATACGAGAATTAGATAGTAAGATAAAAACTATTGTAGAAGATATAACAGAACATGCCGCCTTTAGCGACAACAGTAGAAATGTAACAAACATCCTTTTTAGTGTTTTAGCAATGAAAATTAAAGAAATGGTCTCAGGGCATTAGCTTACGCCCTTTCGGAAAAATTTGAATTAAGCGAAATTAGGGACATAATAAATAAATTTATTGGTCAGGATCAAGGAAATCTGAAATTCCAAAACAATTTTGTTAGAAATGATAATTATTATCAAAGAGATACCTATAACAATAATAATTACAATAACTATAACCCCTCTAACAATAATAATAGGTCAGGACAAACCAGAAACCCATCAAATAACAACAATAATAATACTAACTATAGTAACAGATATTCCAACAATAACAATTCTGGTCAAACCAGAATGTCCTCTAGCAATAATAGTTCGAATAGGAACATAGAACCCATGGATACACTCTCTGCCTCTTATCAAAGGCAAATAAATAACGTACAGGCACAGGATTTTCAAAGGGAAAGCCTAACAGACTTCCCTATATAATTTGCCGAACAAAAAATAACAAATATAAGCTAAGAATATTAATAGATACCGGTGCTGACACCAGCATTTTAAACCCCGGTATCTGCCACCCGAAATGGCAAGTGCCACTCGACAAACCGATAAAGGTTACAACGACTAGTACAGCCATATTAATAAACAAAAAAGTAAGAATTCCCCTGTTTGAAGAATTCAAACTTAACAAAACAGCGGAATTTTTAGAATACAAATTTCATAACCAATTTGACGGATTAATTGGTAATAATTTTCTTTTGCCACTAGAAGCTGAAATAAACTATAAAAAGAAGCTTCTCATTACCAATAACTCCCAAATCCCAATTTTCTTCAATGAACTAGATGAAATAGCTAGTTCGTATGAAGAAAACATCCCAATTTTATCTATTTACCACACTGAGACGAATAAGGACCCAGTGATGGAACAAATACGGACCAATCACCTCAACGATGAAGAAAAAGCTGAAATTAAAAAGCTTATATCAAAATATTCAAATATTTTTTATCAAGAAGGTAGCGATCTTTCGTTTACCCATGCGATTAAGCATGAAATAAAAACCACTAATGACATACCTATCTATGTCAAGAATTATAGATACCCAGAAGTGCATAAGCAAGAGGTGCACAGACAGGTTAATGAAATGCTAGAACAAGGAATTATCCGCCCTAGCAAATCTCCCTATTCAGCTCCACTTTGGGTTGTGCCTAAAAAACTGGATGCTTATGGGAAACAAAAATGGAGGGTTGTCGTTGACTACCGCAAATTAAACGATGTGTCAATCAACGACAAATTCCCTATCCCTAATATAGAGGACATTTTTGATAAGTTAGGTAAAGCGCAATACTTTACCTATACTTTATTGCCGAGGAAGATATTCGGAAAACAGCGTTTTCCACGGACAATGGCCACTACGAATTTGTACGTATGCCATTCGGCCTAAAAAACGCTCCGGCTACCTTTCAGCGACTTATGAACTCCATCCTAGCAGAACATATAAATAAAATATGTCTTGTATACCTTGATGACATAATAGTCTTCTCAACTAGCCTACAAGAACATATTGACTCACTCACAAAAATTTTTAAAACACTAAAAACTGCAAATTTAAAAATTCAGTTAGACAAGAGCGAATTCATGAAACACGAAACAGAATTTCTGGGACACGTAGTCTCAACGGAAGGGATTAAACCCAATCCTAATAAAATATCAGCAATCAAGGAATACCAGCTTCCAAAAACAGCCAAACAAATAAAAGCTTTTTTAGGAATTACCGGCTTTTACCGGAAATTCATCAAAGATTACTCAAAGGTCGCTAAACCTATGACAACATTTTTGAAAAAGGATGCAAAAATCGACACTAAAAACTCTGATTATATCGATAGCTTTGAGGAATTAAAAACATTAATAACTTCAGAACCAATACTTAAGTATCCCAACTTTGACAAAAAGTTTATGCTCACAACAGATGCATCTAAATATGCTTTAGGTGCTGTGTTATCTCAAGATTCACATCCGATTCGTTACGCAAGTCGCACGCTCAATGAGCATGAAATTAATTATTCAGTAATCGAAAAAGAGCTTCCGGCTATAGTCTGGGCAGTCAAATACTTCAGACCTTATCTTTTTGGCACAAAATTCACGGTTCGCACTGACCACAAACCATTGCTTTGGCTAAGTTCCCTCAAGGAACCAAACTCCAAACTGCAGCGATGGAAACTGAAATTGGAAGAGTTCAATTTTGACGTTGAATACGTCAAGGGTAAGGACAACACAGTAGCGGATGGTCTGTCTCGTCTAGAAATTAATTACCACGAAAATGAAATCCCTAACAATACAGACAATGTTTCTATGATTCCAACAATCCACAGTGCTCACGAAGACAGTAGTGAATATATTCCTTTCATTGATTCCCCAGTAAATCTCTATAAAACTCAAATCGTATTACATCATTCAGAAGGCCTAAATAACCACAAACTCTATAAAGTATTTAACAAAAGAAGAATAGTTGTTGAATTTAATAATTATAATGAAAAACTCATGTTAGAAATAATGAAGTCATTTTTCCCACACAAGGGCATTGTCGGAATATACTCCTCAAACGATCATCTTTTCGCCCAGTTCCAAGATAGTTATTTGAAATATTTTAGTAAAAATAAACTTCTAAGATTAATAAAATGCTCCAAATTCCTAGGCGATTTAGAAGACGAGGAAAAAGTCTTACAAGTAATTTATAAAACACATAACTTATATAACCATCGTGGAATAAACGAAACATATGAGGAAATAAAAGACGTTTATTACACCCCAAGACTTAAAGAGTCAATTCAAAAATTTATAAACAATTGTGAGATCTGTAATAAAGCGAAATATGAGAGGTTACCATGCAAAATACCCTTACAAATCACAGAGACACCTGAAAAACCGAACCAAATAATCCACATTGATATCTGGTATGCGCACATTAATTTAATGTACGTAACAATAATAGACAAATTTACCAAACATGTGACTGTACATGAAATAAGGCATAGAACTTGGACATCATTAATAAATGCTTTGAAATGTAGATTTTCAAATTTCGGCGCCCCAAATAAAATAGTAACAGATGGAGAAACAGGATTTTCTTCACTTAACGTCAAAGAATATCTTAAGGAAAATAACGTAGAACTCCATATTACTACTCCCTATAATAAAACTGGAAACTCAGACATCGAGAGATTCCATTCCACCCTCAATGAACATATTAGAACATTTTCAGCAGATAACACAAATAGAGATACCCTTCGTGACAAAGTCTTAAAAGCGGTTACAATTTATAATAAAACAATACATTCTACGACTAAAAAACGACCGATAGATTTTATAAACGGACAAGTAACTAGAGATGAATATCCCCAAATTATAGAGTCAGTTAAAAGAAATAAAGAAAAATATATAGACAAAATCAATAAAGATAGAACCGATATAGATTTTTCAGAAGAAAATCATTCATATTTACGAAACAGAGTTAGTAATAAACTTAAGCCTATGTATAAGAAGACAGATACCCAAATTATAGATAAAAACCATGTTAGCGATGAAAAAGGGAGCAAATATTACAAAACTCAAGTTAAACGAAATTATAAATATGAAAATACATAAATTCTTCTTTCAGACACTTTTCATAATACTTTTAATAATTACATCCACAAACGGACAAAAAATTGACGCTCAAGACATAAATACAGGAAAAGGATTTATAACGATTAGAGGCGAAGAAATCAAAATAATAGAAAACTATTACAAAATTCTGCACATTATTAATCTAACACTATGGACAGATAGTTTCAAATTGATAAAACAAAACGTTGACAAATTAGAAGACAAAAACGAATACCCGACTATTGTACATGGACTAAATCAACTGGAACACGAAATTAATAGCCTGATTCACAAAGATAGACAAAAAAGAGCGTTATTTAACTTTGTAGGAAAAAGTCTAAAATATTTAGCAGGAACCATGGACTACGAAGACGAACAAGAAATTAGGTCGAGACTTAGCCAAAACGAAGAAAATAATAATAATCTAATAAACGGATTAAACGACCAGGTTAAGATAAACACAAAGTTTTACGAAAATATTTTTAACGTTACAGAACACATTAACAAGCAACAAAGTGAAATTAAAGAACAATTCTCAGCCATTAGCAATGCAATAGACAAAGAAAACCTTAGAATAACAACTATGCAACATGCGTTTCAAATGCAGTATGATATACAATTACTTAATAATCAAGTAAAAAAAGTTAAAGAAAGTATTGTACTAAGCCAATTAGGTCTTCTAGGTAAAAATATGTTGTCAGAAAAGGAAATTGAAAATTTTAATATAACACTCGAAAAATTAAAAGATATTAAAAGTTCCACCATTTTTCACAATAATCAAATAATTTTCATAGTAATGATTCCAAATTATAGCACTAAAAAGTTTCACCGAGTTCTTATAGAAGCAATTCCGAATTTAAAGTCACTTGCGCTCTCCTCTACTTACAATAAATTAATTACTGATGGAAAAACTAATTTTATAGATAATAATAATGTACTAAAGAAAGAAGATCTAAAAATTATAAACGATGAATGTATTCAAAACATTTTTAAAGAGGAAACAACATGTAATTTTATAAAAAATGAAAACAAAGAAATAAAGCAATTAACTAACAATATTTTAATCTTGAAAAATATTACAAAAACATTAATTGAGCATAACTGCAATGATTTTAAAATTGAAATTCAAGGAAACTATATCATACAATTTGAAAATTGTATAATTAGAATAAATAATATTAATTATGAAAATTTTATGTTCTATGAAGCTTTATCATACCTAATTTAAGCAATGTAAAAATAAAAAATATTGAACTGAATTTTTTCTTGAAAGAAATACACGCGAATCACATCAAAAACCGCAATTTAATCGATGAACTAAAATTTAGTAATAAAACACATACAAGTATAAATTACAGCTTTAATGTTTTGCTTTTGAGCTTTTTGATCGCGACTTTTATAATTTTTAGAAAAAAAATAATAAATGATGAAACTAATTCAAAAATTAATATTCAAAAAAATGATTCTCCGGAGCAGAATCCTAAGGGGGGAGGAGTTACGTCCCAGACGTCACCGTTACCCATGACACCTCCCACAATCCCCTGGCCTAACGGCATATCAAAATCATAACAGGTTCTCACGCCATTTTTGCTTATACAGCAAAACTGTTCCCCAACGGACACACCCCCTTCCCGTTTGTATTCCCCACAATATAAAAACACGCCGAAACCCGAAACCTATAAAGCAAATCGTGGGAAAGTTCAATTCTACTATTTGCAAAGTAAGCAAATAATATCATAGAGAATAAGCCTCATGTTAAATTATAAAATTATTATAAGTCAGTCTAAAACATACAATCTAACTGGAAAGTGCAGCCACGCTTAGGACAGCGGCTTTCCTTTTAGAATTTAATAAAATAAAATAAATATAATAAAACAAAAAGAAACAATTGTTTTTTTTTTTTAAATTAGACTCAAACCACAATACATAATTTCTGTCATAAGAGGCAACTTAACTCCAAACTCCGTATACTGAAATTGATGCATACAAAACTATGCAATGAGCATAACAGGTACAGAATAGGTTTTACATGGACACCTGCCAATTAAGGCCTAATTCCATGGTATGGCCTACCATACCTGACGGTCCAGTTGAGAACTGGCTATCCTCGTCAACCCGCCAGCATCCAACAATGAGACACTTGATTTAGCATGAAGGTTCTATCATCCATGTACTAGGGAAAGAACCCCCATTACATGCCATGCACCACCATTGGAAGCGTGTTAAGTCATCTTCCAAAAATGTTGCCCTACGGAGGCAATATCACCTTGGTGAAGTTTTGGTTATCTGATCAAAAGTGGTACAAACACTAATAATTCACCGCGAGTTTGGCACTCCTCCCCAAAGGAGCCAGCCCATATCACAAGAGGGCTGTGCTGGATTAGCAGGGAACACTTCTTGTGATCCCATAGTGCCTTTAATTCACTGATTTCAATTCTGCAACAATGTCTAAAATTATGGAAACATTAATAACTAATATCTTGCCATGCGCAGTCTTGCTCACTACGAACAACGGCTGCAGTTTGTTTGATTAGTCTTCGCTTTGTTCCGTAGAACCTGCAGAAAGTAGGAAAGATATTCCTTGCATAAATTGAACGGCTATGGGCTATGAACAGTTCACTTATGCCCGATAGCCTATTATTCTTCGCTGCAACTGATCCAATAGGACCTTTCGCCAAATTATATCTCAGGTGATATTGGTCTTTTCAATCAAGTGAACAAGTTCATCATGATCTCGGTAATTTTTTCATTGTATGCTTTTAGCTACTAGTCCCATCTTCACGGCAGCATTACCAGATACCACCACGAGGAGGTGCACAGTTCAGCACTTTTGAACCACTTTAGATAATCAGACCCAATTGGTCCTTCCGGAGAAGGTCTAAAGAGTTCCAAACATCACCGTGACTCAATTCGGTATCTAATAACCAAAACAATAAGAAATAGTACCGGAGGTATAGCAGTCCAGATTCACTGTAAAATCCATCCTCTCCATCCTGCTGTATGCATTCTGGGGATAGCCAATTATTGCATTTAATAAAACCCTTCCTAAAAAGTACAAGGGTATCCCGATCACCACCATCTAAATCAAGTGCAAAACCATCTAAATTCGGGCAAAAGAGTACATTCGTCACCCTTTCTCGTTGCAAAATAGGCTCAGACAAAACAAAAAATCTAGAAAAAGATAATAATGAACCTGTACAAAGACTTGATCAAGTAATTGAACTTTATTGAGAGCTAAGGAAAGAAGTCGATCTTCTTCGAAAAAAAAATGAGATATTGAAAAGCAAAATACCTCCAATAATAATAATAGCACTAAACGTGCGACAGTTAAAGAAAAACCTGTTAAGGAACGGCCCCTACCACCGATAAATGTTATCGGTATTGGGAAGTAAAACAAGTACCAAACCATACTTAAGGCATTATTACCTACGGATTTTAAAATTATTTCTTTTAAAAACAGCAAATGGAAAGTTTGTGTGAAAGACCCCGAAAGTTATCGTCTTCTGTTGCGAAAACTAAACGAAGAAAAAGTAGAATGGTATTCCTATGATAAGTCGGAAAGACTTTTGTTTTCTGGCAAGAGGTCTACACAAATCATGTTCAAAAGTCAATATCATTAGTGATCTAAAAGATCACAACTCCAAAATCTTATATGCTATGAACATCGTCAGAAGAGAGAAACAGAAAAAAGAGGATGAAGTGACAGTGGTACAACGTGGTCTCCCACTATTTATACTTTGTTCGATAAGACTGAAAACCAGGATGAAATTAATGAAATTAAAGCAATCTAAGAAAGAACACATGGTTAATCCCTCATGGTTAATCCCCCAGTGTAAAAATGCCACAAATTCAATCACACCCAATTTTATTGCAAAAAAGGCCAAGGTGTGTAAAATGCACTGGAAAACATCTTATCGGTGACTGCAACGGAAAAAGTGAAAGTTCTCCGAAGTGCATTGATTGTAATGGAAATCTCCCTTCAAACTATAGGGTCTGTGAAGTAACTGAAAAATTACAAGCGCAACGATAAAAATCTGCCCAAACGCAAAGAAATAAACCATGGTAATTAGAAACCGTAGTTCCCAAGACTTCCAAAAGAAAACTGTTTCAGTAGTTTTGGAGAAAATGTCACAGCAAGGACATGCGAAAACAAATGCCAAAATAACGGTTAAAAATATAGCCGTAAATAACGACACTGATACAGACCCGGTTTCGATACTCTTTTCAATAATTTTGTGAAAACTTGAAGAACAATGTGACCCAATAGACAAATAAACTTATCTTTGATAGGTTGAGTAAGCTCGAAAATTGTTTTCGACCCAAACCTCTTTCAAAAATTGTATGATGGAAAAACTTAAAACTCTTACCTGGAATGCCAATGGATTATCGAAAAAACTTGGGAGAATAAGAGATCTTCATGCGGGAAAATGATATCGACATATGGTTGATATCAAAAACGCATGCTAAACATGAATCAATTCTTAAAATCTACGGGTTTCACGACTACCATGCTATTCATCCGTCAAACAAAGCAAGAGGTGGATCATCCATCATTGTATATTAAAGAGTGCATTGAACACTCAATAGGCCGGAATCCATGCAATTGAGTAGTGTACAGGTTAAAACTAAAAATATTCATCTCAATGTCACTTCCATATATTGCCCTCCGCGTTGCAAAATTGATAAGAGTGAATTTACGACATTGATAAAGTTACTATGCCCGTCGTGGCCTCACGATGTGTATCTCAAAAGAGTCGAATGCTATATGAATCAGGAATAGAAAATAATTGTGACTTTCATTCGACCGGCAAACTAACTTACTGGCTAACTGATCCATCAAAAATACCTGACCTAATCGATTTATTCATGGTAAAAGGATCTTTGAAATCTTTGACCTCTTCTCAGATCATTCTGCCGTCGTACTCACTATGAGCGAAAGCCTTGTTAAAATTGAAAAACCACCCAGGTTAACAAACAGTAAAACCAACTGGGATGGATTTAAAAAAGATATCGAGGACAACGTTGAGTTAAGGGTATCATTACAAACGCCTCTTGAGCTTGAAGACGCAGTAGATACTTTTGTTGAAAAGGCAGCATGGGATAAGAGACCTCATCAAAGCGAAATGCATCCCTATAAAGATATAAAATATCCACAGGATATAAAAGATTTAGTGAAAAAGAAACGAAAAGTACATTAGAAGTGGCAGCGAACCCGTGCTCCTCAACACAAAGCTTATTTAAATCGCTTGAGTAATATGCCAAAAACGGCGATATCAGATTTCAAAAACCTTGAATCCAACTACTCCCTTTGGAAAGCTATAAAAAACAACGAAAAAACAAAAGCTTTCAGTGCCCCGATTAAGAAAAACCAACCCGAATGGGCTAAAAGTGGCAAAGAAAATGCGATGGTATTCGCCGATAATTTGGAGGAAACATTTAATCCTCTACGACTGACGTGCTAGTCTAACAGACACCACAAAATCTTATATCTGTTATTTCGCCGCTATTTTTTTTATTTTACCTGCGCGTTCTCAGTACCTTTCAGTCGTATATTTAAGCATGCGTATTGCGTTAGTGTATAGTGAGCTGTGGTAGCGTGCACATCGGTTGTTATGTGAAGGAGAGTGTCTACTAGACAACCACGTCAATATTAAGGTACATATGTAACTGTGAGACTACAACCTCTGTGTCATTACCTTATGTTCATAGTCTCCGTGAGACAACCACCTCAGTATTATTATTTATGTTCATAATGTCTCCTAGACACCACGTCAGTAAAATCTTTGTATTTATATAAACTTCATAGTAATATCATGGAGTCGTTTTTATTTACGCGCTGTTTGTCATGTGGTGCGCTCGCGTCGCTAAAGTTGCGTCAACATTTTGTTAATTGCATAACAATGGCATTTTTATCTGTTTTTGTTGTTGGCTTATGGGTATGGATTCTCTTTTTTCTTTTGCTATGAAACAGTTTTGAAATGCAATGGTGGTGGTCTTTTTGTTTTAATTTTTTGTTCTATCCTCTTTTTTCTCTGCGTTCGTCTATTTTTTCGTTCTTGATGATTGAATTTTTGTGCTTATTATATATTTCTTCTGTTTGTAAGACAGAAAAATATATGAACGATGATTTCAAGCATTATCAATATAATTATAGCTTATAATCTCTTGTTTCTAGGTAAACTTTGTTATTTTATAGATTTATCTATTTTGACTTCCGAGGGTGGAAAATATTTATTTTGTTTCATTTATTTATTTCAAAAAAATAACAATAAATACATAGGTATACCTTTGAGGTAAATGACAGAGGTGATTTGATTGAACAAAATATTTCAAGTAACATTTGGGCAAAGAAAAGAATACAAATAAATAATTTCAAAAAAGTATTTAGTTGTTTAAACTTTTAATTAATTATTTATGTAGATTTCTCTACCTGATTTTTTTTTTCGTAAATGGGTAGGTACTCGGATTAGATTAATTTATGTGTAGTTGCGAGAAAGTCAGATTTAGTTGGTTGGTTTTAGATACAAAAATTTCTTCAGGAGAAACCGATTTTAGGACGAAATATGATGGGCATATACATTTGTAGATAATTTTAATTTCGAAAAAATACCATTTAAAATACCATTTAATTGATATAGATATGTAATCATAGCAGGTGCTTTTACGGCCATTCCAACGCAATGAAGAACACAAGCAGACACTTGAAGTGAGGTTTTTTTATAAGAATGTAATATTTGCTCACGAAATTCAGTGGTTTTTAAGAAATCATCACAAAGTAGATACACATACGCTTCACCAAAAAACAATTAGATATAGCAAGTTTATACCTTTGTACAAAAATATTGATGGTTACGGAGTAGACATGTTCGATTTATAGATTTCCGGCCTTTTTCTTAAGAGTGTTCCGGACTAAAATAGTTATTTTAAGAAAAAAAAAGATTGTGAAGCGCGTAGTTGTCCGATCAAAACGAATAAGTTGTCTATGAACAGAAAAACTTGTCTTCTAAGACGTCATTGGAAAACAAATTTAACTTTGTGCTCTATTATTTGGTAAAAGCCTTAAGGAAACGAAAATATGGCGAAAATGCCTGTTTTGCAAAGAGAATGTAGCCTACACCATAGCATTTCTTGCAAGAAATAGTTCAGTAACATAAAAGTCCATATTTATTTTAAAATAAATAAATAAATATATATATAAACATTTTAGTTTTTTTTTTATCCGATAGAAATCTTCAAAAGACACTCGGTAAGAATCGGTACCGAGTAGTGTGGGATTCTTACCGCACTAAGACCACCGGTGAATCAGGACCAATCTAGAAAAGATGATTTTTCTTTCTTAATTTATAAATCGCATTGTGGGAAGTTTAAGTTATAACACTTTCCCATAGCTTTTAGACCATCAGCTCATGAGGCTTGGTTCTCCTTAATCTCCGAACATTGTCTCGTACATACAAGACGGTCTCCATTTCGGAGTTGGTACGACTTTGCAGTCGCAGTTTGTGTGATACAGCGTGTTTTTTAACTACTTCTGTAACCATTTCAATTTGAAGGTCACGATGTTGCTATGGAATTTTTGGATGGGTTCAGCATCTGTTATCTTTGTACAGCCCCATATTTGGATGCCATATGTCTAAATGGGTTTCAGTACTTGCTTATATAACATTACTTTGTTCTGGATAGATAGGTCAGAGTTCTTTCCTAATAACCAGTACACTTTTCTGTACTTCAAGTTTAGTTCGTCTCTTTTCTTTTTGATGTGCACTTTTCATTTAAGCTTTGCATCCAAGTCATTCCAAAGTATTTGGCAGTATTGGAGTAAGGTACTGCTGTACTGAATTGGAACAATGTTTATTTTTTGTTTGTAAAGTTTATATGCGTAGATTTTGTTTCATTTAGTTTGATTCCCCATTTTTGCGTACAATCACTAACTTTATCGACTAAATTTTGCAGTTTTTGTGTAGCCTTCGTAACGGATTTATCTGGCACCAATATTGCAGTATCATCAGCAAAGGTGGCCATGATAGCGTTGATGTCCACTGGAATATCCCTTGTATATAACAGATACAGGGTTGGTCCTAGGACACTTCCTTGTGGTACACCGGCTTCAATTTTCTTTAGTTCCGAGTAAATTTGGTCGTACCGTACTCTAAAGAGTCGGTTCGTAATGTAGGATTTCAGTATTTCATAGTACTGCCTGGGAAGATCCCTATGCAGTTTGTACTCAAGTCCCAAGTGCCAAACCTTGTCAAAGGCTTGAGCAATATCTAAGAATATAGCCAAGCATACTTGTTTTTCTTCAAGTGCTTTTTCCACAACATCTGTAATCCGATGCACTTGATCTATCGTGGAATGTTTATTTCTAAATCCAAGCTGATGGCTCGGAATTAGTCTTCTTTCTTCTATTATTTTGCTTAGTCATTTCAGAAGCAGTTTTTCGAAAACTTTTGCCATGATTGGTATAAGCGATATAGGTCTGTAAGATGTTACTTATGTTGGTGGCTTACCTTGTTTAGGCATAACAATGACTTCTGCAATTTTCCAATGATGTGGCACATATCTTAGTTTAAGGCATGCTTTTATTATAAATTGAAGGCTATTGAAGGCATTTCTTTCAAAACCTGAGCAGTTATTGGATCTTACCCTGGAAATGTTTTGCTAAACAACTTATGTTGACACATACTTCTTACTTCTTTGAGCGTGACAAAAGGAATTTCACATTCGTCGTTTCTATCAACAAACTGTAAGGGATCTGTAGCTGTGCTTGCTGGAAATGGCTTAAAAACATTCGCGAGATGTTCAGCGAAGAGATTAGCCTTTTGTTTTGGGTTTCCGATCCATTTACCATCTTGAGATTTTATTGGTCTTCTTAGGCGCTTAGCTGCTTTCCATAAGGAGTATTCCAAGGAAGCATCCACTGTCAGACTAACCAGGAATCTATTAAGTGAATCACTTTTAAATTGACAGATTCTTTTCTTTAGTTCATTGTTGAGACGGTTAAAAACTGCCCTATCACCTGAAAATCTCGAAACTTCGAGCTCTTCTTTTCTCCAAGACCAGCTCCTTTATTTCGACAGAATATTTTATTTCTTTTTCTCTTGAGTTCGAAATTGTTGGAGTACTTTCTTCTGCAGCCTGTTGCACATCAGCAATAAATTGTTCTACTTCATGATCAATCTGTTCAATTGTTTGCATAGGGGATCTTAGGTTTATAAAACTTTCAAGTTTATCTCTGAATTCGTTCCAGTTTGATCTTTTATTCACGAGCTTAGGATTACATTTTTCTATTATTTCTGCTTCGCTCCGTGATAATATTACTGGAGTATGATCTGATGACAAATCGTAATTACTTTTGACACTTATATGGTTTCGTTTAATACCTTTTACTATGAAAAAGTCTATAAGGTCTGGTATTTTGTTAGAATCAGATGACCAATATGTTGGCGAGTCAGAAGAATAAAATTCGCAGTTGTATTTGCGGCCTGCTTCTTCGTTCTTCCGCACATTTTTAACAATCTGGGAATAGGTTTTATTTTCAACACTTTTGCTTAGTGCAATTGCTTTTGGCGGTTGATTTTTAGTTTTGTTTTCAACGGCTACTTTTTTGGTTTCAACTATTGCTTTTGTGTTTGTTGGGTTTCTTAGCTTGTTCCCAGTTTTGTTTATTTCTTTTTGTGTCTTGAAATTTTTTGGCAACTGGACATCCTCTGTAACTTGCAGGATGGTTCCCTTGATAGTTAACACATTTCGCTTTCTGTTCTCTGTCCATAGGACAGTTTTCAGTTGCATGCTTGCCTTCGCATTTAACACAAGCAAACTCACGATTGCAGTATTTTTGTGTATGCCCAAAGGCTTGACAGCGTTTACATTGTGGTACAATTTTTGACTTTTGCAGTGGTTCAATTTTGACAACTATGCCCATAATTGATTTTATACTGTAAATCTTATCGAGACTTTCTTTATTTTCAAAGGTGAGCATAAACAAAAGTAGAGATCTTTTTGTTGTCGTTGATACCCCAATGGAGTCTTTGATTACCTCATTTTCAATAAGATTATTCGCATCGAGGGCTTGGAAACCTTTTTGAATAAGGTCTTCGACAATATCTTTGGCAACACATGAAGAGTGGAGGCCTCTTGCTACTACCTTTATCGACCTTGTAGCTTTATTTTCGTACGAGTGCCACTGAATTTTCTTTTTTTTCAATTCTTCAGTGATAGATCTATACGCAACCGCGTCTTCAACAATGACTTTCCAATTGTCTTTATTGAATGATGTATATTTACATGCCTTATTAGAGCATTTTTCTGCTTTGTTCTTAAGCAGTTTGCCTAGTACCTTTAGCAAAAGACTTCTTTTGGGATACATCTTTTATTTCATTGTTTGATGTTTTCGCTGTTGCAGCAATATCCGCTTTTGAAGCTACCTGCTTCATTTTTTGAACAGTCTCTGGGCTACCAATTTTAGTGACACAAAATAAAAATGCTTGTAAATATTGCAAAACGCATCTTTGACAGTCAGAAATGATATCATTTGATATTGATATTTTAAGTTCTTTAAAGGCACTTTTTGACAGAAAAGTCATGTAAATTTCGAAGTTAGAATCAGTTACTTCTACAAAATGATTTCTTTTAGTATACCCCTACAAGTGACAAATTAGTAAAAATAAAAAGTTTTATAAAACAAAGTACGTGATAAAAGTAAAAAAAACGACCTTATATATGCAAAAAAAAGTAAGCAAATTACTGGCTTTGTTCAGTTGGGAACACTCTTAAAATTAAAAATTGTGCGCAGTCCATCAAGATAAGTAGTTGATTTTCTTGCACACTTTCATTAAGCTTACATATACTAAAAACCATCTTTTGTTTAATGCTTGATTTTATTTTACTTTTTATTTTACTTTTAAGGTTATTGAAACAAATTTGTGTTAAATTTAATAGAAATCGGTTAACGTTAACACCGTTCTAATTGGACCTTCACACAAAATACATGAGGTTTTCACAGTTTTAACTCAAAATATAAGCAAAATTGTAAAAGTTTATGGAAAATCCTTAAATTTGGCTCATAAATTAAGTATAGTGCATTAATAAAATATTTTCAACAATTTTATTGAATATTTATCTTATTAAGAATAAAATTAAATATCGTTGTTTTTGTGCATTTGTTGTTATTTATAATGGAATAGGTAGCTGTTGTTTAAAAAAAAAAAAAATAAAAATATATTTATATACCTTGTATGGTACTTAGTATGTGTGCCAAGCTTACGTTTACACTTTTACCGAAAGTTAAGGTTAACCTATTTCTATGAAATTTTACACAAAGTTTTATTTTTAATAACCTTGATCACTTTTAAGCATGGAGAAATTCAGGGCTTTAAAAAAGTGCATATTTAGATGGGAGAAAAAAGAGCAATTTCGTCTTCTCCGCAACACTCTTTTTGTCAGTTAGAAAATGTATTCAAATCTATAAAAAAAATCCACAAAAACAAGCTTTACATGCGGAACACTTTTACAAATGCTCATACTGTTCATCATTTATACCAACTTTAGTCATTTTTCGGTAACGGAGAAGACATGAAATCGAAATAGTCAGTTATTTTGTCCGAGTAAAATGATTTTTACAGCATTCTCACCAGGAAAAGAGTCCCAAAATTAAGAAGTGTATTAAATTTACTTATGTTGAATTCCTTCAATACACAAAACACAAAAAATCAATTTTTCGTGTGTGTCATTTGGCAGAATCTGTGAGGCCAAAAGTAAACAAACAAGTGCGCACACAAATTAATTACAACTATTCAAAAGTGCATTCAGTTTATCACGTTGTTTTGTTGGATTAAGGACAATTAAAGTTTTGTGGCCATTAATGTTAATAATTCATTTAAAAAAACACTCATCAGTCGAGGAAAGCTGGCGAGGGTAAGTTTTATTATCTTTAATCAACTTTAGGCACTTTGAATCGAAGTTAGTTAAGATTTTGTTAACATCTTTTTTCATTTTAAACTCTTTTTTGATAAATTAAAATTAGTTTTTAATAATTTATCTAATTTAAATTTATTTGAAAAGGGACGAACACTTTAGAATATTTGTTCAACCAGCCGCAGAAAACACCGAGCATTCGTGTTTATATTTCCGATTCCTCTGAGATCTGAAATATTAAGCAGCAAACCCAATCCTACAAATATCAATTTTATAACACAAAAAGAAATTCAAATTGTGTTTTACCCCCATTTCACCCTAAAAGTAAGAAACTGTGCACAAAATTTTAACACGAAGCTGAGAATAGCTTTTCAAGCTCCAAAGAAAAATGTTTGAAGTCGGATCTGTACACTTTAATTTTTAAAAATATTTAAATCTAAAACTCTCACAAATACCCAAAAAAAAAACAAAAAATTATATCAGAATGTATGAAAATGGATCCTTAATAAAGGTATGAAATGTAATCACTTTGATTTGATTTGATTTTGATTATCAATCATCAACCTTAGCTGATTCCTCCCTAGTATTTTTGGAAGACGAAAAGCACGGACATCACTGACTGCTTACAAACCATCCATCAGCAACCAACAAACCACCATCGCCAACAGTCAACGTGCCTACATTACATTCATAGGTACCTATTTACTGCACAAAATTCTAACAATAAGTTTTTTAGTAGTTAGTATCTCTATGTGTAGGTGCAATACAATTTATTATAATAAAACTGAAAACCCCTTTCTATAAAATTAATCCTTTGTTTCAATTTCAATTAAAAGTTGTTACCAATAAGATAATTGCTTAGTTAATCAACATAATGTTTATTAGCAAAGCGCGGATTGAGTATAGATAATATTTCCAAACTTTTCTATGTTTGTATCGTATGTATACTGTACATACCCTTTTCCATCTACAATGAAAAAGATCAGGTATGTTATGTTATTTTAAGCATACATAAAATTTTTTAATTAATTTGTTTTTTAAATTGTCAAAGAATGAAAAATCCACACCACATAGATAATATTTCCAAACTTTTCTATTTTCTATCGTATGTATACTGTACATACCCTTTTCCATCTACAATGAAAAAGATCAGGTATGTTATGTTATGTTATTTTAAGCATACATACAAATTTTTAATTAATTTGTTTTTTAAATTGTCAAAGAATGAAAAGTCCACACCAACCAATAACCAATAACGTACCTACAACCAGCGCTGCCACCCTATAGATGATTGAGCGCAGTATATATGAGAAAAAAGCGCAGTAGATTGCAATATGCCGCAGTAGATCCTATATATACAATATATAAAATTACAAATAAAAAATATACATTTTATTTACCTAAAATTAATTCCACAGGAAATCAAGTCAGCAATAACAAAAGAAAAGTTTTGTAGACTAAACTTACAAAAATTTCCATTCCGTTTGAAGAATTCATAAAAATATTTTCTAACTTTCTATAAATTCGCCAATTATGAATTTAAATTTATTGAAAAAGTCGGGATGGACGCGTTCACAGTTAACTTTGAATTATGTTCGAAATTCTTAAAAGAGGAGTAGATTCGTTTCACTGCGCAGTAGGTTTTCATTTGGGACTAAACGCAGTAGATCTACTGCTAAAGAAGTAAAGTGGCAGCACTGCCCACAACTAATACATATCTTTATGTAGCTAATTGTTACTATGTATGTAGGTATTTATTGAATTTAAGAAAATCAATATCCTACAAAATTACATCTATTGATTTTTATAAGGTACCTACCTACATATTTTCTTTTTCAAATGAAAATACATATTACATTTTATTTTTAGTTAAAAAACTTTCTCATTAACTTATGCCCAATCATTTCTTTTAGAAATTTTTTTACTAACTGAAGAAATAAATAAACGAATAAAACAAACACACCCACTACTAACTTTTAAAAATCAAAACGGAGAAATGTTTCAAGAAAAACTTTACAATATATGTTAGGTACCTACCTACATACATTCATATCGGCTCATTACGAACAGAAATCCTTTAAATTGTATATTAACAAAAATGAAAACTATTGCCATTATTTAAAGATCGAGGAGAACAATAATAAAAGTATACCTGCAAGTGTCCACACGGGAAAGCTAAAAATTAAAAAAAGAAACAACCGCCAACAAGGCTACCATAATGTTTTCCCCCCGCAAACGAGAGAAATCCTCACCACCACGAAGTCAGCCGACGCATTTTCGATTTTCGCGAAAAAAAAATCTTAGGCGATGTATTCCTAATTGCACATTTCAAAAATCAAAAAAATTTTAATTGCACACCTCCTATTTTTTTTTTTTAAATATAAACAAATTGCACTTTGAATGGAAATTTCAAATGCTCATATCTTTGTAACCAAGTCGAATATCTAAATGCACAGGAGCTTAAATAATTGCTCATTTTGAAATTTAATTTGCACACCAAAAAATTTTTTTGTTACATGCTCCCCCACTTAATAAATCAATAATTAAAATTTCGACTAAATTAATTGTTTAATAATCCAAGTAGATCTTATAACAAACCAACCAACAGAATTTATAGTTATCAATAGCGCGATGGAAGGTTCCGAGTATCAGCAAGGTATTCGAAAAAGTTATCAATAGAGCTCTGTCTAAGTGGGCAGAGGACAATAATGTCATACCGGACAATCAGTTCGGTTTTAAGGCGGGACATGACACCATTCATGTCGCGTCTAAACTCGTTTCTGATGTCCAATGGAACAAATCTAAGAAGCAGTGTACGGGTGCCTGTCTGGTTGATTCGGAGAAGGCCTTCGACACCGTATGGTTAGAGGGTCTTATCTAAAGTTGACCAGACTTGGCATTAGTAAACCACTATTATATTTGCTTTATGATATGCTCAATAGCAGAAAGTTTGTTGTCAAAAGTGGTAATGTAACTTCTGCCAAAACCTTTAATATTAAAAATGGTCTTCAACAGGGAGCGGTCAACTCGCCGATTCTATTCAGCATTTACACCAGCGATCTGATAAGTAGTCTAACTCAGGCAATTGCGTATGCCAACGATCTAATTGCGTACAGAACAGCTCCAAAAGTCGAGGTCATCAGGATTCTTTTGCAGCGTGACTTGGATGAGATTCAGCGATATTGCGATGACTGGAGGTTGAAAATCAACTTTCAGAAATCAGAAACTATCTTGTTTAGGACTCCGTTGCTTAGAGCCACAAGGGATACGAGAAAGAACTGGCGCAAGTTGGTGATCGTAGGGCCAAATGGACATCCACTGGCGAGTAAAAGTGTAGTAAAGTACCTTGGCATCTGGATGGATCAGTATTTGTATTTCGACAGACATATAAATGCTGCTCTGGCCAGGGCTAGGGGAGCTTTTGCCCTGACGAAACTGTTGTTTTATAGCAGCCGGCTTGACAGCAGGGTGAAGGTGATTTGCTACATGGCCCTTATCCGGCCGATGATTGCGTATGGGTGCCCGGTTTGGTTCAATGTTACCCCATCTCAAATGGAAAAGTTTCGGGTGTTTGAGAGGCAGTGTCTTCAACGCTGCCTTGGATTGCACAGAACACCAGAGTCGGAGTACAAACACTACTATTCCAAGAACGGGGCCAACATAAACAGGATAGATAATTTCTTGCTGAAGCTTATTCGAGGTCACATTGCAAGAGCGATATCCTCGTGTAACAGCTTAATTTTTGGGGCTTATTACCCCAACAACGAATACTACGAGAGTGTGCGTCTAAGCGGCCTTATTCTGCCCGATGCATTCCTCCACCTAGACAGTCGAGGCCTGTTCCAGGATAGAGTGGCGGTTCCGTTAATCTACCACGTCGGCCGTAGAACTGTAGATCGGCGGCTCCTTTACAGTCGAGACGTCCTCGCACAAGACGGAGCTGAGCACCTTCGGTTCAGTAGGACTGTGTCCGAACGGGACCGAAGAGATAGGGTAAAACAGGAGAACCAGTTCTGGTGGTTGAAAAACGAAGATGAAGTTCCTTCAGACATTTAATAGTTGACCTTGCTATTTTCTTTTGTATGGCCGACTTACATAGGTTTAGGTAGTTAGTTTTAAGTAGGGACAGTCAGGGTGGCACCAAAAATAAATATAAAACATACAAAAACACCAAAAAAAATTATAAAATCAACAAAAATATAAAAAAAATATAAAAACTGGAAAATGCTTGCTGTGGCTGTTCTAGTTTGTAAGTAGCTTATAAGTAGGTTGTAATTAGTTTAAAATTAGTTGTAAGTAGTTTTAAGTAGTTTTAATTAGCTTTAATTTAGTTTTATGTAGTTTGTAAGTTTTATATAAAACCAAAAAATAGAGACATAGATACCGAGTTTTTTGTGAAATTCTTCTCGGTAAAAAATAAAACCGACCTGGATTAGTAATAAGATAGTTCTTAGGCCGAAAGGCATTAGCATTAAGTTATTCTAGTTTAACTTAGAGCGCCCGACTGGGGCCAGTAAGTTAGTTTTAAGATATTGATAAGTAGGCTACTTTTTATGAATTTTTGTCTAGCTTTAAGATAGTTCCAAGATAATTGAAAAATAAAAATGAATTTACAAAAAAAAAAAAAAAAGTGCGATGGAAGAGTATCCGCCTGACAGCCGATTCTCATGGGTTCAAGTAAGTCCTGTGTGGGCTTACACTTTTTTTTTTTTGCATCTACTCATTGTTATGTTGCATTTTTTCAATTAATAAGCAGATAAAAGATCATTAATTACATTATAGACTAAAGCAAATGTGAAATTTGCATTATTGCACATATATGTACTTAACTCCTTTCAAGGGATAATACATACATAGTATGTAATATATGTGTTTGTAATAGGGAAATTAAATTAAATTTCGAAAAATTGTAGATTTATGAGTTCAATATGCACACAATGATAATTTGCATATTAAAATTTTAGATTTCCCTACCCCCCCACTTTTTTGAACTAAATATTAAAATCATAAAAAAACTACCAAAAAGACATTTTCGTGTCATATTGACATATCTCAATGGAAAAAAATAATTTTGAGATTTAAGTAATTTTTTTCAATTACTTACGTCAAGGTCGAATTTGCACACCAAAAGTTTTTTTTCCCAGCGAACTCTAGTTGCATTCAGCCCCCTTGTAACCATAGGACCACATTATTGGATTGGTGATGGAAAAAACAAACATTTTCACCAAACTTTCATCGAAGTACCAGTTTTGGGAGTAGTTTCATGGTAGTAGTTACAAATTTTTCTCTTTCATTGAAAAAGAAACACCCTTTAATTACAAATATTTTTGTAGAGATTCTTGATTCTTATTACTTATGACAAATTAAATATGCGAACCAAGTTTCATCACTATACTGGTAAAATTTTACTTATTTCATTTAAAATTCAGACATCATTTATGAAAAAGACAATAACTTTTTTAAGGTGGTTGTATAGAGTTCATTTTGATTTGATAAGATTGGGCACTAAAAAACCCCTTAAAATGATGTGCCATATGCTTAGATTATTCGAAGATAAATATTTTTGTTTTTTAAACTTTCATATTCCCCCTCCTCAGAACTTTGAAAGCGACTTTTTATAAAACCAAAGTAGGGGTTTCAATTAACTTTGCATAGAGTAGATTGTTACATTCAGCTTTGACACACAATCTTTACATTTAAATAATATTCAAATGTTTCTTTCTTTTTTTGGCTTTGCATTTTCCCTTTCCAAACGGATTTTTCTTGCCCTCTTTATGCAAGGTGAAGGGAGGGAGAAATCCAATAATGTGGTCCTATGGTTACAAGGGGGCTGAATGCAACTAGAGTTCGCTGGTCATCGTCCGACCTCTGGTCCTCGATTTATAGGCCAATGTTTGAATCAAGTGGCAACCCTTTTCTCGTTCTTCTGACAGTGTTGCCACCTTGGCAATACTTCTTTAAAGTAAAGCTAGGACATCAACTCTTATTATACTAAAGCTCACCTCGTCAGGTCAAAATGAAAGGTATGCCCACATATCGTGCACTAACGTCCCTACTATATTTTCTTCATGTTTTCCAATATCTATTTTAGAGAAAAGAAGGGGTGGAAAAAATAAAACTTTTGATGTGCAAATTCGACCTTGACGTTGTTAATTGAAAATAGTTACTCAAAACGCAAAATTATTTTTTTCCAACGAGTTATAACAGTTTTAGTGAGACATGTAAATTTCATTTGGGTATATTTTTTTCATTGTTTTTCAATATCAATTTTAGGGAAAAGGGGGGGGGGGGGTGGGAAAAAAATCTTTTGGTGTGCAAATTCGACCTTGACGTTGTTAATTGAAAATAGTTACTCAAAACTCAAAATTATTTTTTTCCAACGAGTTATAACAGTTTTAGTGAGACATGTAAGTTTCATTTGGGTATATTTTTTTCACTGTTTTTCAATATAATTTTTAGGGAGAAAGGGGGGTGGGAAAAATAAAACTTTTGGTGTGCAAATTCGACCTTGACGTTGTTAATTGAAAATAGTTACTCAAAACGCAAAATTATTTTTTTCCAACGAGTTATAACAGTTTTAGTGAGATATGTAAATTTCATTTGGGTATATTTTTTTCATTGTTTTTCAATATAATTTTTAGGGAGAAAGGGGGGTGGGAAAAATAAAACTTTTGGTGTGCAAATTCGACATTGACGTTGTTAATTGAAAATAGTTACTCAAAACTCAAAATTATTTTTTTCCAACGAGTTATAACAGTTTTAGTGAGACATGTAAGTTTCATTTGGGTATATTTTTTTCACTGTTTTTCAATATCAATTTTAGGGAAAAGGGGGGGGTGTGGAAAAAAAAACTTGTGGTGTGCAAATTCGACCTTGACGGAAATAATTGAAAAAAATTACTTAAATCTCAAAATTATTTTTTTCCATCGAGATATGTCAATTTTAGTCAGACACGAAAATGTCTTTTTTGTAGTTATTTTTTTATGATTTCAATATTTAGTTCAAAAAAGTGGGGGGTAGAGAAATTAAAAATTTTAAAATGCAAATTATCATTGGGTGCATATTGAATTCATAAATGGACAATTTTTCGAAACTTTATTTTATTTACCTATTACAAACACATATATTACATACTATGTATGTATTGTACCTTGAAAGGAGTTAAGTACATATATGTGCAATAATGCATATTTTACATTTGCTTTAGTCTATAATGTAATTAATAATCATTTATCTGCTTATTAATTGAAAAATGCAACATAACAATGAGTAGATGCAAAAAAAAAAAAGTTTATGCCCCACACAGGACTCGAGAACCCATGACAATCGGCTGCCGGCCACATACTCTTCCATTGCGCTATTGATAACTATAAATTCTGTTGGTTGGTTTCTTATAAGATCTACTTGGATTATTAAACAATAAATTTGGTCGAAATTTTAATTATCGATTTATTAAGTGAGGGAGCATGTAACAAAAAAAAAATTGGTGTGCAAATTAAATTTCAAAATGAGCTATTATTTAAGCTCCTGTGCATTTAGATATTCGACTTGGTTACAAAGATATGAGCATTTGAAATTTCCATACAAAGTGCAATTTGTTTATATTTAAAAAAAAAACAGGAGGTGTGCAATAAAATTTTTGATTTTTGAAATGTGCAATTAGGAATACATCGCCTAAGATTTTTTTTTTCGCGAAAATCGAAAGTGCGCCGGCTGACTTCGAGGTGGTCTTATGTTTCCCTCAACATTTTGTGTTGAGAGTAGGCAAGCTGTTTGGCCGCTACGTGACACTATATTCAGCGATGTTCATGATATTACTATAAAATTTACATATATACAAAGGTAAAAGTGTTTGGTTGATATGATGATGTTGTTTTTTGTAGACGGCTCACTCTAATAACCATCAAGCCGCAAAGATTGAAATGAACATTGACTTCTTTGCAAGTCACGACCTGCTATTGGAACAGTGGTTGAACGAAGAAAGCGAGTATGAGTTCAGCGATTTTGACGATGAAGGTGATGACCCAAATTTTCAATCAGAAACCGAAATCCTGGAGGCCGATTACGATTCAGATGACCAGGAGGAAGAAGAACAACATGCAGAAGTGCACCTGAAGCACCCGTCGCAAATAATGTGACCAAGAAATGTCAAAGTTTTACAAAGGTAAGAAAGGATTAATTTGGAATAGACAAAAGTGCCCGATGATATCTCGAACTGCAAATCACAACATAATAAGATTACCTGGCCGTTTGCATAATCCTTATTTTGAAGGCTATTATGAACTTTGGTCCAAGCTTTTTGACCGCTCTATTTATTTAAATTTGGTCACATTTACGTGCTGCGGATGACGGTCAGTAGAGTTTTGGGAAATGATCTTCCCCCTCCACCCGCAAGATCTCAACCGATATCACATACTGGAAGAAAAATATGCTCGATTTATCCAACTAAAATTAAAAGGAAGACTGGATATTGTTGCTATGATTGCTTTAGGTTAATTTCCCTTCAATGCTCTAAGCCACTCTGTGAAAACTGCCAACAAAATTTGTGATATTTATTTTAAATTTAATTTAAAAAAAAAAAAAAAAAAAAAAGATGAATTGATTTTTTTTTCTTATTACGATAAGTATTCAATTTATAATAAACAATTTTAGTGGAGAAAATATGTTTGTTGATTTTTAATTTTGTCTTATATGTGTTAGTTTTTTAACAACTATTTAAAAAATAGTTTAACTTTCTATTTTTATTTAATTTAACATATGAGTAATTAAAAATAGCAATATACACTCTAAGCTTTGAAATAGAATAGTTAAAAATATCAATATGAGACAAGTTTTTCTAATACAAGCTGTCCAAATGGTGCCTGGTGTACTACCATGCCCGTCAGTGGAATTGCAACAAAAAAGTCACGACAGTTGCAGAGGATTAAGACGTTCAATGAAAATATTAATATGAATTTTATCTCAAATGAAAGCTACATAACAGGAAATGCTACACTTGCCGGAATAAATAGAGAAATAAAGAAGCTTAAGTCAAATAAAGCTCCAGGATATGACTTTATCACGGCCGAAATTCTAAAAATGCTCATTCGTAAAGGATTTATTAACCTCCTGTACATAATAAATGTCGCTCTTAGGTAAGAATATGTTCCGATCCAATGGAAAGTCATGGAAGTCATAATGGTTTTGAAACCTGGCAAACCATCACAAGAAAAGAAGTGTTACAGACTGATTTCGCTTCTTTTTATAATATTAAAAGTTTTTGCAAGATAACTACTCCTGCACCTGCAGCCGATAATAGAAGAGAAACAATTAATACCTGAACATCAGTTCGGATTTAGAAGCAAGCACTCGACATTGATCAAGTGTATAGATTTACTTCCGTAGTTAAGAGAGCTCTTGAGGAAAAGAAAATCAGTTCGACAGTCTTTTTAGACGTGTCGCAAGCGTTTGACTAGGTGTGGCACGAAGGCCTCAAATTTAAATTAAGACAACTTCTGTCTGAAGGACTTTCTAAATGGACAAAAACGTGGCGAATAGCGCTCAATGAACAAAAGTCAGTCCACGTGGACCTTACGTATAGAAAAAAATAAATAGATTTCTCGTTTTTCTTAATACCGCTCGTGTTCCATTTGCCAATGAGGGAAAGTATCTGGGAATGACTCTAGACGCGAAATTAAAATGGAAGCCGCATGTTAAAAAGAAATGCAAAAAAACTAAAAAGGAGCCGCGTAAAGTTAGCATTACAGCTTTCGAAGAAATAACTTTTGCGTATACCAGTAATTGCCGATTAGTTGCCGTAAATATGCTGTGGTAACAAAAAAAATCCACTCTTACGGTTTGCCCACACATTGCAATCACGTAAATTTTGGGTGTAATTAAGCATGACAACTTTCGAAAATAATATTTTTAAAAACGCCATTAATTGCCGATTTGTTCTGTAAATTAGCCGTGAAGTCAAAAAAATTGCCGCTCTTATGGTTTGCCCCCAAAGTGCAATCACGTAAATTTAAGGTGAAAGGGCTAACTTTTTAATTTTTGATCAAAGATTATTTTTAAAAAGCCATAATGTGCAAATTAATTGTCGTAAGCATACCGAACAAATTTACAGATTTCACTCCTTGAGTAACGATGGGGACATTGAAAATGACTTATTTGTGCTAGATAAATCATTAATCATAATAATTTTTCTTTTACTTTGAATGTTATATATCCCGATTTCCAAACACACAAATTTATACATACCTGCACATCAATTCCAATCATCATTTTTACTAAGACCAATCTAAAAATTATATTGAACTTAAAAAATAACTAAAAAAAAAACTGTTAAACAAATTTATTTTGTATACTTTCACGCGCATTTCTATTTTTACTTGCACATAGGTACACAAAATAGATTATTTTTCACTTAATGAATTTGAAGTCATTTCATCATTTCGTATTTTGAACATTGTAGAGCTGTTGTTGGTTAAAAAATAAAATAAATTTAGTGGCGCAACAGCTCATAGAGAACCAGGGCCTAGTGACTAACAACTCTCAACCGTTCCTGTGTGCGTGTTGTTGGCAGGAATGGAGGGGACCTAAAAGTGAGAAGCCCTTTTTCATGACAAGTATACTCTTGGAGGATTTGTAAGTTCCTCGCAAGAGGCAGTACCTCGGAAAAAAACATTTCTGTTTTTAGGTGGCAGCGGCTGGAAATCGAACCCAGACCTTTGGCATGACAGTCCTACGCACTTTTATTTATTTTATTTAAAATTCATTTTTATTTTTCAATTATCTTAGAACTATCTTAAAGCTAGACAAAAATTCATAAAAACTAGCCTACTTATCAATATCTTAACACTAACTTACTGGCCCCAGTCGGGCGCTCTAAGTTAAACAATAATAACTTAATGCTAATGCCTTTCGGCCTAAGAACTATCTTAATACTAAATCCAGGTCGGTTTTATTTTTTACCGAGAAGAATTTCACAAAAAAAAAACTCGGTATCAATGTCTTTATTTTTTGGTTTAATATAAAACTTACAAACTACATAAAACTAAACTAAAGCTAATTAAAACTACTTAAAACTACTTACAACTAATTTTAAACTAATTACAACCTACTTATAAGCTACTTACAAACTAGAACAGCCACAGCAAGCATTTTCCGGTTTTTATAATTTTTTATATTTTTGTTGATTTTATATATACATTTTTTTTTTTTTTTTTTTTTTTTTTTTTTTTTTTTTGGTGCCACCCTGACTGTCCCTACTTAAAACTAACTACCTAAACCTATGTAAGTCGGCCATACAAGAGAAAATAGCAAGGTCAACTATTAAATGTCTGAAGGAACTTCATCTTCGTTTTTCAACCACCAGAACTGGTTCTCCTGTTTTACCCTATCTCTTCGGTCCCGTTCGGACACAGTCCTACTGAACCGAAGGTGCTCAGCTCCGTCTTGTGCGAGGACGTCTCGACTGTAAAGGAGCCGCCGATCTACAGTTCTACGGCCGACGTGGTAGATTAGCGGAATCGCCGCTCTATCCTGGATCAGCCCTCGACTGTCTAGGTGGAGGAATGCATCGGGCGGAATAAAGCCGCTTAGACGCACACTCTCGTAGTATTCGTTGTTGGGGTAGTAAGCCCCGAAAATTAAGCTGTTAGACGAGGACATCGCTTTTGCAATGTGACCTCGAATAAGCTTCAGCAAGAAATTATCTATCCTGTTTATGTTGGCCCCGTTGTATAGAGCCAGGTTGGAATAGTAGTGTTTGTACTCCGACTCTGGTGTTCTGTGCAATCCAAGGCAGCGTCGAAGACACTGCCTCTCAAACACCCGAATCTTTTCCATTTGAGATGGGGCAACGTTGAACCAAACCGGGCACCCATAGGCAATCATCGGCCGGATAAGGGCCATGTAGCAAATCACCTTCACCCTGCTGTCAAGCCGACTGCTATAAAACAACCGTTTCGTCAGGTCGAAAGCTCCCCTAGCCCTGGCCAGAGCAGCATTTATATGTCTGTCGAAATACAAAAACTGATCCATCCAGATGCCAAGGTACTTTACTACACTTTTACTCGCCAGTGGATGTCCATTTGGTCCTACGATCACCAGCTTGCGCCAGTTCTTTTTCGTATCCCTTGTGGCTCTAAGCAACGGAGTCCTAAACAAGATAGTTTCTGATTTCTGAAAGTTGATTTTCAACTTCCAGTCATCGCAATATCGCTGAATCTTCTCGAAGTCACGCTGCAAAAGAATCCTGATGACCTCGACTTTTGGAGCTGTTCTGTACGCAATTAGATCGTCGGCATACGCAATTGCCTGAGTTAGACTACTTATCAGATCGCTGGTATAAATGCTGAATAGAATCGGCGAGTTGACCGCTCCCTGCTGAAGACCATTTTTAATATTAAAGGTTGTGGCAGAAGTTACATTACCACTTTTGACAACAAACTTTCTGCCATTGAGCATGTCATAAAGCATATATAACAGTGGTTTACTAATGCCAAGTCTGGTCAACTTTAGATAAAGACCCTCTAACCATACGGTGTCGAAGGCCTTCTCCAAATCAACCAGACAGGCACCCGTACACTGCTTCTTAGATTTGTTCCATTGGACATCAGAAACAAGTTTCGACGCGGCATGAATAGTGTCATGTCCCGCCTTAAAACCGAACTGATTGTCCGGTATGATATTATTGTCCTCTGCCCACTTGGACAGAGCTCTATTGATAACTTTTTCGAATACCTTGCTGATACTCGGAAGAAGACTTATCGACCGGAGATTCGCCGGATTGGAGTTGTCCTTTCCCTTTTTCGGGAGAGGATGCACCACAGCTGTCTTCCACCGCACTGGATAATATGCATTATTCAGAGCGTTGTTAAACAGAGTGGTATAAATGTCTACTGCTTCTTGAGGTAAATGTCGAAGTACAACGTTGGATATGCCATCGATTCCTGCTGACTTCTTCTTCTTTAATGAATCGAAGATGAGCTGGAGCTCCACCTTCGTAATTAACAGGGAACTGGGCCCATTTCGCTCGGCGATTATGGCGTTTGCCAAATGATCTTCATTGAACCCGGTGAAACCAAGGTTCTCTGATCGCCATTGCGTTATGTCATTCCGAAGGTAGAAGTGATGGAGCAAGGCTCTGTTTTCCAGGTCGTGATTCGGGCGAATGCACGCATTCACCTTGTACACTTGCTGGAAAGCAGCCCCCACAGCCTCCACTTTCTCCTGCGGATCTTCGACAATAAAGAGGTCATCGTCCAAGACGGCGTCCTCTGGATTAATTCCTGCTGTCAGAAGTACGTCTCTGTTGTCTGTCGTTCTCTGAAGCTTGAGACACGGAAGATCGTTCTGATCATTCCTTCTAAATATCTTGTTAATTTGCGGAAACATGCTCGGGTCGCTAGCATTAACGGCCCGAGTTTTGTTGTCCCAATACAAATTAATTGACAACCGATAGTTCTCTTTAATTAGTTGGTTGATGTTTTTGATCGACGACTTCAGTGTCCTAATCTCCAGATGGTGAGAGTCAGTAAACCGTCGGTACAAGAGTTTTAGTCTTGTCAGCAGTCCACTTTTTTGTCTGTGTAGTGCGTTAATGGTTGCGTTTCGATACATGTCGGTTGCGTCCCGTTGCTTGTATTTCGGTATTGTTCTGTTCATTGTTCGTTTGATTGTCTCATCCATTTGTTCTAGGTATTGGTCTATTTCGTTATTTGTCAAATTCCTATTATTTGGTGGGGATATGTTATTCGAACTGATTTCGCTCAATAAGGCGTTGGTAAAGCGTGGCCAGCGCACCTTACTGTAATTGTAAGTATGCACAGGTACATACTCATCCAACTCCACGAGCTCGTTCGGAAGCTGTATTACGGCGGCGAGTCCGCAGTGATCACTGTCGTACTCGATCGTTCGTAAACAGTTTCTTGATCTTTGACCCACAGTGTCAGTAATTGTCAGTCTTGCGTCTATTAGCAATAGATCCAGATAGGCACCGCTTCTTGGAAACGATGGCCGATCCGTAGCCAGCAGGTCGACACCATACTCAGTGTTGTATCGACTCATCCAATTGAAAAGATGAATACCTCTTTGATTTTGAATTTGATTTCCCCAATCTTGGTGTTTGGCATTCAATTAACCGGCCATGAGAAAGTAATTTTCTTCCAAGCTCAAGCGTAGACATTCGAAAAGTTTTTCAAGCTCTGTCATAAAATCAGTTGGCTGAGGTGATTCCGGTGCATAAGCCGCGATCACATACATTCGCTTCCCCTGTTGGAGAGGAATGCATACGATGCACGCCTCTAACAGCCGAAATCTGCGCAGATCACTATTATATATAACTTTATGATTAATGCCTTTTCGTATGAAGATTGCGACGCCCCCCCTTGAGTGGAGTTGGGTCGATCTCTTCTAACGATATTGTAATTGTTGTTAGTCAATTTATGTTTCTGGTTCAGCTTAGTTTCGCTGGCCATAAACACATCTGGACTTTGGTCTTTCAACAATTGGAAAAGATTTGCTCTACGTTCGGTCCTAATCAGTGAATTTACATTCACAGCAAGGATCCCAAGAGGCCTCTCCGACAGCGCGCCTTTAACCTCTAATTTGCGTTAAGCTAGGCAAAACAGAGTAGAGATAGTCTACCCTAGTCGCCTGCTCCTTTATCTGGTTGTGAAGTCATGTTAACTGGCCTTGAATTGCCAGCAACATGCTTCCTATTTCGGCCTGAGCGTCCGGCGCCTTTGGCACTAGGGCCGGTTGGGCTGCCTTAGCTGCAGGCTGTACCGTTTTTCCCCTTCCTGCCGCCATTTGGGCGTAGGAAATTTGGGGATTAACGGGCGTTGCTGTAGGAGCACGCGTTGATGGGCGTATCTCTACCGCTGTCTGCTTAGCCGCTTTGTTGTTTCTTATTTGCTGAAAAGCTGAGCAACCCCGATAATAAGCAGGGTGCCCCTCTTTTCCGCAAAGTGCACATTTAAGCTGGGTCATGTCTTCGACCCGTTCTTCACCGAGCTTGCACTCCACCTTAATGTGGTCCTCACCACACTTAACGCAGCGTGACTTCATTTCGCAGTTTGCTGCAGCGTGGCCAAACCTTTGGCAGCGCTTGCATTGAAGCATGTCGCCGCCTCTCTTTAATTTATCCCAAGTTACAACCTGGTAGTTGAGAACGGAGATACTTCTCAACCTATCCAGTTTGCTGCTGGGCGATAGCTGGACTAGGAAGAACGGCAAAGACCGCTTCTCCCGTCTGGCTCTGACTGTAGCGAACGGCTTGACCCCGATAAAGTCGAGATCGTCGCTCGCTTTTTGACGGAGCTCATTTAAGAGCGCCTGTGGTTCCGTGCAGGAATCTATGCCCTTCAAGAGGACCGTTTGGTATTTATCCACTTTGGGGGTAAAACTGAAGAACTCAGTCGTGGATTGTTTCAACAATTCTTTTATAATTTTGTGCTGCTCCACTGTGGAGCAGTGGATAGCATGTCTATCATTACTTAATCTTTTAATAAAAAAGTTTTGGCCTATGGCCGACTTACACAGGTCTATGGTTTCCTGTAGCTCCATTTTATAGGTGTTTATTGGTGGCACCTTTTCTTTTTTATTTTTGGGCGGCTGTGGCTGCTGCTGGTGTTCTCCTCGCTGCTGCTGACTCCGCTTCTGTGGTTTTTGCTGCTGTTGCTGCTGTTGCTGTTGTGCTTGTTTTCTCGGTCGTTGCTCCTTCAGCTGCTGCTGTTGTTGTTCCTTTGGCACTTGTTGTTGTTGCTGCTCTTGAGCATTAAGGTCTGGCTGCTTGGTTTTTGGTGGCAGCTCTTGCTGTGGCGTTGCTTTTTGCGGCGCCTGTACCGCTTTTTTTTTCTAGCGCTCCTGTCTCTCTCTTCCGCGACGAGCCTCTTGCTTGTTTTTGAGAGCTTGGATCAGAGGGGTCACAATGGAATTCAGGCGTTCATTTCATCGATTTTTTTGCTGATAGCCTGCTCGTCAAGTGCGTCTTGTACCTCATTTTCTTCTTCGGAGGACGCCTCTGGTGATGTGAGGTCAACAAGCAGATTGCTGTTGCTGTCCCCTGTTTTTCGTATCGGCTGTTGGTGCCGTTGTTGGTTTCGCCGTTGCTACGGCACTTGTTGATGGCGTGGCTGGTGGTGCCATTGGCACCTGGCAGCTGGGCTGAGGTGATGGTGGAGCGGCGCTTCACGAGGTTCGGCGCACAGCTAATCCTCTTCCTCCTCTTGTTTTTCGTATCGGCTGTTGGTGCCGTTGTTGGTTTCGCCGTTGCTACGGCACTTGTTGATGGCGTGGCTGGTGGTGCCATTGCTTGCTTGGTTGTTGTTGTTGCTGTTGCTACGGCATTTACTGCAGCTTTGGAGTCCTACGCACTAACCATCATGCCACGAGGTACTACTGCTGATGGTTGTCTCAACAAAAAGCTTATCATGTGAACTTTTCATTGCTTCATACAAACAAAAATGAATAAATAAAATTATCAAATGCCCAAATATACGAAGATGATACAAAACCCAAAGTAAGGCTATACTATTGCATGATTTTCGTTAACTTTTTTTAAAAATTCGGTTAAATGTTTCATATTCCCTTTGTTCTATCATCAACAAAATTTTGACTATAGACAAAATGATGTTAGCATGTATTGCTATTTTTTGTTATTTTGCTGTGTAGCTATTGGTTTTTCCTTTCAATATCTCGTTTTTGGTAACACTAGCTAAAATTTGGTTTTCCAAAAATACAAATACAACATTCAATGTTGGTAGTTGTTACGTCTCAACAAAATATTATTTGGCTTATTCCCTTTGTGTCTGTATTTATTTTTCCTAAATTCTTTAACGTTTGTGGTAGGCAACGCTTACTTAAATTTAATTTTCCTCTAAATACATGCCTACGTCTCCACAACATATTATTTAACTTTTTACCTTTGTGGGTCTTTAATTTGGTTTCATTTCAAAAATACAAGAAAGAACCTTCTTTAAACAGAGAGGCTGTACACTTCCCACCTTTTATCGTTTTACTGACTTTTATTTTTCCCGCTTGTTTTCTATCTTTATATTTCCATTTTCTTTGTGTGTTAACTTTATTTTTGTTTTTGATTTAGCTTTGTGGTAACACCAACCAAAAATTCAATATTTCTGCTCATATTACTTTTTCTTGTATTTGAATCTATTTTTCGTAACTCGTATAACATGTGTTGTAGGCAACGCTAGCAAACAAATTTTTTTTTTAATTTTGGGGCTTCTTGCGAGTCTATTTCGAAAAAATTCGAAGGGACAAAAGTCGATAAGAAATTCTTGATGGACTTGAAATTTCTATTAAATAGAAAAATATAGGAATACATGATAGTCATATATAAAAGTATTTACCAATTTAAATTCACAATAAAGATAAATCGACTTTTAGTCTATTCAACAAGTATATTTTGAAGAATTATCCCAATAAGGGCATTTATAAATCGACTTTTAGTCGATCCAACCACTCTATTTTGAAAAACTATCCCAATAAGGGCATTTCTTCATTTTCAAAAATAGAAAACACATTTTTAGTCGTATTTATAAACTTTTTCTAACTAACGCATATAAAATCTAATAAATAAGGCTGTTTATGTTTTAGTTTCTTAGATTTTATTGACCTTTATTTTTATTTCCGCTTGTTTTCTTAATTCATATTTTAATTTTCTTAGTTAATCTTTCTTATCATAGCTAAATAAAACTCAAAAGTAACAAAATTAACATAACGAAAAATATTCCAACGAATATCACAAGCATCCTATCTAACTTACTTAATAACCTACCTACTAACCTACCATATCCCGTAAGCATCTAACCCTACTACCTACTAAATAACAAAACACAAACGCAAATTGCATTTAATTAAACTATGTAGTTAGGTAAAAAAAAATAATTGGGGCCGCCGAGTAGCAGAACGAACCTTCCCTCATCGGAGCATCTTTACGACTGAACAAACAGTGAACAAGCAACACAAGAACATTGAACGAGTGAACATGAATACTGAACTTGAATGAAAAGTCATTTTCTTCAGTAATTCACTGACAGAGAGACAAATAATGAAATAATAACAAATCAAAAAACATAATGAACAGAGAGAGAGGGACATTTTGAATGAACTGTGGCACTATGGGAAATATTTGTATTCTTATTTGGGCTGATTCTCTGCACACAAACTTGCAAATCAACGATGACGATGAACTATAGGAATATTGATTGAATATTAAGTACCACTTTTTAATTATTGTATTTTAGGTTTGTGAGGCTTATCAAGAACCTACGACTACGTATGATACAACAAATTAATTGTCAATTATTGAATCTGCGAATAAAAAAAAAAAACTAATTGTATAGGTGCACAAACCAATGAGCTATTAGGTGGTATGTTAATGAACAGTAATATGTAATTATGTGAACGGAAGTACTTTCAAAAAATTCAAATTTAACATATTATATGTAGATCTATGTAATCTATCACTTGTATGAATTTGAGATTTTTAAATACAATCGTTAAAAAGACAAAAAATATAACTGCCAAAAATCGATCAACAAAAATAAGTATATCTAAAAAAAATAATAAAAAATATTAAAAAAAATTTAATAAAAATTTCATCAAAGAAAAACAATTAATTATTTATTATCTTTCTCAAACTATAAAATTTATTACAATCAGACCTAACCCTTATATGAAGTAAATAATTTATGAACCATCTATTTTTGAATTTTGAAGTTACAACCTTTAATATCTCATTTCGTAGATTTTTTGGAATTTCAAAATATATGAACGAAATTGTTATACTAAACGTAACTATCGATAAACAAAAAAATTGTCACTCAGGCACATCTCATTAAGATTTTTGGCCTTTCGAACATTTCACATAAAAGCCCTATTCTATAATTCGAACTAAAAAAAAACATAATTTTGCACCTCTACATACATTTTCTATTCAAACCATTTTTTTTTTTAAACTGCCAACACATAGTTAAAGCTGCACAATAAACTGCTGACTGCATTTATAACTAAAAAAATATAGAGTTAAAATTTATTATATTCAATTTAGTAACACCAACCAAAAATTCAATCGTACCCTCCCTATACGCTAGCATTCATCTCCATACTTTGTTCATTTTAGTAACACCAACCAAAAATTCAATCGTACCCCCCGTATACGCTAGCGTTCATCTGTTCACTTTATTCATTCTGGTAACACCAACCAAAAATTCGATCGTACCCCCCGTATACGCTAGCGTTCATCTCATTTACACATTTATTCACTTTATTCATTTTAGTAACACCATCATTTATCCAAAACGACCCTATGAACATTTTCAATGTTAATTAAAAAAAATTGTTACTCCTACGGTTTGCCCAGAAAGAGCAATAACGTAAATTTAAGGCATAAGGCTAGCATGACAACTTTCGAAAATAATATTTTTAAGAACGCCATTAATTGCCGATTTTTTTTCTGTAAATTAGCCGTGAAGTCATAAAAATTGCCGCTCTTATGGTTTGCCCCCAAAGGGCAATCAGGTAAATTTATGGTGTAATGGGTAACTTTTTGATTTTGGTCAAAGATTATTTTTAAAAAAACGCCATTAAAAAACGCAGATTAATTGCCATAAGCACACCGTGAATTAAAAAATTTCAAATCCTCCAGTTTGCCCTTAATGGGCAATAACGTACATTTTAGGTGTAAGGCTAGCATGACAAGTTTTGATAATAATATTTTAAAAGTGCTATTAATTGCTGATTAATTGCTATAAAAAAAAAAAATTGCCGCTCTTATGTTTTGTCCAAAAATTGCCATCACGCTTTTTATATGTGTAAGCATGAATTTTTAATTTTTGATCGAAAATTATTTTTGAAAACGCCATTATTTGCCAATTTATTGCCATAAGCAAGCCGTTAAACTGAAAAAATTGCCACTCCTACAGTTTGCAAACAAAGGGCAATAACGTTAATTATTGTGTAATGTTAGCGTGACAACTTCGTAAAAGTTTGGTTGAAAGTCCAATAGCTGCGAGTTTAAAAAGTAGGGATCTTCTATTTACGGTATCAAAAGCTGATTTAAAATCGACGGATTAGCTCGGAAGCAGCTTATTTTGTTGTTTCTTTCAACCCAACTCATGAGTCTAAAGTAGAGAATTTGATTGAATATTTTTCGAAAAGAACAAAGATCAGAAATGCCTCTATAGTTTTCACAGAGATTATTGTCACTTTTTTTTAAAAACTGCTGAAATTGACGAAGAATGAAAATAATCTGGAAAATTCTCTTCATTAAACATTTTATTGAAGGGCTCCAAAATGTATTCCAAGAACTGTGGATTAGCGTTTTTGTAAAACTCAGTGGGTATACCATCTGAATCAGAGGCCTTATTATTTTTCATGGTTTTGAGTGCAGGAAGCAGTTCTAGCATTGAAACTGGATTATCCAATTCTTCAATGTATGTAAACGGAAGTTCATAGCTAATAAATATTTGACTTGGGTGTGCTAAAAGAAGTTTTTCGAAATGTACTGCAAGTATATCAACTCCAATGGGTGATATAACTGACCAATTACGGTCACTTAGAATACCATTATATTAACCATACTTTTTCAGACTTTTGATATCGGCAAAATAGTGCGATATTTTTGTCGAACAGTGGTAAAGTGGCAGTTATAGTTATTGAAGTGAAGCTTATTAAAAAGGATATCTTAGCGGTTAAATGTTTTGGATCAGTTTAGTTTTAAAACATATTCGTCAATCGTCACATTTATTTTTCTATCCTGACTAACCTTTTTCATGAATTTAAAAGTTTTTTTTTACATCTTTTAAAGTATTTTAAGAAAAAAATTTACTTTTATGAAAAAAAAACGAACCTTCCATACAAATTGTAAGAAACCGTTAAGGAAAAACATTTTTTTTCTTAAAAACGGCTCCTAAGGTTTTAATTAAACTTTTTCTGTATGCTTAATGCTAATTGCAACTATTAATAGTACTTCTCAAAAAGGGTTTTTTTTAAAGGTTTACAACTTTCAGTCTGCAACACTATTTTAATTGGCTGCCTTTTTGTTAGCTGTCAAGTGATTAATTTTTAGATTGGTTTGGAATTTCAGCATGAATCTGCCGTATTTGAAGTGATGATAGTTTTCAAGTATATGTCGAGACACTGTTACATTTACAAAAACTGACTGTTTGGTGTGCCTTATGGATTGGTGGAGTGATTGGTCCGTTCTTCTTAAAATAAAAGATACTCGTATTACTTTAAATAACTGAAAACACTTATTTTATTTACTTTTATGCATTTCGGAAGCTATGCTTCCATCGTCAGTAAGCTTTATAGCTTCCGAAATGCATATAAGTACATACATAAATAAATTAAGGGTTTTCAGTTATTTAAATTAGTATATTTTATTTATTATATGAAAACAAAAGTTGAAAACCTTCAATATCAAATCATTTCCTTACTTCTTTAAAAACTATGCTGGCCAGAACGTTACAGTCAATGGTGACTACTATAGAGCCATGATTACTGACTTTTTCGTTCATCATTTGAACAACCATGATGAGCAGGAGCTGTGGTTTCAATAAGACGGTGTGGCCAGAGAATATCAATTACCAAGAAGCCAATCTTTCGTACGTTTCACCCTCCAAAACCCATTTGTTTACATTGTTGTATTTGTAATTTCACTTCGTGTCGATGAATAGATGTGAATTGCAACAACAATGTAACGCGGTGAGATTTATTTGTTTTTGACAGCTGTTTTTTTATTGGAAACTGAAAAATTGTTCTGAGAATTTTACTTCGGCTAAATACAAACAATTCGGTGTGAAATTGTACACAAACAATTGTAATTTGTAATTGTTAGTTAATGTTCATCCACAATTAAAATAAAATAAGAATAATAATCCATAAAATGTCTTCAATCACTCAGAATTTCGTTCATTTCTTTACAAGTATATCAATTTTTTTCTTTTTTCTCCTCAACTTCATATGCTATTGTAGTATCTTTAAAGCAAATATCTTCAGTCAATCCTTCATTTTCAAAGTTTAAATTTGTTAGCACAGGTGCACCATTGCCTTCTGGTTTTCTACGTGGCAAAATGGTATCGTAAATATAAACAAGAGCATTAGTTACACCAGGAACAGCACTTCTTTGCACCCATATGACATTTTATTTGGTGTTGATGCGCCAGAGTTTGAGACCTTTAATTTTTTTGTACCGATTACCCATGTGACCTGGTAATTTGGTTCCTGGACAAACTCGACCTTTTTCACCGTCACCACCAATGTTGCCTGGTCGCCGATGTGTTTTTGTGACACCGTGAGAAGCAGGCATACCCTTGAAGCCGTGACGTTTGACTATACCCTAGAAGACGTGTCTTTGATCTTACACCGGCACAATCTCCAACACGAAAATACGTCACATCTAGGCGGGTTCCAGGATTTGGTGTGACCAAGAATCGTGCAATATTTTTCATAGGCCTAACTCCAAAATCTTTAAATAGTCCGAAGTATTTTTTGGTAAGTAATGAAGGATCCACACTTTCAGCGCCCACGAGCAAGCAGCCGAACTTTTATATATTAGTGACTGCAGGTTTTTGAGTTGGTTGAAATTCTTCTGGTTGGTTGAAATTCTTCTGGTTGAAATTCTTCTGGTGGTATATAATATAATATTAATAACAAGTATATCGACTATATGCAGCAGAGTTGTTATTATCCGTTTGCCATTCTTCAACCAAAGTGGATATTTACCGATTTTACGCGCAAGCAGTCCAGTGCGTCGACATTGTGGTGTCCATTCTAAATTGACTTGTTCCTCAGCTTTCAAAAGGATCAACTTATTTGATTGATCACATGTATGTTTGGACACCCTTTATGATGGCTGGTGGTCCGAAGGTTTCGTGAATAATTTCCTTGACGAACACTTTATTTTCAGGGGTTATGTTGTCATCATGAATAACAAATTTTTAAAATAAGGATTGGAACTCGCGGTCGGGTTAAGTGACCTTTTTCACGTAGAAAATCATAAGAGAAATAAATCAGTCAATAATTAATAATACATTTCTGAATAAGCTTGCATTTCTGGCTATTATAGATATTTTTCTTTAAAAAATTTACCTTTTGAACACACGGGAACGAAGAGCACCTTCAATGCATCTCGCATTTTATACAGGGTGGAACCATCTTTATCAAAAATAATTTTTTAAATAATTGTTAGACATATCTATTCTAAGAAAAAAATTGTTAGAAAAAATACAAAACAAAAACATAATTTTTTTCTTATTGACAGGTCGAGGTGAATAATTCTGACCACGGGACGTGTTCAACAAATAGAAACCAAACTAGGACCTAGTTCACATTAGGTGTGTTTTGACGAAAAAAACTTCGTCCGGGCTAAGCAATAATCCGTGGTTCACAATTTTTAATTTATTTCTATTTATTCTTTTTTTTTATTTTCTGTGGACGTACTGGGTTTTAATGATGCTTTAGGTTTCATGAAAGTTATAATAGCCAATTACATGCTTGAACCCATCCTCAGTTAAACCACCAAATCAGTGAGCTAAAAGTGCGGAGATATGGATCAAAATATCAACCCCGTTTAATTAATAGATAGATACAAACACATATCGTTAAATAAGTAAATAGATACATATAATAGATTAATTAATTAATACAAGCCTAAAACATTTTGTAGTACAGTAATGAAAAATAATATGCATGAATATCAGATATAAAGTTGAATGCATTAAATTATAATCACATTAAATTAATACTAGTACTTGCTACACCTGTCTATTAAAGCAAAACTATATTTGCTCACAAACAAGCAAATAAACAGACCATAATGCAATCTGTAAGACCTACTCCTTGACCAAGGTTTTTCGCAAACAAATTTCGACTCGACTCCGCTCCCGAACGAGATCTAGTCAAATCAAGCTCATTTCAACCAGACGGGCGGGAATTACCCTGAGGCCACACGAGCCAGTACTGGCTAGCCAATTGGGTATATACATTGACTGTCAAGTTCCTATTCGTGTATTGGCTGTGACGTAGGCGGCATGCTGTACTGGCTTCTCTACTGGCCAGGGTTCGGAGGTTAATCCAAATAGAATAAATCTACTCCGATTTCAGTGAAAAAATAGAAGTACTATGATATTCCATTCTTTCAAAATTAAATGAACTAAAAACACACTAATGCTATGCGACAAAACTAGCAAAAGAACAGAACGTTACGAATGTATTGCGTTGGTTCTGGAGAGCCTTTACTTGTTTCTGTAAAGGCTTTCCCAAACCAACGCGAAACCATCAGAAAGAAAACTAAAATTTTACTTCTCAGAATTTCCTTACATGGCGTTAAATGAGAGCAACTACACTGACGCGATGGGAATTCACTAGAAAATTTATTCACTTTGGTTTGGGAAAGCCTTCTCACCACTTAATTAATTTATTCACCAATTTTTTGGTTCTCTTCTCGAATGGTAAGAGGACCCAAAAACACACCACACGAGACCTATAGCTTATTTTAACCACTTTGAAAAATTCAATTTAAAAAACTTTGGGGAGACTATGGCGCGACCCAAGTGAGATGATGGCAAAACATGCTCAATGCAAAGGATAGCGTGTAAATGTAATGGCGAGACCATAGCGAGAAAACCATGACATAGATTCCCGTGTAAATGGGCATGGCGAGAACATAGTGAGACCAGCTTAATGACCATGATACTGGGAACTACGTTTTGACGACCATGGCGAGACATGTGAATCTTGAGTAAGCCAATTCGTTTTCCAAAGCATGCATGAAAATTATAACAAATTTTTGGTTAAACTCTGTTGAAAAATCTTAGGTTTGATATCACTTCTTGAAATTAAAATGTCAAGAAAAGTGAATAATATAAAATTCGGTATTTATCTGGATTTAATAACTTAAACTGACCTCCAGAATGCAGTTTAAATCCAATTGCATTAAACGAGTGAATAAAATGGGCATTAGCTAATTTATAAAACTTTGACTCCCCGATTCTTTAATATTTTGTGAAATAAAATGCGAGTCAATTTTAGTTTTAAGACCTTTTTTCCAAATCTGCTCGGAAAAAGTACTTCCGAACCCTGTAACTGGCTGCTCTACTGGCTTCCCAACTGGCTACGAAAAAAGCAAGCCAGTTGACGAGCCAGTTGCTCATGCTTGAATGTGTCGGTAAGAAAGTGTGAATGTATTGCGACTGGCTAGCCAGTACTGGCTCGTGTGGCCTCACTGTTAGTAAAAGGCGACTACAATTTACATTTAAAAAAAAACCACAACTTATTCTCATAAGGTCCGGTGAGCACTTGATATATAATTTCTCCCTTTTTTATACTTTTTGAACAAGCCCATTGCAGCCCAAGTGAATTTGAAAATAACTGAAGATTTTCAAAAATAACCGACATATTCGTGGTGGGTTGATCCCAACTGTCTATGTGTGCGAATAAATCAGTGGTGGGTTGATCCCAACTGTCAATGTGTGCAAAAACCTAGTGGTGGACTTAGCCCAACTGTCTATGTGTGCGTGTTTCAGTTTGTAGGCAAAGCCGGATGACAGCCAAGGATTGGCTTCTTGGTAATTGATATTCTCTGGGTGTGGCGCAACATATGTGATATGTGAAGTCACTAGTCAGGAGGACAAAATTCGCAGTGTTATTGCCGATATACGGCCACAATCCACAAATGTTGTAAAAAGTCATCGAAAATTGGACCTACAGATTAGACTACGTCTGAGCCAGCCATTTACGTGATTGCTCTTTGTGGAGAAACGATAAGAGCGGCAATTGTTTTGTTTTCACGGAAAAAATACAGCAATTAATTGACAATTACTGGCGTTTTCAAAAATAAAAAAGTATTTAACTTTGTGGACAAACCGAAAGAGTGGCAAAATTCAGTTTCCACGGCATATTTACGGCAGCTATGCGGCAATTACTGGCATTCTCAAAAGTAATTTTTTCGAAAGTTGTAATGCTAACTTTACGCGGCTCTAAAAAGTCAATTAAGAGTTACATATGAACTGGCTACTCGGTTAATATTCAAAGCATAGTATTGAAAATAAGTTGATTTTATACAGGCAGGTACTTAAACCTGTTTGGACTTATGGTATACAACTTTGGGGTTGCATCTGCGATACAAATATTAAATAACGTACAAACATTTGAAAATAAATTGCTTAGGTCATTTATAAATGCTCCGGGGTATATAAGAAGTGAAGATTCATAGTGATCCTGGGACTCCAATGGTTCGGGATGAAATACAAAATTTCTCGCTAAGACTTCGTTATTTAGAAAAGGACTGTTCTGCTAACTTCTATTATTAACATAATCATTATAATCAAACTTTATAATGATAGCAAAAATAATTAATAAAATAAACAAAATATTCCTGTGATTGATTTTATTCATTTCCATTCCAAATACCTACATTTTTTATATATGACAGCTATTCGGACTGTTCTGTTTCTTGGGCATGTTCGAATCAATGAATCAATTTAAGTTCAGAGAGAGTGTTTATATACAGTAAAATACGTCGAGAAATGATGAAATCTGAAACAAAACACGGCGACGGGACGGCGAGTTTTGTCGATGCAAGAGCTGTGTGGTCTCAGTTCTGATTTAACAAATTTGGTGTTTCCTCCACACAAAAAGATTTATTTTGACAGCACCTTTAAAAATGCAAATGGTGCTTAATTTTTCATTTAGGAAGTGGAAAAGAGATGGAATGTTTCGTGTGAGAAGGACTGAATTCAGCCATGAATGAATCCTTCAGCGCCCTTCATGAATAGGTTAGTTCGATTCGTAAAAATATTTGTCCTAGGAAGATTTAGCAAGATTAATTTCTAATCTTCAAGATTTACGAAATCAATTTGTATGGTTAATCTTCGAAATTTGAAGAAGATTTGAGGTAAATCTTATTAAATCTCAGATTAGTGTTTGTTGGAAATGTAGAGAGACTGGTTTGCGCTCTTCTAAAACAAGAGAATTTTGAATTATCAATAAAAGTTTTTCAATTGAAATATATGATAACTACACACATTAGGTCTGTTTGCAAAGGGTTCTGATAGCAAATTGTGAAAATTTGTCAAAATTTGTGAAAACTTGCGAGAAATTTCACTCTAGTAAACACAACTATTATATACAAAAGTAAATGAAGAAAGATAAGCTTTTTTCAATTAATGAGCTCCATTGAATTATGTGAAATATTAAAAGATAACAAAGGGGACAAAAAGTATAGTTTTGTCCCCTTTGTTATTTGTTTCAGATTTTTATCGTTTTCGTATTGAAAACTGCATTGTGAAACTTTGACGTTAAAGAAGGTGTGTTTGGTTAGTTTTTGCAAAAACTCTCACTGCTTAAGTCGTTTTAACTTTTTTAGGGCCATGTTGTACGAACCTGGTTCAAACTGTGATCCGTGGTTCAGCAATTTTAACTCGCCGATTTCGGTGGATTTATTGAGGTCCAATGACCTCAATATGTGATGGTAGCCAAGTAATTTAATTTACATCCTTGAAACATCGTTGAACTTCGCAGTTAATCCATTGAAATCAGTGGATAATATCAGTGTTAAATTTGCTTATATTTGTCAGATTCTCGCAGTTTTTTACTGACACTTTAGAATCAAAAATTAAAAATAATTTCAAAATTAATAATTTCACCCACAAAAGGAAATACACACTAAAGCTTAGAGAGCACTAATTTATAATGTAACGGGTGATTTTTTAGCTGGTTTGGTTTTGGCAACACTGGTTTAGACAGCTGACGTGTGTTTAGTACCTTGTGTCACTGTCAAACAGCTTCAGTTTGGTTTGCAATTGAACCATGGATCGTCTTACAAATGAACAACGCTTGCAAATTATTGAATTTTACTATCAAAATTCGTGCTCGGTTCGAAATGTTCATCGCGCGCTGCTTCCATTTTATGGTCGGCATTCTCGACCTTCTGAGCAGTCTATTCGGAAGATTGTGACCAAATTTCGCACCAAATTTACTTTGTTGGACATTAAACCACCAACACGTTTACGTACTGTGCGTAGTGAAAAAAATATTGCGGCCGTATCAGCTAGTGTGACAGAAGACCGCGAAATGTCGATTCGGCGCCGTTCCCAGCAGTTAGGCCTTTGTTTCAGCACTACGTGGAAAATTTTGCGGAAGGATTTGGGCGTAAAGCCTTTTAAGATACAGCTGGTGCAAGAACTAAAGCCAGCCGACCTACCACAACGCCGAATTTTTGGTGAATGGGCTCTTGGAAAGCTGGCCGAGGATCCGCTTTTTTATCCAAAAATTGTGTTCAGCGATGAGGCTCATTTTTGGTTGAATGGGTACGTAAATAAGCATAATTGCCGCATTTGGAGTGAAGATCAGCCAGAAGCAATGCAACAGCTACCAATGCATCCCGAAAAAGCCACTGTTTGGTGCGGTTTATGGGGCGGCGGCATTATTGGGCCATATTTCTTCAAAGATGATGCGAATCGCAGCGTTACTGTCAATGGTGAACGCTACCGAGCGATGATAACAAACTTTTTCTTGCCCGAAATGGAAGTTCTTGACTTGCATGATATGTGGTTTCAACAAGACGGTGCCACATGCCACACAGCACGCGAAACAATGGCGCAATTGCGAGGCGAGTTTGGTGAACAGTTAATTTCACGTTTCGGGCCGGTCAATTGGCCGCCTAGATCGTGTGATTTGACACCATTAGATTATTTTTTGTGGAGGTATGTCAAGGCTTATGTCTATAGGGACAAGCTCGCTTCGATTGACGCACTGGAAGCCAACATCCATGCATTCATTCGTGAGATACCAGCCGATATGTGTGAAAGAGTATGCCAAAATTGGACTCAGCGGATGGGCTACCTGAGACGCAGCCGCGGTCAACATTTGCATGAAATTATCTTTAAACATTAAATTGCAAGGTTCAAACTATCGATTCAAATAAATATTTCATTCATTTTTTCGATTTTTTTGTGTTTTTTTTTTTTTAAGTTCTAAGCCTCTTAAAAAATCACCCGTTATGTATATTAACTTTTTTGACACATTGTGATAGTGAAACTTATTTAGAAAAATTAATCCCTTTCCTGAAAACACTTTTGCTCTATTGACACTTTAATTGATTTGAAGAGAAATAAAACTCACTCCTACAATTTACTTTAAAAATTCTTTCATCGATAAAGCCTTTTAAATATTATAATAATATGGTCCTCCTTTTCTGTGAAGAATTTTCAGAGTGTTAATTTAAGAAAACATAACGTTATTCTGTCATATTCGTAATTTGTTAACGCCCTAAGCTACATTCCGATTTGCAAAATTTTAGGGTCGCGCTTATTGGCACAGATTATCGTAAAGTCGGTAAAAAGAACATCACAGCCCAACTGACACAACGTGAGCTTGTGATTTGGCCTTTTGACATAATCGTGTGTTTCGATCTTACAAGTTGTATGTAACACTTCGCGATATTTTTAAGAATTTTAGCTTTTTGACATTATAGCGAATAAATATTTTTTATAATATTTTTATATGAATCACCTATTTTCAACATTTATCGTGTTTTCGAAAGCTTGAAACAGGCAAAATTATACAATTATATAATTATAACTGTGAAAACGATAGAAGTTTTAGATTCAAGATCAATTATTGAATGGACCCTACCATTATCGTCTCCATTCAGAGAAATCTACGTTTTGCAAAACTCAACAAATCCATTTTGCAATTCTCTTCTTTTCTGCATATCTCATCAACAGATTTATTTCTGTTAGAATTTGTTAAAGGTATTCACCTAAATTTTGAACCAAAAATCGGGAGTTTTTTCAAAACGAAACAAAGTCATGCTTATGTTGAGTTTTGGAAAAACGCTTAGTTTTCATATAAAATAAATAGATGCAAAAATCATTACAAAATCTATAAATTGTTATGAGTCGAGGATAGGCCACGGGGGCGTCTCTGATGCTAGTAGGGAGCGGAAGCACGTTTGCTTTGGCTTGACTAAGCTCGACGGAATGTGGTTGGTTCCTGCCCTCGTCCTAGCAACTCCTTCTCAAACATAAAAATATCGTGGGAAAAGGATAGGATCAGTAAAAGAAATCCATAAAAATTGGGATTAAAAAACGGTAAATGAGAATTTGCACAGGTCCAGGTACCTATGCCGGAAGTGCATAGCTAATAGAAATTTGACTTGGGTGTGCTAAAAGAAGTTGTTCGAAATGAACTGCAAGTATATCAACTCCAATGGGTGATATAACTGATCAATTACGGTCACTTAGAATACCATTATACTAACCATACTTTTTCCGACTTTTGATATCAGCAAAGTAGTGCGATATTTTTTGTCGAACAGTGGTATAGTGGCAGTCATAGTTATAGAAGTGAAGCTTATTAAAAAGGATATCTTAGCGGTTAAATGTTTTGTAGTTCCTATGCAGGAAGATCATAAATCTTGCTATCATGTCTTTTCTCTGATGACGTATTATGATATCCTTTGTCTTCATGTCTAAAAATTTCAGTCATATCGTTTGATTGCTTCAGATTTTATAGATTTAAGACCACTACTCTAAACAATTTAAACCAATGTGCGAGGTGGGGTATGTGGAACTTTTTTTCAATAGTTTTTCCAAATGCTTCAGGTGTTTTGTTATATTATGACAGGAAGTACTTACAAATTTTCATAAATAAATATTCAATTTTTGTGAAAAAATTTATAATTACTTTAATTAGTTTATTATGTTTCCATTTTTATAAACATAAGAAGAAGATATCAACACAAAGTTTCATAAATATTATTTTTTGGATCAGTTTAGTCTTAAAACATATTCGTCAATCGTCACATTTATTTTTCTATCCTGACTAAACTTTTTCATGAATTTAAAAGTTTTTTTTTACATCCTTTAAGGTATTTTAAGAAAAAATTTTACTTTTATGAAAAAAAACGAACCTTCCATACAAATTGTAAGAAACCCTTAAGGAAAAACATTTTTTTTTTCTTAAAAACGGCTCCTAAGATTTTAATTAAACTTTTTCTGTATGCTTAAATTAGTGCGATATAAAAGCACAAATTATAAATATTTACAAATAGCAACTATTAATAGTACTTCTCAAAAAGGGTTTTTTTTTAAAGGTATACAACTTTAAGTTTGCAACACTATTTTAATTGGCTGCCTTTTGTTAGCTGTCAAGTGATTCATTTTTAGATTGGTTTGGAATTTCAGCATGAATCTGCCGTATTTAAAGTGATGATAGTTTTCAAGTATATGTCGAGGCACTGTTATATCTACAAAAACTGACTGTTTGGTGTGCCTTATGGATTGGTGGAATGATTGGTCCGTTCTTCTTAAAATAAATAAAAGATATTAATTTAAATAACTGCAAACACTTATTACATTATTATTATTATTATTATTATTATTATTACACGGCAATTAATTAGCAATTACTGGCGTTTTCAAAAATAAAAAAGTATTTAACTTTGTGGACAAACCGAAAGAGTGGCAATTTTTTGTTTCCACGGCATATTTACGGCAACTATGCGGCAATTACTGGCATACTTAAAAGTAATTTTTTCGAAAGTTGTAATGCTAACTTTACGCGGCTCTAAAAAGTCAATTAAGAGTTACATATGAACTGGCTACTCGGTTAATATTCAAAGCATAGAATTGAAAATAAGTTGATTTTATACAGGCAGGTACTTTAACATGTTTGAACTTATGGTATACAACTTTGGGGTTGCATCTGCGATACAAATATTAAAATACATTAAATAACTTACAAACATTTGAAAATAAATAGCTTAGGTCATTTTTAAATGCTCCGGGGTATATAAGAAGTGAAGATTCATAGTGATCTTGGGACTCCAACGGTTTGGGATGAAATACAAAATTTCTCGCTAAGACTTCGTTATTTAGAAAAGGACTGTTCTGCTAACTTCAAAGTGAAGTTAGTAGGGCAGTATAAATGTATGTAAGCGATTATCCTTTCCTTGAAATGCAAATTAAACTGCAAATTCAGATTCATAGCTAGCCTGCTAACTTCACAGTGAAGTTTGAAGTGCAGTTGGTTACACCCACTATTTTGTGAACTGCTTAATCCGGAAAAAAATGCAAAAAAAACTGCAAATTCCTACATTGGTCTGGCTCAAAATTTTTCTGCTAACTTGACAGACGTTTTTTTTGAATGATGAAGGAATTTAGCCAAACCACAATCAAGCGTTCGTTTGCGCCGAATTTGAAATATTCCATAGAAACAATGGACTCTTATGAGGCAATCTTAAATGTAACCTCAGGTTTCGTGTTTACCTCAGATCGTAAATATCGTAAGCTTAAGCAAAACGCCCAAAGGGATCTATTTTCTATTTCGGTGGCTCTTTGACAGCTGAAATAGATCTTTTTGTGGTATTTAATTTTTTTTGGTGCGTAGGGGAAGTGTTTTGAGAAAAATTCAATTCAATTTTACATTTCTGATATAAAAAAAGCAAATAGTAATTCTTTAAACCTGTAAAAACTCAAAATTTGTTTTTTGCGATTAACTTTATTAATAAATGCAACGACAATAGCAGCAATAAAAATCATTGTACGTTGTTATTTTGTGTAATTTATGCAAATTGGATACCTATTTTAGAACTATGCAAATTTTTTAAAGTGTTTATATTATTTCCATAATTATTATAATCAAACTTTATAATGATAGTGTTGACTTTGAATCGATCTTACCGCGGGTGGGGGATCGAAGCAAAGAGTGAGAACACGCGTTTTTGGTTATAAAACTTATTCTGATTTATTGTCTGCAACTTAGGTCTATTTATACTAGAATTAATGCTTACTTTTACTTTATTTTAACTCCAATACATACATTTCTTATAACTATTTTAAAACCCAATTTATTACAACATATTGCCTATATGAATAATTTTTTGGTTGACCTATTAAGCGATTAAATTATAAATACACGGAAAGCAAATCAAAACATAAATAATACAATTATTGATGACACTGCGCTTTAATGCAACACATTATACAGTTAAGGTATATTGCTGTGAGTCAGTATACTGCGCCTGCTGTTGCTGCCGTGGGAATTTGGTGTTATGTTTAATGTTGTTATTGTTTACTGTTGATAGGTACATTCAACAGATAGCAAAAATGATTAATAAAATAAACAAAATATTCCTGTGATTGATTTTATTCATTTCCATTCCAAATACCTACATTTTTTATATATGACAGCTATTCGGACTGTTCTGTTTCTTGGGCATGTTCGAATCGATGAATCAATTGAAGTTCATAGAGAGTGTTTATATACAATAAAATACGCCGAGAAATGATGAAAGCTGAAACAAAACATGGCGACGGGACGGCGAGTTTTATCGATGCAAGAGCTGTGTGGTCTCAGTTCTGATTTAACAAATTTGGTGTTTCCTCCACACAAAAAGATTTATTTTGACAGCACCTTTAAAAATGCAAATGGTGCTTAATTTTTCATTTAGGAAGTGGAAAAGAGATGGAATGTTTCATGTGAGAAGGACTGAATTCAGCCATGAATGAATCCTTCAGCGCCCTTCAAGAATAGGTTAGTTCGATTCGTAAAAGTATTTGTCTTAGGAAGATTTAGCAAGATTAATTTCTAATATTCAAGATTTACGAAATCAATTTGTATGGTTAATCTTCGAAATTTGAAGAAGATTTGAGGTAAATCTTATTAAATCTCAGATTAGTGTTTGTTGGAAAGGTAGAGAGACTGGTTTGCGTTCTTCTAAAACAAGGGAACTTTGAATTATCAATAAAAGTTTTTCAATTGAAATATATGATAACTACACACATTAGGTCTGTTTGCAAAGGGTTCTGATGGCAAATTGTGAAAATTTGTCAAAATTTGTGAAAACTTGTGAGAAATTTCACTCTAGTAAACACAACTATTACATACAAAAGTAAATGAAGAAAGATAAGTTTTTTTAATAAATGAGTTCCATTGATTTAAGTGAAATATTAAAAGATCACAAAGGGGACAAAAAGTATAGTTCTTCCTTACGAATAGCATGATTTCTTATTATTTTCTTAATCCGTTAATAAACTAACGTTAGGTAGATAATTTCTCTTACCCCTTCTAAATTCAATGAGTTTGATGGTGAAATCACATCTTTTGTTTCCTTCGCACTCAATTGCAAAAAGAGTCAGGGACAAGGAGTCATTGTGTAATAGGGGTCAATAATCGTGTAATATGGAACTATAATTCGGAATGGGAATTTGTGGAAGGTGTGTTTGGTTAGTTTTTGCAAAAACTCTCACTGTTTAACTCGTTTTAACTTTTTTAGGGCCATGTTGTACGAACCTGGTTCAAACTGTGATCCGTGGTTCAGCAATTTTAACTCACCGATTTCGGTGGATTTGTTGAGGTCCAATGATGGTTTAAGGTCCAAGTATGTGATGGTAGCCAAGTAATTAAATTTACATCCTTGAAACATCGTTGAACTTCGCAGTTAATCCACTGAAATCAGTGGGTTGAATTTGCTTATATTTGTTAGATTCTCGCAGTTTTTTACTTACACTTCAGAATTAAAAATTACAAACGATTTCAAAATCAATAATTTCACCCACAAAAGGAAATACACATTAAAGCTTAGGGAGCGCTAGTTTATAATGTATGTATATTAACTTTTGGGACACATTGTGATAGTGAAACTTATTTAGAAAAATTAATCCCTTTCCTGAAAACTCTTTTGCTCTATTGACACTTTAATTTATTTGAAGAGAAATAAAACTCACTCCTACAATTTACTTTAAAAATTCTTTCATCGATAAAGCCTTTTAAACACTATAATAATATGGTCCTCCTTTTCTGTGAAGAATTTTCAGAGTGTTAATTTAAGAAAACATAACATTATTCTGTCATATTCGTAATTTGTTAACGCCCTAAGCTACATTCCGATTTGCAAAATTTTAGGGTCGCGCTTAATAACACAGATTATCAGATTATCGTAAAGTCGGTAAAAAGAACATCACAGCCCAACTGACCCAACGCGAGCTTGTAATTTGGCCTTTTGAAATAATCGTGTGTTTCGAGCTTACAAGTTGTATATAACACTTCGCGATATTTTTAAAAATTTTAGCTTTTTGACATTATAGCGAATAAATATTTTTTATAATATTTTTTTCTGAATCAACTATTTTCAACATTTATCGTGTTTTAGAAAGCTTGAAACAGGCAAAATTATCGTCAACTGTGAAATGATAGAAGTTTCAGATTCAAGATCAATTATTGAAATAATAGACCCTACCATTATCGTCTCCATTCAGAAAAATCTACGTTTTGCAAAACTCAACAAATCCATATTGCAATTTTTTTAAAGAAAAGGTTTGTTTCTTTCCTATTTGAATACATTCGACAATACTTGAAAACGAGAAGTAAAGATGCAGATCTCTTCTTTTCTGTAGACCTCATCAACAGACTTAAAAATCTATAAAATCTATAAATTGTAAAATTGTAAAATCTATAAATTGTTATAAGTTTAGGATAGGCCACGGGGGCGTCTCTGATGCTAGTAGGGGGGCGGAGGCACGTTTGCTTTGGCTCGGCTAAGCTCGACGGAATGTGGTTGGTTCCTGCCCTCGTCCTAGTAACTCCTTCTCAAACATAAAAATATCGTGCCTTTATATGGGAAAAGGATAGTGTAGTGTGTTTAAGTGCACATAGTTTATGCACGTGTCAGGTGACGAATACCACTCGTCACTTGATACGTCGCGATGCGACAGTGTGCACATCAGCACACCATAATCTTCCCACGATGTGCAATGAACAACGTGCATTGCATGTCGTGGAGGAATGCACCCATTTTTTTTTTTTTTTTTTTTGAAATTCATTTTTATTTTCCATTTTCTTAAAACTATCTTAAAGCTAGACAAAAATTCATAAGAATTAGCCTACTTATCAATATCTTAAAACTAACTCTAAGTTAAACTATAATAACTCAATGCTAATGCCTTTCGGCCTAAGAACTATCTTAATACTAAATCCAGGTCGGTTTTATTTTTTACCGAGAAGAATTTACAAAAAAAACTCGGTATCATTGTCTTTATTTTTTTTTTTGGTTTTATATAAGACTTACATACTTAATAAAACTAAATTAAAGCTAATTAAATCTAATTAAAACTAATTAAAACTATTTAAAGCTACTTAAAACTATTTACAACAAATTATAAACTAATTACAACCTACTTATAAGCTATTTATAGACTACTTACCAACTAGAACAGCCACAGCAAGCATTTTCCGGTTTTATAATTTTTTTGTATTTATGTTGATTTTTTTTTTTTTGTGCCACCCTGACTGTCTCTACTTGAAACTAACAACCTAAACCTCTGTAATTCGGCCATACAAAAGAAAATAGCAAGGTCAACTATTAAAAAATGTCTGAAGGAACTTCATCTTCGTTTTCCAACAACCAGAACTGGTTCTCCTGCTTTACCCTATTTCTTCGGTCCCGTTCGGACACAGTACTACTGAACCGAAGGTGCTCAGCTCCGCCTTGTGCGAGGACGTCTCGACTGTAATGGAGCCGCCGATCTACAGTTCTACGGCCGACGTGGTAGATTAGCGGAACCGCCGCGTCGTAGACACTGCCTCTCAAACACCCGAATCTTTTCCATTTGAGATGGGGTAACGTTAAACCAAACCGGGCATCCATAGGCAATCATCGGCCGGATAAGGGTCATGTAGCAAATCACCTTCACCCTGCTGTCAAGCCGGCTGCTGTAAAACAACCGTTTCGTCAAGGCAAAAGCTCCCCTAGCCCTGGCAGCATTTATATGTCTGTCTGATCCATCCAGATGCCAAGTAACTTTACAACACTTTTACTCGCCAGTGGATGTCCATTTGGCTCTACGATCACCAGCTTGCGCCAGTTCTTTCTCGTATCGCTTGTGACTTCACGCAATGGAGTCCTAGATAGTTTCTGATTTCTGAAAGTTGATTTTCAACTTCCAGTCATCGCAGTATCGCTGAATCTTCTCGAAGTCACGATGCAAAAGAATCCTGATGACTTCGACTTTTGGAGGTGTTCTGTACGCAACTTGATCGTCGGCATACGCAATTGCCTGAGTTAGACTACTTATCAGATCGCTGGTGTAAATGCTGAATAGAATCGGCGAGTTGACCGCTCCCTGTTGAAGACCATTTTTAATATTAAAGGTTTTGGCAGAAGTTACATTACCACTTTTGACAACAAACTTTCTGCCATTGAGCATATCATAAAGCATATATAATAGTGGTTTACTAATGCCAAGTCTGGTCAGCTTTAGATAAAGACCCTCTTATCATACGGTATCGAAGGCCTTCTCCAAATCAACCAGACAGGCACCCGTATACTGCTTCTTAGATTTGTTCCATTGGACATCAGAAACGAGTTTAGACGCGGCATGAATGGTGTCATGTCCCGCCTTAAAACCGAACTGATTGTCCGGTATGATATTATTGTCCTCTGCCCACTTAGACAGAGCTCTATTGATACATTTTTCGAATACCTTGCTGATACGCGGAAGAAGACTTATCGACCGGAGATTCGCCGGATTGGAGTTGTCCTTTCCCTTTTTCGGGAGAGGATGCACCACAGCTGTCTTCCAACGCACTGGATAATATGCATTATTCAGAGCGTTGTTAAACAGAGTGGTATAAATGTCCACTGCTTCTTGAGGTAAATGTCGAAGTACAACGTTGGATATGCCATCGACTCCTGCTGACTTCTTCTTCTTTAATGAATCGAAGATGAGCTGGAGCTCGACCTTCGAAATCAACAGGGAACTGGGCCCATTGCGCTCGGCGATTATGGCGTTTGCCAAATGATCTTCATTGAACCCGGTGAAACCAAGGTTCTCTGATCGCCATTGCGTGATGTCATTCTGAAGGTAGAAGTGATGGAGCAAGGCTCTGTTTTCCAGGTCGTGATTCGGGCGAATGCATGCATTCACCTTATACACTTGCTGGAAAGCAGCCCCCACAGCCTCCACTTTCTCCTGCGGATCTTCGACAATAAAGAGGTCATCGTCCAAGACGGCGTCCTCTGGGTTAATTCCTGCTGTCAGAAGTACGTCTCTGTTTTCTGTCGTTCTCTGAAGCTTGAGACACGGAAGGTCGTTCTGGTCATTCCTTCTAAATATTTTGTTAATTTGCGAAAACATACTCGGGTCGCTAGAATTAACGGCCCAAATTTTGTTATCCCAATACAAATTAATGGACAACCGATAGTTTTCCTTTATAAGTTGATGTTCTTGATCGACGACTTCAGTGTCCCAATCTCCAGATTGTGAGGGTCAGTAAACCGTCGGTACAAAAGTTTGAGTCTTGTCAGAAGTCCGCTTTTTTGTCTGTGTAATGCGTCAATGGTCGCGTTCCGGTACATGTCGGTTGCGTCCCGTTGTTTGTATTTCGGTATTGTTCTGTTCATTGTTCGTTTGATTGTCTCGTCCATTTGTTCTAAGTATTTGTCTATTTCGTTATTTGTCAAATTCCTGTCATTTGGTGGGGATATGTTGTTCGAAATGATTTCGCTCGATAAGGCGTTGGTAAAGCGTGGCCAGCGCACATTACTGTAATTGTAAGTGTGCACAGGTTCATACTCATCCAACTCCACGAGCTCGTTCGGAAGCTGTATTACGGCGGCGAGTCCGCAGTGATCACTGTCGTACTCGATCGTTCGTAAACAGTTTCTTGGTCTTTGACCCACAGTGTCAGTAATTGTCAGTCTTGCGTCTATTAGCAATAGATCCAGATAGGCACCGCTTCTTGAAAACGATGGCTGATCCGTAGCCAACAGTACGATATTCAGCTATTCAGCGTTATACTGACTCATCCAATTAAAAAGATGGATACCTCTTTGATTTTGAATTTGATTTCCCCAATCTAGGTGTTTGGCATTCAAATCACCGGCCATGATAAAGTAATTTTTTTCCAAGCTCAAGTGTAGACATTCGAAAAGTTTTTCAAGCTCTGTCATAAAATCAGTTGGCTGAGGTGATGCCGGTGCATAAGCCGCGATCACATACATTCGCTTCCCCTGTTGGAGAGGAATGCATATGATGCATGCCTCCAACAGCCGAAATCTGTGCAGGTCACTATTATATATAACTTTAGGATTTATGCCTTTTCGTATGAAGATTGCGACGACCCCCCCCCCCCCCTTGAATGAAGTTGGGTCGATCTCTTCTAACGATATTGTAATTGTTGTTAGTCAACTTATGTTTCTGGTTCAGCTTAGTTTCGCTGGCCATAAACACATCTGGACTTTGGTCTTTCAACAATTGGAAAAGATTAGCTCTACGTTCGGTCCTAATCAGTGAATTTACATTCACAGCAAGGATTCTAAGAGGCCTCTCCGACAGCGCGCCTTTAACCTCTAATTTGCGTTAAGGTAGGCAAAACAGAGTAGAGATAGTCTACCCTAGTTGCCTACTCCTTTATCTGATTGTGAAGCCCTGTCAACTGGCCTTGAATTGCCAGCAACCTGCTTCTAATTTCGGCCTGAGCATCCAGAGCTTTTGGCACGAGGGCCGGTTGAGCTACCTTAGCTGCCGGCTGTACCGTTTTTCCCTTTCCTGTCGCCATTTGGGCGTAGGAAATTTGGGGATTGACGGGCGTTACTGTAGGAACACGCGTTGATGGACGTATCTCTACCGCTGTCTGCTTAGCCACTTTATTAATTCTTATCTGCTGAAAAGCTGAGCAACCCCGATAATTAGCAGGGTACCCCTCCTTTCCGCAGAGCGCACATTTAAGCTGGGTCATGTCTTCGACCCGTTCTTCACCGAGCTTACACTCCCCCTTAGTGTGGTCCTCACCACACTTAACGCAGCGTGACTGCATTTCGCAGTTTGCTGCAGCGTGGCCAAACCTTTGGCAGCGCATGCATTGAAGCATGTCACCGCGTCTCTTTAATTTATCCCAAGTTACAACCTGGTAGTTGAGGACGGAGATACTCCTCAAACTATCCAGTTTGCTGCTGGGCGATAGTTGAACCAGGAAGAACGGCAAAGACCGCTTCTCCCGTCTGGCTCTGACTGTAGCGAACGGCTTGACCCCGATAAAGTCGAGATCGTCGTTCGCTTTTTGACGGAGCTCATTTAAGAGCACCTGTGGTTCCGTGCAGGAATCTATGCCCTTCAAGAGGACCGTTTGATATTTATCCACTTTTGGGGTAAAACTGAAGAACTCAGTCGTGGATTTCTTTAACAACTCCTTAATTATTTTATGCTGCGCCACTGTTGAGCAGTGGATAGCATGTCTATCTTTGCTTAAGCGTTTAATAAAAAAGCTTTGGCCTATGGCCGACCTACACAGGTCTATGGTTTCCTGTAGCTCCATTTTAAAGGTGTTTATTGGTGGCTGGTGTACTCCCTGCTGCTGCTCGTTCCGCTGGTGCTGACTCTGCTCCTGTGGTTTTGTTGTTGCTGCTGCTGTTGTTTTTTTGTCCGTTGCACCTTCGGTTGCTGCTGTGGTTGTTCGGTTGAATGCTGTTGTTGTTGCTGCTCTTGTTGGCTCTGCTGTGGCAGTTGCTGTTGTTGCTGCTGTGCTAGCCTTTGCTCTGGCTGTGCCAGCTCTTGTGGCGCTGCTTTTTGTGCTTTTAGTGGCGCCTTAAGTGGCGCACTCCTGCCTCTCACGTTCTCGTCGAGCTTCTTGCTTGGCTTTTAGGGCTTGAATTAGAGGGGTAACTAAAGAGTTAAGCCTTTCCATCTCCCCCCGGATGGCGAGGTTAAGTCCACAAGCAGATTGCTGTTGGAGTCCCCCGTTGTATATAAACCCTCACCACCTTCGGACATGTACTCGATGTCGTCATCGGATGGCGAGGTATCCAATTGTTGTTGGATTTTTGCTGCTGCTGATGTCTTTGCTGTGCGCGCCGTCTCCTTCACCCCGGCTGGCAGCTGGGCTGAGGTGGTGGTGGAGCGGCGCTTAACGAGGTTCGACGCACAGCTAATCCTATTCCTCCTTTTATTTTTCGCATCGGCTGTTGGTGCCGTTGGTGGGTTCGCCGTTGTTGCTACGGCGCATGTTGATGGTAGGGCTGGTGGTGCCATCGCTTGCTTGGTTGTTGTTGTTGTTGATGCTATTGCACTAACCGTGACTTTGCTTGGTGGTGCTTTTCGATGTCCCCGCTATGTTATTGGATGACATTTGCTGCTCCTCCCACTCAATGAAGTTTTCGACTTCGCGATTGTGGAAAAAAACAGCCAAATAATAATCGTTGCCCGACTGGGATTTGAACCCACCACCCCTGGATTCTCGGTTGGCCACCTCTACCTCTGTGCTATTGCACTATGGAAAATAGCTGGGTTAAATTAAAACTTTGACAAGTCACTCCGATTTTAGTTAAAGAAAACTGTGAAAGCCGATAACGTGCGCACACTTCCACAGATCGAGATCGACTGTTCGTCACTTGTTCTTCTTTATTTATTATTCTTTTTGCTAACTCCACAAATGTGTGAATATGGAGTCAGCATAGTTTTAAGTAAGATAGTTTTAAGAGTTAAGCTTTGTAGTCAGTGAATAAAGAGGATTCAATAAAGATATTACAATTGCTAGTTGGTGTCTAGTAAAAAACTCATTTGGAAGAAAGATATTACATGGCGATCGTGACAGGACCGGACATTTTTTTTTTTGTGGTGTAGTTAAACCCGGTGGTGTGGCTACCTTCGATTTTACTTCTTAAAAAAAAATACGAAAAAAATAAAGCATATAGAATTATATATTCTTAAACTACGTAAAAAAAAACACTTATAAGAATGGTACCTTTTGTGTTTTGTGTGTATAAATTGTATTATGTTTTGAATTCAGAAAAATATACGCCTATGAACGTTGTGAAAAAAATTAAAAAAAAATAAGGATAAAACATTTATAAAATTATCAAATGTACTAATAGAATACAAAAAAAACACGTGAGCGAAAATTTAAAAGTTTAAAAAAAAAAAAAATTTAAGTTAAACAAAAAAAAAACTGAATGCAATATCAACATAAAATGTGATTTTAAACAAATGAAATGAACTAGATTTCCAACAACAAGAAAAACCAAAAAAAAATTTTCACTGCCAGATAAACAATGAAAAACTAACGGTTTAAATAACAGCATAACAGCATCTTTCGCCGAATATATCTTCAAATCATAGCTGCCTTTATAAAAATCAATCCAGCCCGGCAATGGTTCAAATCCCAAGTTCAAGGATTTCAGCTCATCAATCATTCAGCTTGAATCTATTTTTTTTTTGCATTTAAATAGAGTAGTTATATTGACATACATAGATACAGATAATATGCTAGATACAGTACGTGATTATACGGTTGAATATCAGATATGTACATTGTTCATTGTACATAGCTAATTTCATCAAATAAATATTGGTAACATATTATTTTTAATTTTGAAGATAAATGTAAGTACATTCATTATTGTCCTTTGGTTAATAGTAAGCCATTTTAAAGTATGTATCATAGATTGAAAAGTTTAATCATGAATTTTTTTTGTAATAATCTTATAAAATTTTTATAAATTATCGTGAAAAAATGTTAATTGTTCTATTAAAGGAGAAGCACCATCTTGTAAACGTAAAATTGCTCATGTTGACATTTTTCTAATAAAAGTAAAACACTTTATATATGAAGCTTAAATCCATTGCACTAATCTGTTTATTGTACAAACCATCGAAAATCTATTACTTATTTTTTTTTTCAAAAAAAAAATCCAATTTTTATTTACTTTAAAAAAAAAATTTTGATGCATTTTTCTGCCGTTCCGTTTTTTTTTTTTAAATCAAAATATCACGATCAATCGTCTTAAATACTCTTTGCAAGTCTAGAAAAACTGGAACAAAGATTATATGGAATCTTTGCTCGGAATAGCTTCTTCTGTTTAAGGTCATTGAGGTTTAAACATTAATTTATAATGGGAACAGCAAATGTGTTAAATGTTGTTGAAGTGATGGATACAACTCCACACTTAGAAACACAGACTATGCTCATTTCTTTATTAGTAGCCCTCACGGCAGTAAACTTATTTCTTAAATTTTATCTGTTGTATAAGCGTACACTTAAAAAACGCTACATAAGCCGTGCAAACGACTTAGATAAAATTTAAAATGGAATGGAAAATATTAGCAATAAAAATAAACTGTTTTAAAGAAAATTTCGAAAAATCTTACAAATGTATTAACAAAAATACAACAATAAAAGTAGATACACTAAAAAACCATATTAAAGCGCTAATATCCCATTACAATAGTATTGTCGTTGTTTTCAACGCTTACAAAAATGAATTGACAGCTGATCACGAAAAAGATTGTAGGAAGCTTTTAAAAACACTTAACACTAAGTTAAAAAATATCAGCATTAAATTAGTCTTATAAAGACCAAACTAAAGGGACATGCTAGAAATCTAATAAGTAATGAAAAAACATTAGTTGAGATAGTTGAAAAGCTAAATGCAAAAGTAAATGGAGATTCAGTAGATGTAATTTCTGCGAAATTACTAAATCTAAAACAAAAAATAAGACAGCAAATCAATATGTCCAAGAAATAGAAAAATTGACGAAGTGTTTAGAAGGAGCCTATATCAACGATGGTTTAGCTTCTGATTTAGCTGCTAAGTACAGCACGACGCTCGCTGTCAAGGCTATGACACAAAATTGTTATATTGATAAGGTAAAATTTATAATGCAGGCTGGCACATTCAGCGATATGAATGAGGTCATGTCCAAATTCGTAAATAGTTGCACAGATGCAACCGGACATTCGAATACTGTTTTGTTTTACAGGCAAACCAATAATAGAGGTTATCGTGGAAATTACCACGGAAGAGGTAATCATCACTATAATGGCTACCGCAATAACCAAAACAATAACAGGGGAAATGGCCGATCTAGAGGCAACTCTAGAGGCCATGGTAGCTCGTACCGTGGCCATAATAATGATAACAACCGCAATAATGTTCGAGTTACTCAAAGTAACTCGGAAAACTTCCAAGACCCTTTAGGAAACAATACATAAATACAAAGGTTCATGCTATCAATTTTAATCTCAATATTTTCGTGTCATTTATGAATGTATTTACTAAACAAAAACTTACATTCCTTATAGACACAGGTGCAGATATTTCACTTCTTAAAGAAGATTCTGATGTTTATCAAGACATCCAAAATGACAAGATTATAAGTATCCAAGGAATAGGCCAGGGAATAATAAAATCCCAAGGTCTAGCCCAAATAGAGCTTCAAACAGATTCAAATTTTACAATACCATGTGATGGAATCATAGGTATAGATTTTATAAAACAATTTAACTGCAAATTAGACTTCAAACCAACTGAAGATTGGTTTATAATCAGACCCAACAATTTAAGTTTTCTGATTTATGTTCCAATAACATACAGTTCTGGTAATAATTCACTTCTTCTACCAGCAAGATCACAAGTAATAAGAAAAATTGAAATAAAAACAACAGAAGACTTCATTTTTATTCCCAACCAATAAATAAAACATGGCATTTATGTTGCAAATACAGTAGCAAAATCACAATTTGCATTAGTCCGTCTACTAAATACAACCGATACTGACCAACTGGCCAGTTTAAGTAACTTAAAATATGAACCACTCTCAAACTATGATGTGGTCCACACTAATCAAAATATTAGAACAGAAACAGTCCTAAATCAACTAAAAAAAGTTTTGCGCCCCAATTCAAAAAACAATTAACAGAAATATGCACCGAATACAGTGATGTATTTGGATTGGAAACCGAATCCATAACTACAAATAATTTTTATAAGCAAAACTTGAGATTGAAAGATAGCGAACCAGTATATATTAAGAACTACCGAAGTCCTCACAGTCATGTTGAAGAAATTCAAAAACAAGTTAATAAATTAATAAACGACAAAATAGTCGAACCGTCTGTATCTGAATATAATAGTCCGCTTTTACTAGTTCCCAAGAAAGCCCTACCGGGATCCGAAGAGAAAAAATGGCGATTAGTAATCGACTATCGTCAATTGAATAAAAAACTTTTATCTGATAAATTTCCACTCCCAAGAATTGATGACATCCTAGATCAATTGGGTCGAGCAAAATATTTTTCATGCCTCGATCTAATGTCAGGTTTTCACCAAATCGAGCTAGAAGAAAGTTCCAGAAATGTAACGTCTTTTTCAACGAGCAATGGCTCATATCGTTTTACGCGACTACCTTTTGGTTTAAAAATAGCCCCAAATTCATTCCAAAGAATGATGACCATATCATTTTCTGGACTTGAACCTTCGCAAGCATTTTTCTACATGGACGACCTTAGGGTGATAGGCTGTTCCGAAAAACATATGCTTAAAAATCTAACAAATGTTTTTAACATATGTAGAAAATACAATTTAAAATTGCATCCACAAAAATGTTAATTTTTTATGCATGAAGTGACTTTTCTGCGTCATAAATGCACGGATAAAGGCGTATTGCCAGATGACAAAAAATATGACGTCATCAAAAATTATCCAGTCCCACATCACTGGGCAATAGCACATTTTCGACCATATATATGGCAAATACTTCATAGTGATGACAGATCACAGGCCACTCACGTATTTATTCTCCATGACAAACCCCAGCTCAAAGTTAACACGCATGAGGCTAGAATTAGAGGAGTATGACTTCACGGTTGAATACCTAAAGGGAAAAGACAATTTCGTGGCAGATGCCCCGTCTAGGATAACAATATCCGAGCTCAAGGACTTACAAGCTAAAGTCCTGAAAGTCACTACCAGGCACCAAACTAAACAGAAAAAATCCTGCGCAGGAAAAAAACAAGTAGATCTGCATAAGCAAACTCTTGACATTGCTTCTAAGCCCAAAGTATTTGAAGTCATTTTTAATGACGAAATACGAAAAGTAGTGACCTTGCGAATAACGGATTCCTTATGTTTATTTAAACGTTAGAGATTTATATACCAATGGAACTCTCGATTTAGGTCAGTTCTTCCAAAGGCTCGAAAAAGAAGCCGGTATATTAAAAATCAAAAACTAAAAGTGGCACCGTGCGAAAAGATATTTGAATTAATTTCAATTGAATCTTTCAAAAAAATGGGCAACAAAATATTAAAATTATTACGAGTAGCGCTACTCAAGCCGGTGACCCAAATAAAAAATGAAAAAGATCAAGAAGCAATACTGTTTACGTACAATGACGATCCAATTACAGGAGGTCATACAGGCATAACTAAAACGCTAGCAAAAATAAAAAGACACTTTTATTGGAAAAATATGACACGTCATATTAAAGAACACATAAAAAGATGCCACAAATGCCTGACGTCGAAAACAACGAAACATACAAAAACACCCCTGATAAAAACAGACACACCCACGCTTTTGACAAGGTAATAGTTGATACAATTGGTCCTTCACCTCGATCAGAGAATGGCAACGAATATGCAGTCACTTTAATTTGTGACCTTACAAAATATTTAGTAGCCATTCCAGTTGCAAATAAAAACGCAAAAACGATTGCAAAAGCAATATTTGAATCTTTTATTCTGAAGTACGGTCCAATGAAGACGTTCAAACAGACATGGGAACAGAATACAAAAATTCTATTATAAATGACTTGGGCAAATATTTAAAAGTTGACAATATAACGTCTACAGCACATCACCACCAAACCGTTGGAACAGTAGAAAGGAGCCATAGAACTTTTAACGAATATATTCGTTCCTATATATCCGTTGACAAAACAGATTGGGATGTTTGGCTTCCATTCTTCGTTTACTGTTTCAACACGACACCCTCTATGGCACATAATTATTGTCCATACGAACTAGTTTATGGTAAGCAAAGTAACTTACCAATAGAATTTAATTCAATAGATAGGATAGATCCTATATATAATGTAGATGACTATGCTAAGGAAGTAAAATTTAGAAATAAATACTATTACTACTACTACTACTATTAGAAGTAAATAAAGCTAAAAATAAAGATTATTACGATAAAAAAATAGTTAGCCTCGATTTAAAGGTAGGAGATAAAGTTATGCTAAGAAACGAAATAGCTATAAGTTGGATCCCGTTTTTTTAGGCCCCTTTGAGATCATAGAAATTGAAAACAATAATAATATAGTTATAAAAACAATTTAAAAAAAAAGCAGAAAGTACATAAGAAAAGGTCAAAAATATATAATACTTAAGAGTTTTAATGAAATAGAAACAACAAATTTGTTTTTATAAATAATTTTTAATATTTTTTTCTCCTTCTCTCAAATTTTTATTAAACTTAAATTTTTTGAGGTTTTTCTTAATATATGTACAAAGAATAATTCTGTAAGTAAAAAAAAAAGAAAAATAAAATAAATAAATAGTAAATCAAATAATACCCCCTGCGGGTAAGGGGAAAGAATATATCCGAGGTAGGCATGCCTGTCGTAAGAGGCGACTAAAATCCAAACTCCGTATACTGAGATTGATGTATACATAACTATGCAATGAGCAAAACAATAAGATATAGTACCCCAGGTGGCAGTCCAGGTTCACTGGAAAATCCACCCTCTTCGGAGGTCAGCTCTATGGATTCTGGGGAGAGCCAATTATTGCATTTAATAAATCCCTTCCTAAAAAGTGCAAGGGTATCTCGATCACCACATAGATGGTGCAAAACCAACAAAATTCGGTTCACCCAACAAAAGAGTTCACCCGTCACGCCTGCGCGCGCCAAAATAGACTCAGATAAAACAAAAAATCTTGAAAAAGATAATAACGAACTTCGACAAAAACTTGATCATGTAATGGAACTTTATCAAGAGCTTAAGAAAGAAGTCGATCTTCTTCGAAAAGAAAATGAGATATTGAAAAGCGAAAATCCTCCAATAAACTCAAAGTCTAGCTTGCCACAAGTCAATAATTGTAGATATGAAACGGACGAAGAAGAGCTAGCACGTGAAACGGAGAAGTCCTCAAAGAAACGATTGAGTAAAAAGCGTAAGGCTGGCTCTTCACCTGAAGCAGCCTCCTCTTTTGAAATAAGAGTTTCACCAAAACATGCGACAGTTAAAGAAAAACCTGTTAAGGAACAGCCCCCACCACCGATAAATGTTATCGGTATTGCGGAGTATAACAAGTTGCAAACCATATTTAAGGCATTATTACCATCGGCTTTTTAAATTATTTCACTTAACAACAACAAGTGGAAAGTTTGTGTGAAAGACCCCGAAAGTTATCGTATTCTGTCACGAAAACTAAACGAAGAAAAAGTAGAATGGTATACCTATGAAAATAAGTCGGAAAGACCCCTACGTGTTGTGGCAAGAGGTGTACACGCATCATGTTTAAAAGACGATATTATTAGTGATCTAAAAGAGCGCATCCTCAAAATCTTAGATGCGACGAACATTGTCAAAAGAGAGAAACAGAAAAAAGAGGGTGAAGCGATAGTGGTACAACGTGGTCTCCCACTATTTATACTTTCGTTCGATAAGACTGAAAAATTAGATGAAATTTATAAAATTAAAACAATTCTAAACATCGTAGTTAGGATCGAACCTCTAAGAAAGAGCACAAGGTTAATCCCTCAGTGTAAACGCTGCCAAGAATTCAATCACACCCAAACCTATTGCAAAAAAGAGCCAAGGTGTGTAAAATGCGCTGGAAAACATCTAACTGTTGACTGCAACGGAAAAAGTGAAAGTCCACCGACGTGCATTAATTGTAATGGAAATCACCCAGCAAGTTATAGGGGCTGTGGAGTAGCTAAAGAATTACAAAAGCGACGATCAAAATCTGCCACAACACAAAGAAACCCACCAAGGCAATTAGAAACCGCAATTCCCAAGAATGCCAAATCTACGAAAGGTCCAAGACCTAGTATCCGTAAGGTAAAGAAAACAGTGTCAGTACCTTCGGAGAAAATATCGAAGCAAGGAAATGCAGAAACATATGCCCAAATAGCGGCAAAAAATATACCCGTAAATAAAGGCACTGAAACAGACCCGGTTTCGAAAGTCTTTTCAATAATTTTGTCAAAGCTTGAAGAACAATGTGAAACAAATAAACTTATCTTTGATAGGTTAAGTAAGATCGAAAATTGTTTTCGACCCAAACCTCTTTCAAAAAATACATGATGGAAAAGCTTAAAATTCTAACGTGGAATGCCAACGGATTATTGCAAAAACTTGGAGAATTGGAGATGTATATGCGAGAAAATGATATTGACATATGTTTGATATCAGAAACGCATGCCAAAAATGAATCAAATCTTAAAGTCCACGGGTTTCATGACTACCACGCCATTCATCCTTCAAACAAAGCAAGAGGTGGATCATCATTGTATATAAAAGAATGCATTGAACACTCGACAGGCCTTAAAATAGAAGTGGAATCAATGCAATTGAGTAGTGTACAGGTTAAAACTAAAAATATTCCTCTCAATGTCTCTTCCATATATTGCCCTCCGCGTTGTAAAATTGATAAGAGTGAATTTACGACATTGATAAAGTCACTAAGTCCAAATTTAATTGTTGGTGTTGACTTTAATGCAAAGCACACCTTATGGGCCTCACGATGCATATCTCAAAAGGGTCGCATGCTATATGAAGCAGGAATGGAAATAATTGTGACTTTCATTCGACTGGCAAGCCAACTTACTGGCCAACTGATCCGTCGAAAATACCTGACCTGATCGATTTATTCATGGTGAAAGGAATACCCTCTAACCGTATAGAAATTTCAGAGGGCTATGACCTCTTCTCAGATCATTCTGCCGTCGTACTCATTATGAGCGAAAGCCTTGTTAAAATTGAAAAACGTTCGAGGCTAACAAACAGTAAAACCAACTGGGATGGATTTAAAAAAGATATCGAGGACAACGTTGGGTTAAGAGTATCATTACAAACGCCTCTTGAGCTTGAAGACGCAGTAGATACCTTTGTTCATATAATACAAAAAGCAGCTTGGGATAACACACCTTATCAAAGGCTAATGCCTCGCTTTAAAGATATAAAATATCCGCAAGAAATAAAAGATTTAGTGAAAGAGAAACGAAAAGCACGTAAAAAATGGCAGCAAACCCGTGCTCCTCAACACAAAGCTCATTTAAATCGCTTGAGTAATATGCTAAAAACGGCGATATCAGATTTAAAAAACCTTGAAGTTGAAAATTACCTTGAAGGCTTGACAGCGGGGAAAGAATCCAACTACTCACTTTGGAAAGCTATAAAAACAACGAAAAAACCAAAGCTTCCAGTGCCCCCGATTAATAAAAGCCAAAATGAATGGGCTAAAAGTGACAAAGAAAAAGCGACGGTATTCGCCGATTACTTAGAGGAAACCTCCTTTACATAATAAATGCCGCTCTAAGGTTAGAATATGTTCCGCGCCAATGGAAAGTTGCCGAAGTCATAATGGTATTGACACCTGGCAAACCATCTCACGAAAAGAAGTCTTACAGGCCGATTTCGCTTCTTCCTATTATATCAAAAGTTTTTGAAAGAATACTACTCCTGCGCCTGCAACCAATAACAGAAGAGAAACAATTAATACCTGAACATCAGTTCGGATTTAGAAGCAAGCATTCGACAATTGATCAAGTGCATAGAATTACTGACGTTATTGAGAGAGCTCTTGAAGAAAAGAAAATCTGTTCGACTGTCTTTTTGGACGTGTCGCAGGCGTTTGACAAGGTGTGGCACGAGGGCCTCAAATTCAAATTAAGACAAGTTCTGCCTGAAGGACCTTACAACATTCTAAACGTATATCTAAATAAAAGACTTTTTCGTGTAAGACACGGAAATGAATATTCTGATTTCAAAGAAATAGTGGCTGGGGTACCACAAGGAAGTGTATTAGGTCCAGTTCTGTACCTTTTATTTACACGCGATATACCTCGAACAGATGACACTATTGTAGCCACGTTTGCTGATGATACTGCAATACTAGCAGTAGGCAAAACGATTAGCGAAGCTACAATTAAATTACAAAATGCTCTTAATAATGTTAATGAGTGGACGAAAACATGGCGAATAGCGCTCAATGAACAAAAGTCAGTCCACGTGGACCTTACGTATAAAAAAATAAATAGATTACCCGTCTTTCTAAATACCGCTCGTGTTCCATTTGCAAATGAGGCAAAGTATCTTGGAATGACTCTAGACGCGAAATTAAAATGGAAGCTGCACGTGAAAAAGAAATGCGAAGAACTAAAAAGTAAATTAAGAGATATGAACTGGTTACTCGGTAAATATTCAAAGCTTAGTATTGAAAATAAATTGATTTTATACCGACAGGTTCTTAAACCTGTTTGGACTTATGGTATACAACTTTGGGGTTGTACCTGCGATTCAAACTTAAATAACTTACAAACGTTTGAAAATAAATTGCTTAGGTCATTTGTAAATGCTTCGTGGTATATAAGAAACGAAGATCTTCATAGTGATCTCGGGATTCCTACGGTGCGGGAGGAAATAAAAAGTTTTGCGCGAAAACATAGAAATCGACTATTAGAACACGCTAATTCAACGATTATTGACATTCTTGACGAGTCGAATTTAGTACGCCGTCTGCGAAGAACAAAACCTTCCAACTTGGTGCGGTGAACAGAAAACCGCTTTAAAATCGCGGATTAAGCAGGAACTTTCACCGGAAAGTAACCTGCAACACGTCACTTAACTTCGTTAAAAATAAATTGCTAGATAAATTTCAACTTAGTTGCAATCGGGAAGTGGAGGTGGTTTTAGTGTAGTAAGAATCTCACACTTCTATGAGCACGCTTTTTTCGGTCCTCATAGAGCCTGAATAGCAGGTTTTGCACCTACCCACGGGAAAATAACCACAAAAAAAAAAAAATAATACTGAAAAAAAAAATTATGAATTAAAATATATAAAATAAAAATATATTTATTTTAAATTTGTTAATCATTAAGTTTTATGTTCAATTAAATAACTCCATATAATTACGTTATTTCTTAAAAGAAGGGAGGTGTAGTGTGTTTATGTGCACATAGTTTATGCACGTGTCAGGTGACGAAGAGTTAAGCTTTGTAGTGAGTCAATAAAGAAAATTCAATAAAGATATTACAATTGCTATTTGGTGTCTAATAAAAAACTCATTTGGAAGAAAGATATTACAATAGGATCAGTAAGGGAAATCCTTAAAAATTGGGATTAAAAAACGGTAAATGGGAATAATGCCACTGCGTGAAGATAAGGGTAAGTATAAGAATGCTCTCTATAATTCTTTGTGTAACTTTACACGGACCAATCTAACTAAGTTCTGTTCACTAAAATTAGAACAATTATACATATGTTATTATAATATATATGTGATTATATATATATACCTATATAGTAACACGGTCCTTAACTACTAATGTAACCTACTAAATCTCCTCACTCTATACCCTACCACAAATCAACCCTATCTCGATGTCTTCATCACACAGCGGATCGACGAGTTACAATCTGCTTTGCCAGATGTTGATGGCAAGTTCTGGCCTATCCCTAGATGACGGTATCTGTAGGTAATTTCCCCAAAATGGCTCCCTTTTGGGGAGCCTTTCTACGCGCACTAAATAAACTATATACTAGGTTGATTGAACTCAGGAAAAGGTATAATTCACTTCATCAATATTAGAAAAATTAAATAGGTACTTAGTAAAATTCTTTAACCTTCGCACAGCAAGTTAAATTTTAGTTTTCGTAAATTCAGTTACCTTAGAAAAGATTTATAATTCAGAAGTTAAAAAAAAATAATATAAAAAAGAAACTAAATTGTAACAACAAAACCAAAAATAAAAATTTTAAGTTGATTTAAGTCATTGCTTTCTCGTCCTCTCTTCTTTCTTTTTTGTCATTAATTTAAATAGCTCCTAAATTAAAAATAAAAGCTCTCTGAGATAAGTAAAAGGTGAACTTAAAAGCACCTAATAAAAAACAAACACTTTCAATGCCTTAAAACATACTTCCCTAATCCTAATCAATTATAAAACTATAATTATGTGTCTACTTACACAATTATTAGCTGTAATTAACTTTCGATAACAGTCACTTTTTTCAAAAAAAAAAAAACTGCCTATGTTCCCGCTCACCTAATTCGAACCAAAAATTGATTTACGATTACGATCCTTCTTATTTCTACTTCTGTTCCTTTCTTTTTCTCCTTATTTTCTCTTTTCTTTAAACGATTGCTTTACATTCCTCTTGCATTCATTTCATTTTTTTTTTGCTTAGTATCGTGCCCGCAAGTTTTCTTTAGCTCGATCTATAAAATTTGTCAAAATAAATGTTCCAAAAGATTGAGTAAATAAACTTAGTTTCACCAAATAAGCACAAAATATATGAAGTGCTACAAATTACAAAAACAACTGGATCAATGCAAACATAACTAACACCAAAAAAATAAGAAAATATGGATATGCAATATGGATAATTACAACCCATAAGACAAGAGAACGACATCGCGTCGACGCACACCTCACACGTTTTGTTTTTCTCCATAAGGACCCTGAATATATGTACTCCTTAGTCCTGTCTGGATTCATCCAGCTGTTCAACCAAGGCCAGACATTTTGTCACCGAAGCCCGGCTTATTGACCTGAGCCAACACCCCTTTGTGACCCACAAGTATCTACTGATCAATTTATTAAGAGCTAAGCTCTTACAATATTTTTAATTAGGTTTTATTTTAATATCTCTCTTTCCTTTTTTTCTTTCTCTTATAGGTAGCCAACCATCAAAACTAAAAAAAAAGGCGATCGTCCATTACTAAAACATTAAAACTTCCCTTAACTTTCCTGTCACTTTGACCCACTTTAAACGATGATGTAATCGCCCGCAGGTATAGAACATCACACAGGGACACAGGGTAGCTGAGATGGCTCTATATGTGTCAAAGTAAACATCCCCTGTGTGCATTAGTTTAAGTATAGCTTGAACCAAATCATTTGGCTATTCTACTGCGCAGCTCTCTTTAAATTTCTCTGCTCATCTCTTTAATTTTGAAAGATACACACAAATATATGAAAAAAAGAAAAAAATTATGTCCATACTAATGTTGTTGTCTTTATCGCTGCAGCGAAAATAAAATACTGAGGCACTAAGGTGGGTGAGTTTTGTTTAAAGCTTCGCTCACAGTAAAATAGAGATGAATTTACCACCTCGAAGTCAGCCGGCGCACTTTCGATTTTCGCGAAAAAAAAATCTTAGGCGATGTATTCCTAATTGCACATTTCAAAAATCAAAAAAAATTTAAATGCACACCTCTTGTTTTTTTTTTAACATTGAAAATGTTTATAGGGTCGTTTTGGATAAATTATGGTGTTACTAAAATGAATAAAGTGAATAAATGTGTATATGAGATGAACGCTAGCGTATAGGGGGGATACGATCGAATTTTTGGTTGGTGTTACCAGAATGAATAAAGTGAACAGATGAACGTTGGCGTATACGGAGGATATGATTGAACTTTTGGTTGGTGTTACTAAAATGAACAAAGTATGGAGATGAGTGCTAGCGTATAGGAAGTGTACGATTGAATTTTTGGTTGGTGTTACTAAATTGAATAAATGAATTTTAATTCTATATTTTTATAATTAAAAATGTGAGAGTCAATGCAGTCAGCAGTTAATTGTGCAGCTTCAGTTGAAAAAAAATCATTTGAAAAGAAAATGTATTTAGATGTGCAAAATTATGTTTTTTTTTTTAATTCAAACTTTAAGTAGGGCTTTTATGTGAAATGGTCGAAAAACCAAAAATCTAAATAAGTTGTGCTAGAGTGACAACTTTTTTCTTTATCAATAGTTACGTTTAATATAACAATTTCGTTTATATTTTTTGAAATTCCAAAAAATCTACAAAATGAGATATTAAAAAAAATCATTTGAAAAGAAATTGTATCTAGATGTGCAAAATTATGTTTTTTTTTTTAATTCAAACTTTAAGTAGGGCTTTTATGTGAAATGGTCGAAAAACCAAAAATCTAAATGAGTTGTGCTAGAGTGACAACTTTTTTCTTTATCAATAGTTACGTTTAATATAACAATTTCGTTTATATTTTTTGAAATTCCAAAAAATCTACAAAATGAGATATTAAAGGTTGTAACTTCAAAATTTAAAAATAGATGGTTCATAAATTATTTACTAGACATTAGGGTTAGATCTAACTGTAATACATTTTATAGTTTAAGAAAGATAATAAATAACTGATTGCTTTTCGTTTCCGGAAATTCTTATAATATTGTTATTTATATTTTTATATTTTTTTTTAAATAAACTAATTTCTATCGATCGATTTTTGGCAGTTATATTTTTTATCTTTTTAACTATTCCAATTAAAAATCTCTAATTCATACAGGTAATAGATTACACAAATCTACATATAATATGTAAAATTTGTAATATTTAAAAGCATCTGAGATGACATAATTACATATTACTGTTCATTAACATACTACCTAATAACTCTTTGGTCTGTGCACCTATACAATTTATTTTTTTATTCGCACCTTCAATAATTGACAATTAATTTGATATATCATACGTAGCTGTACGTTCTTTATAAGCCTCACAAATCTAAAATACAATTTGATTAAAAATTGGTACTAATATTCAATCAATATTCCTATAGTTCATCGTCATCGTTGATTTGCAAGTTTGTGTTACGAGAATCAGCCCAAATAAGAAGAACACAAATATTTCCCATAGTGCCACAGTTCATTCAAAATGTCTCTTTCTCTCTCTCTGTTCATTATGTTTTTTGATTTGTTTCATTATTTGTCTCTATGTCAGTGAATTACTGAAGAAAATGACTTTTCATTCAAGTTCAGTATTCATGTTCACTCGTTCAAGGTTCTTGTGTTCCTTGTTCACTGTTTGTTCAGTCGTGTAGATGCTTCGATGGGGGTAGTTTGCTCTGCTGCTCGGCAATTATTTTTGTCTGCTAATACCTACCTAGTTAAATTAATAGAATGCGATTTGATGCGTTTGGTTATAGATACTTTAGTAGGCAGAAGGGTAAGATGCCTTATGGGATATGTTTGGTTAGTAGGTAGGTACTTTAGTAAGTTAGGTAGGATGCTTGTGAGATTCGTTGTTTTTGTTTTTATTTTGTTAATTATTTTACTTTTGAGTTTTATTTGGGTATAATTAGACGGATTAACGAAGAAAATAAAGATATGAAATAAAAAAACAAGAGGAAATAAAAATATACATAGGTCAATGAAATCTGGAAACTAAAACGGAAACCGCTTTATTTATTAGATTTTTTATAAGGTTGAATAGTTAGACAGTTGTTTTAGAAGTCCTTAATAGTTGAAAATATGCCCTATGGATATAGTAAAATAAAACGTCAGTTTAGAAAAATCTTAGACAGCCGAAGCCTTTGCCCAAGTTAGACAAATTTAGGACAGCAGTAAACAAAGTTTATTAATAAATTTTTGAAGTTGGACGGTTGTCTATAGTTATAAACAAAGCTTATAAATTCGACTGAAAATGTGTTTTCTATTTTTTAAAATGCGACAAACGCCCTTACTGGGATAGTTATTCAAAATAGACTTGTTGAAAAGACTAAAAGTCGATTTATTGTTATTGCAAATTTCAATTGGTAAATACTTTTATATTTGACTATTATGATCGACTTTTGTCCATTCAAATTCTTCGGAATAGACTTGCAAGAAGCCCCAAAATTAATGAAAAAAACACAATGAGGAAAAATAGAATTTTGCGGAGACTTTACACTCACCAGCATTGAATATTTGTTTGTTGGCATATGTAAGGGAGAAAATCAATTTATTAGTTAGCGTTGCCTACAACACACGTTATAAGAGCTACGAAAAATAAATTCAAATTCAAGAAAAAAGTAACATGAGCAGAAATATTGAATTTTTGGTTGGTGTTACGACAAAGCTAAGTCAAAAACAAAATTAAAATTACCACACAAAGAAAATGAAAATTTAAAGATAGAAGGAGCTGATTCGGGGTCTTCAAAGGTTGAACCCACTGGTCCCCATGCATGACTGGATGGTGATAAAGGCGGAGGAGCCGCAAAAGACCAGCACCTCATACCTCTTGAAGATCAGCGAGGAAAGCAGAGGGGCCCTCATAAAAGCGGACTTCAAGCTTCGTTTTGGCATCAGGCATGCCAAAATTAAAATCCTGCAGAATCAGGGACCAGATGCTGATAAAGTAGATGATAACGCTGAGTTCAGCGCTGTTGTCGACGGATCGGCAGTCCCTAAAGATGCAGGCCCTTCACCAAATTAAAAACGCGCTGATGGTCATACAGATTAATCTGAAGCACTCTAAATGTGCTTCGGATAATCTGAGAGTTTTCCTCAGTGAGGAAAACATTCACATTGGCATTATCCAAGAACCATGGGTTAATGGCCTCAGAGTGAGAGGCCTCCAAGACACCCAATACGACCTTATATACAAACCAGTTAATCCAGAACAAGGTAATCCTAGAACTTGTATCTTAGCTAAAAAACACTTAAAAGCTTTTTTGTGTCCCAATTTTAGCACTCCCGATTTGACAGTTGTCAGGCTGGAAGACAAAGAGACAAAGGGACTACTTGTAGCATCTGGCTACTGCGACCACAACCGAGAATCACCGCCTGAGGAGGTGAAGATACTGATTGAAGCAGCGAAACTAAAAAAAGCGAACCTTCTGATTGGATGCGATGCGAACGCACGGCATCGGATCACAGATGGATCCTCTTCAACATAGGTTTCAAGGTAGAAACCCCTCCCCCATATAGAAACCCTAAAAGAACTGACTGGAAGAAATTCAGTCAGATCGCAAAATCCAAACTAGGCAATTTACCATTAATTAGTGTAGAATCTGTTGAAGTTCTTGAATCTAAGGTAAAGACTTTCGAGGCAGCTATTAACACTGCCTTCAAAGTCTCTTGTCCGGTTAAGCATAGCCGTAAAAAATTCCCTCCTTGGTGGAATGAAGATCTATCTGCGCTAAGAAAAATGACCAGAAAAATCTTCAATATCTGTCAGAAGGAGAAGTTCTTCCAACCGTATAAAGACATTCTCAAAGAATACAAGCGAGCCATAGCAGCATCCAAGAAACTGGGATGGAGAGAATACTGTCACTCCATAGAAAATATTAAAGATTCTGCCAGGCTTAGTAAAGTGTTATCGAAGGAATATTGCAATCCTTCGTTCCTGAAAAAATCTGACAATCTCTGGACAGCCTCTCCAGCTGAGTCCTTGGAACTGCTGATGACAACGCATTTCCCGGGTTGCGTGAACAGCAACCCTGAAACGCTTAGTAATACGAACACCAATTTAGCTTATAGGGAGCAAATCAATTCCGTTATAACTGGAGATGGTATTTCATGGGCTATTAATACTTTCTCCTCTTATAAATCACCAGGCCTTGATGGCATAATACCTATTATGCTACAGAAACTGCAAGATTTGGCAGTGCCATGGCTTGAAATGATTTTCAAAGGTTGCCTCTATCTCAATCATGTACCTGAGTCATGGAAACATGTAAGAGTGGTCTTTATTCCGAAAGTCGGTAAGAGAGGTCATGAATTCGCGAAGAACTTCAGACCAATTAGCCTGACATCTTTTGTACTTAAGACACTAGAGCGCATTCTTGACACTCACATTAGAGTTATACTAGTTGGTCGTCCTCTTGATGAATCACAACATGCATACCTCAAAGGCAAGTCTACGGAGACTGCCCTGCATGAAGTGGTTCGTACAATCGAGAAGACAATTCACTATAAAGAATATACCCTCGCAACCTTCCTAGACGTGGAAGGTGCCTTCAATAATGTCCTAACTGAATCCATTCGCGAATCACTTGCTCACTTCGGGATAGAAGGCTTCATATCTGAATGGATTGTTTCTATGCTCAGTGACAGAAGGATTCAAGCATCGTTGGGAAACACTACAGCTACTAAATATGTTAGTAGAGGAACACCCCAAGGTGGGGTCCTCTCCCCTCTTCTATGGCTTTTAGTCATGGACAAAATTCTTGTCAAGCTAAGATGTAGTGGTGTGAAAGCAGTAGCGTATGCTGATGATTTGGTTTTATTGGTCTCAGGTTTACCACAGTGTTAGCAACTGGGCCACAAGTAGTGGACTAGGGGTTAATCAGAGTAAAACGGAACTGATGCTCTTTACTACCAGGACTAAAATACCTACCTTCACCCCACCTCGACTTAACGGACAAACTCTATCCTTATCTTCTAAAGCAAAATACCTCGGAGTTATTCTTGACCCCAAATTGAATTGGAAGGTAAATATTGAAGAACGGGTTAAGAAAGCCTGCATAGCTTTCTATGCCTGCAGAAAAACATTTGGTAAGATGTGGGGCCTACAGTCGAAGATGATCTTGTGGACGTACACTGCCGTGGTTCGACCGATTTTATCATACGGATCGATTGTGTGGTGGCCTGCACTTAGCAAACAATATAATATTGGAAAACTTAAGAAGGTACAAACAACGGCTAGCGTCGGCACTACAGGAGCCCTTCGAACTTGTCCAACAGATGCCCTTAGCGTTATCCTGCACCTTCTACCACTCGACCTTTATATAAAATATCTAGCGGCATGCAGTGCTGTAAGACTAAAAGAATCTAATTGTTGGTTTTCAAAACCCTATGGTCATGGAAATATAACAAAATTGATTCCTCAGGATATTTTTCTAACGAACACCGACTACTGTATTCCCCCTCTTGGCCTAGGCGGGGACTTCAAAGCCGTTTTTCCAACCAGAGAGGATTGGAAAAATGACATTGTTACGAAGGACTACGACACTATAATCTTCACTGATGGGTCTAAGATGGAGTGCGGTGTTGGTTCTGGAATTTTTTCTAAGACCCTTAATATATCCAAGTCCCTCAGACTACCAGACTTTGCTAGCGTATTTCAAGCTGAACTACTAGCAATCAGGGAAGCATGCAAGTTACTCAAATCAAACCATAATCAATTCAGGAACACAGCAATTTGCTCCGACAGCCAGGCTGCCATTAAGGCTATTAAATCGGCTACATCCACCTCTGTACTTGTCCAGCAATGTCGAGATGAACTATCAAGTCTGAACATTAACCTCCAGGTCACTCTCATTTGGGTTCCAGGTCACAGTGACATAGAGGGTAATGAACGGGCTGACGTCTTAGCTCGACAAGGCTCGGCCCTTCATAGCTCACTAGCGGTAAATGTAAATATGCCTATTGGTGCTGTGAAGAGAAATATTTTCTCGATTTTTCTCGATGAATCTAACCACAGATGGAGCAGTCTTACAAACTGTGTCATATCAAGAATGATATGGCCATCCAACTCGTTCTAACGATCTTATATGCAGACCCAGGCGCGATATAGCCAGGATCACAGCAATATGCACCGGACACTGGCCCATAGGGGAGCATGCAAGGAGGCTGGGAATCCCCTACAACTCCCACTGTCGTAGCTGTGGAGAACCTCAAGTAAAAGAAACTGTAGTTCATTTTCTTTGCAACTGCCCTGCTTTAGCCAATTCTAGATTGTCATCTTTTGGAAAGGCCTTCCTCGATGACCCAAAAGAGCTTTCTGAGAAGAAAATCAAAGATCTGATTATCTTTTTGAATGCGACTAAATGGCTCTAACAATAGTCCGTTAAAGTCTATAAAGCCATATAATTCCGTATTAAATCCCTACTAGGTTAACACAAGTAATTGGTATCAAAACGGCGCACTCCAGCGCTAATTGAGTCGCAAGGCCAGGGCTAGTGACTGCCATCTCTACCTACCTACCTAAAGATAGAAGACCCGCGGAAAAAATAAAGGTCAGTAAAATGATAAAAGGTGGGAAGTGTACAGCCTCTCTGTTTAAAAGAAGGTTCTTTCTTGTATTTTTGAATTGAAACAAAATAAAGACCCACAAAGATAATAAGTTAAATTATATGTTGTGGAGACGTAACAACCCCTAGCATTTAATGTTTGTTTGAAGGCATGTATTTAGAGGAAAATTAAATTTAAGTTAAAGGATTTAGGAAAAATAAATACAGATGCAGATCGAAAAAAAAACAAGGAATGAGAGTTGAAATTTTGAATTTTTGGTTGGTGTTACAACAAAGCAAAAGAAAAAAGAAAAAGTGTGTTACCAGACAAGGATAATAAATAATATGAAACTAGGAGACAAGTGGCAGAAAATATAGGTCAATAAATTGACAAAAGGAAAATATTAAATCTCTTTTGTATTTTTGAAAATGAAACAAAATTTGAAAAAAAAAAACTAGAAAGGAAATATGACAAATAATATTTTGTTGAGTTACGTCTCAATCGAACCAACATTGAATATTGTATTTTTGGAAAATCAAATTTTAGCTAGTGTTAACAAAAACGAGATATTGAAAAGGAAAAAACCAATACATAACAAAATAACAAAACAAAAAAATAGCAATACATGTCAACATCCATTTGTTTGTAGTCAAAATTTTGTTGATGATAGAACAAAGGGAATATGAAATACTTAACCGAATTTTTAAAAGAAAAAGTAAACGAAAATTATGCAATAGTATACATAAACAAATAAATTTGGTTGCACAACAGCTCGTGAAGAACCAAGGCCTAGTGACTTACAACTCTCAACCATTCCTGTGTGCGTATTTTTGGCAGGAAAGGAAGGGACCTACAATTTTTTGCCGAGTCCAAACGGCTAGATGAGAAGCACTTATTCATGACAAGTATACTCTTGGAAGATTTGTCAGTTCCTCGCAAGAGGCAGTACCTCGCGAAAAAAACATTTCTGTTTTTAGGTGGCAGCAGCTGGGAATCGAACCCAGACCTTTGGCATCACAGTTCTACGCACTAACCATCATGCCACGAGGTACCACTATGCAAAAGTATAGCCTTATTTTAAGTTTTGTATCATCTTCGTATATTTGGGTATTTGATAATTTATTTTATTCAGTTTTGTTTGTATGAAGCAATAAAAAGTTCAGATGATAAAATTTTTGTTCAGACAATGTCTCAAGAATGATCAAAATAGGGAATGATAAAATGGCTTCAAATTCCTTAAGTGTTTTAAAAGCTGTAGAAAAAAAAATCTATTTATGCGCTACTATGTGCAAGTACAGGTAGAAATGCGAGTGCAAGTATGCTTATTAAGTTTGGCTAAAAACTTTTTTAAATTTTTTTAGTTCAATATAATTTTTAGATTGATCTTAGTAAAAATCATGATTAAAATTGGTATAAATTGGTGTACTTGGAAACCAGTAAAGATAAAATTCAAAATAAAAGAAAGATTAATAATTATAAAGATTAAAGATTTCTCTAGCACAGATAAGTCATTTTCAATGTCCCCATTGTTACTCAAGGAGTGAAATCTGTAAATTTTTTAAATATAAACAAATTGCACTTTGTATGGAAATTTCAAATGCTCATATCTTTGTAACCAAGTCGAATATCTAAATGCACAGGAGCTTAAATAATTGCTCATTTTGAAATTTAATTTGCACACCAACATTTTTTTTGTTACATGCTCCCTCACTTAATAAATCAATAATTAAAATTTTGACCAAATTTATTGGTTAATAATCCAAGTAGATGTTATAACAAACCAACCCACAAAATTTATAGTTATCAATAGCACAATGGAAGAGTATCCGGACATGCACTTTTTATTTTTGCATCTACTCATTGTTATGTTGCATTTTCAATAAATAAGCAGATAAATGATTATTAATTACATTATAGACTAAAGCAAATGTGAAATTTGTACTTAACTCCTTTCAAGGTACAATACATACATAGTATGTAATATATGTGTTTGTAATAGGTAAATTAAATTAAATTTCGAAAAATTGTCCATTTATGAATTCAATATGCACCCAATGATAATTTGCATATTAATATTTTAAATTTCCCTACCCGCCACTTTTTTGAACTAAATATTAAAATCATAAAAAAAAAAACTACCAAAAAGACAATTTCGTGTCTGACTAAAATTGAAATATCTCGATGGAAAAAAATAGTTTTGAGTTCTTAGCAACTATTTTCGATTAACAACGTTAAGATCGAATTTGCACACCAATAGTTTTTTTTCCCACCTCCCCTTTTCCCTAAAATTGATATTGATAAACAATGAAAAAAATATACCAAAATGAAATTTACATGTCTCACTAAAACTGTTATTACTCGTTGGAAAAAAATAATTTTGAGCTTTTAGTAATTATTTTTAATTAACAACGTCAAGGTGAAATTTGCACACAAAAAGTTTTTTTTCCCACCCCCCCTTCTCCCTAAAATTGATATTGAAAAACAAAGAAAAAAATATACCCAAATGAAATATACATGTCTCACTAAAACTGTTATTACTCGTTGGAAAAAAATGATTTTGAACTTTTAGTAACTACTTTCAATTGACAACATCAAGGTCGAATTTGCACACCAAAAAATTTTTTTTTCTCACCCCCTCTTTTCCCTAAAATTGATATTGAAAGACAATGAAAAAAAATATACCCAAATGAAATTTACATGTCTCACTAAAAGTGTTACTAGTCGTTGGAAAAAAATAATTTTGAGTTTGTAGTAACTATTTTCGATTAACAACGTCAAGGTCAAATTTGAACACCAAAAGTTTTTTTCCCACCCCCCCCCCTTCTCCCTAAAATTGACATTGAAAAACAATGAAAAAAATATACCCAAATGAAATTTTCATGTCTCACTAAAACTTTTATTACTCGTTGGAAAAAAAATGATTTTGAACTTTTAGTAACTACTTTCAATTGACAACATCAAGGTCAAATTTGCACACACCAAAAGTTTTTTTTTTCCCACCCCCACTTTTCCCTAAAATTGATATTGAAAAACAATGAAAAAAATATACCCAAATGAAATTTACATGTCTCACTAAAACTGTTATTACTCGTTGGAAAAAAATAATTTTGAGTTTTTAGTAACTATTTTCGATTAACAACGTCAAGGTCGAATTGGCACACCAAAAGTTTTTTTTCCCGTTCACACTCATTGAATTTTGAAAAAAGTCATGACTCTAGAGTCGTCGTGTAAAAGGGTACTTCACTAGGCAACCAGGTTGCCGGCAATTTTAAGGCCTGGTGCCTTGGCAACTTTTAGTTGCTCGCCCCAGTAACTTTTTGTTGCTCCCAATTCAAGTACGTTGAGTTATATGGGAGAGCACCCAAGGCAACAAAGTTGCCGGCAACTTTAAGTTGTTCGAAGTTGCTCGAGGAACTTTTTCCCGACAACCTTAAGTTGCTTGCCACCTCCCACTGAAGAACTTTTGCTGCCGGCAACTTGTCAAGGATGACCGTCTTCAACGATAAAATCTTACATATAGATTTTCAGATTTCTGAATTTTCTAATCCTCTGATTCTGGTTTATCAAAAATGAGCTATAAATTTCAATGTTTTTATTTGGTATTCACATTTTTATTAACGTTGTAATGGTGTCCGTGTCAAAATTCAACACAACAAATACACAAGAACACGACGTCAAATGGCCCAGTGGGTGCCAGGCCTTACAAATTGTACATTTCAATTAATTTTCTTTTGCATTTAAACACAAAACAAAATAGTTGTAAATGTCAACAAAAAACATAAAAACACAAACGTAAATTCCAAAAAGTTTCTCGGAAGTTGCTTAGTGGGCGATGTCCAGCAACTTTAGCTGCTGGAGTTGCCGGCGACTCTGAAAAACTGAAAGTTGCCGGCAACTAAGTTGCCCAGTCGGCGTGAGGTCTTAAAGAAGTTTACATAACTTACTTAATAAAAAAACTTGTAGGTAGGTCCAGGAATCGAAAGCGGGATCCTCTGCACCGAATGTTTTGCTCTCTAACCACTTCACCAATCTCAGATATAAAATTCATTGCACTAATTTGAATTTACTTTTATTTCAAACTGTCTCCTAGGAGACAAATAGCTAGGGCTTGCATTAAAAAGATCATTTTCTTCAAGAAAAATATTTTTAAATAATAAATAAAACTAATAGGTGAATACAAGCACATATCGTTAAATAAATAAATAGATAGGTACAATTGATTAGTTAACAAATACTAACCTAAGACATGTGATAAGAAATACATGTGCTCGGATGATATAAATTATAAAATGGCCGATTATTGCTTTAAGGGTCACTATGTTCACTTATACAAGCAATATAGAAATGAAGTTAAGCAAAATATCATAAGGATTGTGTAATAACTTTACTGGATGACTATTGAAGCGAAAGCTCCTTGCTTATTTCATAGAAGTAATGTAAAGAAATTAAAGAAACATTGGTACACCAGTAATAATCCAATAAGGTAGTTACTTCATTTCAGAAACGTAACAGGAGCGCTATAGAAACAAATGTTTTGTGTCTAAATGCAAAAGAAAATTAATTGAAATGTACAATTTGTAAGGCCTGGCACCCACTCGACAACCCCCAGGAACTTAAGTTGCTCGCCATTGCCCACTAAGCAATTTTCGAGCAACTTTTTGAAATTTGACGTCGTGTTTTTCCGCGAGCAACTTCGAGCAACTTAAAGTTGCTGGCAACTTAAAGTTGCTGACAACTTTGTTGCCTTGGGTGTTCTCCCATATAACTCAACGTACTTGATTTGGGAGCAGCAAAAAGTTACTGGGGCGAGCAACTAAAAGTTGCCAGGGCACCAGGCCCTAAAGTTGCTGGCAACCTGGTTGCCTAGTGAAGTACCCTACTACACGACGACTCAAGAGTCATGACTTTTTTCAAAATTCAATGAGTGTGAATGGGAAAAAACATCTGATCTCACCTTCACCCTCATTGAATTTCGAAAAAAGTTTGTGGAGTCTTTTTCTGTTCCCGATTCCGAGAGGGAATAGTTTTGGAACACGCATACATTATACAACTTTCCGCCGGATAACTTGTCAAAAGTGATAAATACATGATGTGTAGTGTGTAATTTTATGTTTTCATACTCGATTGGAATCAAAAATGAGTGGAGCAGCTAGAAAATCTAATCGAAAACGATATACATAATATGTCTGTTCGTGTACTTCCCAAAACCACGAATTTCTACGAATTTAATTTTTCTTATTATGAACTTTGATGACGTTGTTAATTGAAAATAGTTACTCAAAACTCGAAATTATTTTTTCCAACGAGTAATAACAGTTTTAGTGAGACATGTAAATTTCATTTGGGAATATTTTTTTCATTGTTTTTCAATATCAATTTTAGGGAGAAGGGGGGGTGGGAAAAAAAAACTTCTGGTGTGCAAATTCGATCTTGACGTTTTTAATCGAAAATAGTTACTAAGAACTCAAAATTATTTTTTTTCCAACGAGTAATAACAGTTTTAGTGAGACATGTAAATTTCATTTGGGTATATTTTTTTCATTGTTTTTCAATATCAATTTTATGGAAAAGGGGGGGTGGGGAAAAAAAAAACTTTTGGTGTGCAATTTTGACCTTGATGTTGTCAATTGAAAGTAGTAACTAAAACTTCAACATTATTTTTTTCCATCGAGATAGTACAATTTTAGTCAGACACGAAAATGTCTTTTTTGTAGTTTTTTTTTTTATGATTTTAATATTTAGTTCAAAAAAGTGGGGGGTAGAGAAATTAAAAATTTTAAAATGCAAATTATCATTGGGTGCATATTGAATTCATAAATGGACAATTTTTCGAAACTTTATTTTATTTACCTATTACAAACACATATATTACATACTATGTATGTATTGTACCTTGAAAGGAGTTAAGTACATATATGTGCAATAATGCATATTTTACATTTGCTTTAGTCTATAATGTAATTAATAATCATTTATCTGCTTATTAATTGAAAAATGCAACATAACAATGAGGAGATGCAAAAAAAAAGAAAAGTTTATGCCCCACACAGGACTCGAGAACCCATGACAATCGGCTGCCGGCCACATACTCTTCCATTGCGCTATTGATAACTATAAATTCTGTTGGTTGGTTTCTTATAAGATCTACTTGGATTATTAAACAATAAATTTGGTCGAAATTTTAATTATCGATTTATTAAGTGAGGGAGCATGTAACAAAAAAAAATTTGGTGTGCAAATTAAATTTCAAAATGAGCTATTATTTAAGCTCCTGTGCATTTAGATATTCGACTTGGTTACAAAGATATGAGCATTTGAAATTTCCATACAAAGTGCAATTTGTTTATATTTAAAAAAAAAAAACAGGAGGTGTGCAATTAAAATTTTTTTGATTTTTGAAATGTGCAATTAGGAATACATCGCCTAAGATTTTTTTTTAAGCGAAAATCGAAAGTGCGCCGGCTGACTTCGAGGTGGTATAAACTTTACTTCGAAAAGAATAAAATTAGAATTTTTGTTTTTATCAATGGGAAAAATTTCGGTGCACTTATAATAAAAAAATTAATCTATTGCAAAATGCAATGTGGTTAAATATAAAAAATGTACCTTTGAGTTCAGACTAATTACTAAATAGTTTAGGGATTATTGTTTGTTTGTATGCTTTAGGTTTTATGATTTGCGGCTTAGCAGATATGATCCGGGGCGATATGTGTTAGAACTAAGAAATATCAACCAGCGCTCTGGCAATACCATGCCAATGACAGAACGATTTACATTTATTTTATACTTGGCAACACTCTTGCTTTTTAAATTCAACGACTGAATATGTCACTCTCTTCTAGAAACTTCTTACGCAATCATTCATTCTTCTTTTTATTAAAATAAACCTCTGCTAAAAATATAGTTTTGCGTTTTCAATTCATCAGGTTATGGGCCCAGTCCCAAATGGAAAGTATATAAATATTGTTTGAAATTAATAAAAAGTAAAGAAACATGTCGAACAGCATGAATTCCATCAGGCCACTCGTCAGCGACAACTATGATACGTGGGTCATGCAAATCGAGGCCGTGATGGTGAAAGCTGGAACATGGAAGCATGTAAATGGAGCATCACCAAAACCCGAACTTGTTGAAAACAGCGATAAGTCCAAAAAGGATCTTCAGAAGTGGTTGGATGACGACGCGAAAGCAAAGTCAGACTTGATTATTGCCATCGATCCGAGTCTATTGCGTCTCGTTAAAGGATTGGACACGGCAAAGGGTGTCTGGGAGCGATTAAAGTCTGAATTTGCTTCCACGGGACCAACGAAGAAGGCAACATTGCTGAAACGTGTGGCGACATATAAAATCCAGGAAAGCGACGATATGCGAAAGAATTTAATGGAATTCTTCGATGCAGTGTCGCAACTAAAGTGTATGGATGTTGATATACACGAGGAGTTGTTATCGATTCTTTTATTGAATGGATTGCCACCGAGTTTCGAACTGTTCAAGTGTGCAATGGAGTCTCACGACAACCTTCCGAAGCCCAGTATTCTGAGAGAGAAAATTCTCGAGAAGTACGATGCAACAAATCAACGTAGGGAGGACGACAAATCCGAAGCGATGTATGTCCGACGAGGTGCTAGTCAGAGCAAATCGAAGTTCGAACGAGGAGCGCAGCAACGAAAGCATGGCAATGGCAATACGATTGACCGAGACACATCTTTTAAATTCAGATGTTTCAAATGTCATGAACTTGGTCACAAGGCGTCTATGTGCACGAAGAACATCAAACCGAAGTACTCTTCACGATGTGAATCATCAGCGAAAGCAGAAAGTACATTCCACACGATGGAAGACCAAGCTTTGGGAATGCAGAAAAGTGAATTTGAAAGACGATGGTGTTTGGACAGTGGTTGCACGTCCCACATGTGCAACGATGAGAGTTTGTTTACATCCAAATCCTCTGCGATGCAAGGAAAGCTGCTGCTGGCAAACGATTCCAGTACGAATGTCGATGCGAGAGGAGCTATAAGGATTGTCACTACAGACGGGTTGTCTGAAAGGTCAGTAAAACTCGAAAACACATTGTTGGTAAAGAACCTTCGAACTAACCTATTATCTGTTGCGAGGATAACCGACCACGACAACATCATCACGTTCGATAAAGAGAAGGCAATCGTCCGAGGAAATGACGGTGAAGTCAAAGTAGTTGCGAGCCGAGTTGGACAACTATATTATGTCCAAGAAAGCACAGCACAAGCGTGTATGCTGGATGTGAGTGAACCCAAGATTGAATTATGGCATCGCAGGCTCGGTCACCTGAACGAACGAGACCTTCTGGATATGCACCGAAGGAATGTGGTGACAGGACTCTCTCTGAACGAAAACGAAAAGCTCGGTACTTGTAGCGTATGTCTCAGCGGAAAAATGACGAGGTTGCCGTTTCCCAAGAAGTCAAATAGAAGCACAAAAGTTTTGGATCTTGTGCACACTGATGTGTGGGGACCTTCCAGAGTCGATTCGTTAGCAAAGTCGAGATATTTCGTCACTTTCATTGACGATTGTAGCCGTTGGTGCGAAGTTAGATTTTTGAAGCAGAAAAATGACGTTTTTCGCGCTTTTAAGGATTACAAAGCCCAAGTTGAGACACAAACTGGTCGCAAAATAAAATGCTTGATGTCAGATAACGGAGGAGAGTTCTGCAACCATGAATTTGATGAATTCCTACGACTGAACGGGATAAGAAAACGACTTACAGTTCCACATACGCCACAGCAAAATGGCGTGGCGGAACGGAAAAATCGAACGCTTGCTGATATGGCAAGGTGCCTCCTAATCCAATCTGGTGTTGAAAATGAATTTTGGGCAGAAGCAATTGCAGCTTCGAATTACCTACGGAACCGATGCCCTACAGTCAGTTTAAATGGACGCACACCATTTGAGTTCTGGAACAAAAGATTGCCAGATTTGAGGCATCTAAAGGTTTTCGGCGCAAGGACTTTTGTTCTTGATAAAGCTCCTGGTAAGGACAAATTCGAAGCGCGTTCAATGGAGGGCATCCTGGTTGGGTACTCCGACGTATCCAAGGGTTATCGTGTGTGGATCCCTGAAAAACAGAAAGTAGTCATTACGAGAGACGTCAAGGTTATAGAACATGATTTAGCTACTATGAAAAGTCAAGAAAAACATGTTACTATTCCAAGTGATGATATTGAACTTGAGTCAGCTTCAATAGATTTGGAGACACATGATGAGTTTGAGCCTCCGATGGAGAAGAAAAATGTTCGTAAAGTTTATCAAACGCGGTCTGTTTCGAAGTCGGCCAAGCAGAGACAAGTCGAACAACCAACAGAAGACGATGCTGATGCCGAAGATGAAACCGACGATGAAGTTTACGACGATGCCGTAGACGAAGATGAAATTGAGATGGCGAACATTGGAGAGTTGTCACTCGAGGATGCGATGTCTGGAGCAGAAGCACAAGAATGGCTGGAAGCAATTAAAGAAGAGATTCGAGCGCTTATCAAGAACAATACGTGGGACCTAGTTGAGCGTCCAGAGAACAGAAGTGTTGTAACGAGCAAAATTGTTCTACGAAATAAAATGAACGCAGATGGTTCTTTGAAACGAAAGAAGGCTCGTGTCGTTGCTCGAGGTTTCACACAGCGCAAAGGAATCGATTTTGAGGACACCTTCGCTCCTGTAGCCCGCCTCGAATCAATTAGACTCCTGATGGCTCTAGCAGTCCGTGAAAATTTGAAAATTTATCAAATGGATGTCGTGGCAGCGTATCTAAATGGTGAGCTGGAACAAGAGATCTTCATGGAAACTCCAAAGTATCTTCAACAGTCGTTGCAAATGCTATCAAGAGAGAACCAAAAGGGGGATAGCGTGATGAAAAAGGCCAAACAAATGCTCCAAAAGCTCAAGAATGGCAATCATGTGTGTCGATTGAGGAAAGCGTTGTATGGTCTGCGGCAGGCTGGACGACAATGGCATAAAAAGTTAGACGAAACACTTCGTGGACTTGGCTTGAAACCAGCTGCTAACGATACTTGTTTTTACTTCAACACAAGTGAGGAAGAATTCACCATCGTTGCAGTGTACGTCGACGATATTCTGTACGCCTCAAGAAGTCAAAAGACATTAAAGCACATACGTGATGGACTTGCTGCAGCATTTGAAGTGAAGGATCTCGGACTGGCGCGATTTTGTTTGGGCGTCGAAATTATTCAAAGTGAAGGCGAGATTAAACTGAAGCAGCAAGCATACATCAGAGAAATATTAAAAAAGTTCAACATGGACGAGTCAAAACCAATAAGTACACCGAGCGACACAAAGTCGAAATTACCTGCTAGAAAAGATAACACTGAACAGTGTCAAAGCGAAAAGCCCTATCGTCAACTCATCGGATCGCTTATGTATTTGGCGATTGCAACTAGGCCAGACATAGCGTTTACAGTTAATCGTTTAGCACAATATAACGAAAACTTTCAAGATGTGCACTGGTCAGCTGCGAAGCGTGTTCTACGCTATTTACGAGGAACGGAAACCTACGGGCTTATTTATACCAAGGACACCTTGGGTCTTCGAGGATACTCGGATGCTGATCATGCGAATGACGAAACCGATAGAATATCATACACCGGATACGTTTTTGTACTGAGTGGAGCTGCAATAACATGGCGGTCCCAGAAACAAAGGTCAGTAGCTATTTCAAGTACTGAGGCAGAATATGTAGCGCTGTCCGAGTCATCAAGAGAAGCAACATATCTTCAGAATCTTATGATCGAGATGAATTTGCCTCAACTCACCAAAATAAGTATTGGAACAGACAACCAAGGCGCAAAACATATAGCCGAGAATGCAGTCTGTCATTCACGAACAAAGCATATTGCGACCAGATACCATTTTGTCCGACAACTCCTACATGATAAAAGAATAACAGTCATCTACATCCCAACTGAAATGATGCCGGCGGATGTGTTCACCAAGCCACTTCCTGGACCAGCCCACTACAGATGTATAGAAGACATCGGTATATCAACTTGTTAAAAAGCGCTGATTGAGGAAGGCGTGTTAGAACTAAGAAATATCAACCAGCGCTCTGGCAATACCATGCCAATGACAGAACGATTTACATTTATTTTATACTTGGCAACACTCTTGCTTTTTAAATTCAACGACTGAATATGTCACTCTCTTCTAGAAACTTCTTACGCAATCATTCATTCTTCTTTTTATTAAAATAAACCTCTGCTAAAAATATAGTTTTGCGTTTTCAATTCATCAATATGTGTGTATTTATTTTATGGCGTTAGTTTTTATTTCATATATTTTTTGACCTGTGGTGTTTTGGGAAAATATAAATAGATCAGTGCTAATGAGTTTTAATAGTTTTACCTACGAGTTTAAAGGCAATTTACATATTTAAATGATATTTGCTTTGATTTGGAAATCAGTTTAAAAAAAAAACAACCAGAAGCTTAAGAGGCCTCCGGACGAATTTGTGAGAAATATGAAAAATTGGCAAAATGGATTCCCAAGGATTCCAGCGACAAAACCATGTATTGCCAAAATTTAAATTACATATGAAAGATTGACATTTTGACTTCAAAACGGGCAGGCTTCATTTTTGATTTTTGGATTTTGTTTATGTTTTATTTAAAAAATAAAGTGAGCGGTTTTCTAAAAGTCACGTAAGACTGCCCAATGGATTCCCTAGGATTTCGAAACAGGAGAAAAGTACATATATTTATAATATATATATATATCATTTTAACGATAATGATAAGGGCTTCCATATGGCTGAAATGATTCTTTGATTTCATTCTTATTTTTTGAAATATTTGCTTTCGGAAAAAGACTAATTTTCTATTTTTCAATTGTGTTTTTAAATAAAAAGAAATAATCCAAATACCCCAAAACTTTCTCATAATGACATAAATGTTCTAATAAATGCATTCACTAAAAAAAAACAGCACAAAAACTGAAATTTTGTTAGAAATAACCTATTTTATAAAGGTCATGTTGGAGATCGAATCAAACACATAGGCAGCATCATTGAATGGAAATGTGCAAATGTACATAGATGACAAAATCAAATAATAAAACTTTTGTGTGGGTAATGCTAAGCGAGCGCTCTACCATCTGGCTACATCCCCTTATTTTATGGGTAGGTAATGTCAAAAGAAATAAAGAAAAAAATCTGTAGCTCAAGTAAAACCTTTGTATATATAAATCATAGTACTATCAAGGACCCACTCGAAGAGGGTGACCTCTGGATCAAATACGCAGAACCCTGCTGCGGAGAGAACGAATTTTGGGTGGAGACTAGAGAATCCTTGAGAATCAGAAACGTTAGATTATTATTAGAACAGGAAAGACGTATTTAAAATTTATGAGAGTGTGAATGAATCAGTTAGAAGGTATTTCTTGTAATGAATATTGATATAATGAAGAAATAGATAAGGGAAACAATGAAGAAAGTATTCAATTTTTCTTTTGGTTGTTATTGGTTTTGTTTACATTACAAAGCCAAGAGACACAAAAGAAACATTTATGGTTATTCTCTGTAGCTTATAGGGTTTTTTGTGGTGCATGAGGAAAGGGTAGGTTGAAATGGAAAAGTGTGCAAAATGTTTGTGTTTTGCGGTGCAAGCTTTGCATATATAAATCATTTATATGTCCAAGTGAAAGGGGTATTCATATATTGGAATGTATGTGGGTTAGTTTTCACAAATGTAGGTGTTTTGTGTGCAGGATTTTGTACATGAAAACTTTGCGCGATTTTATTTTAACGGCTGAAAATTTCATCGCTTCAGATTCAGTGCTTTGAATGGTCGATTTATTTCGGATCTTGATTTTTGCGCTATTTTGAAGTGATTATAATAATTATTGAATTAATTAATCGCGATACATTTTTGTGATAGTGATTGTGGAATACTTTTGGTATTCAAAACTACTTGCCCCAAAAAAAAATATAAAATAAATACATACATAAGTGAAAATTTGTGAAAAAAAATTGGTGCTTTTTTATACCCTTGATCACCTACCCACTCTGATTTGTGAACAAATTTGGTGCCCATTTTCAGCCCTTGATTACCCACCCTGATTTCCTTTTTATCTTCTGTAGGTACTACCAATATTTTCATTTCACCACCGCGGTGTAAGTTTTTAGTTTTAGGGGTTGAAAGTTTTTTTTTTTAAACTTAGATCCACAGGGTGCTTTTTTGATTGCTTTCTTTTTTATTTAATTGCTTTTTGAGATTCATTTTGTGTACAACATTTTTTTTATATAAAATAATTATAATTTGTTTCGCGTGTGACCCTTTTATAACGGGTGATTTTTTTAGAGGTTTAGAACTTTAAAAAAAAAAAAACACAAAAGTTCGAAAAAATGAATGAAATATTTATTTGAATCGATAGTTTGAACCTTGCAATTTAATGTTTAAAGATAATTTCATGCAAATGTTGACCGCAGCTGCGTCTCAGGTAGCCCATCCACTGAGTCCAATTTTGGCATACTCTTTCACACATATCGGCCGGTATCTCACGAATGAATGCATGGATGTTGGCTTCCAGTGCGTCAATCGAAGCGGGCTTGTCCCTATAGACATTAGCCTTGACATACCCCCACAAAAAATAATCTAATGGTGTCAAATCGCACGATCTAGGCGGCCAATTGACCGGCCCGAAACGTGAAATTAACTGTTCACCAAACTCGCCTCGCAATTGCGCCATTGTTTCGCGTGCTGTGTGGCATGTGGCACCGTCTTGTTGAAACCACATATCATGCAAGTCAAGAACTTCCATTTCGGGCAAAAAAAAGTTTGTTATCATCGCTCGGTAGCGTTCACCATTGACAGTAACGCTGCGATTCGCATCATCTTTGAAGAAATATGGCCCAATAATGCCGCCGGCCCATAAACCGCACCAAACAGTGGCTTTTTCGGGATACATTGGTAGCTGTTGCAATGCTTCTAACTGATCTTCACTCCAAATGCGGCAATTATGCTTATTTACGTACCCATTCAACCAAAAATGAGCCTCATCGCTGAACACAATTTTTGGATAAAAAAGCGGATCCTCGGCCAGCTTTCCAAGAGCCCATTCACCAAAAATTCGGCGTTGTGGTAGGTCGGCTGGCTTTAGTTCTTGCACCAGCTGTATCTTAAAAGGCTTTACGCCCAAATCCTTCCGCAAAATTTTCCACGTAGTGCTGTAACAAAGGCCTAACTGCTGGGAACGGCGCCGAATCGACATTTCGCAGTCTTCTGTCACACTAGCTGATACGGCCGCAATATTTTCTTCACTACGCACAGTACGTAAACGTGTTGGTGGTTTAATGTCCAACAAAGTAAATTTGGTGCGATATTTGGTCACAATCTTCCGAATAGACTGCTCAGAAGGTCGAGAATGCCGACCATAAAATGGAAGCAGCGCGCGATGAACATTTCGAACCGAGCACGAATTTTGATAGTAAAATTCAATAATTTGCAAGCGTTGTTCATTTGTAAGACGATCCATGGTTAAATTGCAAACCAAACTGAAGCTGTTTGACAGTGACACAAGGTACTAAACACACGTCAGATGTCAAAACCAGTGTTGCCAAAACCAAACCAGCTAAAAAATCACCCGTTACAATTTAAATATATTAATTTTTTACATCTTTCGTGACTTGAGTATTTTTCGTAAGTGTTTCCTTGAAACAAATTTAAGTGTTTTGTAAAAAATTTATTGTGCGTAAAATAAAATAAAATAAATTTAAAAAAAATAGTTGAGCCATAAATCGTGTTCTTAAAGTGTTAAAATATATAAAAATTCAGTGAAAAGTGCTGTGCGAAAAAAATCTTTTACTTTGAAAAATCTATTGTGTTGTTTTATTATTCTTTTTTGCTCCTGTGAAAAAGATAGAAGTGTTCTATTGTAAAAAGTGATATTGAAATTTTTTTTTTGTCGTAGAAAAATTGTATTTGTGTGAAACTAGGTAATATTAAATTACTGTGCATAAAATTATTTTGGCAGTGAAAAAAGATAGAAAATTAAGAAATCTATTTTGAATTGTTAAATAAATCTATAGTAAAATATTAAAAAAAAAAAATGGTCAGGTGTTGTTACGCAAAATGCGGTGCGGTGCAACATCGCCCTAGCAATCTTTCGTTTTTCTCGTGATAAAAGAAGACCAATTTGGGAGAAACACGGAGGTGTCTCCGACGCTGGCGATAGGTCCTTCATGTGTGAAGCACATTTTTACCTTAAGGATATAGTAGTGCGTTGTAAACAAAAACGTCTGCTTCCAAATGCACTGCCATTATCTTACTTTTCAGTATGCAAGTGCTCAGACGATGCCATTGATCCTGTATGCTTTAGTATTATGAATACATGGAAGCCTCCAAGCCAGATGACTTCTACGGTCACATCTGCAGGATTTAGTCTTGCAACTCCACGTGCACCTCTACCTACGACTTCACACCCACTTCCTTCTTCTATACCTAGCAGCCCAGCTGTATCTTTGATCAACTTAGCTGCAACTTCAGCCAGAACCTATGTTAGGGATTTAAATTTGGGCGTGGTACCATTTTCCTATGACATTTCTCCGTCACAATTCCCTTCGCCAAGGTACCGTTCCTACAAAGCGTTGCCGAAGCCCACTCGCATTAAAGAAGCTCGGCGTCGCATTTATTTTACCCCAAGAAAATTAAAAAAATGTCCAAAATATAATTTGAGGCAAAATCTCGAGCATCAAATGGAAAATTTTTCGGAAGAGCTGCGAACATTTATTTTTTCGCAACTCTTTCACAACAAAAGAGCGCCCTGGAAACCTAAAGAAAAAGAACTTTTTTTGAAATTTTTCTTTAAGTCACCAGGGTGCTATTCCTTCATGATCAGTGTAGGTTTTAGGCTGCCATCGGTAAGTACGATTTACCGATGTGATTCGGAAATTAGGTTGCCGGCGGGACTCAGCCCCCAGATTAAAGAACTGCTGACGGAGAAGGCGAAAGGAATGACTGCCATGGAGAAGAAGAGCGTCATTGTGTTCGACGAGATGGCTATCCAGAAGGAACTGGAATATAATATCTATGATGATATTATATATGGATTAACGGACTTCGGCGAACTGGGAAGGACTAGTATTGTGGCGTCTAAGGTAATGGTTTTTACGCTTAGAGGTCTCAACACAAAATGGAAACAGACCGTCGCGTATTACATGGGATCACCCAATGGAGAAATTCTCGCCCAGATAATAGTTACAGTTATTACAGGAGTAATAAACTGTGGACTTACTGTGGTCGCAACAAGCTGCGACCGAGGACCGAACAACGTGCTAGCGTACAAAACGCTCGCAACACCACCCATCCAGGATAATCCCTAACTGGAGATAGAAAAAACCCGAATATTTCTCTTGCACGACTATCCGCATCTTTTCAAATGTGTGAGAAATATACTTCTGAAGCATATTATTCGCATAGGTGATGATATTGTTGATTGGCGAGTGGTGGAAAAAATTTTTGAGGAGGACGCAAAAGCGAATACCTTTCAATTTCTTTTTAAACTCACCCAATCACATATCCATCCCAATAC